>CM044001.1:88048640-88711140 GCA_024085815.1 Flaveria linearis | reverse complement strand
TTATATTACCCCTAAGCAATTTTTACAACTCATTTTCTGAAGATTAAATGTGGACCACTCAATCTTATAAACAAAAATTAAACAACCAATTACAAATAGTTAATGGGTTCTCATAATTATGCATGAAAGGTTCTTATATAAATATTAGTCACTCATCTTCCAATATGTGATTTAATTCTACATAATACTTTTACAAATGTTTAAATTTGTTAAATTAAATAAGGCAAATGAAACACATATGGATTTTGGTTACCGATAAGTGAAATTTTACTCAATAATTTGAATTAGGATGTAATAGTGAAGGAAAAATGCCTGTAACATCATAATAAGTTCCAAATTTGTTAAATTTTATTAAAATGAAAAAAAATATTCACTAAATAGTAATCAAAATTTATATATGTTTCACTTAACTTTTATAAAAATATTACATAGAATTGGGAATCACTCTAGATGTATACACATAAAAATAAAGTTTCATAGATTTGAGGTCGTAGAATAAAGGATTTGTTCCTAATATAACAACAATTTGGTCTTAGATTTAGTTGTTAGTGGCTAGCATCTTTTTAAATCCAGTTATTTTTATGTGTATACTTGAGCTAGAGACAGGGTCAGACTCAATAATTTGAAGGCCGTAAGCAAGATAAAAATCTAAAAGTTTTTTTAACAGATCTCCTCAATACAGGTTGATTAAAAAATAATATCTTAGAATAAAGTATCAATGAACTTAATTAAACATGTGAATATGTGCATATTAATGTTGTAAGGAGTAAGGATAGAAAATACGCAAGACAAAGCCATAAGATAGATGTATTGTATTGACTACCTACTTGTTAGGAAATAATAAAAATTTTGTTAAAAGCTTGTGTTGGATTCATTTTGATTTATGATACTAAGTTGGGTGATTTGACCATTAAAGAAAATTAGATTTTTTTTATTGTTCAGTTAGAACATTGTACTTTTTAATGTAAAAAGATAGGAAAATAAATATAAATATAAAACATGTAAAAAGTAAAAGTAAATTCAAAACATAAAAAACTAAAAATATAACTAAAAGCATTTAAAGTAAAAGGTGAAGATACGAGTATCGAACTTATTAAATCGGTGTTAGCTAACCTTCCTATTTATTACCTTTCAATATATAAGGCGCCGGGGAAAGTTATAGATGATATAGAAGCATTGATGAGAAATTTTCTTTGGGCGGACTCGGATGAGAAAAAGAAAATTCATTGGTAGCTTGGGCTAAAGTGACGACCTCGAAGAAAGAAGGTGGGCTGGGAATTTCAAGGTTGAGAGATGTGAATTTAGCCTTGTTAGCGAAATGGGGCTGAAGATTTAACACGGAAGCAGACTCGTTATGGAGGAAAGTTGTGGAGTCCATTCATGGTGGGAGAGGTGCGTGGAGTATGTTACCGGTTAAAAACTCCATGACAGGGTGCTAGAAAACTTTAGTCTCGACTATGCTGACAACCCAAGTTCAAAATAAGTCGTTGATGTTTTTGACTAGAGGTATATTAGGTAGGGGAAACCTGATATGCTTTTGGTCAGATTTGTGGCTAGGCGATTCAATTTTAAAGAATCGCTGGCCAAGTCTTTTCAAACTGGAGAGAGACAAGAGGTGCAGAGTTATGGACCGTCTTAATTCAAGAGATTCTGGCGTGGTTTTTATTGAAAATTGGCGTAGATCCCCCCGAACAATGGAAGAGATATCCGAGTTCCAGGACTTGAATAGGATGTTAACGGGTTGTAAGATGTCTGCCAGCAGGGATACTTGGGTTTGGGGTTTGGGAGTCAATGAATCTTTTACTGTTGCTGGATGTAAAAGACTCCTCGCGAAAGAAAGACAAGATCAGCAGACTTCTACCTTCAAGTGGGAGTCTAGGGTACCTTTGAAGGTAAATATCCTTTCATGGAGAGCCACGATTGATAGGCTGCCTACGAGGGTTGCTTTGCTGTCTCGAAGGGTGGACATTCAGGATCGTTCTTGTCCTATATGTAATATGGCTACAGAAGACCTGAAACATCTTCTGGTGAGATGCGGTTTTGCTTATGGTATGTGGTGTAGTATATTCAAATGGTGTAGGCTAGATCCCTTTTTTGCATACGATTACAATGATCTTGTCATGTTGTATAAAAATGTTCACGGGGGAAAATGGAGGAAAAAAATGATAAGAGGCATTGTTATGATCGGATCTTGGGCTTTATGGAATGCTCGGAACAAAAAAAATTTTCAAGGAGTTGAGGTAAAGGAGATAGAAGTTGTGGCGGAGGTGAAATCAAAAGGTTTTTTATGGCTTAAGAATAGATCGAAATTTGGTAGTATTGTTTGGAAAGATTGGGCTAAGTACCCTTTGTATATGTGTGTTTAATTTAACGGTACTCGTTCTTTAAGTGCTCGTTTTTTAATGAAAGTCAATGTTCAAAAAAAAAAAAAAACGAGTATCGAACTTTGAGCTCTTAAGAGGGTATTACCACTAAACTAAGGAAATGTTTCGTATGAAATAATCAAATACCATGTATATACATATATATTACATATAAATCATAGTTTTTAATATTGCGGTTCAAAATTTTGATGACCCTAAGCAAAAGCTTATTTTTTACACTGTGGGACGATTATGGATATAGGCACATGATTCCTTCATCCACTTGATCAATGAGCCATCACATTCAACAGAGGTTGTATTTCTCTTAAATTTCATGATTGTTTTGTCTTTATTAGTTGCAACTGCGTTTATAACGTGAAGTTTCTAAAATTGTTTGAAAGTTAAGGAAATGATTCAAATAAAATGATAATAAATCTAAAAAGTATAAGAAGAAATCTTAATCATCAATCTTTTTAATTTATAGTTGAGATTAAATTGTAATAAAAAAATTTTGTTAAATGAATATTTTAAGCATAGCCGTTTTTGTTGCTTTTTTCAAGTTAACTTATTTTTTAAATAGTTTGTAAAATAATATTATTTTTAATAGAAATTATACCATAAAAACAAGATGTTGTATCTTTAAAACAAGTACAATATCGTCATATAAAAATTAAAAAGTTTTATGTTTTTTAGCTCATATGAAATTTTATTATTTACTATCTAATGTAGTTTATTGTGTATTTGTTTTAGTTATTGTGCTTCTCCGAACACTATAATATTTTTCTTAAATTATGACTTTAAAAAACAAAAATGTGAAATAACATTGTTTCTGTATATTTAGTATGAAAAGCACGATAATAAATTAACAACTAATCAATTTAATAAATTAAGAACAACAACGAAATAATATTAAATGATATAATACGTAAAACACAATTACAAAATATTTCATTATGTTTTTTACTGATCATTGTGTTATCCTAGCGAGACATGATGAATTTTAATAAACTTATTTGTTAAATAAATTATTGGGTACCACTAATTATTATATAGCGTGATAAGATGATTTATAACAAGTTTATATAATATCTGTAAAAAAATAATAGCAAAAAAATAAAATGATTTAAAACATAAAACAAAATAATAAATACATATAACAAATGGGCAAAAATATATGACATATAAACTTATATTTGACAAAACAATTTATCGTATTAGACATAATAACCAAAAGTATTTGTCACATTGGATCAAAATGCTCACTTTTGATCAAAATGCTCACTTTTTAAAACAATAGAATCAACATGCCAAATTTATAATCCTTTGTATGTGTTTTGATTAAATACAAGTTTTTACTACAACACTATCTAAAAATTAATTGTATGTGTTTGCTTTTAGTTGTTAAATTAAAATTTTAAAATGGTCATACACATTCTAACCTCAAGTTAATTTTGTGTTTTCTTAATTAACGTTAATCTTTTAAAAACCGAATTGGATGTCAAACCAGATGACGTACTAGTTTACTGGTTGGACAGACCAGACCGGATTTGTGAACCAGACGAGCACATACTTACTAAGAAATAATCTTAATGACATTTACAAGTAATCTTTTTAAAGGGCATTTTACTAACAAATAAATACTAAATTTATATTTTATTTAAGTAAGAAATATTATATATTGGAGCATGTGAAGTCATAATCAATGTTTTCACGCCGGATCGGACCGGTCGGTCCGACCGGTTTAACCGGGATTCGGTGAGGTGAGCGGTCCGGTCGACACAGATAAAACCGGCCGGTCGAAAGCGAGTCGCCGGTCGGAACGGAAAACCGGTCGGGCAGCTAGTTGGAGTGGTGTTGATTTATTTCTACGTTAAGCCTCTTCTTCAACGGATCTTCAGCGGAATCGACGAACTCGTTCTCTTTTTGTGTCGGATCTACATTATAATCGGTAAAATTAGTCTGCTTTTTGTCAGATCTGGACCAAAATTGAGCATATCTTTGTTGGATTTGAAAGGTGTCCCTCGTATTTATGAATCTGGAAGAAAGATTGAGCAGCGAGAATGTAGTGCTTGGTTAAGAACTAATTCACAGTGAGAATCTTTGAATGGTTGTTCACCGGAGTGATTGAAGAGTGAGAGGGGAAGCTTATTTTGAAGAAGATAGCAATTGTGAAAAAGTGTGAAAAAGTATAAGAGACGCATAAATGACAACCGTGAAAAAATAATTTTGAAGAACAAAGTCCACTTTTGCCGCCATGACAAAGACATGCTTATTTTCAAGATTTATTATATTCATTATTTAATCATTATCTTTTTATTTCATGATTTATAACTATTTATACCTTAAATATTATTATTCTATTCTTATACATATACTTTTTAATAATTATAAAATTAAAAATCCGGTTCTTAAATCCGGTCCGACCAGTGAACCAGTAAGCTGTCCGGTTCGACATCCGATCCGATTCTGAAAACATTACTCATAACGTTGGTTTAAAATTTTGATGTTATAGTCATAATTGAAATTTTGAAGTCATAATTGACTTGTTGACTGTTGTAGTCAATACTAATATAACTACACTTTTACCACTCTACCAATATTTGTATTATGTTTTCTCTCCTTTTCTTCACTGCTAATAAAGCTTCTTCATCTTCATTTACAAACATATCAATGTATTATCTCTCTACAATCACCCATCACCGGAAGAAAAAAAACAATATCTGATAATACAAACTACCGTTTTTTCATCTCAATTTTGCTATCAACCATGATTTAAGGGGTAAAAAAAGAAAGAGAAGATGTAGTATGCCCCTGTTACTAAAAGGTTTAGTCGGTTTGAGGGTCACTGGACTTGGTGGTTGTTGCAGCAGATCCAACCTTTTCCTTTCAGATCTCCAACATTTTTCAACTTTTTATGTTTGAATCCGAGTCAACTAGTTCACCGAATCCCAGGTCGATCGCCAAATCGCTCCCGACTGGCCGGTTTTTGAGCTACAAACGAACCAAACGTAGATCGGACCGGCGGCAGCACCGAATCCCGAACGGACTGGTCGGGCCGGCCGGTCTGATCCAAGGGTGAAAATATTGATTAAGGTCATATCTATACAGTTTCAAACAAATTAACCATTCAAATATATTTTGTATTAAGTTAAAAGCACTACATTAACAATATATTTCTACTGATCATGAACACCATATCTCAAACCCTACATTCTTGTAACTCGATTGTAGACAATAACATCTCAACCCACGAAAAAATATTGTTACATTATAAATTCACTTCTCTATCCATAGCAACTTCAAACATTGTATAATGAGTCTCATCTCATGCAACCCTCAAACTAACCATTTATTAAACAAACGCGTAACAATGTAACATCTAATAATAATAATAATAATAATAATAATAATAATAATAATAATAATAATAATAATAATAATAATAATAATAATAATAATAATATAATAATAATAATAATAATAATAATAATAATAATAATAATAATAATATAATAATAATAATAATAATAATAATAATAATAATAATAATAATAATATAATAATAATAATCACTATCAAACCTTAGAAAACAATCATCAGAAAAGACTTATTATCTTCTCAACTCATCTCTTCCTGATCCTCACCTTCAACCCATTCTTCATCCTAATCGTCAAGGCCAACACATGCTCCGGCGGACTCTTCTCCTCCGGCACCGCCACCACCGCCACCCGAAACATCTCGATAACCGTCGCCGCCACCAGCTTCATCTGCATATACGCCATCTCCTTCCCCAAACAAATCCTCGGGCCACCATGAAACACCGGATACTTAAACGGGTTCTCCGGCCGGTACACCACCGCCCCTCCGCCCTCCTCCGCCGCCTCCAACCACCGCTCCGGCCGGAACTCACAGCAGTCCTCCCCCCACACACTCTCTAACCTCGCCATTGCGTATGAATTGTACGTCACAAACCACCCTTCACCGATAAACGTCCCGTCCGGCATGACGTCATCTTTCAGGCAGTTTTTGGTGTCCAACGGCACCGGAGGGTACAACCGTAGCCCCTCTGATAAAGCAGCATGAAGATAATGCATCTGCCGGAGATCGTCGAAAGTGTAGTGATCGGAAGTACCACTCTTGCCGGAGCTCCGGCGTACGGTCTTCAATTCATCTAGTATCCTTTCTTCTACCTCTGGATGTGAAGATAAAAGCCAAAGAACCACGTGAGAGCCGACGACGTCGTATCACGACCCGCTAGTATGAAACTCACAACAATATCCCGGAGAAACTCCGGTGAGTATTCGGAATGACCCATGAACCGTGATAACAGATCTTCATCGGGTTTTTTGTCACTTTTGTTCAATCTTGAGGTTATGATGTCGTCGGCGAACTTATGAACAGTAGCGATCGATCTTTCGAGCTTTAATTCCGACTTAATTCGTAAAAACTTGTTGATTTTATGTAACCCTGGGAAAATTGAGATGAATCTTTTGGTGATCAACGTTGTTGCTTCTTCAAAAGCTTTCATGAACTCACTACCTGAAGTCCCATCACCGGAGAGACACCCGGGGTCGAAATTAAACGCAACTTTACAAATGTTATCAAAGGTGTATCTTTCAAGAAGATCTTGAAGATCAACAAGTTTGTTCAAATCAGCTGATCTTTCAAAAATGGGTATTAATCTACCATGCAGCTCAACTGCAGCGGTTTGCATGACGAAGTTACGTAGGGACCGAGTGTTGAACTCGTAGCTCGCGATCTTGCGTTGGGCGCGCCACAATTCGCCTTCGACGTTGAAGATCCCTTGGCCCAGGAACTCCTGGAGGAGGTAGATGAACTGGGGGCCTTTGGGGTAGTTGTCGAAGTTGGTTTTGATCATGTGTTCGACGTTGGCGGGGTTGGCGGTGATGAAGCCTTTGGTCTTGCCTGGGCGGTTGAAGATGCCGGTGTGGGAAGGGGTCCGGATGAGGACCTCGGTGGTCCAGTCGAGGAAGCGGTGGCGGTTCAGGAGGAACTCGGGTATGGTTCCCACTAGCGGGTAGTCGGTGAAGCCGGTCGGAGGGGTGGTGGATTTGAGACGGAGGTAGATGAAGAGGAAGATGGAGAAGATCACTAGTATGAGAGCTTGGAGATGGAGTGTCTCCATGTTTGGGATGTGCATGAAGTGTAGTGAACAACCTTCAAGGAACTTTATTGCTATAATTTGAGCCCTACAAGTAATCACAAATTAAATAGTATATTTTTAAAAATCATATATGTGCATGAATTCTTTTATGTTTTATAAAATATAATCTACTTAATAAGAGAATCAGGGATGTGCGTTTACTAACATAGATCGAGTTTAAGGTTGAGAATTGAAATATTATGCATAATACATGAAAGATAATCACATGTAGTAGGACTAAAGATAAATGGTGTCCTTGTGTTTGGTTGTGGCGGAAGTCTTTAACATCTTCAACTAATTGCATTCTATAAAACCTAACACTATTAGCCTCATTACAAAAAGAGATATTGGGGTTTTCTCATTGACAAACATCCAACGTGAGAATATATAAGTATTATATATATAAGAGAATTCGAGTAAGAATAGTTATAATAGAGATTGCCTATGTTAAGAGTACTTATAAGTGCTCTCTAACCTAATGTTGGTTCCGTTATGATGGAATAAGTGGCAAATCATGGCAGGTAATTGTTTACCCATGCCGGTAATTGGCGGTCCTTGATCACGTGTTCTCGTGGTCTCATCATGCCACACGGGCCAGTATATGAGGGGTCGGTCTAATATGGACATAAAGATATTTATCGAATATGGTAATGGTTTGGACTTGGATACTCATTGATGAAGTTTTCTCAAAAATGGTATAACTTAGAAAAAAAGTAAAAAATGGTTAGTTGACCAAGATAATATGGTAAATGGTAATATCGTCCCTCCTAATTGCAGTTTTTTCACAATCTCAAACTCCTAATAATTGGGTTGTTAGTCAATGTTAGAAATAACTCTTAACAAGAGCGGTTTCAATAACTCCATTACCATTTCCGTCTGCTCTGTTTATCATCATTTCTTCTCCATTAAGTCAAGCGAAACAACTCCTACCAGGAGCGGTTTCAAGCATCTGTAGACTTTTAAACCCGAAAGAAGTTGCTTCTCCCACAAGCAAATAAAAAAAACTATATGGTTCCTCAGGTTTTTAGGTGTAGTAGATGCAAAGGCTTGTTATTTGAGTTTATTTGAGAATGTTGTTGTTCATGATAAACAATTTTGAGGTAGTCTTTTAAGGTGTCATAATTACGGTTGTTTATCACCAACGGTAAGATTTAATATTTTTATATATGCCATGGTAATGGAACGTCTATTAATCACGATGCTTAGACTTTGTGTGTCGTATTTCAGTATTTTTTATTTTATGTCATATGTACTTTGTATGTATATCTATAAAACTAGAGTTATGAGAAAAATGATTTGGTCCAACATATAAAAAAACCACTATTTTTAAGTTACTACTTTTATGATAGATTTTGATATTGTCATTTTAAATTAAAGTAAGATTGATATTATTGCATAAACACAAAGTACAATATCTTTATTTTCTGGAAAACTTCACAAAATAGTAAGTAAGTTTTAATAACGTTCCAATTAGGTCACTTATATTTTTATTTGTTTTAATGATCAGGTCACTAAGGTTTTAAAAGTGTTCAAATTGGATCACTAATACTTTTATTTGTTCCAATCAGGTCATTAAATCTTTAGGAGTGTTATAATCAAGTCACTCATATTGTTTTTTATTGTTTTAAATAATTTACAAATTTTTTAAAATAATTCAATTTTTTTTAAATATTGTTAATTTTTTTAAAAACTATTATTTTAAATTTTTTGCAACTTATGAATGACCCAGTTAGAATAATCCTAAAACTTTAGTGATCTGATTAGGGAAATTTTTTTATGAGTGACCTGATTGAAATAAAAAACTTTATGAATGATCTAATTAAAACAATTCTAAAACTTGATTACTATTTTACAAAGTTACCCCTTATTATTCTAACTAAGATATGAATCCTCAATGATGTCAAGTGAAGTTGTACTTATAATGATATCTTTTTACAAAAAATTACTTAATGTTATAAAGTTCACCTAATATACGTATTATTATGCATTTGTATTGGTTTTTTTCATGTATCAGCTTCTATCATTAGATTTTAGTGAGAAACTGCTGCTTGTAGAAGCAGTTTCTTGTTTTTATTTGTTTGAGGGAGAAGCAACTCCTAATAGGTTTAAAAGTCTACAGGTGCATGAAACCGCTTTTGGCATAAGCTATTTCACTTGACTTAATAGAGTAGAAACAGTGGTAAACATAGTAGACGAAGATGGTAACGGAGTTACTGAAATCTACCAAGAGCTATTTTTTACATTCACTGAAAATCCAATTATTAGCAGTGGTGAAGCATAGTTGGGACCGGGGGGGGGGGGGGGGGCCCTCTTTTTTTCGTCGGTAGTGTTAAACTTTAATCCGGTAGTGTAAATTTTTGGCTCGGTAGTGTAAATTTTTATATAAAACTCGAGTTCGCCCCCCTAAAAAAAATTAATTTCGACCCGCCCCCTACTCCCGTGTTCAAGCTCCGCCACTGATTATTAGGAGTTTGAGATTGTAAGGAAACTGATATTGGGAGGGACGGTATTACCATTTATCATATTATTCTGGTCAACTAATCATTTTTCACGTTTTTTATCCTAAACTATACTATTTTGAAAAAAATTTACTCATTGATAGGGTATATTTTATATTTTTAGATAGTTATCTTCTTTTTTATCGTTCTAAAATCCTCTTATATTGCAAATTTTAAATGATATGTATTAACCTCGATGCATTTTCTCATCGTTGTTTTACTTGAAATTGACAATCTTTTAACCATGTAATTTCTCCTATTAAACTTTATTAAATTTTGATTTAGTATTTCATTTTTTTAGTAAATTAAGTGTATTATTATTTCTGTTGTATTTAGTTCCCAAAATAACCACCTTGTTGAGTTGCTTTTCCGAATGCCAAACATATTGAAGCGATTTTCACGAGTCACGAGTGATTGGTTGAAAATAACAAGAAGTTATTATTTATATCTTACATTAATATTTAGGCGATTTAGCCCTCGTATTAGGGCTGTTCACGAGCCGAGCCGAACCGAGCGGACCTTTGCTCGTGCTTGGCTCGTTTCCAAACCGAACCGAGCCGATCGGCTCGTTTACAATCGAGCGGAAAATCGAACGAGCATTTTTCGTGCGTTAAATTTTCGAGCGTTAAATTTTCGAGCGAACGTCGAGCGAGCACAAACGAGCGACAAACCATTTATACAACCCAACTATCTTGTGTGTCATACAATTTATACTGCAGCGAATAAGGTTTAATAAGTTAAAAATCAATCACATTTCATTACATAATACTTTCACGAATGATAACACGTTGTGTCTGACGATGAAGCTAGCTAAGTCTGTAGCCGATAAGGCGGATGACATATTGCAGATAACGGTGACGGTGAGAGTGAGATGATCAAAAAACATCTTTTAATGGCTTAGGATTTCATTTTTATATTAAGTGTAGAATTCTTTATTAGGTTGATTGATCAAATATGCATAAATATAATTATATATTTGTATATAGTGTGTCAAATCTACTAGAGCACTACGTATAAACTATATATACATATTAATTTGATCCGAACCGAACCGAGCGGACCTTTGCTCGTGCTTGGCTCGTTTACAAACCGATCCGAGCCGATCGGCTTGTTTACAACCGAGCAAAAATTCGAATGAGCATTTTTCGAGCAAATTTCGAACGAACGTCGAGCGAGCGTCGAGCGTCGAGCGGTTTGGACAGCCCTACCTCGTATGTTGGTAATGAAACCTGTTGGTGTGAGACCGCTTAGATGCTCGTTACATACTTCATCTGATTATAAGAATATATTAATTTATTTATATCAAATTGTAGTTTAGTTTTTTATTTACTTATAGTTGAAATTCATAAATATGAAAATGTAACAAAACTTCAAGCTGGTACATATTATATATATTAATAAATGTAGGTTTATACATTATTATATATATTAATAACATATGTCGGTTTATACAGTATGTATATTATTTTTTTTTAATCCTAATTTGTGTTCATGTTAATTTAAACTTTTATTATACCATGGAGTTGAACTTTCGTATTATATATATATTAATAACATATAGGTTTATACATTATTATATATTAATAACATATGTCGGTTTATACAGTATATATATTATTTTTTTTAATCCTAATTTGTGTTCATGTTAATTTAAACTTTTATTATACCATGGAGTTGAACTTTCGTTTCTTTTTTATTCTTTTTGTTTACTTTTTCTTTCGTAGTCTTGATTTACTTTAGTTTTTTGTACCATAGATTTATTATGACTTTTTTTGTTTCTTTTATTTTTTTTCTATTTGAAATTATTTTATTGAAATACAATTTTAAGTTGTTTTCACATGTTTATTTTAATAATGTTCGGTATGGTACGCAAAAATTATTTTGAGGTTTTAAAAAATAATTGTTTCCAAGATGTGACGAGAAAACTCCCGCTGCAACGCGCGGGTACAATACTAGTATAATATTAAATTAGTATGTCGGTTGGCACAATGGTTTTTTAGATTTTCTCAAATTAATCACCAAACTTTAATAATTTACATAAAAACCCCTACTTCCCTTTTCCTATTAGTTTTTTTCTTTGAATTATGCCTTGATGAGTTTTGACATGTTTATATCATTATGTTTACAAAATATTTATGATATAATTGATGAGTTTTGACATGTTTATATTATTATTTTACAATATATTTAGAATATAATAAATTAATAACAAATACTTGGACCAATTTTTATTAGATATTATCTTTACAAGTTTATTTGACTTTAACTTATCAATAACTTAATAGACTAATTGTGATTATATTGAGGTCTCTTTGTGGGCTACCATCGACATCTTCTTTAAAATCATCAGTTGAATGATTATAGGGATTAGGAGAATGAAACATGAATAAAGATGGTGTGTCGGTCCAATAGGGTTGGCCAGCATCAATGGTCGATTGGTAACGGGACACAAACGAGTTTTAAAATTATACAACTTGTAACAAAGATCAAAATCTTGAATAGAAAGACAATCACTCTGTTACAAAAGAATCACGCAGCAACACGCGAGATTCAAATCCTAATTAAAATTATAAATATAATTAAACTACAATAATCCAAATTCGTAACAGAATTTACCTCAATAGTAACAACAATATGTCGTAACTTTAAGGTTTCAAAAAGTGGGTGGACAACTTTACGTTTATATACCCGGCCAAAATTAGGGAAATTTGCCGAAATGAAGTTTCACCAGGTGACTTTTTCTATCTAAACATTTGTGTTTTAATCGACTAATACTCACTTTCTAACAATGAAAACCTACCACGTAACCCTATTCGTCTAAAGTCGCTAGTCCTTAGCCGACTAAAGATTTGTAAATAATAAATAATAATTATTTATCTCAGGTCACCCTACAAGACATTTTTCGTTTCAACTTCTCATGCTAGAAGAATAAATTTTTGAAAAGAATAACAAGAAAAGTCTGCCCGACGACAAGTCGTCGCCGCATGTTTTCAGTATGACACTGATTTTTTCCTTTCATCCCGCCAAACCCTATAGTAATGACATATCGACTCTATAGGTTTTGACCAGTCAAAACTTGAGAAAACTCATAACAAACAACATGTTATCGCTATAAGGTTATTTGTCCCGACGACTTATGATGTCATCGTTATAGGCGTCGCCCATATAAGGTCAGAGTTGTTACTATATCTTATCTAAAATACAATTGCATTTTAAAATTTTATTTTATTTAAATACTTGGGGAAATAGGTTATTATTTATCAATAAAATAAACCGTATTAAAATTTTCTAATACTAATGAAACAAACACAAAACCAATCATGGATTTAGGAGAAAGAGACAAGAGATATGTAAGAGAAATTAGATTGAACAAGCAACTAACAATTGATAAGGAGGGTTGCCAACCATTTGCCAATATTTTGCGTGTAGCATTTTTCTCCACCCAAATTGCTTCATGAGATAAAACAAACAAACAAACCCAGTATATCCCACTCAAGAGCAGGGTCTGGGGAGGGTAGGTGTAGGCGAGTCTTTCCTCTATCTTGTTAGGTAGAGAGACCGCTTTCAAAGAGACCCCCGACTCGATAGCAAACGGCATACTGATAGCAAGACAACATACACTAACTCATACAACACATAGCATATAGTATACAAAAAAGTCATATCGCTATCAGGACATCATACAATAAATCACACAACACATAGCCTACAGTACACAATAAACCAAACAACACATAGCATACAAATATCCTAGGTGCATGCAGAATCACTGTTAAAGGGCAGATATGGGCTACTTAGACATCAGGCCCCGCAACCAGACTTCGAATACCCTTCCTGTCTATAGTTCGAACTAGAAGTCCTTAGTTTTAATTCTACGCCTCCACTCAGTCCTATCCTCGATCATGTGCTCAGAGAGGTGCAAGTGTATCATATCTCGTCTAATTACCTCATCCCAAGTCAATTTAGGTCTTCCTCTACTCCTCCTACCCTCTAAGATGATGTTCTCTACTGCTCTAACTGGTGCCGCCATTGTTCTCCTCTTGATATGCCCAAACCATCTTAATCTTCCCTCTCGTATTTTATCTGCGATACAGGCCACTTCTAGATTCTGTCGAAACACTTCGTTTCTTATCCGATCAAGTCTTGTGTGACTGCACATCCACCTCAGCATTCGCATTTCCGCTACCTCTATTTGTTTCTTGTACGATTTCTTTATGGCCCAGCAGTCTGTTCCATATAACATAGCTGGACGTACTGTCACTCGATATAACTTTCATGAGATAAGAAATCAGAAATAAGCTAGTGACCTGAGGAAGAATAATTGGTCGATTTAAGTCGAAGAAATCAAAAGAAATTAGAGAATTTCTGTATTCTCATTGCTATTTTTCAACGTGAGGGAATGAGGGTGAATGAGAATATCTACCTACTCTAATAAAAAGGTGTTTTGGGATGACACGTGGCAGCACCACATTTATTTTCATTAAAATTTTCCCGCCTCTCTCTCCTATTAAATAATTATCTTAGTTACTAATAATATTTCTTTAACACCTTTTTAGATTTAAGAAATTAAGAAAGAATTCTATTTATTAATGATATTTCTAAATAAATAATTTTTTTATAATAAATAAATTTTTCTAAAGCATAAAATTTTTTTAAAAATAGAAATATTTTAAAATTGGTATTTTTAAAAAGTATTTTTTTAAAAACAAAATATAATCAAATTTGAGAGTTATAATAGGAAAATTTTTAAAAATGATATTTTTATACGATTTGTTGATATTATTGTATTATTATTAAAATATCATTTTATAATAATTTATTCAACCCGTGTAATACACGTGTTTACTAAACCTAGTATTATATGATATGGTTATAAGTGATTGTGAGTGAATGATATAAAAAATTTACTGTTCAATTTGTATTTTTAGAAAACATTTTTTAAAATTTTATAATGTTTTTTAATATATTTTAAATGGTTGTGATTGAAGAAAAGAGAAAAAGAAATGATAAAAGTATAAAGATATTTTTAATTAAAAAGAAGAGAGAAAAAAATAGTGTTTTTAGTGTAATTATATGAATAAAGATGAGGAATGTGTTGTGAATGATCTTAAGTGTATGTATCTAAAGGAACACCCTGATAATAATAATGTATTTCTTAATAAAAATATTGTGTTTAATTATAAAAATATTGTGTATTTCTGTTAAAAAATGTTGAATAACCAAGTAACCAAATTGATTAACATATTGAATATGTGTTTTTTTTACTATTATACCAATTTCTATCAGTGAAACGGATGCATCGATATGAAACTTGGATTGTGGATAGACAAACGAAGTGGAGTTAAACCTTTTGCAATATTATTGGTGGATGATTAACAGTAGAAACATAGCCGATCTTGATAATCTACATCGTTAACTTATTTCAAATAATATTTTTCTAACTCAATATGTTTATAGCGTTGATAAAATACTTGATTCATAGCTAAGAATATTGTCACTATGATGTAAGAGTATTGGATAGAGAATCATAATTCATGTGTGAGAGATACGATTCAGCAAACTCATGCAGCAACACGGATGAGCTAGAGCATGAGTTAGCGGCAGTAGTAGATCGTGCAGCTATGTGATGTTTTTTAAAACTCCAACCTATGAAATTAGAGCAAGAAAAACACAATAACCAGCTTTCGGCTACTACGAGGAGGATTAGACACCAAGTCAACATTAAGAGAAGCATTATAAAGGAGCAACATATAGTTAAATCATGAGAAGTAATGCCCTTAAGTACCGGAGAATACGTTTGATGATTTTTAAATGAGTCAAAAATAAAATATTATAAAGTCTTGAGAGTACTATAGTTACTTTATGGATTATCCATAAGTACACATGTATATTAAGAAAGTTGTATTTCGGAATCTACGTGCAAATAATGTTTTGTACTGACTTAAGCAAAAGGCTTAATAGCTATAACAAGCAACTTTACTGTGAAAACTATTGGATCTATATAGGACACAATACATTGTTACTATCAACATATAATTCTAAAGGTCACACACTAAAATTTTTAACCAAGTAAATTGTCTGTCCCCAAATTTTTCTATCAAAGTCATTGTTTAAAAGGATGGGTTTAAAATGTAACAAGTGAACCATATAATGGGCGATGGGATTAATGGGACAGTTTGGCCCTAAAAGTTCCATATTAAAGGAAAGGTGGCCGCCAACCACCTTCCTTTTTATCACCTTTGGCAGCAAGCAATCTAGAGAAAAGTTCTCATAGAGAAAAAAGATAGTATATTTCTAACACCTGACCCCTCGTACCACCAATATTATTCGTTTTGCCCACGAGTAACTTACAAATTTACTTTTTATTGCCCGGGTGAAAACTTCCAAGGGAGATTACCCATCCTTGGATTGCTGCCACTTGAGCACGCTTAACTATGCAGTTCTTCTCTCATCCACAACCAATATGCCTAAAACACGTTGATGATATTAGATGTCAGACATTCCTTATGAACCAGGAATCTCTCCTATTCACCGTTGATATAGGATTTGTCTAGGGTGTTACAATATTCATGTTCAAAGCTTGTATGTTTACGTAGATCTGGCTTTTTAATGATGATATCTAAAGTTTGTAAATGTTTAACACGTGTAGAGATTGGTTCTTGAAGTGTCACAATTCAAAGTCTATGAAGAACACCATATTTAAGGTTTTTGCATGTTCAAGTTAAAAGATGAGTTCTATATGCCCACATGCATTTTAATAATTTGGCATGTTAAATGGTTATGGTATAGATTACCATGATTTGAACATGAAAACATATTACGTACGTATGTTTTTATGCATGTATCTTATAAAAGTTAAACTTTAACAAAAAATATCCATCGAGATGAAACAAAGATAATAATGAGGTAGAAAAGAATTCAGTCGGTCAATAGACCATTTGTAAGTAAATCAATGCATGCTCAACTAATTTAAAAGCACAGTAATGTCATTTATGCCTCCATAAGAGAAGAGACTCATGTATCTAGCAAATTGTTGAGGACATCACAAGTAAGACCCTCGTAAGTTAATAGACCCTTCGTAACTGATAGGGTACCTTTGCATCTCCTAACACTTAGTCAGATTTCTCAACTTAAATGACTATGGTGAGGATTATAACCTCCCTAACTGAAATGCCTTGGTCAAAATTTAGATTGCATATATATGAATCCAAGGATCTCAATTCAGAAATTATCAGTATTAAAATAATTACAATTTAATGACCGCGGAATAATCATTAATTGTTGTTTAATTGTATTAATTTATGGTCAAAGAACAAGAACACAAATTCACAATGAATATGAACACAATAATTGATTCAATTGTATTTCATTATTATTGAGTAATGATTACAAAGAATAATTATAAACACTATAAACATTGATTTCTTCAATTTAATTGTTGTTGTTGATGTGACGGCGGTTAGGGTTGCATAATGATGTGATAATCGACAGCCGTAATATTGCTTGATCGTGTTCACCAAGATGTGAAACCTAGAACTCATATTTATAGGCACTTTGAGTCAGTTAAGGAAACACCGGATTTCTTGGGATTTGATATTGACTTGTTGACTTGTTGACTAGTTGACATTGTTATTGTTCCGCAGGAATATTGTCTTCAGCAGATGTTATTGTTCTTCCGTAGGAAACTTGTCTTCCGTAGATGTTCTTGTTCTTCCGTAGGAAACTTGTCTTCCGTAGAAATCTTTACTTTAACATGCAATCCTTATCTTCTGTAGGGATCAAGTAATCCTTGGGTGGTGATGTTCATCCGTAGACAATCTTTGAATGCTTGGTGTTATAAGAAACATATCTACGGAAGAACACAAATGTTCATCCGTAGATGTTTCTTACACTTTGCCAATTTCAAAGATCAACCAAGTATAATGATTTTGCCTGATCATACAAAAAGCAACACATATATAAATATGGGTTAACCTATATACTCAATGCATATATACATATATACTGATAAACAGTTACAATCATTTATTACAAGAATTGATTAAAGTTCTAACCTATACAAATTGATCTAGACCTATTATTCCTAGATCTAACAATACTCCCCTTAGGCTTAGATCCTTGAATCATTCCTTTAAAACTAAAAGTTCCTTGACTCTAGCAATTATTTTGTTGTAAAAGTAAGATACAACAGACTTCTGATCATCATATTTGTAATTGATCTTCATCTTGCTGATCTTCTTTAGAGTTTCATAGCTTAGTCCCAGAACATCTTCCTCTGTTATGAGTGTGTCTAACACTTTATTGTTATGCACCACTTCTAGCTCATCCTGCTCTGAGATTCTGAGTTCTGTCACTTCATCAAAATTTGTTCCCTTCAGCAGTCCAACATTGTGTCTTCTTCTTTTGTAGGCTTTTGCATGTAATTTATCAATCACTTGTATTATATGGACATGCAGGAACAGATCATTCTGGGCCTTTTCATCAGCCAGCTTGGGAAAGAACTTGTCATGCAGATAAGAGGTGTAGCTGGGATGAAGTAACTTGATTTCCACAGGATCAAAGATCCTGATCCGATCAGCTTTCTTGTTTTCAGCATTTCTCAGCAATACCAGCTCTTTTGTTTTCTCAACATAACCCCACTCAGTTATTGGGTATGTGTATTGAGTCCCTTCAATCCGCTTGATTGCTGCTGATTTCCTACTATTGTATCTAACCCTCTTCAAGAATTCATCATCTACTGCTTCAGAGGCATTGGACTTATATCTTTTGAGTCCCTTGATTCATTTCTTGTGCTCTGCATCTTCTCTTTTAGCTTCTACCTGCACATCATCCTTGAACTTTGTTTTGAGTTTGCCCACTAGAGTTGAGAAGTCTCTTCCTCTTGGGTGAATTGGATAATTACAAATGATGAGGCTTTGTAGATCCTTAATATCATTCTCAGGCAGACACACCATTGAGAATACATCATGGAAGTATTCAATTCTTCCAGATGTTCTTTTAATGATGGCACAATCCCAGTCTTGATCATATTTCCAGACCATAATCCTGTTTTCTTCAACAGAGCTGGGAGTTGTGAGGTGGTCTATCAGTTGTATCAAGGTGGATTTTTGTTCTGTTATTTCCCTCACAGTAGTTCCAAGAGGCCACACTTTCCCTGGAATTACCTCTCTGGGTTCTCTGATCAGTTTATCCTTTTCTTGGTGTTGATCTTTGCTTTCCACCACAACTGGTTCAGCAGACATTTTGTTATGAAGCTCAACAGCAGGATTAGGAGCTTCAGTCCTGAATCTGACTCCAGTATCAAGCTCCACTCTCATCACATTTCCATCATTCTTCTAAGCTCTCCCACTGACCTTCCTTTTAATTCATGAGATTTGTAGTTATGACCTTGTAACCAGCATGTCATGTTATATTTACTTAGTTTAGCTGTGTCACAATGGCCTAACTCTTTTTTTGTTTTCTGAATTGATTGAAAAGTGGTGAATGCCTCATAATCACAGTTTGGGATCATAAATCTGGCAAACTCAAATTCTTTCAGTAAATTCTTCATTTCAGACAAGTTCATCCTCTCAACCATATCATAAGGGAAACCATGGTTTATGAGGGTCATAAACATAGTTGACTCAGGTCTCTCTTTCATAATGTCTTCAGTTGTTAGAAGATTATCAGTTTTTGAGTCTTTAAGATCAGTTGGTGAGTCCATCTTGATTAGCTCATTCCATTCTTCATCACTGTCTTCATCCTTCTCAGAGATGGCCTTCACAGTAGATAAATCTACTGAAGGTGTGTGTTCAGGAGAAGTGGGCTTTTGCTTTTTGGGAGAATCTTCTACTATGATCACCTTCTTTTCAGTAGCACCCAGGTACTTTCTCTTCCGTGAATAAAGAATTAAGTCATTTGGAACCTCAGAAGATTGTTTTGATTGTTTGACAGCTGGGACATCCTTTGATTCCAATGCACATATCTTCATTTTCAGCTGTTCAATCTCTTTATCTTTTTGCTTGATCATTTCAGCCTTTTCACACAAATATTCATTTATTAGATCCACTTTTGTTGCCAGCTTTTCCTTCTCAATCTTCTCATACTTTACACATTCTTGTAATTCTTGTTCATGTTGAAGCAGAGCATCAATCACTTCATTATTACTTTGTGCATCAGTTCTAAGCCTTTTTAGTCTGGCTTCTTGCTTCATCAGCTCTTCATCTTTCCCTTTGATTATCCCTTTTAGCTCTTGGATTCTTTGTTTTCTTTTATTTGATTTGAGCACCAACTTATTATACTCAGCAACCAAATAGCTTTTGCTCACAGGGATATCTTTATCACTCAGATCATCTTCATGATAAGCAATCACATCCACTTCCTTCTCTTTTTCCTCCTTTTCAGCCTCTGACTCAATCTTGTTTTCCTCAGTAGCAGCTACATCACTGAACTGGAACAGTGTTCACTCACTCCTTCTTCATTAGGTTTAAGTTGTTGCTGATCCATGTGTTGTTGATCAGAAATTGGTGACACTAGTGCAGTGTGATCAAACAGCACTTGGTTCTCAGAGTTGGTGACAGAAATAGGAATAGTACTAGCTTGAGACATCAACTCAGTCTCACCAGAGTGAACAAAAATTTGAGACTGAGTTATGTCCACAGGCTCAATGTTAGCACTTTCCGGGGATGTAAGTTTAGGTGTTGGTGGGAGTGGATGAATAGGAGATATGGTTTGGAAGGGTGAGAAAGGTTGTGCGTTATTTGAGGCTGGGAGAGAAACTGATGTGGATTTTTGTTGTTCAAGACAGATAGGCTGGGTGTTTTGGGAGGAGGATGACAACTGTCGTGGTGACACATGTTGTTGAATGGGTGAGGTAGGATCAGTGTTTATGCTGATTGGTGATTGATATTGATCGGGGAATGTTTGGTTTGGTGAGTGTGAGGATTGATCAGATCCAGCAGATGATTCTTCTTCCTGATCTATCCATACCAGTTCTTGTGGAATGTCGGCATTAATATCCACCACATGAGCAAACATTGGCATGTCTTCTCCTTGATACTTTCCACTGATTTTGTTAAGTACAGATCTACCCAGATGGGCTTGTACAAACACCTTTCCTTCCCTAGGAATCCTTAGAAGTTCAGCATTAATAATCAGTTGCAGAAACCTTAGGAACATATACATCTTGTCGGACCTTTGCAATTTCACTTGGTCGCATAGACAGTTGAGGATGTATTTGGAGTAGTTGTAAGTTCTTCCTTCAAATATCCCAATGATTCCTGATGAGATGTGCCTTGAGAACCTATTAAGACCCGACTTCCTATTTGAGATGCATTTCAGATAAGTGTGACACAGGAATCGATAGGGCTTGCATAACCTCCCCTTCTTGATTTCACCCTTGTCGTAATCACCATCATAGCCCATCAGATGAAAGACCTTTTCTATGTATTCATTTTCGAACACATCTGGGTGGCCCACCTCGTGTTCGCCTAACTCAAGTGATCTTCTGATTGTTTGTTCATCTATCCTTACTCTCTCAGTCAGGATTTCAGCAACAATCACTTCGTCATCTCTAGCTTGTTCTACTCGTGCCGAATTCCAGAAATCGACAATGTGTGATTGAAGAATCACAGGCTCAGCCGTCAGGGCATAGAACAACCTGGATCGTCAAAGATATCTGATGATGTCTCGACATCCTTCGGATGAAGGATCATCCGCATTAAGGAATGCACACACATTGTGCTCTTTTGCAAATCTGTGTGACATCTTCAAAACCGTAATCTGTGATCAAGATTACGTGTTTGTTTTGAGGTTTAGATGTTTGTGGAAGAGGGAAAAGGGAGTGCGTTTTTCTAGGTCAAAAAGTGAAAAGTGCTCTGAAAAGTGATTAATGAATTCTTAAAATCAAAACCTCATTTATATGCAGGCACATTAATTTCTTTTATTAAATATGGACCCCACTTCCCCTGATTCCCTTTCCGTAAACTTCATTTAATCCGGATGAATCACATCCTCCGCAGAACATCTGCGGAACCTTAACATCTGCGGATGCCATAACATCTGCGGATGCCTTAATTGAAAATTAAATGCAATAATACTGTCGAGTACATCTTATTCATAGATTACCATTCTATGAATATAAATTATACCCTTAATGTTACTTGCACATCCGTAGTTTACCAATTCTACGATTATGCAGGTACATTGTTACTGTTCCTTCTGCTGATGTAGAAATTTCACTGTTACTTCTACGGATGCAGAAACTTTACTTCTTATTCATAGATTACCATTCTATGAATATAAATTATACCCTTAATGTTACTTGCACATCCGTAGTTTACCAATTCTACGATTATGCAGGTACATTGTTACTGTTCCTTCTGCTGATGTAGAAATTTCACTGTTACTTCTGCGGATGCAGAAACTTTACTGAAACTTCTGCGGATGCAGAATTTTACTTTTCTGCTGATGCAGAATTTTCACTGTTTCTTTTGCGAATATTAAAGTTTCATTGAAGCTTTAAATGTATGATTCCTATCAAATGATAGAATCATTTGTTGATGTTGGACCTTATTGACTTTGTTTGTATGACAATTGGGTACAAGTAAACAAGTTTCTTGTATCCTGCATCCAAGTTAGTGCTCAAGTTCCAATTCCTTCAAAGTTGATTTAACAGCTTTTTATTGATTTTCATGCATTACCTACTCCCCCTAAATTTGTAATTAATGTGAAACTGTTTCATTCATCAGAAATTTATGTTTGAGAGAAGCATGAAAGGCATATGATTGTCCAAAAGAGATGTAAACATTGAAAAGCACAAGTTAAACAAAATTACCAACTATTCAAGCATGCATATGTATATAGGGATCATACTATAACACAAGGCTTCTTTTGATTTTGATTTCATGAATGAGGAATTATCTGATATAACACCTGATTGCAAGTATACAGATCCACTTAAATTCATACAGGAGAAATGTAACAACTAGGCATGCAGTTTATCATGTTTTGATGTTTGTTGATCAGTAACTATCATGTGCTCCACATTCAATTCTCATTAGAGTTTGTCCTCCGTAGATGAGTCAAATCATCACTTTTTCACACTTATTGACTATGTACATTAAGTTATAAGTTCTATCTTGAGATATACTTGTAGTCTCATTAATGCCTTTATGATTAAGCTCTTTGAGATAATATACAGTTGATCATAAAGGATTCTTTTCGGAGCTGAATATGATCCGCATAAAGTCACCAGGTCTTTACTTTCGTAAAACAAAGGTGCTATCATCCCAGGTCTTTGTTTACACAAAACAGAGGGATAATGAAGATCATATTCTTTAATCATAAACCCAGGTCTTTGTTCATACAAAACAGAGGGAATATGATTTTGCAAAGATAGAAGATTATAAAGTGTTTTACATAGTGTGCTTGGGTGAGTGATTTGATCACTTAAGATAAGACTTACTTGCTTGATCCTCAAAATGGAGATCTCTCAGACAGTTGCCTATTTCTTTATGTTTAGCATGCTCTAAGTGTAGTTTCCACTCAAGATGAACCTACTTACATATCAAAGTGTTTAGTATCAGTTTGAAGGGTAATTATGCTTCTGAAATAAGCCATGGCATAGTGTACTATCATTTCCAAAGATATGATATGCAGAAAGAAGACACATAAATGCAAATAATTTTTTTTATTTGTTAATTTTTTTATTATTATTTTTTTATTAATTAAAGAAAATAAACTCCATATACAAGGACAGTCACATGCTTTTCTTTGTTGAAGAAAGGTTAATCTAAGTTAATCATACCCAGAGACTCAATTAGAAAATTAAATCTAACTGAATCAAAGGCTTTAGTGAATAAATCAGCAAGCTGATTTGTTGTATCCACTTTGATTAGCTTGATCAATCCCTTTTCTGAGCAATACCTCAGAAAATGATATCTGATTTCAATATGCTTTGTTTTGCTATGTTGAACTGGGTTAGCAGTTATAAACATAGCAGCTGAATTATCAATATGAATTGGTGTTTGAAGGAAATTGTTACCATAATCAAGTAATTGGTTTTGCAACCAAAGTACTTGAGAGCAACCAGCTGAAGCAGCTATGTACTCAGCTTCAGCTATGGATACAGACATATTGCTTTGCTTCTTGCACTGCCATGAAACAAGCCTTGGTCCTAGAAATTGACATCCACTAGTTGTGGATTTTTGTTGTTGTTACATCCTCCAAAGTCACTATCTAAATATGAATAAAGGCTGAAGACTCCATCTTTTGGATACCACAGACCTAGAGCAGGTTATTCTTTCAAATATCTGAAAATCCTTTTCACAGCATTCAGATGGGACTTCTTTGGATCAGATTGATACCTGGCACAGACACAAACAACAAACATTATGTCAGGTCTACTTTCTGTTAAGTACATGAGTGAGCCAATCATAGATCTGTATAATCTTTGATCAACAGTTTTCCCAGTAGGATCAGGCACAATCTTGTCAATTGTTGATGCTGATGTTTTGCATGAAGATGCATCAGCAAGCTTATACTTCTTCAGAATTTGATGAATGTACTTTTCTTGATTTATGAAAATGCCATCTGATTTCTGATGAACTTGCAGTCCAAGAAAGAAAGTCAATTCTCCCATAGAGCTCATCTGAAACTCAGATTTCATTAACTGTTCAAAGCTTTCACATAAGTTCTTGTTGGTAGATCCAAATATGATGTCATCAACATATATTTGAACCACCAAAAGATCTTGATCTTCTTGTTTGAGAAAGAGTGTTTGATCAATTGTCCCTCTTTTGTATCCATGTCTCAGTAGGAAAGATGATAATGTTTCATACCACTTCCTTGGGGCTTGATGAAGTCCATACAAAGCTTTATCAAGCTTGTATACCCTGTGAGGATATGTGGATCTTCAAAACCAGGGGGCTGAGAGACATAAACCTCTTCATCAATCTTCCCATACAAGAATGCACACTTAACATCCATCTGATATACAGTGAACTTCTTGTAGGAAGCATATGCTAGGAATACTCTAATGGCCTCTATTCTTTCAACAGGTGCAAAGACTTCATCATAGTCTATGCCTTCTGTAGAAGACTAATCAAGGCTCGGCAAAACAAAATATGTGAAAACCTGATCCACGCGAAAATCAGATGTCACGCGAAAAGCAGAACACGCGACAAAAGACTCCACGCGACATTCATGTCCCGCGCGAAAGGAAGCTGTGCGAAAAGCCAGACGCGCGAGAACTGCTGTTTAGTATAAATAGTTTCGTTTTCGTTTTGTAATTAAGCTTTTGTTCATTTATCTTATATGTACTGTGTGAAATCGCACAAGACCTGTTCTAGGTTGTGTTATTCAATCTGAGAATCATTTTGTGATCAAATTCAATCTTCTTCTACTCCAATCTTGTTTACATTCCGCATTCACAAGATTGAGATCGTGTGTTTATTGTTTTTCTGGGAGAATTCTAGGTTTTACAATTGGTAGAGCATTTGGCTCTAGAACCACGATTTGGAGAAGATTTGGATTGTGTTCTACTCGTTTTTGAAGAAATTCATCATTGATCACTTTAGTTTCAGATATGGCGATGTTATGCTGCTCGATTTTGGAGAATTAGGACTGATTTGGACCGAATTAGTGGACTTTAGGTGAATTTTAATCATAATTAAGCTTAAAATTGACCTAAATTCATTAAAATTGGATTAAAATGAGTTTAATCAGACATATTCAGTGATTTGGAGGTAATTTTCGCTTGAACAAACTGTTGAAAATTTCATTCTGCACGAAATTGGACGATTTTCGCTTGAGCTATAAGTTTTCGCGTGCGAAAAAGGGTGTTTTCGCTCAGACAATTATTTCACCTTTTTATGCGATTTCGCATGAAAAGGTAAATTGGAATTTTCGCATGAATTGATATTCTCGCGCGAAAAGGTTGGCCGCGCGAAATCTGTTTTCGCACAATCGTTTCTGTCGCATGAAATTCTGATTTTGACTTTCTGATCAACATGGCTTCAACAACTCAGAATTTAAAGCATCTTACTGCTTCACTTCATCTAGACACAAAAATTGGTACTGGTAACAAGCCACCGAGACTTCTCTGTGAAGACGATTATACTGATTGGGCTTTCCGATTTGAGAGATATGCTATTTACACGGAACCTAAGATGTGGAGATCAATCCAGTACGGTCCTTACATTCCGTTGTACAAAAATGATAAAGGAGAAATGCTTCAGAAACCTGAACACTTGTGGGATGAAGATGACATCAAGAGGTTGGAACTGGATGATAAAGCCTATGCTGCCATCACTATGGCACTGACTACTGAGATTTCACAAAAGTTTCAAGAGTTCAGAGGTGCTAAGGTGTTATGGGATGCTCTGGAATCTCAGATTATGGGCAACAAAGATATGATAGAAAGCAAAAAGGATATGTTGAATCAAGAATTCAACATGTTCAATCATATTGTTGGTGAAAAGTTGGAAGCTCAGATTGCCAGGTTTGTTAGACTGGTAACAAAAATGAAGAGTGCGGGTATTACTCTGAAACACATCACTGTGAACAAGAAGCTGCTAAATTCACTTCCATACAGTTGGAATAACAATTGTACATTGATCAAGAGAACCAAAGACTTGTATACTCTTCAATTGACTGATCTCATTTCAACTATCAAGTCTTATGCGATGGACGATAAGCAGCGAGCTGCTAATCATCTCAGTTCTCTGGGTGCTGAAGGAACTGCTCTCTATGCAAAGATGGCTAGTAATCCAAATTACTATGTCAGTTATACACAAATGTGTCAGCAACAACAATCTGGAAGTGCAGCATCTTCTTATATGCAACCAGCAGTAAACCATCAAGTTCATGTTCCAGCTGCTCAACACTATTCCCCCATCATCCATCAACAAGTCCCTCAATATCAAGATTCTCATAGTAGTCAACATGCTTATGTTGCTACCACTAATCCATCAAAGCAGACTGTCCAGATTGCTGAGGAGCATCTTGCACTTTTCACCACTTTTATGTCAAGCTATGAAGCATTCATGGCTGGTAGACTTACTGCTCCTAATGTTCTGGTTGATGATCTTCAACAAGTCAATCCTGATGATGTTGAAGAAATTGACATCAAGTATCAAATGGCCATGGTGGTTTACAGGGCGAAGAACTTTGCTAGACGAACTGGGAGAAAAATGTTTGGTGTTAACAACTCTAGCAAAATAGGTTTCGATAAGTCTAACCTGAGGTGTTACAACTGTGACAAACCAGGTCATTTCGCCAGAGAATGTACTGAACCAAAGACTGGTCAAACTGAAGGCCCTAAGAAGATGGTGACTGTGGAGATTGAGCCGAAGAAAGACAAAGCTAGTACTTCTGGTGGTACTAAAGCATTAGTTTCTCAAACTAATGCTGAATATGATTGGTCAGATCAAATGGAAGCCCTTGATTTAACATTGTCTACTGCATTCATTGCAAAGATTGTTCCTGAACCAGAAGAAGAAGAAAATTTATTTGCTGAGTTCATTTCTGATGACTTGATGGAAGGATTGTTTACTGAAAGAGAAGAAGTAAAGGTGGAAGTTGAGAAAGAAAATGTGGAAGTTGAAGAAGTGAAGGTGGTGATTGAAGAAATGAAGGAGAATGTTGAAGAAGAAAAAGAGATAGTTATGAAAAAAATCAGGTTGAGAAGGGTGCTAAGGAAAAGATTATGATTGAAGAGTACACTGTCGAGCCTCCAGTCAAAAGCCAATGTAATAATCCAAAGACTGTTGACGTTGCTCCAGTGGAAGAACAAGCTGCTGAAATGAAAGCATTCATGGTTAAGAAGGTTGAGGAAACAGAAGGGGAAACTTCAGAACCCAAGGTATATGATGGTTTATGCAAAAATTCATGTGTTGAGAAAGTTCAAAGATACAAAGTTCACAATGAGAGCCTGATAATGGAAGTTGAAAAACTTCAGTATCAAGCTCGCAAACACAAGTCAAATGAAAAGATTTTTAAAGAAAAACTTGAAGGTTTAAACAATACAATATATAATTTAAAATTAAATCTTCATGATAAAGAATGTACTAATAATGATTTGACAAATAGAAACAATGAACTCGCTTTAGAAATTAATAGACTCAACAGTGAACTAGCCACGGCTAAATTGACTGTTGAAAATTTTGAACTTTCATCAACAATGGTTGAAGGAATAATCAAGTCACAAATGACACAGAAGATTAAAGGAGGAAAATATGGTGTTGGATTTTCAAACATTGCTCCTCCAATTAATCATGATTATGCATGTTTACCTTCATCTGATGTCATTTCTGATTCTGATATGGTCTATGGGATCGGTTTCTCTCCATCTCCAGACTTAAAACCTTCAGTCAAAGTAAATCTATCTGTTGATCCTATTATAATAACCAAACCTAAACAATCACCTGAAAATTTTTGTGCAGATAAATTGAAGGTGGATGGGTTGGTTGAAGATTGGGAGAGTGAAAGTGAGGGAGAAAATGAGAATGAATGTTTGAAAAATAAGAATGTAAAAGTTTTACAATCTGCTTGTAAACAAGTCTTGTCAGGAAATGAAAAGGATGTTGATTTGAATGAGATGAAATCAAATAGTAAATATAATTTGAATGCATATCAAAGGGAAAATCAGAAAGAGAGTGTCACACCCTCAAATTCCGGGTCTGGAATCTATCACGGAGGGGTGAACAAACAGGATCGAACACAGTAGTTACACATGAGATGCAGTTATCTATATGATAGTTTTTAGATAATCATTACAATAATGTTCAGAGTAATATTATGCGTATCGGAAGTAAATATAGATTGTTTCATGACAACATGTCTAAATCATATTTCAGATAATAATCAATAGGTATCTTGAGCTCTTATATGATCCTACGTGCATGTCCATAAGCTCCTAGTAGATACCTGAGAATACATGTAAATCAAGTGTCAACACAGGGTTGGTGAGTTCATAGGTAAGTAAAACATAATGATAAATCATCAATTATCCTCAATTAGGATTTACTGTAAAAGTATGAGTTTAATTTACTCACCGGTATATGAATAGCCTGTCAGAACCCTTTTTAATAAGGTGAACCCGCTATCCCACATACCTACTAAGTACAAGCCCAACAAATCCTTCACATAGAATTTGTCCATGTATCTTAGTTTATTATCCTTTTATGTGCATATTATATTTATCATAATAATTTCAAATCAGAGGGAGCAAATCCTCCTTTACATTTATCCTCATATGGGTTGTAAATGGAACTATAATGCAAACTATATAAAGTGCACATCTGCCTTCTCACTACAGAAACAGTCATCCCGAATGACATCAAGATCTTTGTGCATCTGATATGGATCACATGTCCATACCTTTGTGGGGGTAAGTCACTCCCCGATAGTACTATCCAAAAGATCCCTGCTTATTTATAGTCCAGTTTACAGAGAAGGATTTTTATAATAACCATATGTAATCATAAATGTGATTAAATTATTATTTAACATAATACACAAAATAATTTGTAATTTCAATTACAACATGTATTCCAGCCCCAAAATATTTAAATGATTAAAAAGGGGAATAGTTATGAACTCACCTCAGTTCGTGTGTGGTGTTGACAAGCTAGTAAATTCCTGCTAAGGAATTATATTTCACGTAAGCAAACAGATATAAATCCAAAACCTAAATAAGTTAGATCTTGAACCTGGCGTTCAATTGATCTAGGGTTTGGTTTTCTGGGATTTGTTATAAACATTAAATCATTTAATTATTTTTGTTAATAATTAATGATTTATATAAAATTTAATTAGTTTAATAATGATTTTGACATATCATTATATTCTAATTAAATTATAGACGTTATATAAACATATAAGTTTATATTTAATTTTTGTAAGATTTTATAAATATTTAAATTTATAAAATTTACTTTGTATTTATATTATCAACATAAATCCCTAAATAATATAATATCCATTAATAATTCGATTGTTTAATTTATATTTAAAAACCCATTTTTGTATGGATAACAATTTATAATACATGTAATAATTTATAATACATGTAATAATTATTTACATAAATAATTAGGGTTTTTAAATAATTGAATTTCTACAATTTTTATGATTTATCATTAAAAATGATATGGTGTTCAATTAATGAATTAATACTTTAAATCATAATTTAAAGTCTATTTTTTATAAAAATAGTTATTTATAATATTTTTAAATAATATTTTATAAATTTTATTTAAAGTATCTTTAATTAAATAATTTACAGAAAAATATTTAATGGTGTTAAAAATAACAGAAGCTTTTAAAAATTATTTTTATAATTTTTAATAATTTTTATATTTTTAAACAGCCTAAAAGGCTTAAAAACATAATTAGGAGGGGGCCGGGTTCGAACCCGCGACCTCCTCCCCATCGCCCCAACACCCGAACCAGTGAGCCAAGGCTCCAAATCGAAAGGAACACAGGACTAAATCCTTTTAAACAATTAAACCCAGTTTCCCCAAATTCACATGAACCCTAGAACTGTAATCGATCAAATTGAAGCCTAAATTGATGTTGAAATCGATTAAAAGGATAGGGCTTTTATTCCATATAAGAAATCGAGTATATAGGTAGTTTCAATTACCTGTTTCGATGCTCGATAGGTAATGTTCGGTTAACTGCAGGTCGCGGCTGAATGAGGAATTCAAACAACGATCAATCGTAGATGAAAATGAAATTAAATTCACAGGAGGTTTCCAACAATCCCAATGATCAAAAGCCCTCTGGAAATTTAGAGGTTTGAAACTCGAATAGGGGTGTTCGTGTAGCTACAGGTCGCGGTAATGGTGATGATTCGAACTGCTTGTTTTCGAGTGTTTCAGTTGAGATTGAGAATACCATTAGTTTAGGAATGATTATATAGTCGATCTTGTTTGATTAATTTGAATAAAATAGAGTAGTAGTGCGATTTAGGATTTGTTAAAGTGGCCGAAAGTTTCACGTGGGTGTAGATCGATCGCACTCAGTTTGTTTTCAAATTATTGTGGGGCATTGTGTTCGATTTTTGTCTACGAATCATTTGGGACCGGTTTCATATTTTACAATCGAGTATTGAAACCGTTTGGGGTTCGCCGGAATTGTCGCCGGTGGCCGGCCGGAGTAGCAGGGTGTCGACGGGGGGGTTTGGGATTTAAATAAATTACAGAATGGTCCCTGGGTTTGTAAACTTTTTATTTCATGTTTTAAGTTTATAAAACATGTTTTAAAAATTACAAAACAACCCCTGGACTTATTAAAATTTAATAAATTTTGTAAATTTTTAATATTTTCATTATTATTATTATTTTCATTATTAAGATTATTATTTTTAATAATAATAATATTATTATTATTATTGTCATTATTAATAATAATAATATCATTATTATTATTATTATTATTATTATCACTATTTGTAATAATAATATCATTATTATTATTATTATTATTATCATTATTTGTAATAATAATATCATTATTATTATTATTACTATTATTATCATTATTTTTATTATTATTAATTTTATTATTAAATAATAATAAAAATATAAAAACAAATCATAAATTCACATAAAAATCTTATATTAATTCACGGAAAATTTCGGGTTGTCACATCATCCCCCTGTTAGAGGAATTTTCGTCCCGAAAATTAAGATGTACTAGCAACATTTTTGAACAGGTTAGGGTACTTGCGCATCATTTCGTCCTCTCGTTCCCAAGTGAACTCAGGACCACGCCGGGAGTTCCACCGAACTATAACAATCGGAATCTTGCTATGCTTAAGTTGTTTAACTTCTTTATCCATGATTTCAACTGGTTCCTCGATAAACCTGAGTTTCTCATCTACTTGTAGTTCCTCTAAAGGCACAACAAGTGATTCATCGGATAAACACTTCCTTAGATTAGATACGTGAAAAACATTATGCACACCACCAAGTTCAGCAGGTAGATTTAATTCATAGGCTACTGGGCCGATCCTTCTGACAATTTCAAAAGGTCCCACGTAGCGAGGGTTCAATTTCCCTCGTTTCCCAAAGCGTATAACTCCCTTCCAGGGAGATACCTTTAGCAAAACTTTATCTCCTTCCTGAAATTCCAGTGGCTTGCGGCGTTTATCAGCATAGCTTTTCTGGCGATCCCTGGTAGCAGCCATGCGTTCTCTTATCTGGACAATTTTCTCATGAGTTTCAAAGATCAACTCTGGACCAGTAAGTTGACTATCTCCAACTTCTGCCCAGCAAAGCGGTGATCTACATTTACGTCCATATAAGGCCTCGAATGGTGCCGCCTTGATGCTCGAATGATAGCTATTGTTATATGAGAACTCTACCAAAGGTAAATGACCTTCCCAGTTCTTTCCAAAGTCAATAACACAAGCCCTAAGCATATCCTCAAGAGTCTGTATGGTTCTTTCACTTTGACCATCAGTTTGAGGGTGATAGGCTGTGCTTATATCTAAGCGAGTGCCTAGAGCTTTCTGAAGTTTTCCCCAGAAGATCGATGTAAACCGTGCATCACGATCAGAGATAATAGACACTGGCACTCCGTGTCTAGAGATAATTTCTTTGACGTACACCCTTGCAAGCTTCTCCATCTTGTCTTTCTTACGAATGGGTATGAAATGAGCGGATTTGGTGAGACGGTCAACGATAACCCAAATGGTGTCATTGCCCGTTTGAGATTTGGGTAAACCAGTGACGAAATCCATGGTTATCATTTCCCACTTCCACACGGGAATTTCTGGTTGGGTCAACATTCCTGAAGGCTTCTGGTATTCGACCTTGACTTTTGAACAAGTCAAGCACTTTAAGACATAAGTTGCAATATCTGCCTTCATTCTTGGCCACCAGTAAACAAGCTTCAAGTCGTAATACATCTTATCTGCACCTGGGTGGATAGAGTATCTAGACTTGTGGGCTTCATCCATGATCAAGCTTCGCAGATTCCCGTACAGGGGTACCCAAATCCTTCCTGCTATAACGCGTATCCCATCCGAATGAACTTCAAACTGTTGGTCTAGCCCTCGAAGGTTTTCATCTTTAATGTTCTCTTCTTTCAGGGCTTCAGTCTGAGCATTCAAGATTTGTGCCGGCAGGTTGCTTTGAATAGTAAGTTGCAGAGCTCGTACTCTACGAGGCTTCATATGTTCTTTCCTACTCAAAGCATCGGCCACAATATTTGCTTTACCGGGATGGTACTTGATGGCACAATCATAATCGTTTAATAGTTCAAGCCACCTCCTCTGCCTCATGTTCAGCTCCTTTTGATTATACAGGTGCTGAAGACTCTTGTGATCGGTATAAATAGTGCACTTAGTACCGTACAAGTAATGTCTCCATAATTTAAGAGCAAACACAACAGCTCCCAGTTCTAGGTCATGAGTTGCATAGTTCTTCTCATGAGCCTTTAACTGTCTTGAGGCATAGGCTATGACTTTGTCTCGCTGCATCAAACACATCCCAGTCCCTGAACAGAAGCATCACAGTAGACTACAAAGTCTTCAATACCGTCGGGTAGGGACAAAATAGGTGCACTGCACAACTTCTGTTTCAGTGTTTGGAAAGCAGCCTCTTGCTTGAATCCCCAATGATATGCTACCCCCTTTTGGGTAAGCATAGTCAATGGTTGAGCTATCTTGGAGAATCCCTCGATAAATCTCCTATAATAGCCGGCTAGTCCCAGAAATTGTCTAATTTCCGTTGGATTAGAAGGTGTAGGCCAACTTTTGATGGATTCAATTTTAGCTGGGTCTACATGAATTCCATTAGCATCGATCACATGACCAAGGAATTGAACTTCTTTAAGCCAGAAATCACATTTCGAGAACTTAGCATAAAGCTCCTCTCTCTTTAGTAGTTCAAGGATCAATCTCAGATGTTCTTCATGCTCCTGCTCATTTTTGGAATAGATCAAGATGTCATCAATGAAGACAATGACAAACTTGTCTAGATAAGGCTTGCATACACGATTCATGAGATCCATGAATACAGCAGGTGCATTTGTTAGCCCAAATGGCATGACTGTGAACTCAAAGTGACCGTATCGAGTTCTGAAAGCCGTCTTCATAATATCTTCATCTCTGACTCTCAGCTGATGATAGCCGCTTCTAAGATCTATCTTGGAGTAAATGCTCGAACCTTGCAGTTGGTCGAATAAGTCGTCAATACGTGGCAAGGGATAACGGTTCTTGATCATCACTTTGTTCAGTTCCCGATAGTCAATGCACATTCTGAAAGTTCCGTCTTTCTTTTTCACAAATAACACTGGTGCTCCCCATAGTGACGAGCTAGGTCGGATGAATCCTTTATCAAGGAGTTCCCTAAGCTGGTCAGATAGTTCTTTTAATTCAGAAGGTGCGAGACGGTATGGCGCCCGAGCTATAGGTGTAGCTCCAGGTACTAACTCGATTGAAAACTCGACCTCTCTTTTAGGGGGCAACCCAGGCAGTTCATCAGGAAACACTTCAGGAAATTCCCTGACGACGGGTACATCTTCAATCTTCCTTTCCTTCTTCTCTTTGTCAGTGACTAAGTCTAGGATAGCAGTATGTCCTTTTCGAAGACACTTTTGAGCCTTCAAGTAAGAAATAACTCCCATCACGACACCAGTCTTATCTCCCTCCACACACAGGACTTCATCATTTGGTAGGGGGATGCGAATCATTTTGTCTTTACAGATAATTTCTGCAGAGTTTTTGGATAGCCAATCCATACCAACTACCACATCGAAGCTTCCCAAAGTAATGGGCATGAGGTCTATTGGTAGGATATGACCTGATAAATCTAGTATACAATTTTTCAGGATTTGTGATGCGGTCAAGGATTTACCACTCGCTACTTCTACAACATATGGCTCATCTAGGGGTACAGGGTTTACATTCAGGTGATTATAGAAAGTATTAGATACGAAGCTTCTATCAGCTCCCGTGTCAAATAATACTATAGCATAAACATCATTCACCAAAAATTTTCCCATAATAACGTTAGGGTCTTTGAGAGCCTCACCTTTTCCAATAACGAAGGCTCTGCCCTTGGCTGTGTCTTTCTTTTCCCCAGTGCAGTCTTTAGCAATATGGCCCTTTTCTCCACATCTGAAACAAATAACTTCTTTCTTTCCACCATTCTGCTGATTACCATCCTTCTTTCCTTGGTCTTGAGTCTTGGTTCTACATTCAGGAGCAGTGTGCCCCCTCTTGTTGCATTTGTAGCAAATGATTGCAGTACACTTGCCATGGTGGCGCTTGCTACACTTCTGACATCTAGGCGAAATGCCCTGATTGTCATGGTGCTTTTTCTGATCTTGCTTCTTGCTTGTACCTTGACTCTCACTGTCTTTAGCATCTTCAAACTTTCTCTTCCCCAAGCTTTCAGCAGCGACACCCTTACCCTTGTTTCTTGGTGGTAACTTCCCCTGAGCCACAGCCTCATTAGTCAGCTTGTGAGCTATCCTAATGGCCTGTTGGATTGAAGTCGGGTTGGAGGAAGTGACCATAGATTGAATGACTGGCGACAGTCCACGGATATAGCCTTCAATTCTTCTGTGAGCAGGCTCCATCATATGAGGACACAAGGTTGCGTACTCATGATTTTCGGTGGTATACTTTTCAATTTCCGATCCCACCATTTTGTGGTTCCAGCACTCCGTTTCAAACCTTTGTACTTCTTCTCTCGGACAGAATTCTTCCATCATCAGCTGTTTGAATTCCTCCCAATCCATAGCATTGGCTAGGGAGAGAGTAAGTCTTGAAACTTCTGTCTTCCAGAACGAGAGTGCAGCTCCACTCAAGGCTCCGGAGGCATATTTGGTCCTACTCTCGTCGGGACATTCAGATATAGCGAAGATGGATTCACATTTTTCAAACCACCTTATGAGCCCAATGGCCCCTTCTGCCCCAGTGAAGATATCAGGTTTGCAGTCTAGAAACTTTTTATATGAATAGTGATGACCATTCTGAGCAGCCTGAGTGGCTAGGGCTGCAGCAACACCTTGATTGACCAAGGCTTGTATTTCTTCAGGAGTCATCCCTATTGGGACAGTTCTTCTGGCGCGTCCTCTACCTCTGCCTCTGCCCGCTGGTGCGTCCATCTATCATGAGATTGTTTGATGAGAATTCACACTTTGACATATTCAATAGATGCATTTTATATCAAATATTCAAAGTATGGACAATTACTGTAGGACAGATGGGAATTTAAGAAAACTGGATTTTTCGATTAAATTCGGCAAGGCACGAGTACTAAGGAAACAAGTCTCGCTTTAGGTTAGGACAAGCGTAGCTTAGATTACCAAATGGAACATATCAAGGTAATTTGACCTATTTGCCTTAAAGACTTGTGTATGATTGTAGTAACTTCACGTGCTACAATAGCAGAAATCTTACAGCCAGAGTTTCTAGACCGTGAACGGATTTGACAAGAAGTCATTCTGAAAGATCATTAAGAATTTTCATGTAAATTGGGTAATACGAGTTATTCAACACGAAAATGACGGTCGAGAATTTGGCATAATAGCAATGAGATGTTCCAGGTGTAATCGTTTGATTCGTAAACCAAAGTGAATATGTTGACTAATCAAAGTATTGAGTCAATCACAACTTTGTTGAAGACATGCGTACCTATAAGCAGATACTCATCCCAAGGGTTCCCAGGTAAGGTAAACAGGTCCATCGGTTGATTTGGATATATGCGAATACCTTGCCTAGACAGAACACCCCGAGATACAGGCATCACGCTCTTCCAGCATTACATGTTTCAAGTTGTAAGACACAGACTTTGACGAGAATAAAAAAAAATTGATTTAGGCACGATGATAAGTGTAGATCCCACATGTCGTTGAGAATAAGTTTAGGAATTATCGAAAGGAGTCAAAGAGTCAAAGAGTCAAAGTTATGTTTAGGAACACAACTATCTAAGTTTAAGCATATAACTTCTTAATCCTATTCTATCTCTAACTAAGGCAATTTACTTTGTGCAACTATTGTGTGTGGCTATAGGCTAGATGCAATCCCTAACTCAGTATAACCAGTGGCTCTGATACCAATCTGTCACACCCTCAAATTCCGGGTCTGGAATCTATCACGGAGGGGTGAACAACAGGATCGAACACAGTAGTTACACATGAGATGCAGTTATCTATATGATAGTTTTTAGATAATCATTACAATAATGTTCAGAGTAATATTATGCGTAGCGGAAGTAAATATAGATTGTTTCATGACAACATGTCTAAATCATATTTCAGATAATAATCAATAGGTATCTTGAGCTCTTATATGATCCTACGTGCATGTCCATAAGCTCCTAGTAGATACCTGAGAATACATGTAAATCAAGTGTCAACACAGGGTTGGTGAGTTCATAGGTAAGTAAAACATAATGATAAATCATCAATTATCCTCAATTAGGATTTACTGTAAAAGTATGAGTTTAATTTACTCACCGGTATATGAATAGCCTGTCAGAACCCTTTTTAATAAGGTGAACCCGCTATCCCACATACCTACTAAGTACAAGCCCAACAAATCCTTCACATAGAATTTGTCCATGTATCTTAGTTTATTATCCTTTTATGTGCATATTATATTTATCATAATAATTTCAAATCAGAGGGAGCAAATCCTCCTTTACATTTATCCTCATATGGGTTGTAAATGGAACTATAATGCAAACTATATAAAGTGCACATCTGCCTTCTCACTACAGAAACAGTCATCCCGAATGACATCAAGATCTTTGTGCATCTGATATGGATCACATGTCCATACCTTTGTGGGGGTAAGTCACTCCCCGATAGTACTATCCAAAAGATCCCTGCTTATTTATAGTCCAGTTTACAGAGAAGGATTTTTATAATAACCATATGTAATCATAAATGTGATTAAATTATTATTTAACATAATACACAAAATAATTTGTAATTTCAATTACAACATGTATTCCAGCCCCAAAATATTTAAATGATTAAAAAGGGAATAGTTATGAACTCACCTCAGTTCGTGTGTGGTGTTGACAAGCTAGTAAATTCCTGCTAAGGAATTATATTTCACGTAAGCAAACAGATATAAATCCAAAACCTAAATAAGTTAGATCTTGAACCTGGCGTTCAATTGATCTAGGGTTTGGTTTTCTGGGATTTGTTATAAACATTAAATCATTTAATTATTTTTGTTAATAATTAATGATTTATATAAAATTTAATTAGTTTAATAATGATTTGACATATCATTATATTCTAATTAAATTATAGACGTTATATAAACATATAGTTTATATTTAATTTTTGTAAGATTTTATAAATATTTATAAATTTAAATTTACTTTGTATTTATATTATCAACATAAATCCCTAAATAATATAATATCCATTAATAATTTGATTGTTTTAATTTATATTTAAAAACCCATTTTTGTATGGATAACAATTTATAATACATGTAATAATTTATAATACATGTAATAATTATTTACATAAATAATTGGGGTTTTTAAATAATTGAATTTCTACAATTTTTATGATTTATCATTAAAAATGATATGGTGTTCAATTAATGAATTAATACTTTAAATCATAATTTAAAGTCTATTTTTTATAAAAACTAGTTTTTTACACGCCGCGCGTTGCACCGGCATCGTATACAACGTGATAACGTATAAACTACAATCGATTCGACTTGTTTCAAAATTAAAAAATTATGTCAAAATTAACTCGAACTTATACCATTGAAAGAAAACGTATTATATTTGACCTAACTATTTTTCAAACAAATTTATGTCGAAACGTAGACAAACTCAAAACAACATGAAAAAAAGCACATGCAGCGGCATCGTATGTGACGTGATAAAGTATATATTTCAATCGCACTTGACTTGTTTCTGAACTAAGTTTACATCGAACTGTATTTATACTGTCAAATGAATTATTATTTTTGACACAACTCGTTTCGGAACTAAATTTAAATCGAAACGTATATATCGTCGAATGAAACATATTATATTTTACCCGGCGCATAAATTTACGTCGAGACATATTTACAGCGTCAAATGAACATATTATATTTGCCCCGACCCGTTTTACCAACAATAAATAAATACAATAAAAGAAAAAAATAAAAACAAAAACAGTTGTTTATTTAGTTTCTAATTAACTTAACATATATATAAAACAAAATTTACGTCGAAACGTATTTGTACCTTGAATTTCGAACTAAAATTACGTCAAACCGTGTATACTGTCGAATGAAACATATTATATATGACCCTGTGCGTAAATTTACGTCGAGACATGTTTATCCGTCCTATGAACATATTATATTTGACTTAACCCCGTTTTCCTAAACAACAAGTCTGATTGTGAAAAGTCTTGTTACCAAATTGAAGAAACTAAACTCTCCTATTCATTTCAATTGATTTTTAAATATACTAGTTATATTCCGGGACGCGCGTTGCGCGATTTATGTACAATTGTGGTAAACTGGTTATTATGCGTTTGATAACCTTGATAGTCTCGTCTACGTTGTTGCGTCAAAGGGAGAAGTTTGCTTACACGATTTAAGCGTAGTATTCCACATCGTGCACCTTTTTCGGTTGAAAACGTTCGATCACTATTTACATATTTTATACACAAAACAACTATTTATCGCCTCTATATATCAAGTTGTTCAAAAGCCTACCCAATGTTCTTCCGTCATTACTGCAAAGGATGAGGCCCGGTTTCTGCATTTACGACAACTACAACATGTACGCAAGGACCCAGGCCTCTTACCTTTCAAACATTCTGCACCTAAGCTAAAGGCTCACCGTGTGTACCTAGCACCTTCACCTACAGACATGTTCCAGAAACAATAAATTGATTAGAATACCATCAATAATAGAATATGAAACATCAAAACAACCAAATACAACTAAGATATAAAAGAAAACACCAGCAAAAATCCATAATACCCACCATCACAAAACGGGGAAAAGATGTTTTTATGTCAACCCAACCTGACCCGTAAGCATATAATTGTTAGATGATGACTATAGATTATTTGTTATCATTGATCTTGAATTTAAGGTAAATATTCGAGTAATCGACTCTTCTATTTACCCCTTTTTCAGCTCGTAACTCCGAGTCTTAGTTGATTCTTCCACGACTGGGCTGATAAAAAAATTGGATAACCAAATTATAATGAGCACTTATAAAAGAAATTTAAAGTCATAACAAACATAGCATAAACATTCAAAAGAAGTTGATTAGCCATACAATACAAAACGATTACCAAATGATCACTTTCAATAAATGAATATTTTTAAAAATTCAGGACTTATTATACGCATGACATTAGAGCATTATGAGCACATTTCTAAGTTATATCACACATCAAACAACTAAAAAATAATATAAGGACTTTTACAAACAGATTTTACGAAACCACAAACACTTATCATTCACTGCATCACTTTCTTTTGCATACTCTTTGAATCAATGCATCACTTTCTTTTGCATACTCTTTGAATCAATACTCTGTTTTTGAAACTTGAGGGCACTTTCCCTTCACTATAACATTGAGTATAGAGACTAAAGTGTGATTTTATTTAATAAAAGAATTAATACAACTTGCATTTAAAAGGCCTCAAATGTGCAAATAAAAGAAATCTAATGCGCAACCAATTTGTATATAATATGAGTCAAGTGATCAAACATAATTAAAATGATTTGCAGCCAAAAGAAACCATTCCAAAATAATAAAAGAAATCGGAATTAATATTCAGATTTCTCCATGCTAAAGGCCATTTGACCACCACAGTCTTTAAATCAATATTGCTTATATTTTTTATAGTAAAGTTGTAAGATAATTGCTTTGACCCTCAAAGTCAAATTAAGTGCATAGCAACACAACCAAAGTTAGGCAATTTGGAAACATTCAAAGATAATTAATTGTAAAGCCAAAGTAATTACTGCAACTTAAGAAATAATAATACAAATAAAAAACTTAAGCAAATTAACATACGAAACAATTGTGTTATAAATCCGAAACAGAAGCATCTGTTAGAACCTGAATTATTTGAACTTGTTCTTCTAGACACCTGGTAGCAATGTCTACGGCTTCAAACACTAAAAACTTTGAGACCATTATTTGAACTATATTGTGAAGTATGTGAAACCCATTTATATAATTCTATATGTGAAACTAACAATTCTAATAGATTTGACCTGTTGAAGGAACATTATATGATGATACCATGCTTGGACTTACTCAAGATACACATGTTTTGGATTCAGAAAGCTAGTAAATTAGCAAAACCAAACAGGTCTAGCATATTTGAAGCGACCCGTTCGACCCATTTAAACTACATCGTAGAAACAACCTTTTTTAAAGAAATTAATATCTAACAAAGTAATACCAATCGTTTTGACATTTAGTCTCGAATTGATTCCGCTATACATACAAGTACTAAGTTATTGTTCGCATTTGGGTTAAATATTACTGTAAGATAATTTGTTCCATAATTATAACTTATGCCTAACATCTAATTTAAAAGGATAATTTGTTCATTTGAGTAAGGAATTATAAGATGTTCTTTTGAGTACCTGGGAGGCCTAGGTACCACAGGGGAAATAAATTAAACAATCAAAATTTTCATAAACTCCTAAATTGTCATCATGTATGTATAAATAAGAAAAACATGTAAGCTATAAAGGATTTAGAAAAATAATTTCCTTAATCTCACATTGATGAGTCGAAAAAATTGCTACAAATAAAAATGTCACATTGTTAAGGAAGAAGGAGATTAAAAAAGACTTTTAAAAACTCCTTGATTCAGGTTTCAATAGAGTCTTTCAAAGCTCCGGTCCTTAAAGTTGTGGACCTACCCCCATGTTTTAGCTTCAGATAATGTAGTATTGTCAAACGTAACCATGATAGTTAGTTTCCATCCACACCCATTTATTAAACTTCAGTGACTCAAGCTTTCAAACTAATGATTTAATAGTTAACTCGTCTATAGGCCTATAGCTATGCATCAAGTTTCGTAACCTGTTGAAGGGTTAAACAATATGGTAGTCTTTTCTTCTACTTAATTGGAGGTATGTTGTCAAATTAAAAGACTTCAGATGATAGCTTTAGTAAAGCTTCAATTGCCATTTTGTGCTTTTCTGTATTTAACTATTTATCCATCTTTTTTAAATACATGAGGCAATATTAGTAAAGATCAATCGCCCTTCTGTATGTATGGTAATGTAACTGTTCTTCCCATGTCCTTTTTAGGGTGAATGTTTATTGGTTTATGTCTTTTGAATATATGTTCATCACCTCTAGATATTTCAGCTCCTAGACTGGAATTAAAAGTATTGGAGACGGTCCTTTGAACTGGCTACTAAATTTCACCAAGATATCATTATTTGCTTTGGGGCATTCCACTAATAAACATAAACAGGTCTGCTTAGAAGTGATAATTTTGTGCTTCAAGTTCATGTGTTCTTTCATATTACATGCATGATTAGTCTAATATGGTTTGCCACTAATGTTATGGTACCATGTAGCACCCCATCAATATATGACACCTGAATACCTAAAGAAATAGGGAACCGAGACCACCTAGAGCACCACATAGCAAGATTCGCAACACAAACAAATCCAAAACAACACACAATTAGATGAAAACTAAGAAAGAAACACAATCAGATGAATGTTGAAGACCATGTAATAACAAACGATTAAAGCTAACTCGGAGCACACACAATCCCTAAACAACACACAATCAGAATGTAAGCACAATTTGGGTAATCAATAACTACAAATCAACGAAATCAAGAACATTCATGAACAAAATGTATCACTTCAGATGAATAAAAACCTAAGTCTACACCACAAAACGACATACAGCCCCAAACATCTGGTCAAAATCAGAATCGCAAAATAAGAATAGCAGAAAAGCAAAACCTTAACCTGCGATAACCACCGGGTGCTATGATCTTCTGATTTCTCCTGTACACCTAGCAATGAATCGAGCCCTAAAAGGGTGGCCTTGTAATGTTTCGAACCCTTCTTCCGTCCTGCGAAACCTAACCACGTAGCTGCAGCTCCTCCGGTCTTTTTATTTCAAATGCATCATTACAAAATACACTAAAATAATATACCATGCTAAATACAATGTTGATGAAAACAGAATTTGTTAAAAACGAAAGGATTCCAGGAACAGAGGCAGTTCAATACAAAGATTGACATCTGTTCCATGAAACTATAAAAGCGAACTCTTAAATCCCTAAAATCATTAAAAACCCTTTCGAATCATCAATACATGTCTATTCTATCATCTTATCTACTTGGAAAAGGAGGTTCATTAGCACACAAGCCTCTTCAATCATCTTTCAACAAAACTCCTATCCTAAGCTTCACTTCATCATCTTATCTACTTGAAAATTATGACAATTGACATGTTCTTAGATCCGTTGCTGAAATACAAGCCTCTTCAATTACATCTTTAACAACCTACGAAATAGAAGAACAACCAGGTACCTCTATAATCTAAACACATGCCATAAGTGTGTTCTAACAATATAATTTCAATGTTCAGAAGCAATAATTAGAAATAAACTAACCTGGATGCTGAAATCACCATCCATGGAGACATTATATGAATCCTCCGACAAGAAAGCATCTCCGCCGGTAGCGGCGGAGCCTTGGAGCATCATCTGGCGCTCCCTGCGATCGAGATCGGAAGCCAGAGCAGCCAAATCGAACTCGGAGAAGAAGGGGCCCTGCAACACGGTGTTTACAAAATGAACGACACATGCTTCGATTCTTGTACCTCGTGGTCCAGCATTCCTCCGTTGATCGGACCTTCCATTGTTCTCGCAAAACCCTAGCTTATTCCGTGATCGAAGATTAAGGGCAGGGTATCGCTGATGTATCCACCACCGATGAGGTTGTGGTTCGTTAGGGCTTCCGCCGATAAACCGGAAATCGTGAACGGACACCGTAAACTTAGGGCGGTGGATGGTCGGCGGTGAGGGGTGCAAAGGTGGATGGTTGCGACGGGAAGGAGGGTGCCGATCGAAGGAGGGGTCCGATCGAAGGAGAAGGGGTAATACCCAGGCACTGTTATACTGTTCATTTCCCTTCTTTATTAACATATATATTAATAGGATAATAGTTATTTATAATATTTTTAAATAATATTTTATAAATTTTATTTAAAGTATCTTTAATTAAATAATTTACAGAAAAATATTTAATGGTGTTAAAAATAACAGAAGCTTTTAAAAATTATTTTATAATTGTTAATAATTTTTATATATTTTTAAATAGCCTAAAAGGCTTAAAAACATAATTAGGAGGGGCCGGGTTCGAACCCGCGACCTCCTCCCCATCGCCCCAACACCCGAACCAGTGAGCCAAGGCTCCAAATCGAAAGGAACACAGGACTAAATCCTTTTAAACAATTAAACCCAGTTTCCCCAAATTCACATGAACCCTAGAACTGTAATCGATCAAATTGAAGCCTAAATTAATGTTGAAATCGATTAAAAGGATAGGGCTTTTATTCCATATAAGAAATCGAGTATATAGGTAGTTTCAATTACCTGTTTCGATGCTCGATAGGTAATGTTCGGTTAACTGCAGGTCGCGGCTGAATGAGGAATTCAAACAACGATCAATCGTAGATGAAAATGAAATTAAATTCACAGGAGGTTTCCAACAATCCCAATGATCAAAAGCCCTCTGGAAATTTAGAGGTTTGAAACTCGAATATGGGTGTTCGTGTAGCTACAGGTCGCGGTAATGGTGATGATTCGAACTGCTTGTTTTCGAGTGTTTCAGTTGAGATTGAGAATACCATTAGTTTAGGAATGATTATATAGTCGATCTTGTTTGATTAATTTGAATAAAATAGAGTAGTAGTGCGATTTAGGAGTTGTTAAAGTGGCCGAAAGTTTCACGTGGGTGTAGATCGATCGCACTCAGTTTGTTTTCAAATTATTGTGGGGCATTGTGTTCGATTTTTGTCTACGAATCATTTGGGACCGGTTTCATATTTTACAATCGAGTATTGAAGCCGTTTGGGGTTCGCCGGAATTGTCGCCGGTGGCCGGCCGGAGTAGCAGGGTGTCGACGGGGGGGTTTGGGATTTAAATAAATTACAGAATGGTCCCTGGGGTTTGTAAACTTTTTATTTCATGTTTTAAGTTTATAAAACATGTTTAAAAATTACAAAACAACCCCTGGACTTATTAAATCAATTTAATAAATTTTGTAAATTTTTAATATTTTCATTATTATTATTATTTTCATTATTAACATTATTATTTTTAATAATAATAATATTATTATTATTATTATTGTCATTATTAATAATAATATCATTATTATTATTATTATTATCACTATTTGTAATAATAATATCATTATTATTATTATTATTATTATCATTATTTGTAATAATAATATCATTATTATTATTATTACTATTATTATCATTATTTTTATTATTATTAATTTTATTATTAAATAATAATAAAAATATAAAACAAATCATAAATTCACATAAAAACCTTATATTAATTCACGGAAAATTTCGAGTTGTCACAGAGAGAATTGAAAAGATTTTAAAAGTAGATTTGTTTCAAAAGGTTTAATTAAAAATGAAGAACATATTTTTAAAGAAACGAATTCTCGATTCTTTAAAAATAAACTTCATTATAATGCTAACCTTGTGAATCAAGATATTTGTAGCCCAGATTTACAAGTGAATGACTCTTCTGCATTCAATCTGAAAATTCAAAAGCCTGGTCCTTCTCCAGCACCAATCCGAATATCCAAGCCTAATCCTTCTCAAGCACCAATTCGTATAACTAAGACTGGTCCACCTCCAGCAAATTCAAAGTCTGGTTCTACTCCAGCAGAATCTAAGACTGGTCCTATTCCAGCACCACCAATTCCAAAAGTCACAACAGCCAAATCTCAAATCAAAAGTGGTCATAATTCATCTATTTCCTCGAATCTACAAAAGATGAACATGCAATTGTCAAATGAAGCAAAGATTCGAGAGACTGTGAAGAATGTTAAACCTAGTCAATCTGACTTTGGTTTTTATGACAATTTTCATAATTGTCATCCACGGTTTGCTTTCCACACAAAACAAAAGAGATGTTATCAGTGTGGAAACACAAATCATTTGGCAAACAATTGTCCTTTTCGACAAAATCATTAAGCAAACAACGATTTCATAATTCTATTGCTCATAATAGAAAATTGTTTTTCACTCGTGGAAAATTTTCAAATAATATGAAATCAAAGGTTGTTAATGAGTTTAATGTCAAACAGGATAAGAATTTGTCAAATAATGTAAAAGAAAACAACAAGTTGAAAAGCATAAATGAAAAGAATGATGTGCAAACCAAATATAATAATATCAAATCATTTTGTCTTGCTGCAACTCATAATGTGCTCAAGTCATGTTTGACTTGGGTACCAAAAGCTAAGTAATTTTGTTACTAATGCAGGGACAACCGCAAAAGGCTACTGAAAGTCTATGGCATGTAGATAGCGGTTGTTCAAGACATATGACTGGGAATTTATCATTACTACAAGATGTTCAGTCATATAACGGAGGAAGAGTGATTTTCGCGGGAGACAAAGGAGGACGTATAACCAAGCGTGGTACAGTTACAAATGGTGTCCTTAGCTTTGAAAATGTTAATTTTGTTGAGGAATTAAAACATAACCTGTTAAGTGTGTCTCAAATCTGTGACAAACAATATTCTACACACTTTACTAACAAAGAATGCTTAATCTTAAAACCAGGTTTTGTTGTTCCAGATGAATGGATTTTGATGAGGACTCCGAGAGACAATGACACATATCTTCTTGATATGCATTGTTCTAATTCTTTGGTAACAGCTTTTTGCTTACTATCCAAAGCCTCGGAGAATGATTCCATGTTATGGCATCGTCGGTTAGGACATGTCAATCTTAAAAACATGAATAAACTTGTACGTGGAAATCATGTTATTGGTTTACCTGAAAAGGAATTTCAATTAAATGAACATTGTTTGTCATGTTCTAAGGGTAAACAACATAAACTTCCTCACAAACCAATTGCACACAACTCAGTCGAATCAATCTTACAACTCTTACATATGGATCTTTTTGGTCCAGTGAGTGTTTTAAGTTTGGGTCGAAGTTCTTACTGTCTGGTTGTTACTGATGACTTTTCTAGATTTACTTGGGTGTTTTTCTTAGCATCTAAGGATGAAACTCCACATCTTTTGATCAAATTCATTACTTTGATGGAAAATCAGACAGAGAAAAGGTAAAATACATCCGAAGTGACAATGGGACATAATTTTGCAATCAAACTCTGAATGAGTTTTGTGAATCAAAGGGAATTGCTAGACAATTCAGTGCTGCTGGCACTCCACAACAGAATAGGGTTGCAGAAAGAAGGAATAGAACATTGATTGAAGCTGCTAGAACAATGATATCTGCTGCCAAATTACCTTTGTTCTTTTGGGCTAAAGTAGTAAATACTGCATGTTATGTTCAGAATCGTGCGTTAATCAATAAAAGATTAAATAAGACTCCATATGAAATATTTTATAAACACAAACCCAAAGTTACATATTTTAAAGCCTTTGGTTGTTGTTGCACTTTGTTGCATACAAATGAATCATCTTCAAAATTTTCTGAAAAGGCTAATGAATGTTACTTTGTGGGATATGCTGCTAATAAGGTTGCATATCGAGTTTATAATAAAAGAACTAGACAAATAATTGAGTCATTTAACATTGATTGGCACGAGCTTAACATTACTGATGCAGGTTCAGCTCCTTCATAGATTTATGATTATGAATCTTTGTTCATAAATTTTAAAATTTCTACACCTTCATCTGCAGATTCTAATTCTCAAGCAATCTCTTTGGATAACAAAATCATTACGGAACTTCCATCTTTGATATCTGATAATTCTGCTGTTGCTTCATCATCCAAAGATATTCCTACAGCTCCTGTACAAGTCTCTGCATGTTCTAAATCCTTAGATATTCCTTCAGAACAAATTTCTAATCAGGAGCAGGAAGAATCATTAAGTTCACCTTTATCTGCATCTTCTTCAGAAACTATGGATACACCGATCGAAGTCATTCAAGTTCCATTTGAAGAATCTCCAAATGTGTCTACTGCTTCTGAAAATCCTGTTTCTGATGACACACTTGAAGAAAATATTGTGTATCAATCTCGACATTCTGAAGAAGTTCTTGATAATGTTGAACACATTACTAATTTGGAAGATGGGATAGTTGCAGATGATATTCCTCAATTGAGAATACATAAAACTCATCCAACTGAAGCAATCATTGGTCCATTGCACGAAGGTGTAATTACCAGAAGTCAATCAGGGGCAATCAACACCTGTCTTTATGCTTGCTTTCTATCACAAATAGTGCCCAAGAATGTGGAAATGGCACTCAAAGAAAACAGCTGGATAGAAGCAACGCAAGATGAGTTGATGCAATTCAAGAAGCTCAATGTTTGGCATCTTGTTGAACTTCCAAAGGATAAGCTTCCGATTGGAACAAAGTGGATATTTCGAAACAAGACGGATGAAAAAGGTGTTATAGTTCGGAATAAAGCACGTCTTGTTGTGCAGGGATTCTATCAAGTTGAAGGATTGGATTATGAAGAAGTGTATGCTCCAGTTGCAAGACTAGAAGCAATACGCATATTCTTAGCCTTTGCTTCATACATGAACTTCAAGGTGTATCAGATGGATGTTAAAACTACATTTTTATACGGAGAAATGAAGGAAGAAACCTATGTTTGTCAGCCTCCAGGATTTGAAGATCCCGATCATCCTGATTATGTTTACAAGTTGGATAAGGCATTATATGGTTTACATCAAGCACCTCGTGCTTGGTATGCAACTCTGACTGAACACTTGCTTGCAAATTGTTGTTCACGAGGCGCATTGATCAAACCTTATTCATACGAAAATCAGGCGATGATATCATTTGGTTCAAATCTATGTCGATGATATCATTTTTGGCTCTACAAATGAAAGTATGTGCACGGAGTTTGAAGCAGTGATGAAGAAGAAATTTGAGATGAGTTCCCTTGGAGAAATTTCCTTTTTCTTGGGTATTCAAGTTACTCAATCTGAGACTGGTATTCTCATCCATCAAGAAAAGTATGTTCAGACTATTCTTGAGAAATACAAGTTTCAAGATTCCAAAGTAGCTCCAACTCCAATGGCTTCTCGTCCTACTCTTACTCCAGATCCATTAGGAGAATCAGTTGATCAACATCTTTACAGATCGATGATTGGTTCCCTTATGTATCTCACTGCAAGCAGGCCGGATGTCATGTTCCCTGTTTGTCAGTGTGCCCGCTATCAAAGTGATTGTCAGTGTGCCCGCTATCAAAGTGATCCAAAGGAATCACACATGAAAGCTGTCAAGCGGATTTTCAAGTATCTCAAGAGTCAACCTAAACTTGGTCTTTGGTATCCTCGAAATTCCGATTTCAATTTATTTGCTTATACTGACAGTGATTATGGTGGTTGTAACTTAGACAGGAAATCGACCACAGGAGGATGTCAATTCTTGGGTAACCGACTCATTTCTTGGCAGTGTAAGAAGCAGAACACTGTATCCACATCCACTGCCGAAGCTGAATATGTGGCTGCATCAAGTTGTTGTTCCCAGCTTGTCTGGATTCAACAACAACTTCTTGATTATGGCCTAAACATTTATGACACACCCATTTGGTGTGACAACACGGCAGTTCTGAACATCGTGAAAAATCCCATTTAACACTCCAAAACTAAACACATTGACATCCGCATCCATTTCATCCGCGACTGTTTTGATCGAAAACTTATTCATTTAAAACAAGTGTCGTCAACTGAAAATATTGCTGATTTATTTACCAAGGCATTTGATCATTCTCGATTTGATTTCCTTGTGCAATCATTGGAAATGATTAACTTTGGATGAATTGGTTTAATGAATCTTCACAAAAAGATTTTTTTATTTTTAATAAAAAAGAATAAAATTGCAATTGTTTCTTTTTCTTAAAAGAACAATCACAATTTTAGGGGGAGAAAATTAGACAACAAGTTCTGAAAAATATTTTTGGTCTTAGGGGAGTTAAGATCAAAGAATTGCCAAAATAAAGACAAAGAAGAAATTTTCATACTTAAATGAGAAATGATATTACAAAGTTCTACAGAGTCTAAGTACTTTCAAAGGCTTAAATACGAATAGACTTGGATTATGTTTGATATGTCGATAGGCTTTGCTTTCAGAACTGAAAAGATCATAATTGAGTGATTACACTTGAATTAAAGAAATATGATTTAGTGGGAACATATCAGGATTATGTGCCAAAAATGTTCTAACACAGACTAAGAGATATAATCTTGTCATACTCAAGCCTGTATATGTTTGATTCAGTGATTATCATAACTATACATATATCTATATAAAAAACAAAAATACAAAAAGAGATAAAATGAGAAAACACAAAAAGAAAGTAATTGAGCAAAAAGATGTCAACAAAGGCCATATAGGATATAAGATGCCAAGAAGCACAACAAATCAAAAGATATGTCTAAAAGACATACATACTATATGGTATATATTTTCTATTTTGAGAGTATTTCTTTAACCTTGGAAGGCAAAATCGAAAGATGGGGCATGTAAGTCCGGATGGCTAGTAAGTCCTAAACATCTTGAGAGGGCAGACGTAAGTCCGGATGGCTGTCAGTAAGTCCTTAGACTTGTTAATATTCCGGGTTAAGAAATATTTCTCAGGCTAGTTATGCTCAAATAGTTATATTTAGGAATATAATAAATGATATCACTGATCAACAATACATGGTTTAAGTCAAATTAGGGTGACTTGAAATCTCAATAGTGTCTTGAAGGATAATAACTATTCTACAGAAGTTCTGATTGTGGGATCCACTGACTTATATTAAATCAACACAAAACATGATATATATCACTCATTATGTTTCTGAGTAAAACCTGAAGTATAAGTTTAAAAGGACAAAATATATTGACAATCAACTTAACCAGTTATTTTAAATAAAGCCGGACAGAGTCTTAACTTGTAAAAGAACTATATGATCTCATTATGAAAATTCTTACAAAAACAAACAAATCCGATCTTGATTCTTTAATTGGTTTCATTCTTTTGTTATTTTGTATGTAAGTGTTTTTCATTTCACTTTTGTGTTATATAATTTTAAGACTAATAAATAACAAATATAAATTTTAAAAATTGAAGATTCATTAAATGACTTGGTCATTTGGTAAATAACATTTTATGTTGACATAATTAATTGAGAATAAAACGGATTGAAATTTGGTAAAACTAAGAAAAAGTTTAAAAGTTGAAAATTTTGAAAAATTTGAAAAATTCCTCAACTCGCGCGAAAGGGAAGGTCACGCGAAAGAGTAAGTCTTACGAAAAGGCTTGTCGTGTGATTTGTCTGGGGTATAAATGTCACAGTGTTCTAGAAGAATGCACTTTTCGCTCAAACCTCACCCGAAAAACCCTTTCGCATACCATCCGAAACCTCATTTCGCTTACATCAAAACTCAAATCAGTTCATTCTTGCTTGTGATTCTGATTCTTTTTACGTGTTCATTACATTCGTTTAGTGATTTAAAGGTAAAATATGTTTGATATGGTCACTGTAGCGAAGAAATGCTAAGGAGAACTTAACAAATTTGAAATAAAATCAAAGAAATAAACATAAATGTTAAAATTGAAAGATGAAATCTACAAAATAGACTTTGGCGACAGTGATGGACTGAGTTTCTTGGATTAAAATCGAGTTTTTAAGTGTTAATTTGAACTTTGAGTTGTGCGAATCGCACACGAAATTGAACAGACGCGACATAGGGTTTTCGCGTGAACACAGTTTTCGCGTGAGCTTTGATTTCGCTTAAAAAATGTGTTTCGCATGAAACTCATTTTCGCATGAGACTAGTTTGTCGCACGAAGTTCACTTTCGCTTGACTGGACATTTCGCATAACAGAAATTTTTTGAAATAATTTCTAAGTGTTGATGTTGTTGTCTCAAGTGGACTTATCACATGCAACTTATTTTCACTTAATAAACATTCTTTGTTGATAAAATTTTGAGTGTAGTACATGTATTCACATGTGACTAAGCTTTGAAATGATAAATTGTTTCTTAAAAGTTAAAATGTTCTAAGTGTTGAAATTCTAAATGCATAATTAAGTTATATTCAAAGTGTTCTAATATTGAGTTTGTTTTACAATGCAGATGGCACAAATGATTTTTAATAAAATCATAATTGTGTTGCTTACTTAGACGAGGTTCCAGAAGGGAAGGAACTGTTTTCTTCTATGATCGAAGGATTGAAGAATTCCCGTATTGTCTATGCGATATCTGCTGACCCCGCCATTTATTCTGAGCTAATAGATTCTTTCTGGAGCACTGTTGCTCTGGAAAAGGACCAAGCGGGAAACCAGATTATCACTGCTACTGTCAAAGACAAACGAGTGACAGTTTCTCAGTCTATTCTGAATCGAGTTCTTTTATTTGATGATCAAGAAGGAGCACCAACTCGTCTTGATGATGATATAGTGATTGATTGTCTGGCTCGTATGGGATACGAGTACAGATATCCAAGTTTAGAGAAGAAATGGCTACCACCATACTGGAAGTACTTATTTCATGTGGTGATTCATTGTCTAAGCACCTCAAAGCTGGGATGGATAGCTTGAGTGCAATTTTTGGTTCCTTATTGGTTTCTTTGGTTGATGATCTACCTTTCAGTATATCTGGAGTTATCTTTCAGGAGATGGTAAAGAATGCCACAGCCAATCCTGGAAGAAAGTTCATCATGTATCCAAGATTTATCCAGTTGGTAATAAATGATGCTTATCCTGAGCTTGCCACTCAGAGATCTCCAAAATATGTTGTACAAATGATAAAGAAGGAGATTTACACACATCTCACTGGAGCCAGAGGAAACAAATGCTCTGGTGAAAGTTTTGCTAAAATTGGAAAATTCTCTGAGATTGAAGAAGATGTTGATGAGGTTGGAGAAGGTGATCATACTAATGAAGCTCAGACTGGTACTTCTACTTCTGGTACTAGAGATAACTTAGATGAAGAGATTGAAAAATTATTTGAAGATGAGCCTGTGAATGAAGGAAGAACGAAGGAATTGTTCATTCAGCTTCCAGTTCCGAGACGGATAGTGACCAAATAGGAAATGTTCCATATGTACTCCAAAATGATCGAACATCATCTACTCCAACATCTTCAAGACCTAATAATGAAGACAGGGATACTGACTATGTTCCGGAGGAGTCTCCTAGTACGTCATCAAGGAGAAAACGTATGGCAATAAGGAGAGATTTTCCAACAAGAAAAAGAGGTCGAGGTATTGTACCCAGGAGACCATGAACACATGTGGTTGTCACTGAGACTGAGCAAGATCAGACAGCTAATGTGACTTCTTCTGCTACTGAGACAGAAACAGTTCCTGTTTCTGGAGCAGCTAATATTTCTGAGTCTGGTTTTTCTACTCCTCCTCGGCAAGAAAACTTAGAGTTTGATGTTGATTCATTTTTGAATACTCCTCCAGAGTTTCAAGGAGAGAGGAATCATCTAGCACTCCTCATTCTATAACTCTAGAAGAAAGAGTTAAAAACTTGGAGAAAGAAAGTTTTGAAAATGTAAAGATGATTGCTGAACTGAAAAGGAAAATGAAGAAAAGTCGAGTCAGATTACCATGATTCATCTGGATTCTGCAATTAAAGATACAAGGATAGCTTCTCTTGAACAACAGATGAAGAACATGTTTGATTATACTTCAAGGTTGGAGAGACAACTTAATGAGCTTAGAGAATTTATTTCACAGACTTACTTTCATCAACCACCAGTCATACGGTCTACTACTGTGATTGGTGAATCTAGTAGGCGATCTCCAAGCCCTCCTCCTACTGAGAATGTTCCAGAAAAAGAAGTGGTCAACGAAGCTCAAACTTCTACTGAACAGCCAAGTGTTAGTGCGACTGAAGATGTTCCAATTTCATCTGAAGTACCTATCACCGAAGCTTTCACATCTACAGCTTTCGTTGAGCCTGAGCATATGATAACTTTGCCTATTGTTAATGAAGAGGAGGATGAAGAGTTGATTGATTATGCTGATTCAGATGATAATGAGGATGATGATGATATGGATGACGATGAAGATGATGATGAAAATGATGATGATGATGGTGGAGATGATGGTGGAAATGATGGTAATAATGATGATGGTGGTAATAATGATGGAGGTGATGATACAGGTTTCTCTTCGAGTCCAACTGGAGATACTAACACTAATAATGTCGATCGACCAAGTGTTAGTGATCCGGAAGGATATGATCCACTTGACCCTGCCACTGAGAGTGTGTATGAAAAGGAATTGTATTCTTTTCAACAATCTTCATCAGGAGCTGTCGAAGAAGAATTTGATATGTTTGATGATTTGGAGGATCAGAATGAATATACTGACATATTTGGGAACAACTTCAAGAGTTATTCAAAGACATTAATCTTGAAGAAGGAGAAATCCCTACTGAGACTGTGAGTGGTGAAACTCCTGCTGTTTCTACAAAGAAAGATTCTACTGGTCAGATTGTGTTATTCACTAGAGGAGGATTAATGTTCAAAGCACCACCACCACCTACTGAAGCTCATTTTCTATTCATTTCTAAGCCTAAGCAGAAGTATGGTGAAATGTCTCATGTCATTAGCTGGGGTTATGATAGCGAGAAAAGGCTGTATGTAATAAAAAGAAAGAATGGAGAAATTGATTATCTGAAAAGCACACAAGACTTCCATACTCTACGTGCTGCTGATCTCTACTCCATGGGCAAAGCTCCATTCTTTAATGAAAGCAATTACAGTGAAGCTAAACTGATAAGATCTATGATACGAAGGGAGATGCGCACAAACTTCAAGGATTTTAAGACTGCCAAATCAAAGGTGATTGATGATTCAACAAGAATAGATGAAAAGACTAAAGCTCCAATGAAAATACGAGTCTATCAACATCCTAAATTTATCAGGAAGCCCCCGTGCATGCTCCAGTTCCTCCCAACACTTTAAAGCAATTACTCTCATGGAGATGTGAAAGGATTCCGGTCACGCTGTGATCAGATGTACTGACAAGTCATTTCGAATCATTGATCCAGCAGACTTGATGAAGTTTGGCAAAGACGACTTACTCAAGCTTTTACACTGCCCTATTACAGCTGATGAGTCCGTTTATTTTCTATCTTGCCAGTATGTATGGATAATTGACCGGATCCTTAGGAACAAATGGTATGCTTATGCAGGCTCGTACAAAAAGGCAAACGTTGATTTTGATTGATCATGTTTCACCGAGCCTAGGGGGAGATTGTAGAAGACTAATCAAGGCTCGGCAAAACAAAATATGCGAAAACCTGATCCACGCGAAAAGCAGATGTCACGCGAAAAGCAGAACACGCGACAAAAGACTCCACGCGACATTCATGTCCCGCGCGAAAGGAAGCTGTGCGAAAAGCCAGACGCGCGAGAACTGCTGTTTAGTATAAATAGTTTCGTTTTCGTTTTGTAATTAAGCTTTTGTTCATTTATCTTATATGTACTGTGCAAAATCGCACAAGACCTGTTCTAGGTTGTGTTATTCAATCTGAGAATCATTTTGTGATCAAATTCAATCTTCTTCTACTCCAATCTTGTTTACATTCCGCATTCACAAGATTAAGATCGTGTGTTTATTGTTTTTCTGGGAGAATTCTAGGTTTTACACCTTCTTCTTGAGTGTAGTCTTGAGCAATCAATCTGGCTTTGTTCCTAATAATGATACCTCTATCATCCAGTTTGTTCTTGAACAACCACCTTGTCCCAATTGGATATTGGCCTTCAGGAAGATCAACTAGATTCCAGACTTTCTGCTTTCTGAACTGTTGAAGCTCTTCCTGCATAGCTTCAATGCAGCTATTATCTTTAAGTGCAGCTGTAATGTTTGGAGGAACTGTTTGTGAAAGAAAACAAGAGAACAAACAGATGTTTGCTGTTCCACTTTGACTTCTAGTTGTTCTTTTGAAAAGTTCTCCAATAATGTTATTAACAGAATGAGACTTATGAATTCCTGAAGATGGAGTTGGATCAACTGGAATAGATGATTCCAGATTTGTCATATTCATTGATATAGATTGATCCAATCCAGTTTGTGAATTCATAAAGTAATCAAACTGTTGTTGATCATCATTTAGTTCATCAGCATCTGAATTTGCTACATCAGCAGGTGGTGTATCTGCTTCATTCTGACATGCATTCGTAGAAACATCTACGGATGGATCTTGAGTTATCTGTTCAGAATGATCTTCTTCTGTGGGTGCAACCTCATTTTGTTGATCATCTGAGGAATGTACATCTCCAGATGAGCCATTTTGCACATTTCCTGAAGAAGTATGATTTACAGGAACATTTTGTTGCACATTTTCTGGTGGTTGACTTATGATAGTTGTTTGATTTGGTCTTGGGGGATCAGCTGATAAAGATACTTCATTCAGACTTGGAGGAATAAATGGGTAACATGTATGAGTTAAGCCTGCATTTATCAAATACCCAGTGTTAAATGATTCAGTTAAAGCATCTATATCAAATAACCAAGATGATTCTTTTACAGTTGTTGTAAACATGGATTTATCAAAAGAACATTAGGAGTCCCTTCAACAATGTTATGTTCTGGAATGTAAACCCTATATGATTTAGATGTGGATGAATATCCAACAAAGAAACCATCATAGGCTTTTTCAGAAAATTTTCCCAATTGTTTTTTAGTGTTTAACACAGATACATGACACCCAAAAGCTCTAAGATATCCTATAAAAGGTTTCCTTTTGAATAAGAGTTCATAAGGTGTCTTATTATATTCTTTAACAATTAATGTTCTGTTTTGAACATTGCATGCTGTATTCACAGCCTCTGCCCAGAAGGTAATAGGCAACTGAGAATTAGCAAGCATTGTTTTAGCTGCTTCAATAAGAGTTCTGTTTCTTCTTTCAGCAACTCCATTCTGCTAAGGAGTTCTTGGAGCACTAAATTGTCTAGCAATGCCTTTGGACCTGTAAAAGGAATCTAGATCAGCATTGACAAATTCAGTTCCATTGTCACTCCTAAATATTTTTACTTTTAAATCAAGTTAATTCTTAATCTTGATTACAAAGTCCATTAATGTTTCAGATGTTTCACTCTTTTGTTTTAAGAAAAAGACCCAAGTGAATCTGGTGAAATCATCTACTACCACCAAACATACTGCCTCTTCCCAATGCTCATGACATTGGTTGGTCCAAATAGGTCCATATGAATCAGTTTGAGTGGTGTAGTATTGGTATTGATTAGTTTGGATTTATGAGACACTCTATGTTGTTTTCCCTTATAACATGAAGAACAATGATTAGCACAGTAAAACTCTTTCTTTGGTAGACCAATGACTAGGTCATTTTTCACCAATTTATTCATATTCTTCATGTTGGAATGAACAAGCCTTCTATACCATAATTGTGAAACATCTTCTGAGAATTTGGACAATAGGTATGTTTCATGACTTATGAGAGTTGTGTTGTTCATATCCAAAACATATGTGTTTCCTTTTCTTGGTGCTTTAAGAAGGATCCAATCTTCTGGAATTGAAAGACCTGGCTTAAGAATATAACAATTAGTATCATCAAATAGTGTAGAATAATTTGATCACAAATTTGAGATACACTCAACAAGTTATACTGTAGATTTTCACAGTAATTAACTTTATCAAATGTAAGAACACCATTTGTTACTACTCCTTCACTAACAATTTACCTCCCTTCTTATCTCCACCAAATGCTATATAAGAAGCATGTTTATGTTTAAAATCTTGGAGAAGTGAACAGTTTCCTGTCATATGCCTGGAACAACCACTGTCAACATACCACTTGTTGTCAGCTCTCCATAATTGTTCCTGCACATACAATGAAATCAATTAGAATTGACAACCCAAGCCTTAATTGTCTTGGGTTTCCCAGCACTATCTAAAATTTTGACTCCTTTGTGAATTAATCTTGAGGATTCAGTATTAATTTTAGATCTAATAAATTCATTTTGATTTGATGATAATAAGGATGATTCTGTTGTAACAAATGCAGAAGTTTTTGAAGCTTCTGTCTTGATGGTATCTTCCTTCACTTTATCCTTCTTTGGTTGATGTTTTGGTTTGGAAGATGAACTTTGACTTTTGAAAGTCTCATCAACTTTTGCCTTTGACTTGGATACATATGATCCCTTTGCAAAATTATCAAAGAAAGAATCATCATTGTATGACTTCTTCTTTGACAAATCCACCTTTTTGTGAGGTGTTTTTGATTGACTTGTTGTTTGCTTCACTAACTCACTCACTTCAGAAGATTTTTACTTTGATTTAGCTTTTGTCTTCTGAACTTTCTTCTTTTGCTTGGAGTCATCTTGACTATCAGAAGATTGAGATTCTGATTCAGTCAGATCAGTATGAGACTTCTTTGTGCTTTTGCTTTTGTTCTTTTTGTTAAAATAACATTCCTGAGTGGAATGATTATTCTTGTTACAAATAGCACAGAATTTGTTGAAGTAACAATCAGAAGTCATATGATTGTTCATATTGCAGAAAGAGCAATAACTACTGAAATAGCAGTCAACTGTTTTGTGATTAGTCATCTCACACTATTTGCAATATTTTCTTCAGATTCTGCTTGAGACTCTACTTTCTTTGCTTTCCTGTTTAGCTTAGGAGTCTTTGTTTCCTCTTTTGATTTATTTGTGTTTTGCTTTAATGCAGCATTAGTTGAATCTTCCTTGTTCTTTGTTGACTGATGATGTTTTAGATTCTTCTTTTGTTTAACAGCATCTGTGTTGGTTACCTCCTCCGTAGATTTGATTTTCTTCTTCCGTAGATGTTCTGCGGTTTCAGCAGACTTTGCTTTCCGCAGATCTTCTGCTGAAGAATTTTTCTGTTTAGATGAAGCTTGCTTCTTACCTTTATCTGATTTAGATAAAAGTACATCTTTGATCCGCAACATTCAACTTCTTTAGGAAGACTCAATTCTTGAAGTCCTTCATTTAACTCTTCAATCCTCTTGCAAATTGTTTTGAACATATTTCTTTGCTTTGGAGGATAATTCAGCTTTGATTCTTCAAGAACTTTGGGAAGACCAGATTTGATTTTACCATTGTTACCAACCATCAGATGTTCAGCATCATGTTCCTCAGAATCATCCAGATCATCACAATCATCATAATCAAATTCTGAATCAGTTTGAGTCGAAGAGTTTGTTTCAGAAGATTCAGTTTCAACCATCTCACCCTTATTATTAATTTTGTTCGAGTCTCTTTCAAACTTGGTTCTTGGCACAAAATGATTTGATAAAGTGTTTGTCATTGTTTCAGGTAAAGATGTGTAGTTGTCATTTATACGTGGAGCCACAGCATTATAACCCAACCCATACCTGTTCTTTGATTCAATATGAGAATTTAATAGTTTCTCATATTGATGAGATGATAATTGAAACTTCTGAAGTTTCACTTCAGTTGATGCATGATCACCATTGATTTTGTTAAAGAAGTTGTTAGATGCTCAACTTGGGCTGTTAAACTGTAATTTTCAGAAACAAGTTTTTCTAAATCCTTTTGCAAAGAATTAATTTTGATTTGATAAACTTTATGTTCTTTAACATGAGATTCATTCAAAAACAATGTTTCTTTAACTTTGTCAGCCAATTGTTGAGCATAAACTCTGTAAAGCTCACTTCTTCAACACATTCTGAAGAACATAATCTATCTTTTACCTCTTTGACCATTTGAGGAACTTTGTTTTCCAAATTAGCTATTAATGCTTGATTTTCTTCCAATACTTCCTGCTCATACATGCTCCAATCACAAGTTCCATCTTGGAGTATGATTAGACCAGTCTCCTTTGAATTGCTTGGACCAGCTAGTTTATTTAAAGCAGGTGGAGAGATGTTGCTTAACTGAGGTTGTCTATCTGATTGTTGATAAGACCTCCCTTGATGTTGTCTTACCTCAGGGTTTGTTTGTTGATTGCACTCCCTGGAAAAATGTCCATAGAGATTGCATTTGAAGCATCTCACTTTGGATTTGTCAACTCCAATCTTAGAAGTTTTACTGGCTGCTGCCAAGTTTTTGTTCCTTCTAAGATATTATTTTGCTCTGTAGGCAATCATTGCCATCTGCCACTGAAGATCCATCTCTTCTACTACATCATGATGTAATTCTTCCAGATCTTGTTGGTAGATGTTTGCTGAAGTTAGTGAGCTCCCCAGATAAGCTTGAAAACTAGAACTAAAAGCTGCAAAATTTGCTTTTTGTTCTTCAGAATCCAATATCACAGTTATTGGTTCTGACTGATTGTTGAGAGGAGAGGCCTTTGCAGTTGCTGTAGTAGTAGTCATTCAAAAACAATGTTTCTTTAACTTTGTCAGCCAATTGTTGAGCATAAACTCTGTAAAGCTCAACTTCTTCAACACATTCTGAAGAACATAATCTATCTTTTACCTCTTTGGCCATTTGAGAACTTTGTTTTCCAAATTAGCTATTAATGCTTGATTTTCTTCCAATACTTCCTGCTCATACATGCTCCAATCACAAGTTCCATCTGGAGTATGATTAGACCAGTCTCCTTTGAATTGCTTGGACCAGCTAGTTTATTTAAAGTAGGTGGAGAGGTGGTTGCTTAACTGAGGTTGTCTATCTGATTGTTGATAGACCTCCCTTGATGTTTTCTTACCTCAGGGTTTGTTTGTTGATTGCACTCCCTGGAAAAATGTCCATAGAGATTGCATTTGAAGCATCTCACTTTGGATTTGTCAACTCCAATCTTAGAAGTTTCACTGGCTGCTGCCAAGTTTTTGTTCCTTCTAAGATATTATTTTGCTCTGTAGGCAATCATTGCCATCTGCCACTGAAGATCCATCTCTTCTACTACATCATGATGTAATTCTTCCAGATCTTGTTGGTAGATGTTTGCTGAAGTTAGTGAGCTCCCCAGATAAGCTTGAAAACTAGAACTAAAAGCTGCAAAAGCTGCTTTTTGTTCTTCAGAATCCAATATCACAGTTATTGGTTCTGACTGATTGTTGAGAGGAGAGGCCTTTGCAGTTGCTGTAGTAGTAGCAGTTTTCCCCTTTTCCTTTTGATTTTTACTCTTAGATGATTTCTTAGAGGGTTTTGAAGCATAGAAGCTTACTTCCTCCTCATCATCACTCACAGTACAAGAGGTATTACCTTCACTAATGAATGCACTTCCTGCATTGTTAGTTTCTTTGAAGTGATAAGGTGAGACATGAGATCTCACACTCTTGTTTCTTGTTTTCTCATCCATTTCAAGTGCTTCAACTTTTGCAACTAGTGTATCTAGACCAGTTGTCTTAAGATCTATTGTGTTCTTGAACATGGACACAGTCGCTTCCAACTTTCAGGTAAAGTATGGAGCATCTTCTTGTTTAGTTCCTCAGTAGTATACTTCAACTCCAAAATATTTATCTCAGTAACAAGTTGCATGAACCTATGGAGTTGTTGAGGAATTGATTCACCCTCAATATGATGAAAAGTTTCATATTATGATCTAAGGGTGTCTTTTCTGATGCTTCTGATCTCATCAGTCCCTTCACAGAGAGTATGGAGTATCTTCCACAAGGAATTTATTGTTTTGTAATTCTCACACCTGATTAATATCTCTTTAAGTAAAGCCATACTAAGCAAACTGTAAGCTTTAATATCAACTTTGACCTTTTGAGATCATCTGGTGAGAGATCTTTGGTGCTTATTGGTTGATTCTTATCATTACAATCCGGCCCAAGAGTGGGTGGGATATAAGGACCTTCTGTGATGGACTCCCACAAGTCAGAATCAGTGTAGTTCACATGGTTTCTGAACTTGATTTTCCAGGATTTAAAATCTGCTTTTGTTTCCAACTTTGGTGGTTGAAATGATCCACCATGAGTACTCATTTTAAATTAAGAATTTAAATCAAGAAGATGAAGTAGATAAATCTATCAAAAACTCAGATCTTGTATTCAATAGATGTGAAAACAGATCTGAATCAATCAAGCAATGGAATAATGCTAGATGAAAGATTTGTAACTGAATTAATTTTTCAAAAAAACAAACTAAAATAATTTTAATACTGATAGATCAATTGATCTAAATCATGAGCACTTGGCTCTGATACCACCTGTGAATCCAAGGATCTCAATTCAGGAATTATCAGTATTAAATAATTACAATTTAATGACCGCGGAATAATCATTAATTGCTGTTAATTGTATTAATTTATGGTCAAAGAACACGAACACAAATTCACAACGAATATGACACAATAATTGATTCAATTGTATTTCATTAATATTGAGTAATGATTATAAAAGAATAATTATAAACACTATGAACATTGATTTCTTCAATTTAATTGTTGTTGTTGATGTGACGGCGGATAGGGTTGCACAATGATGTGATAATCGACAACCGTAATATTGCTTGATCGTCTTCACCAAGATGTGAAACCTAAAACTCATATTTATAGACACTTTGAGTCAGTTAAGGAAACACCGGATTTCTTGGAATTTGATATTGACTTGTTGACTTGTTGACTAGTTGACATTGTTATTGTTCCGCAGGAATAGGCTTCCGCAGATGTTTCTTTCGTAGGAACTTGTCTTCCATAGATGTTCTTGTTCTCCATAGGAAACTTGTCTTCCGATCTTCACTTCAACATGCAATCCTTATCTTCCGTAGAGATCAAGTAATCAATCCGTAATGCTTGGTGTTATAAGAACAGATTACGGAAGACACAAATGCATCCGTAGATGTTTCTTATAGCATTTCAAAGATCAACAAGTATTGATTTTGCCTGATCATATAAAAATATGGGTTAACCTATATACTCAATGCATATATACATATATACTGATAAACAGTTACAATCATTTATTACAATAATTGATTAAGGTTCTAAGCCTATATAATTGATCTAGACCTATTATTCCTAGATCTAACAATATAGCATCTGTAACTAATAATACCTCTACACCTAATTACAGTCTTTGTTTGTGAAGTATGCATATATAGTTGAGTTGTACCTTCGTAACTCAGAGTACTTTTTCAATTATGAGAATGTCTAGAATAACTAAGTTGTACCTCCATAACTCAACATGCTTAGTAAATTATAGGTATGAGCCTTTGTAACAACGTTGTGCCTCCGCAACTCAGCATACGTGGGAAAATATGAGAATGGTATCTCTGTTATTGACTCACTCTTCTATAAGTGAGTTTACTTAGACAATTTGGGTAGCATATATCTACAAAACAATTAAACACATACATGACAGAACATAAGATCAGCAACTCAACATTAACCAAGATCTTCGTTACTAAATACCCCACCCCCTCTCATTACACTTATGTATCTAAGGACATGAAAAGTGAATATGTACAATATGATACAAGATTTAATAATTTAAGCATATACAAGTATAGTAAGAGTAGTACACGTATGAGAAAGGTAAAGATAAATAAATGATGTTCTAAGTCTTACAAATGTAAGAAATGGATCATGTATGAAAATAAGATGTGTGTATGTGTGTATACCAATGGGAGTGCTATGTTAAGTCTTGTTGTTTAAGAAAGAAATAGGTCATGAAGGTTATATAAGGTTATATGAGCATGTAATCTACATATATGACCAATATGATGATTTTATGTTAAGTCTTTTCGTCTAGGCAAAAAAGGGATCTTTTAATGCAGTAAATAAAAAACATATGTATGAATGAGTCTTGTATAAATGACAAAAAAGAAAATGACTAAGTCTTGTAAAAGGATAAGAAGGGATAAGTCATATTTTGTTTCGACAAACATAACTTAAGTGATAGCAATGAACAATCTTTAAGATTTTTTCAATCCCAATGTTATCAATTTACTTATATCAATCTACCTACTAATCTTAGTAAGTAAATGATGGAAGGAAATCGAAAACTTATACACACACACACACACATATATATATACACATACATACATATATATATATGTATATATATATATATGTTATATATATGTATATATATATGTATGTTATAGTATATATGTATATATATATATGTATATATATATGTATATATACATGATATATATAATAGTGTATATATGTGTATATATATAATATTATATATAATGTATATATTATTATCTATATATGTATATGTATTATATAGATATAGTGTATATATATGTATGTATGTATGTATATATATATGTATGTATATATATATATGTATGTATGTATGTATGTATGTATATATGGATTATGTAGGTATGTATGTAGTATGTATTATGATGTATGTATGTATGTATGTATGTATGTGTATGTATATGGTATATTATATGTGTGTATAATATTGTGTGGTGTGTGTGTACATATATAGATTATATATATGTAGTATGTATATAATATAATGCTATATATATGCATATATATATATATATACACACATATGATATATATATATAATGATGTATGTATATATATATATACATACATACATACATACATATATACATATATATACATATATATAATATAGATATATATAGATATATATATATATATATATATATATATATATATATAAAAGGATGGATCCTATTGAAAACCATAGATTAAGAAAACCATAAGCATTTCAACCAATCAATTTTTACAAGTATATGTTTTAATAAAAATCAATTATATAAGGTTGGGCATTATAAACATTTCATATGTTTCCCTCAATATTTATGTACATTTTATAATAAATAATATGAGATTAGACCATAGTTAGTGATTTTATTCTACTTTTAAGCAGACGATACTATATTGTATTTTGATAATTAAAATTTGAATACCTTAAATCTAACGATTTCTTATTCTTTTTTACCAATTTCCCTCCAATCAATCCAACATATATACGTACATCCATTTCTTCATCTCTAGCGTATACGGTACCATAAAATTAAAGAAAAATGGAGGATGAAGAGAACCAAGAAAAGAAAAGGGTAGGCACCATGTAGGTTCGACTGATGAGAATCATCATCTTACTTATGCAATGCGTGTTAATTGTTCGTTGATCAGAAAGAAGGTTTGTTTGTTTTTCTTAAAATGTTTGTTCGGTGAGAAAATATAGAAACACCTATGTAAAACTTCAAAATGATTGTTTTATGATTTTCATACACAGTGTTGAAAGTATAGAAATTTTTTTTTTATAAGTGTTTATGAAGTACTAAAAACACTTAAAACTTATAATATGTAAGCAAATGATTGGATATGATGAGTTTTTAATAGTCTTCTTATAGAGCTAGTTCTAAAAAGACTTAAAACTTTCCTGGTGAATGAGACGATTTTTAATAGTTGGGAAGATGCCAAACCTTTTTACCAAACGTACGCCAACAAATGTGGGTTGTGTTGTCATGTTGGTCATACGAAGAAAAAAATATGAAAATTTCTTGTGTGGTAATGATGAAAACCAACAAAACAGAATGTTAATAGAATGGACCAATCCTCTCTGAATAGTACTGTCATAGATGTATAAAGTGACTAATTGTCAAGCTTGTTTAAAGTTAAAATGTATTAAAGATTTTACATGTTTTTAGGTGTATGGTTTTATAGAATGTCATAACTATGAATTAATATCTCTTGACTATTCTGACTTGATGCGTAGCATGTGTATGGTACCCATGTGAATGTTTGTTTTAACATATGGTTAAATAACACAATTTTTATTTCTATCAATAGTATTAAAGTTGTATAATTATTTCCATTATTAGTGTAATGGGTTAATATTTAAATAATCTTTTAATTATTATAGTAGCATATTACTGGGCGTCAGCTAATAACCAAATTTTAAATCCTCCTCCATAAGTTGGTTTGAATTTGTTCAATACTGCAGCTAAGTTTGAAGAGAGACAAATGACTCTTATGGACACATACAGCTGAACAAAATGTTCGTTTAAATGACATAAATGCTATAAGACATTACCCAAACATTTTAATGAAATGAAAATATTTGGACACATAAAAGCATTTTATGTGAAATATTTGGTTAGATGACTCGAACAGGTTTAATGAAATTGTTTGGACACATAAAAGCATTTTAAATAATAAAATATTATCACATGTGTTAACTCTAATATACATATGTGTGCATTCACATATATACATAGTTTGGACACATAAAGCATTTTAAAATAATAAAATATTATCACATGTGTTAACTCAATATACATATGTGTGCATTCACATATATATAATATGATTTTTGCCAAATAACTGTTACACATGTGTACCTATTACACATGAGTCATGTGTACATATGTTAAAAGTACCATATAAAAGTACTACAGAGCATGTTTTACATGTGTTAAAGTACTACTTAGCATCACTTTAGTTTAAAAAAGAATTTATACAGAAATGGAAATAAAAAACTATTAGTAAACATTATCATATGTAACTTGTAATCCATTTAAAAAAAAAAAATGTGTACACATGTGTAACAAAATACACACATATGTACATCCACACTATTTTTTGAAAGTTTTTTGCTTACGGGAAGTATGGATCAATGTTTAATATTTAGTAGTTAATTTATATATTGATAACTCTTAAATAATTAAAATTCACATTTAAAACTTAGTCTTTGTTGAAAAACTTATAATGTAAAATATATAATTTTCACAAAATAAATTTAACGCGTGTATACTACACATTACACATATTAAAAAGTTTCGTAACTATAAATATGATCAAATAACATCAATCATCATGTTAAAAGTAGTAATTGGCAAAATACGTTCCATAAACAGTGACACCCTCAAAATCCACCGACGGGTTTCTACTGTGAAACCGTGATAACCAGGATCTAGGCACAGTCATATTAAATACACTACTTAAGATTTAAAATAGCGTTGACCTTAAATCAGAGTAAAAAACATTTTTTATGTAATCAATACCGAAGCATAAACGTTTGTAAACCCATAAGGTATAAATGCGCAAAACAAAGCGCCTAATGAAAAGTAGTAAATGTAATAAATTTGCTTTCAAATGATAAAGATGATGCATGAGCATTAGATATGCAACCCTAGCCTTAAGCGTGCCAACAACTTGAGAACCTGCTAAAGTATGTCCACAAGATTGGTGAGTTCACAGGTTTAAATCAGTAAATATGTTGAGCGTTTGCTTGGTAAAAGTAAACAAAGGTATATCATAGGTAACTAGCCTATATCGAGTTACTTAGCGTTTCGAACCGAAGCTAACTATTTGTGAGTTGTTTTGCCTTCTGTCATGTTTTATCACAGAACATGGCAAGTTTTTAGGTCAATTAAACACCCGTTCGGCCTCAAGTCGAGTTAGCACGACTAACGCGGGTGGGTTGTCAAACCCAGTAGTACATTCAAATTACCTCGCTATTTTGATATTAACAGTTCGATTGTGTAAGAACTTGCGTGATAATGTTTGCACTACAGTAACAAGTGATATACCGTAAATAATAAACCAGATAAAAAAAGTTTGCATGCTTCTCCCCAAAATAAAAGTAAGTAAAGTGGGGTCATGAGACTAACCTGGATGCGTAGAAAACATGAAGTGTAAAAGCCAAATGCTAATCGTTACCTAACAAATGTAGGTCCATGAGTGTGTGTACATAATGGTCAATGAACCCATTATATCCAAACAACGTAATGTTATCGTGTTCGATAAATATTTGACAAGTTTAACCAAGTTGACTTTTTTAACAAAGTTGACTTTGTTGACAAAAGTTGATTGGACTTACCCGACGACACCGTTGCCGAGTCAATAAGTAAAATATGTTTAATTTTGCTCAAATAGCTCAAATAATGATTCACATAAAGTTTCATGTCAGAAATCTATTTTTGGATAGTTTCTATTTTTTAAAAGTTTCTATTTTTGGAAAGTATGACATCGTTGCATGTGTGTAAACCATTTTCAAAATCATCAAGCTTATTGTAACCAACATGTTAAAATACCCTTAACACACCCACCCACATCCACAACATGTTAACATAATATAAACTTCATCGTGCCCAAATTTCCTAAATAAAAAATGTAAAACATAAGTTGCACAAATTTCATCAAATCTCCTAACATGTTTCTATGATCATTTCAACATTCATAACATCACCATAACATGTGTACACATAAACACTCATCACTTTACACATTGTGTCACAAAAATATCCATAAATAGCAAGCATGTTCATATAATACGCTTCACCATTCGATTATTCCCAATCCATTCTTATGCCCTGAACATCATATAAAATTTATCAAATCTCATAAACATGTATAAATCATCATCTATAAACTAACTTCCCAAAACAGTTCCTATACGGAAAGTACTCAAAAACCGAGTGAAAATCAAAAGTTCTATACATGAATTTTCATCACTAGTATCAACTAACATCCTAGAACCATCAATTCAATCTAATTTCATCAAAATAATATGATTTCTAAAAAAGCTCTAAATTAAAGTTTCCTTAATAAATAAGCCATGATTTTTATCAAAATAACAAAATTTCACAAACCAATCCGTACAAACACTCATTATATTGAATACTAACCACATAACCCATCATCAATTTCAAGTTTTGGAGTGTTTGGATAATCTAGGTTCATGTTCCTCATGAAGATCAAGAACATGAAATCAAACATAAAAACTTACTTGAAATGCTTAGATGAGATCCTTAGTACACGTTTGATGCAAAAACGATAAAATCATCACCAATATGCAAGAACAATATCAAAGAAGATGTGCTTTGTGTGTGTGGGTGATTTGTTGTGAAAGAATGATGGAGAGGGGGAAAGGACAGCCATATTGTGATTAGGGTTGGAGGTTGGTTTTATACTTTTTATTTTACAAGAAGGCCCTCGTTGTTTTATAAAAATTGTTTTAACACTACTCAATTGAAATTTTTATACCTGAAACCACAAAATACTCACATAATATCAAATAACATTAATAAAATCAAATAATATCTATTTTTATAGTTCAAATTCATTTTAATAATTTTTAGGCTTTAGGAGCAGAAAATGCGCGAAAACGTGTAAATGCTAGAAAATTTCCAATTTTCACAACTAGGCTACATAATTAATCACATAATCATATAACATAATTTCATACCAATTATGATTTTTTGAAACCATTTTGACAAATCACCAACATCAGGGACAGACGCGTATGCGATTCGACAATTCTCCCGAATTACCATTACGTGAAAGGTTCGTGAATGTTTATGCAATAAATGAAAAATAAGTAAAACAATATTAATACATGAATGTAGGATGGGAAAACAAGTTTCATGTTGATTAAGAAGTGACCTGAAAATACCGAGTGTCACATCATCCTCTTGTTGAAAAGAAATTGCTTCCCAAAATTTAGCAAACTCTGATAAAAAAGGGACGAAAATTTTCTGGTTGTCACATCATCCCTTTATTGAAGGATTTCACCCAAAATTCTCAACTATACCGGTTGTGCTTAACGGCACACCTTTAATAGTTGCGGATATTTGGCCTTTATATGATTATCGTGTTCCAAGGTAAAATCTGATACACGATTAAAGTTCAAACTAACTTTAAATGATAAAGGTACAAATATGCATGAGTGTTTTTGACCACTTGATCCATGATTTCAACTAGTTCCTCGATGAATCATAGTTGTGCGTCCATATGTTTCTCGTTTACATAATGACGATTGTCTCATCAGATAGACATTTCTTCATATTTGAAACGTGTAACACATTATTACTCCATTGTGTTCTCTAGGAAAATTACTTGTTAATCTACTTGACCAACACTATTGACAATCTTAAAAGATCCAACGTAGCACGGGTTTTAACTTTTCTCATTTTTTCAAAACAAATTGCACTTTCCAAGATGACACTTTTAGAAGTACCTTGTTATCGATTTGATATTCATGGGTTTTTAGTGTTAGCCCATGTGACAACCCGGAAATTTTTTTTAGTTATTTATTTAATATATAATTAGGTGATTGGTATTTTTTTTAATAATAAAAATAATGAAATAATATAATAATATTATTATTAAAAATAATGTTGATAATGATAATATAATAATAATAAAATATTATATTATTAATAATTTATAAAGAATTTATTAAAAATTGGATTTATAAGTCCAGGGGAATTTCTGTAATTTTTAAAACTTAGTTTTAAAACTTAAAACATAAAATATAAACATTTCAAACCACAGGGACCATTCTGTAAAATTAATATTTACAACCCAACCCCCCGCCCTTCCCCGCATTTCCGGCCACCGGAAACTCGCCGCCGGCCGCGGCTCCGGCGAGGCCAAATCGCCCAAAATACCCAATTTTAAAACCTGAAACTTATACCAAATCGTTTGTAAACAAGATTCGAACATATCTCCTCTCTTAATTTGATTAATGGAATGACCTAACATTACCAAACCCACTTCGACCCACTTTCGGCCGACCACGCACCAATCGAGCACAATAACACTAAATTAATCCAAATAATCGAGTATAAATACTCATTGATCGGTTCCTAATCGAATGCACCTATCAATACAATCTATAACATACAAACACTTCGAATTCGATTACCTCTCTCGGTCGAAACCTGCAACTCTATCGAAACCCACACTCTGACCTCTATAACTTGCAATCAGCAGAGGGCTTTCAGCCATTAGAATCATTTGAAGCTAACTGCAAAATTAATTCGAGTTTCATCAAAGATTGATCAACATTCGAGTTCAAGATTGAACCGCGACCTGTTCTTAATTGTCTATATCAGCAATTCGATTCCAATCAGGTAATTAAACACATAATACATTCGGTTATTCATGGGGAGTAAAAGCCCTATGATTTCAGACGTTGATAACATCGAATCGATCTTCATTTGGATCCAAGAACAGATCTAGGGTTTCGGGAATTTGGGGAAATTGGGGAATTGATTTAAAGGTTGGTTTTTAAGAATTTGAAACAGGTTCTCATCGCGGCTACAAGCCTTGGTTCACTGGTTCGGGGTGTGTGTGTGTGCAAGTGTGAGGTCCCGGTTCGACCCCGGTAACCTCTTTTATTTTTTTTAAAGCTTTTAACCCTTTTTAAAAATATGGAAAAATTTCTAAAAATTATAAAAAAATTCTATAATTCTCCTTGTTTTAAATGTTACAAAATTATTTTCTGAAATTTCTTTATTTAAAAACCTTAATAAATTTTTATAAAATGTTATTTATAAATATTAAAATACTTATTTTTAAAATAGATTCTAATTTGTGAAATAATCACAAAATCATAAAAATTATATAATTATTATTTACAAATGTCATACACAATTATTTTTATAAAATGGACACTACATAATAATTTAAATCATTATGTATTAAACGGATACAATATATTTTATAATTACACCAAATGTTTAAGAATATTATTCTCATAAAATATATTTTAAATGGTATAGATTACTATCTTATTGTTAATCGAAATACCATTTTTAATTATCCTTAGGTAATTATAAATTACATATTAAAGCACAACATTTTATATTTAATTCTAAAATATTAAATATACAAATGAAATCCTTCTAATGGAATCAAATGTAAATAATTATTTGGTAAACTTACACTTATAATAATTATTTATTGATACATAAATAAACCTATCAAAATCTTATAACATATATACATCTAATTGTGTACGTGTCACATGTTAAACCAAACCAACCCGAACCTTACCAAATATATTTATTCACCATGAACACATTTTAAAGACTCAATTACGATCAATAATAGGTGTTGAACGTGCTTGATCGTGTATTACCTTATTCTTTGAAGTTCTTGTTCATTTCATTTCATCAGTTCAAGGTGAGTTTCACGGCCCCTTTTTACTTTCTTTTCTTTTTGGGGGAGGAAACATGCAAACACTATTTTTGTTATGGTTGCCAGTATTATTGATATCGCCTGTTATGTTAGTGGGAAACGCGAAATTGACCTGTAACGATTGCCACGGTCGGTTAAGACGGTGGAAAGGCACTAAACACACACAGTCAGCTTCGTTTGAAACACTAACTAACTTGTTTATAGGGTCGCGACCTATCGATATGCTTTATATACTAAACCATGTGAAACGCTTTTTGGACACAGTTCTGGTTGATGAAACATATGAAACGCTTTCTGGTACATTTCTAGTTGATTAAAACCTGTGGACTCACCAACTTTATGTTGACACATTTTAGCATGTTTTCTCAGGTCACAGAAACGCACAAGATTAAGAACTCAGCTAGGATGCATGCATGGCATACATCACAACACAACTGGTTTAATTTGTGAAACGCTATTGATTCTTATGGTTGAAACGCGTGTTGAAACGATTCACTGTTGATTTCTATATTTGAAACGCTTCCGCAAGTCTGAAACACTCATGTTTGACTTAAACAACTAATTACTTAATGTTATGTTTTGTAACTACTGTGTTTGGTGTAACTAATGCTTATCTGAGATCCTGGTGTGTCACACGCCTGACGGTAAAATCCCGTTAGCGGATTTTGAGGGTGTGACAGCCCATATAACCCTTTTAGTCATGTGATGTTGCCCTACGTTATGAATTTATACAATCTTCCTAATCGTCTCGTGCCAAGCTCAAGACCAGTAAGTTGACTTTCTTTCAACTTATGCCTAACAGATAGGTGATTGGTACTTACTTCCATAAAGTGTCTCAAACATGCGGATTTGATCATCGTGTGGTAACTGTTATTGTAGGAAACCTTAATAAAGTTGGGTGGGTTTCCGCACTACTTTCAAAATCAATAACAGTGTTCGCAACATGTCTTTTTGAGTCGCAGTCATACGCTCATTCTAACTACAAGTCTACGGATGATACGTTGTGCTCCTATCCACCATGTTCCCAATGACCTTTGTAATGACTTCTAATAATTCATTCCAACCATGTTCCTAATGACCTTTGCAATGACTTCCAATAATAAGGAATGAATTAAGTGTCACATTCGGAGATGATAAAACACTGCACCTCTTATCGAGAGACTTTTCTCTTAGATAGGTGCGAGTTAGCTTCTCAATTCAATCAGTCTCTCTAATTTTCATGAAGTATGCGTATTTTTTCAAACGATCTACTATTACCCAAATGGTATCACATCCGCTGAGAGTTCGAGGTAACTTTATAATGAAATCCATTAAGATCTACTTCCATTTCCATTCTTGAATCTGTGACTGTTGGAGTAAACTAGACGGTCCTTGATATCCCATCTTAACTTTGGAACAAGTTAAACACTTTCTTACATGCATGGCAGTATCACCTTTCACATTCTGCCACTGATAAATAACTTTCAAATCATGGTATGTCTTACCTGAACCTCGATGAATGGGATATCGAGTCGTATAAGTTTCATCTATTACCAGCTCTCATAAATTCACGTATAGAAAATCCATATTCGTTCAATGAAGTAAGGAATTCCTATGGATTTTTTAACTAATTGCTTTTCCATGTCTCGCATGGACTCTACCTTCAGATTCTCGTCCTATAAAGCCCCAATTTGAACATTAGGGATTTGATCAGGTACTCTGGCGGAATGGTAAGCTTAAATGCTCGCACTCGCTTTGGTTTAGGTGTTTACTTTTGACTTAGGGCATCGGCTACCACATTGACCTTACCCAATTGTACTACATCATATTGTCATAGTCATTCAAGATGTTGACCCAACGATGTTATCTCATGTTCAGCTCCTTCTGTTCAAATATATACTAAAGGCTCTTGTGATCGGTGTAATGAAGTGTTTGGTACCGTACAAGTAATACCTTTATATTTTATGTGCAAATTTCAACTTTGAGTTGTGTGTCATGTAGTTCTTCTGATGAACTTTCAACTATCATGAAGCATATTCGATAACCTTCTCGTATTACTTCAACACACAACTGAGACCTTGGATGGAAATATCACAACATACCATGAAATCATCTGTTTTCCTCTGATGGGATAGTATCGGTACAATATAGAGTTTTGTTTCATAACCTAAAATGCAGACTCTTGCTTGTCACCCTAACTTTTTGTAGTGCCCTTATGAGTTATGCTGGAAGATGTTGTGTGATTTTCGAAAACCCTTCAATGTCTCACCGGTAATAACCATCTAATCCAAGAAACTATCGTACCTTGTTCGGAGTCTTAGATGTAGGCCAACTTTTGGTGGCTTCTATTTTTTCCGGGTCAATAGGAATTCCTTTCTCGTTGACCACATGACCTGAAATTTGGATTTCATCCAAATGTCACACTCTAAAAACTTGGCACAAAGTTATCCTTGCTTTAGAAGTTCTAAAATCATGTTCCTCATGCTCCCCTTTGCTCTTTGTATATGTTAGAATGTCATCGGCAAAAACGTTAAGAAATTCTTTACATGGGGTTTACGCACTCGTTCATGAGATCTATGGAAACCGCTGGTGCGTTAGTAAACCAGCTTGGTATGACTAGAAACTCATGGTGACTATACCAAGTTCTGAATGCCGCCTTAGCTATGTCATCCTCTCTAACTCTTGATTAATGTTATCCTTACCCCTAATCTATCTTCAGATATAAACTCCACTCTTGAAGCTGGCGAATGGATCTTAATTGTTACTTTGAGAAGCCAATGGAAATCAATACCCATACAGGAATTTCTATCATTTTTTTGACAAATAGGACATGATCTCTTTGATCCTCCTTTCCTTAGTATCTTTCTTGGTGATCGTTGATAAATGGGATTATGGCCCTTGCCTAAATACTTTTGGGCCTTCATACAAGATATGGTTTCTAAGACTGCAACACTCTTCTTGCCCTTAACAGATAAGACTTCACCACCGTGAAGTGGTATGCGAACGACCTTTAGCGACAGATAAACTCAGCTAGATACTTGGACTACCAATCCATGTTGATGACCATATTGAACTATCAAGCGTAATAGGCATAAGATCTATATCTATATTATGTCTGAATAATCCTAATGTATATCCCTTTAGAATGTAAGTTGCTTCATTTAGTTTATCATTAGCTAATTATATGGTGTAACTAGGTTCTATTTCAATTGAAACTGCATTTCGAAGTTTGCTAAACGGTAACCACATTCTGGTCATTTCTTGCCTTACTATACCTAATCATGAAGGCTTGACTCTTAGCACTCTATTCGCCGTTCCTTTCCATTATTACTATCTTTATTGCCATTTTTCAGTTTAGGGTATTCTCTCTTGATTTGCCTATATTTATTCCATTCAAAGCAACCCTCTAATGTTTCAACTTGTCATTGCTACTATGGTTTGTTGCTGCTTGATCATTGACTCTTCCTTAAAGTCTTTGACTACATGTCCGTACTGCCACATATTTGGCAAAAATAATGATCACACTAGCCATTATGGTGAATTACTTACTCTCGTGCCATCCTATTCCTGCTTCTATTAGATGAATCATCAATAATGTCACGCTTAGCAGAGTGCTCTATGCCTCAACCAAGTCAGTGAGCTTGTGAGATAACCTCATAGCGTGCTCAATGGTTATAGGATCAACGACGATGACCCTTACTAAAATCTAAGGTGGTATCACGTCAATTGACTTCACAGTACGCTTGTAGATTAGAGTTACCATTACATAAAACAACCAACTAATGGAAACAGTTTGTATATTCCTCATTATCTGACCCTATCATCTTAATATTCCTAAATTCCTTTTCTATCTTCTAGTCTTAATTTCGTGTACAGTACTCCTCCTCTGGATCTTCCTCAGATGCAGTAGCAACTACAGGTTAGGCTTTTAGCTTAATTACTCTCAATTTTGATAATACTAGTCTCTGCTGTATGTCTTGCAGTTCATCCTCGAGGGTTTTAACCTTATCAAGTGCTCCCTTAACTATGCCATATAGTGAATATGAGAAAACACTCAAGGAAGGCCTGGTGGAGATTGTCTAGAAACATAATACTTTTGTTGATGTATTCAAGGAAAACACGAACGATTGGGATTGTCTAGAAACACAATACTTTTGTTGATGTATTAAAGGAAAACACGAACGATTGTAACACCCTAGGAAAATCCCACATTGTCCATGAACAGGAGAGATTCATGTTTCATAAGGAATGTCTTGCCTCTATTATCACCAATGCGTTTTGGGCGTATTGACTGTGGATGAGAGGAGAACTCCACAGTTAAGTGTGCTCAGGTGGCAGCAATCCAAGGTTGGGTAACCTCTTTGGGAAGTTTCCACCCGAGCAAGCAAAAGCAAATCCGTGAGGTTCTCGTGGGCAAAGCGGACAATATTGGTGGTATGAGGGATCGGATGTTACAAATGGTATCAGAGCCACTCATGTGTCGTTCGGGATGGTGGGAAAACCTTATCAAGGATGGTGAGTCCCCAGGGGTGTTCAGAGGGACACCTTAGGCAAGTCCTACATCCATTGATGGGATGGTAGGGCAAACCTCATCGAGGATGATGAGTCCAAAAAGGGGTGATTGTAACACCCTAGGCAAATCCCATATCAGTCGTGGACAGTAGAGATTTCTGGTTCATAAGAAATGTCTTGCCTATAATATCACCAACGCGTTTTATGCGTATTGGCTGTGGATGAGAGGAGAACTTCACAGTTAAGTATGCTCAGGTGGCAACAATCCAGGGATGGGTGACCTCCCTAGAAAGTTTCCACCGGGGCAACCAAAAGCAAATATGTGAGCTCCTCGTGAGCAAAGCGGATAATATTTATGGTATGAGGAGTCGGATGTTACAAATAGGTTCCATAAACTAGTTTACATCATCCTAAAATCATGATTACCATATGTGTGACATAACCATCACTTTGAATATTACCCAAGTACATTCTATAAACATTTGCCCTAGTTTGGCAGGGATCTTACCAATATTAGAATAGAGCAACATTCCAAATCCTAATCATTTTATGGCCGCAGTTTGTTTTGGTTGGAGATAGTGAACCGCGATGTGAAACTGGTGTGGAGATATTCGGTTCCTTAGTGGTACCACTTATTTATTCTTCTACTCCATTCAATTTCCAACTTTTCTTCCTCGTCACAGTGTGAATTCAATTTAATCATTTGTAAAATTCAGTTTACATGTGTATAAAACTTAGTTTACACATATGCAAAACTCATTTTACACATGTTTATATCCAAAAACACCCAGTAAAGAGATTTATCATAAAATAATAAATAAGAATATTTCAAATAAGAATGTCTACACACATGTATATTGAATTTACACATGTGAAAAATTTATTATACACATACGTAATAAACTAAATACATACTCTAAAATCATGTGGGTTAAAAATCTGTGAATATAAAACAACTTACGATTAATCTTTTTTTTTTCAAACACATAAAATGATTAAAAATTACAAACATAAGTGTAAAGATCTACACAGATCATAGTTTATAGAATGTCATATGGTTTATAGATTTTTTTATCGCTACTTTATATATTGTGAAGTGTTCATAAGAAAGTCATATAGTTATGTGAAAGTCAGAGAAAACCACTTAAACGGTCACATGGTGTATAAATTTTTTTATCACTACTCTATATATATTGTATGTGTGTGTGTAAATAAGATGTATGGATCAAATGAAAACCATAACAATTTTTTATCACTATTATATATATGTGTATGTTTGTGTGTGTAAATAAGATGTATGGATAAAATAAAAACCACAACATAGTTTTACAAATATGGTCACACATATGTTGAATATACATAACAATTTTTCATTGGACATAGTGCTACGTATATGTAATACTCTTCATTCTCGTATGTGTGTTTAACATACATGTAATAGATACTTACATATAATTTCAACATTTAAAAGAATAAAAATATTATAATTAAATCATTGATTTCTGTAGTGTTCTTTGATTTTTGCATAACTATTGGTATACTTATGAACTCTTCCCTATATATATGTATACTTATTTATGCAAAATAAAAACACATTATGTTTTTATATGAATTTATAATTAAAAATAATGAAATATGAAGCCTAGGTACTAAGTTAACCGGTAAATGAGATTTTAAAGAAAAAGAAAGTTAAAATCTGGACAAGCTAATTGTTCACTGGTCCGGCGAATAACTAGCCAGTGCAGGTGATAAAAGTTTAAAAGATGTATAATCGACCGAATAGGCGCCTAGATTCCCAGACTGACAGCTAGTCCGGTCGTGAAAAGATTGTGTGCATGCGTCTATGTATGTCTAGATAACTTCATAGGAAAAGTTCTGGAGAAAACCACAACTTATGTAAAAAATGAGAAAATCAAAGGGTTATGTATACGCATCTAAGAATTACATATGTATAACTATAGATTACGTATACGTAACTCAAAATGCATTCCATTGCATTTAAACTGAAAAATTTACAATCACCTAAAACAATGAGGTCATATCATATGCAAATACACTTTAGACAGTTAAAAGTAATAAATTATTTACAAAGTTTGTGATTTGCTTGAGTTGGTTTTTTTCGATTTTCTCATAACTCTATGAATTTCTCTTAATAATCATTTATTTGTTTATATCTTCAACTCAATTTTCACATGAAAGCTGTTTCAGATGTTTGACATTTGGAAATAGTAACTCTAAAAGTTTGATATTTGGGGAATCAGATGTCTCTCATCATTCTTTCTTAGTTAACAAATTTCTTACCTACTCGTACTAAAAAAACCTATTTGCTTTCAGTTTCACGCAATAGAAAAGGTAAACACAAACATAAAGATATAGTTAACTGCAAATGATAAATAATAATAATAAGTAATCATTCTTAAAATGATAAGGTTAGGTAAAGAGAAAATATTTAAATCAAATAAGGCTCAGGTAAGAAAACAAAACGCCAGACTTTGGAAACATATACTTTGATTAAACACCAACTCTAGCTATAGATTTAACTTGATGAAAACCATATATATTCAAGTGTATAAAACTACAAATTTTGTGAATCAAAGAAAATAAAAGTCCAATAAACAATATAATCACATATCTTCACAAATAAATAAAAGTTATATAACATAATGCTTTAAGTTATATTGTTATATTTATTAAACAAAAGAGCATTGGGGGCTGGTTCAAATAAAAAAGATCATTTGTCTAAAAACCTAAAAAGCAATATGGGATTTACACGTGACAATATTTAAATTGAATAGGAATGGTAATATTATCTTTAACAATTAGCAACATATAAACATCATCGAAATTAGTTTCTTTTATTTTCTTCAATTTGTTCCTAATCTCAATTAATTTTATTAATCTCTTCTTTAGGTTTTTGATTTCATTCGATCAAAACTCAATTCAATTTCAATATAAAATCAATATCTCCAAATCTGTATATTCTGATCAAAAGTCAATATAATTTTAATATAAAATCAATTTAGAATAAAGGTAGTTTAATATTACATTCATTTTTTTATTCAAAACCTATATGTATCATATTTTTCATACAGATTTTGTTTAATTTTATTCATATTTAGAGTTTGAATCATCATGCTCTATATAATAGAGCATTTTCTTTCTCGATCATCACTTTAATTTGTATAATTTTTTACTCAGTAATTAATACTATGTCTTTAAATGACATCACAAATTTTAAAATTAACGGTAATATAATCATTTTTAATATGCATTGTATGTCAAAATAACAGATAAACACAATATGCTTTGTGTTGTTTAACTCAGAATGTACTGATTTACTCTAAATCAGCTAACGACATCTTGTTTTATGTTAAAATAGCATATCACATATTGTTTTATGTGAAAACATCAAATATATGTTATTTTATGTGAAACTAGCACGAAACATGTTTATTCACATGAAAGCAACTCATAACATCCTGTTTTACATGAAAACAACCCAAATGAAAGTTGTAACCTATAAATACCACTTATTTCGTGGAAAAACGTAACACTTCGAGAATTCTTAACCCTAGCCGTGCTTGTTTGTCCAGAGAGTCCCTTACAACTTCATAGAATGTTTCTGATCATTCTAATCAATTCTTAACGTATTCTAATCGTTAGTTTTGATCGGATTAACGTTCTCCCTGATTGGATCACCAATCAAATAGGATTCCGCACAATTTGATCTGGTTTCATGTTGAATCAATTAGTACTTTGTACGTACACGGTCCTAACAAGTGGTATCAGAGCTTTGGCTCTTGATTCTTCATGGATTCAATCACGTTTTTGCAAAAGTCAACGTTTTTAATTAAAAGATCCGTTCTTTCTGCATAAAAATCCAGTTTTTAACGAGTGCATGTGTTCAAAACTTATCTTTTTCAAGTTTCAGCCGACTAGGGTTTTCAAATTTGTGTTTTTAGGTCGAATTGCGTGAAAATTTTGAAAAATTTCAAAGTCTGCAGTCTCAGTCGCACGATTAACTCAATGGCACGACTGAACTCCATTCGCTCAGCTCAATTGCACGATTGGCCCAGTCGCTTGTTCAATCACACGATTGGCTCAGTCGGTTTGTTCATTCGCACAACTGTCCTAGTCGTCTGCTAAGTCGCACGACTAAGCTCAATCGCAGGGTTGAGTCTCAGTCGCACCCCAGTCGCATCCCTAGTCGCATACACAGTTGGTTTTTCAAGTTTTGAGACTAATTCATATGGACACACAGAACTTTGCACTCTCAGCAGGGAAGGACTCCAGGATCCAGAATCTATTGCTCTTGGAGAATGAGATCGGGAATCATAACAAACCACTAAAGCTTCTGTCTCTTGACGAGTATCCTCGTGGAAGCAACGGTTTGAAATTCATCTGAATAGAGTGGACGCAAACTTATGGAGCACTATTGAGATTGGCTACACTATGCTAGTTGGCGCTGATGGTGTTCCACTGACTCTAAACAGTTTGAATGAGGCACAAAAGACTACGTACAATGCTGAGAAGAAGGCCTGTGCTATGTTGACACAGTGCATCCCAAAGGACATTTTCCATCAGTTCTCAGAGCACAAGCAGTGCAAAAAGCTATGGAAGGCTCTTGAGAAACGTTATGAAGGAAATGCTACGCTTAAATCTCTAAAGGCTAAAGCATTGAAGAAGGAATTCGATAACTTCTCGTCTATTAGGAATGAAAGTTTGGATGATATGATTGACCGCTTCTATTATTTGATGAGTGAACTGCACACCCATGGGCTTAAAACGTCCATGGAAGATAAGGTGTCGAGTTTGGCTGATGGGTTACTTGATAAGTGGGATTCATTTGTTTCCACTTTAAGATATAATGTTGTGCTGGAGACTTTGGACATAAATGACTTTATACTGAAATTGAGGGAGGAAGAGGTACGACATAAGTACAAGTCTAAGAAGGGAAACTACACTCAGAATCCTTCTCTCTACAATGTGACTCCTACTACAGCATCTTCTAGTGCACCCCTGCAGACGGCTTTCATGTCTAATACATCTGCAAATGTTCAAAGCTTATCTTCTGGTGGTGAGTTAAATGTTTCATCAAGGGTTCAACACAGTTCTGCTGAAGCTCAATCGACAAAGTTAGTGACAGAGAATTTGGGCAACGTAACTGTGGAAGTGGCTAAGGAGCATATGGATTTACTTGCTGTTGTAGTACATTCTTATGACGGGTTAGTAGCAGGAAAGATTGGTAACTACCACTTGGCCGACTAAGATTATGAGCAAGTGGATGAAACTGAGTTGGAACGGATGGATATCATGTGGGCTCTCGCTAGTGCTGTGCGTAGAGCAAAGAAGTTTGTTAAGAAGACGGGACAGAACCTGGTGGCTACAAAGGATACAACGTTTGGATTCGACAAGTCAAAAGTCACCTGTTTCAACTGCGGTGAAAAAGGCCATTTCAAGAGAGAGTGTGTCAAGCCTAAGAAGACAGGCAATGGCAACCCGTTTTCATCTTTTAACAGGCAGAATAAAGAGAAAAAGACAACTTTAACCAGCAATGACTCCAAAGCCATGGTTGCTCAGGGTGATGAAGGGCAAGACTGGTCCTTCCGTTGTTTATCTGACGGTGAAGCTAACATTACATCAGTTGATGATTTGAACGAAGACTCAACGAGTGAGGGGGAGAACTCAGTTGAGCTTGATACTGCTGATGTGCATGACACTATGGTTGTTGTTGATCTACTAGTGGAGGATGAACTAAATGCAGAATCTGAAGCACACCAGGAACCTCAAGCTGCTTTCATGGCCGGAACCTCTACGTCTGCACAGGTAGAATTAAAAGATGATTTATTTGATAAATATGCTTGTGTTGAATGTAATAAGTTTAGGGAAGGCATTGATCTAAAATTTTCTAGGTTATTAGAACATAATAATAACTTAGTAAATGATTTAAAACTTTGCACTGAGGCTAATAGAGTATTAAAGCAAAATGAGAGCAGTTTTAAGGAGAAAATTGAATTGCTGAGAAAACAATTAAAAGAAACTGAGGTTGTTGCTTTTAACCAAAAAATGACATAAAGTTTACTTAAAAACAATTAAGGAAACGAAAAAATACAGAATTGTTTTACAAGTTGAAAATGAGTCCTTAAAGCAAAACTACACATTTTAGCTAGTTCCTCTCACATTTTAAAAAACTTGGTTAAAAAAAAACAACGGGGAAGGTCTGGGTTATAAAGTTATGCCTCCACCACATGAGTTCCTCCTGAACACCAAACAGAAACCGGTTAACAATAATCCCATCAAGGACCATGTGGTGACTACTCCTCTGGTCAGTGATCCGGACACTGCAGTTAAACTGCTCCTCCGGTTGCCCAAGACACATACAAGATGATGTAGTTAGTACATTATGATCCAAGTCAGGTCATACCCAATAACAAGCCAAACAAACACCAATAAATATTTATTTATTGATGAGATCATACAAATATATATTGACACCATTTTAGAATATAGGTTTTCTAGAACTTTGCTTTTGTAAAAGAACAACATTATGTGGATAATTTGTTCTTGAGAGATTGTTTGTTCCATTATTTAAATTGGTTAAATAATAAGCAAACAAAAGTGTGTTATTGTTATAAAATTAAAATAAGTTTTAAGTTTATAAATATCAAGGGCTAAGAGTGTTACTTTTTTTATATAAAATTCGAAATGGGGAAACCCATTTTAGGTGGGAACTTCGGCCGCCCAAGGGGCTTTAGGACTCCCCTTGTTTGTCTTGGACAAAGCACTCTTTAACAACTAACACACTCTTCTCTCATTAGACAAAACTCTCTCTAGACAACTCAAGAAAAACTCTCTCAAAGTGTTGAACATTTTCGGATTCAAGCAAAAGGAAGGCTAAAAATTTCGTTTTCCTTAGGATTCAAAGGAAGAGAGTTTTTGGTGTTGCATCCTAACTTGCAAGGTGTTTTTCTAACTTGTGGGTATCATAACTTGAGGCTCTCTCTCTCTCTCTTAGGGCTGAATATTCAACATCATCATCTTCATCTTCAACCTTTACATCTACAAGTTCTTGTGCAAGAAAGGTTGTAAACTATGAAACCCCCTATGGTTGATTTTGTTTTAGATAGCATCTTATTTCATATATATTAACGATCCTTGTTCTTGGGTTTTAATTTTGGTTTAAAATGATCAAAATTTCAGAATGTTAACCATATGTTTAACCTTATATCTGCTGCGTTTTATAGTTTAAAATGTTAAACTAGCTTTGATAAATATGGTTAAAACCCAACAGAAAATGTCACTGTTGTCGGTACCCCACTCGCCACAAATCATGAGGTGGCACCTGATGAGAATGGAGATTTGGTGGATGCCACTATGTATCATGGGATGATCAGATCTCTTATGTATCTCACTGCCTCGTGTCTAGATATCATATATGCCACATGTTTATGCTCCAGGTATCAAATCAAACCGAAAGTAAATCATCTGATCGTGGTGAAAAGGATTTTTGTTATCTGAAGGGTACTACAACACTGGGGTTATGGTATCCTCATGATGATGACTTTGAGCTAACTGCGTATAGAGATTCAGACTACGGCGGCTGCAAGATGAACTTCAAGTCAACATCAGCAGGGTGTCAGTTCTTTGGAAGGCGTTTAGTCACCTGGCAATGCAAGAAGCAGACATCGGTTGCCTTATCAACCTGTGAAGCTAAATATGTTGCTGCTGCAAGTTGCTGCTCTCAGATCATTTGGATCCAACAGCAAATATGGGACTACGGTTTGCATTTTTCTAATACCCCTATATTTGTTGATAACTCTGCTGTCATAGCTATAACTAAAAATCATGTTCAACACCCTAAAACAAAACACATCTATACGATCTGGGCTGTTTCCCTCTCGACTTTGGATCTTAGCACCCAAAAAGTCTGTCTGTACAAACGATCTAGGCCTGTATTCAGAGTTTCCTTGGGGTTGGTAAGGCGAAATGGGGCCAGCATAAAGTATCATTTCATACGTGATTGCTATGAAAAACATTTAATTGATGTGGTTAAAATAAACACGGATTTTCAACGCGCCGACCACTACACCAAACCTTTTGTTAAACCCAGATTTTTATATCTGTTAGAGGTCAACGGCGTGAAAAAGAAAAATGACATCATTTCAGAAGACACAGATGCTTAGTCCGACACTTGTTTAGCTTTTCATTTTTGTTTTATTTCTATTTGTTTTTAATTTCCTTGTCTTATAAAAATCCAAAAACACAAAAAGATTTTTTGTTTTTGAATTTTAGGGAGAGATTAGTTTACTTTCAGTATTTATTTACTTAAAAATAAAAAATAAAAAATAAAAAAGGGGGAGGGCAGATTAGCTAAAAAGGCAAAAACAACAAAGATAAGAATGTGATTCAACACCATGGAAAGTGGTAGTACACAGGCGTCGAGTTACTTGGAACACCAAAGGAATTTCAATTCTTGCAAGTTTAATTAAATCACAGAAACATAATAGTTAGAGAAGTCTAAGTCTAACAAATTAGGAAAATGATAGTAAGCTTGTTTGTTACTGTAATTACTCGAAGAAAGTAGATCTAGGGAGGTGCTAGTTCACTATACGATGCGTCGGTAGATTCAACATAATAGATGATTAGACATCATTGGTGATTCAACTTAAACTTAAATCAATCAACAAGGTGTGGGTTTCCATGGTATCCTTGATCTGCACAATCAATCAATTTCCAATAAAGGGTGAGGAGTAATTGAATGCTACAAGTGTGTGCAAAGACCCGAAAAACATTGAGCAAAAAGATGACAACATCACTGAAAAATTGTATATTATAATAGATTGCTCTAAGAAGAAGATAGGTATTGCGCCTCTCTGTTGTGCGATGGCACTGACCTGAGGCTTGGCATAACCTATCCATTCTAAGAATTCATTGTTGTTTGCGCCTCTCTGTTGTGCGATGGCACTGACCTGAGGCTTAGAATCTCTTTGAAAGTTCTTAAAACCAAATCTTCTTATTCCCTGGACCGCTCAAAAATCTCCTGAGGAAGATTGATTACCATATACTTGTGGGACACACAAACACTTGTTGATCTAATTCACCTAATTAATCACTAATGTATGTCAAAATCTGTGTATGGATTTAAGTGGACAAGTATACTGACAATCGTCATGGCTGCACCGCCTGATGTTCAAAATCAATGTGTGTTACATATCAGATCAAGCATGACTCCCAGTTAGAGCTTAGAAGTCTTAGATGAGTAAAAAACTGTGATATGTAAATATACTAGTTTCCATTTCAAAATATATAAAAGTTCCAAGTAATGGTGTTTATGTTTGACTGACTCCATATGAATCTATCTTAGAAATGTTGTTAATGCTAATAGGCTACTCTACCCTACCCTAACAAAACAAAAACATGTTTACTTTGTTACTTAGTTTTATTTTCAAGTTATTTGTAAAGTGTGTCAGTGTCGGACTGGGTTATGTTATTCATCTTTGAAAAGGTCACACAATGAACTTAAGGTAAATCTTGAATCACTTGTTTCTGAAAAGGTAAAAGGATCACGTCTGAGGTAATCAAAGGATCTTTAATTTAAAATGGTCATGCCTGAGATGATCAACTGATCAAAATGTATTATCTATTATTATAAAGGGCAAATGTCAAAGGGTCAAAAAGGCTAAATTTCACAAGTATGACCCATTCGCACGACTGGACCATGAGTATGGACCAGTCGTACGATTGGATAACACGAATGAACCCAATCGCACGATTGAAGGTGACCGAATGTGACAGTCGCACGAATGACCCTCAATCGTACGATTGGAGGTGACCGTATGGGCGAGTCGCATGACTGAAGCTCAGTCGCGCGAATCAATCGCGCGACTAGGCTCAGTCGCACGACTGAAGGTTGCCCTAGTATAACTAGAGGGGAGTCAGTCGTAGTCGTTTCATTCTCCCAAATCGCCTCTCAGACGCACGATACACACTTATACTGCCAAAATTTCATTTGATCTTCATAGACCGGTTTTTTACTCTCTCTGACATTTTGTTTCGACTCTATAGGTACTGCGCGACAATATTTGGATGAATAAACAGTTACTACAACGTCTAAAAGATCGAAAAAATTGACCTAAAGTTAACCGAACCAAATGTGAATAATAAACCACTAAAACTAAGCTTTTTGATCAAATTAAAGTTATTAGGGTTTTAGTCGGTCATCTGCGAATCAAATGAGTCTCCACAACGTTTAACATCAGTATTTCTCAAAAAATTGAATTTGAATGAATAAACTGTCGGACATGCGATTGGACACACTGATGAACTTCAATCGCACGACTGAGCAAGGCGAATGGCTCAACCGCATGACTGAGATGGACGAATGGTTCAATCGCACAACTGAACCATGCGTCTGAGCTCAATCGCACGACTGAGGTAAACGCATGAGAGAACATACGAATAAGTCCAGTCGCATGACTCATTCGTACGTATGAGATCATTCGCACGACTAGAACTCAGTCGCATGGCTCATTTGCACGATTAGATCTTAGTCGTACAGATCATTCGCACGACTAGATATCAGTCGCTCAGCTCAGTCACACGACTGAACAAAATTTTCAAGTTCATGAAACAAAGCTGGTATTCTTTGACACGTACTAATATTTATTTACTTTGTGTCACAGATGGCGAGTCAGTGGACGATGAGCACTAAGCACAACATATGTGCTCATCTTGATCTCTCATCCCGCAATGTTGCGGAGTTTGCGGCATTATTTCTTTTCTCCGCCGATCGAGGATATTTCGAGCTATCTCGGCACAGTGCACACCCTACAGATCAGTACAGCAGGCTTTCTAGGAAAGCGTTGTAGTTGATAGGTCCTCTGAGCCCCATCGTATCAGGAGTTCTATATTTGGAGAGGCCATAGAGATATCAGAGGAGGATATCAGGACAGTGCTGGAGTTCGGAGATGATTCTGACTGGCCCACCTGATTACATCCCCTCACTGTTCGAGGTTGCTTTATGAGGGCTAAGTACTCCGGGGACATTAATGCAAGTATGCTCAACAAGAGAAACTTGTGCCCCCAGCTCAAATACTTAGCCCATGTACTGCTGAGATGCATCGCATCCAGGAATAGTGGCTTCAACGAGCTCTCCGGCCAGATGCAGAACGCCTACATGGCGTTGGTGCTGAATCATCCATTCAGCTTTTCCAGGATGATCTTCACCTACATGGTGGAGAATATAAAGGCGAAGGGGAAAGAAAGCTTCTGCATGTATCCACGCTTTCTGTAGATGATTATAGATTAGAAGCTCCCCTCACTGCCTAAGGAGAAGGAGGATGTTGTTGTCCTCGAGGTGATGGATGACACCACCCTCGGGAGAATGAGGGTGTACCGGGGGAAGCAAGTGAAGCCCCCGGTAAGGAGACTATTTGGGCATCTGGCCCGTGAAGACTATATGGCGTCGACGAAAAGAAAGTGGCGCCATGACGATAGTGATTCAGATACAGAGCTGATAGTTGTTCCTGATGATGACTCAGATGATGATGATAGTGGTGATGGTGGAGAGACAGGTCCGTCTCATACTCAGACCACTACCACTGATATTACATCTCCACCATCTCCACACGATGATCTAGAGACAGCTGGGTTTTATCAGGACTTCCAGCCTGATGAAGAGGAGGAGTCGGACGAGGAACCGCTCACTCGGATGGTGGGCAGTCGGGTGGTTGCCACGAGAGGGGATTAGGACTGTTGGTGGACGTCCGGGCGGGTCTGGGGAGGCTACTTTAGATCCATCATACACCCTAGATCAGCCCAGTAGCCAAAGGGGAGCCTCCGGGTGCAGGGGACTCGGTTGAAGAGGATGGCTCAGCCCCATGGGCTGAAGCCAAAGAGACGAAGGATCAAGTTGATTACTACCTCCACCACCACCTCACCACCTACCACCACTACACCACCTACCACAGCCACCCCCCATACCTCTCTACCTATTCATACTCCACCACCCATATTCACCTCAGCCACTGCTACCACCGCCAGCCACCAAGCTAGACCTTACACATTCCCACACCGGATCATCCCTCCCTCCTATTAGAGTGGAGGAATAACTGGCAACACTAAACAAGATGGTGCTGAAGCTGTTAGCAGCTGATGAGGAGAAGTCTGCCAAGTTACATCAGCTGGAGGAGCTCAATGCTTCTCAAGGTCAGCAGATTTCTCAACAGGCTCAGCAGATAGCTCAACTCCAAGAGCATAGGGAGGAGTCTGCCAAGAAGCTGGAGGAGTTAGAGGCTACAAACAAGAAGATCATGCTCCAACTAAAAGGATCTAAAGAGGAGCCTCTGAAGATTGGTGAAGGAAATGATGATGGTGATGATGATGAGGATGATGATGAAGAGAATGATAGTGATGATGATGATGAGGGTAATGGTGAAGCAAGAGGTAGGGAGGATGATGATGAGGATGATGAAGGAGATGCAGCTGCATCTGCCTCTGCTCAAGGACAAGAGCAAAGGACAAAGAAGAAACAAGACCAAGGAGCATCGTCGTCTGCCCCGCCTACCTCACCATCAGCTGAAGACACAGAGAGGATTCAAGACAAAAGTAAAGATTAGATGTTATATTTTGTTCAGATTTTGTACTTGAAATCATCATTTGATATTATGTAATTAATGTATATGTTTATTATTCAGTGTTTGATTATCTTGATTGCATACTAACTATTGTTGTGCTACATTTTTAAATCAAGCAGATCCATCATTTCAGCAAGATGAGTACGATATTGCTCCCTTACAGCAGATCAAGTCTCAACTGACTATGATACTTGATCTGTAAGGGATCGTCAGGAGGTCTGTGAGCTATACTCCTGAAGAAGAAGAAATAATTCATGACCTCACTGATGAGCAACTTGCTAAAATGTTCCAGCTGAATCCAGATGAGATAGTGAAGGATGCTCCTACTTTTGATGTGGCTAGTGATGAGGAACTGAATGATATAGATGAGATAGAGATCGAGGACGTCACAGCTCAACATTATCCAGAGTATACTGACCGAGAGGGAATATGTTTCCTGATCTGGGTAGTACTCTCGGCAGTGATACTTTGGAGAAGCTAATCAGAAGGAAAAGGAAGCAGAAGCATCTACAAGCCAAGCCCCAGCCTCGACGCCGATGTAGATATCAAAAGGCTGAATGGGCGGCTTGTTTCTCAGAGATCCGAGCCCAGCGCGCTGCAGCTAAGCCAAGTACCTACACCAAGATCTACAAAGTGAATAAGCATCTGAAGGTGTCAGGGAAGATTATATCATGGGCGTATTTTGAGGATCTTAACGTTTACGCAGTGAAGAGGGAGAGGGGAATCGAGTACTTTAGATTCCACATGATCTAAAGACTCTCCCTGGTTTTGAGCTCAACCAGCTGGCACGACTGAAGCTGCTGTATGTTGACCCGAAGAAGATTTCAGGTTGGTTTGAGGCTGCGCTGAAATGAGAGTATCTTACCAGGTGGGTGAACTTCAAACCTTAACAGGCTATGAGGTATATCAGAAGATCTGAGGTAAACCCCATTACTGGAAGACCAAAGATAGTCTTGAAATGGCACCCTCCGCGCACAATGTCTCGTATTCCATTGAGGGAGACGCCATAAGATTTTGCACCCATTTCAAATGGTGGTATTATGACTGGCGCACTGGAGAGGCCGTCATAGTTTTGGATAGGGAGGGGACGGTAGAGACAATAAGGGTATTTGACCCAATATGGCTCACAAACTTGTCTACTTCTGATGTCTACACATTGTACAAGTGGCCACTATTTTTTGATACGCAGGATATAGTGCAAGCACTTCAGTTCCAACATGTCATACGCTTATACTTTGCACTTAATATCCACGCTGGGGTCTCTAAAGAAGAACGAGCTAAAAGGTTTGAAGAGTTTAAAAAGGAGGTCAAGATTAGATAGAACTAGGTCCAAGGGGGAGTTTGTTGGTACATATGTCCCTAGTTCTGGTTCTAGTGAGCTTAAATGTAATTGACTTTTATTTTGTAACACTGATGTAGTGTTTGATATATGAAATGAAAAACTCTTATTGAATGTTTATTGGTTGTTGAATGTTATATCTATTAATATGATTAATTGTTACACGCTTATATGAACATGTTATATAGGTATACAGTTGTTAGACATAGTTCTGTATCGTTAAAAGTTCAGGAATGTATTTAACTAAGTCTCATGATTCAGTCACACGACTGGACCATGCGAATGGGCCAGTCGCACGACTGAACAAGGTGATTGAGTCAATCGCACGATTAAGTCATAAGACTGACTCAATCTTACGAATTAATCAATCGTACGACTCAGTCGCACGACTGAGCCATATGCATGCTCAGTCGTATGAATGAAAGCTGTAACCTATAAATACCACTTAATTCGTGAAAAAAACGTAACACTTTGAGAATTCTTAACCCTATCCGTGCTTGTTCGTCCAGAGAGTCCCTTCCAACTTCATAGAACGTTTCTAATCAATTCTTAATGTATTTTAATCGTTAGTTTTGATCGGATTAACGTTCTCCCTGATTGGATCGCCAATCAAATAGGATTTCGCACTATTTGATCTGGTTTCATGTTGAATCAGTTAGTACTCCGTACGTACACGGTCCTAACAATGCACCCTTGTATCGTAAAACAACACAATTTTAAAATAATTTTAAGTGACCTTTGTGATGACCCTAAAAATTCTTTTATATTACAATTAATGTTATGTTTAGTATGTATATATTATAGATATACGTGTGCATGTTTGCATGCATGCCTATATATTAGTAATTTATGTATGCATGTATGTTTTTGAACCCGAAACTCACACATACATGTATATAAATACAAATTTTTACGTATGCATGTTTGATACATATAAAAACATGAAAAATTTTAATATGCTTATATGTATGTATGGTTAACATGTATATATGTTTACTTATGTACATATATGATATAAGCTTACAAAAGTCACTTATGTATATATCTATGAGTATATATGTATATATATATATGTACATACTAAAACTAAACTAAACTAAATCAAGAACTTTAGCACTAAAACCAAAAACTAAAAACCCAAACCACCCTTCCCCTACACCCCTCGGTCAAGAACACAACCAAACCACCACCCGAAAACAACCAACCCGAACCACCACCTCATGCCACCACCCAAAACCACCATTTCATGCTTTCACACTCTACTAGCACCACCACTCGACACCTAGACTTCTAGTTGAACTTAGCAACCTCCCATTCACACCATGAATACTTCCTTGAGTGCCACCTTACCCTCTCCTTCTCTCGGTCTCTTCCTAAATTGCCACCACACCCTCCTAAAACATTCCATTCACATTTGAAAATCCTAAACATTTGCCTCCTATCCCTCTAACTCTTGGTAATCTCTCAAAACCGCCATCTTTGCACCGGTTTTTCCTTGTTTCACACCCTCCAAACCGCCACCTAGCATGGCTACCTAGGTGACTCACCTAGCTAAAGAATCTATGTCATTATGATGTTGGGGAAAGGTGGTCGAACCAAGAGAATATATGCAGCCATCTACATCCATGCAAACTCAAAACATCACTCAATTCATCCCTCAAACTCTTGTCCTTAAATACATACCATCACCTCCATTTGATTACCACCATCCTCAATCATCTTCTTTCTCTCTCTCTCTCGAATACCAGCATTAATCACCACCACCAACCTGCCCCACAACCTCTCGGTTACAACACAACAACAACAAACAACATCAACAACACCAACCTGACAACCACAACACAAGCACCCACAAACCACGCACCACCAGCACTTACCATCACCATCCACGACCTCACCACCTTTTTCTCAGATTCAAGGAGCTGAAACATCATCAAGATCATCATCAAAAGGTGACAAAGGTTTTTGTTACATATATGTTACAAAACCTATATGTATACATATAGTTGGTGTTCAAACACCAAAAATCATTCTTAAAGTCTTGATTCATGAATCATGAGTAATGAGTTGCCAAAACTCAGAAACTTATGATTAAAAATACATGTATCTTGAATTTACAAGAAAATCTTGTAATTATTTAAGAAAATCCAATAAATATTAAACAACTGAATTGTGGGAATAAATATTGAAAATTCTCACTTACTACTGAAAAGTTAAACTGGAAGTTTTGACAAAGTTTTGATAAAGTAAATAATTTATATAAATTATTTTATAAATGAAAATAAGAGAAAATATAAAAAATAGAAATAAATTCGGGAAAATTCTGATAAAATCACAGGATGATTCTTTTGAGGTATAAAAGCCTCTGGAATTATTCAGAATTTTATTCCTTGTTATAATAAAGATATGAATTTTTATATGTTCTGCAGTAGATAAATCATAATAAATACTTAAAGTAAATAATAAATTCTGATAAAATCATAGATGTAATATTAAATAAGAAGCTATAGATTATTTAATTTTCATAATTTTTGGAGCAGTATAAGTATTTTTTTTTTAATATTTCAATTATTATAGAAATTACAGAAACTGCTCTGTTATGATCTGGACTTTGAGATAATTATATGATGAGAATATTATGAAATTTACAGAAAATAATCTGTTAAGATTTGGATGCTATAAAAATAATGTGATGTTACTGACTTTTTGGAAAAAAATTCTATGAATTTGTGAGGATTTATTAAAGAGCAGTAGGTATTTTGATGAATTTTGGGAATATTGTAGGATTTATATAAAATAATCTGTTAGGAAATTGATGTTGTGAAAATTATGGGAACCTACAAACTGTCCAAATTATGTTCTATAAAGTTTTGGTGATTTTTGAACATCAATAGCTAATTTCTATAATTTTTGAGAAATTTTGGAATAACTACAACTATTATGTGTAGTTAAAAAGATTGAGAAATTTTAGAGACCCGAAGGTGTTTCTATTTACAGTTAATGAAAACCAGAAAAATATTTGAAATATTGTCTAACACTGTGAACTATCTTGTTAGGTTCAAGTGAGAAGACACGGTGAGTTCATAGCCCCATTTTCAACCGTTTGATATTCAGTAAAGTTTTGGGGGAAAAAATATACTGTTGGGTTGATGTATTATTTTGAAAATATTTTTGTTTGCTTACTATCATTTGCGACACAACCATTAGTTTGAATGAGGAACCGGTCAATAATATTGGTAGCGCTACTTAGGAGAATATTTGCACTAACCGGATGAGGGTTACTGCTATTTTCCTGCATCTAACCGAATGGGGGTTAGGATGTAATATTATCTGATTTTATGATTATTTCATGACAGTATGATTATGTTGTGAGCAGGTTTGGTTGTAATTGATACATCAACAAAATATTTTGTCTGGATTAAACCTATGTTCTCACCAACATTTTTGTTGACTGGTTTAAGTGTACTTTTTCAGGAAATGAGTAACACCTTTGATTTCAGCTTTGAGGTTCATGATGGTTGGGGCGAAGTCGTAGGACGGGTCTGTGTAACACTGACCGTCAACATCGTTGACAGAAGTGTGTACGTGGACGCGCATTTTCATAGATTTTAGACATGCTATAACTTAGTTGTAACTAATAACATCTAATTTTAGTATATTATGTAAAAAGATGTAATTCCTCTAGTATTAATAAAAGCATGTCTGTGTTATGTTTTATATTATAACTGTGTTTATTTCACTGTAAACAATGCACTCTGATAAAAGCTAGTCACATTCCACCCGTATCGTTCACGCTTCCGCTGGGATGTGACAGGTTGGTATCTGTAAGGCCCGCTCACCGGGCACCTTACTGTTGGTTCTTCATCGCACGTATGACATACATGATCATAAAATACGCAGCGGAATTAATAAATATACATTTTCATTCATTCATAAAAGTCATTACATCATTGACTCGATTACAAAATGCAGCTTCTCTACTTTTTCTCTCCTCATAGGATCATACAGCGACCTCTAGAGGAGATATTAAGTTCAAAACATAAAAATTATATTTTTATACTAAGAATATTCCTTAGGTAATTCCGTACATCGGAACCCTGACGGAATACTCTTGACACTTTCATGCAACATATTTCGTTGCATGTGCTACGCGCACGCTTCCAATGCGTGGCGAACTTATCAAAATCTATAGGAGATTTCTTGAGTAATCTCGTTTATTCAGATCCTCAAGAAATCTCATAATGACATGCAACGTGATGTGTTGCGAATATTATGGACCCGCAACCCATGACGTTGCAGCATTATCAACTGGAGAATGCCATCCCAAAAGAGCTGAGTAGTCGCCTCGTGCCATCCTCAGCAACATACCTGCGAACTGGAAAACACATAAAAGTCAGCGTTGCTGAGTGAGTTCTAGTTTTATAATAAAACATACTTTCATTCTCATTAACTGCTCTTTCATACATGTGTTCACACATCATACGTACACGTAGATAATATTATTATTATCTCATCATTCATTACTTACTTTCATTCGTGTACACTTCATCATTCTCGCTTACTTTCATACATACATACTTTACATACTTTCGTATGTACTTTACTTTCATTCATACATTCATTACTTACGTTCGAACATTCATTACATTCATTCATACTTTCATTACTTTCGTTCGAACGTTCATTACATTCGGTGACATGTACAATACCCCACTTTCATCATACATACTACTGGTGCTGGACCTGTGGTGGTTAGCCACGAATGTTGTGCACAAAGCTGATCCAGTCACCTGGGGTAAGTACATGCACCACTTATCTTTCACTTCACTACTAACATACGTTAGCCGAGTCTGTTGCAGCGCGCGACTGCTCACCTCAGTGACAATCTTATGATTGCCTGCTAACCGAGTCTCTTGCAACACGAAGTTGCTCACCTCATTATCAATCTCAATGATTGACCCGATGTACATCCTTCGGGGTAGCTAACCCGTACACCGTTGAGCTAACACCTGCCAGGGGTGTGCACCTCCTTCATTTGCTTGCAAGCCTTTCTTACTTCCTTTCATTAATGCATGCATTCATTCATCATGTTCCTTCTTTCATTATCTTTCACTTTACGTTTTTAATACATTCGTTTCTTTCGTTCATTCATTCACGTAAAGTTATTAAAGATAAGACACATATACATAAGGAACATACATACTTACATATCATCAATTTCACCATCTATCATGGCAACATCATACTAACATACATACATCATACATACACTTCTACATTCACTCACATCAGCCCTGTCCGGGCGACTGAACTACCACCAGTCGCATGTCCTCCATGCGACTGGGTCATGCGATTGGGCTACTCATGCGAATGGGTACTCAAACGTGCGATTGAACTTCCTTCCGTACGACTAGACGCTCTGCGACTGGGTTATATGCGACTAACTCTTAACCGTGCGACTGAACTACTCTGCGATTGAGCTTATGCGACCGAAACCCTCTGTCGCATCACCTATCGTGCGATTGAGACTCAATCGGGCGTCTGAGTCTCAGTCGGGCGATTGGACATCAACTATTACTCATTCGGCCGAATGGCCCTTCAGTCGCATAACCCTAACTGGGCAGCGACTGGAGTTCTTCATGAACAGCAGTCGCGAAACCCCCGTCCCCCAGTCACCATAAACCCATTTTCAGCCCAATTCAACCCTCCCAAGCCTTAGGGATTCCTACTAGGACTCATACAAGCATATACTAGTCCTAATTCATACCATAAACACATTACTCAAGATTTACCCAATGGGTCAAACTTTCACTATTTCAAAACTAGGGTTTTAATGTGTTTCCAGCCCTAAAATCGTTAGAAAACATGTAAATGAGGGGTCCTAGAACTCACATTGTCAGGTAGGAGTTGGTGAGCTTCGATTTGTCTAGCTTCACGATCGATCTTGAACTCGGGCAGCACTTTCCCTCTCTTCTTCTCTGTTCTCTGTCGCTCACTGCTCTCTCCCCGACTGAAAATGGGGAGGAGAATGGAGCTACCCCCCTTTTATACCCGTAGCCCATTCGCATCTGGTCCAGGGGCGACTGGACCTTCAGTCGCATCAACACTATGCGATTGGACCTCAATCGCACATGTTCCATGCGGCTCATACTCCATTCGGGCGGTTGAACTCCAATCGTGCGGCTGAGCTTCAATCGGCCGAATAGCCATGCGGATGACCTCCAGTCGCATAAATCACAGGCGACTGAGGCTCAGTCGCATAGCCTACCAAAAGGTCAAACTTTCGGGTGTTACAAGTCCACCCCCCTTATTTTAGGTTTCGTCCCCGAAACCTGTTACTCTTCGAACAATCGTGGGTAATGCTGCCTCATTTCTTCTTCTGTTTCCCACGTCGACTCGGATCCTTTCCTGTGCCGCCACTGTACACGCACAAGGGGAACCACTTTATTTCTCAACCTCTTCTCTTTGCGATCTATGATCGCCACTGGTTGCTCTACGTAATTGAGCTTTTCGTCTACTTCGATATCATCCAGTGGAACGACCATGTCTTCGTCCGCCAAACACTTCCTCAGATGAGACACGTGGAAAGTCGGGTGGATTCCACTTAGTTCATCTGGCAAATCTAACCTATAGGCCACCTCTCCTACTCGACAATGATTCGGAAAGGGCCTATATATCGCGGACTCAACTTACCCGCTTCCGGAATCGAATGATCCCTTTCCAAGGTGAGACCTTCAACATAACACGATCTCCCACCTGGAACTCAATCGGTCTGCGTCGTTTGTCGGCATACGATTTCTGTCGGCCTTTGGCCGCTTTCATATACGCTTTAATTCTTTCAAGCTTTTCAGTCGTAGCCTCTACCACTTCGACGCTTCCCAATTCTTTCTGACCAATTTCACCCCAACAGACGGGTGTCCTGCATCTTCTACCGTATAGCATCTCATAGGGTGGCATGCCGATACTGGCATGATAACTGTTGTTGTATGAGAACTCAGCTAACGGTAGATGGTCATCCCAACTTCCCCCGAAGTCAATAACACATGCTCGGAGCATGTCCTCCAAAGTCTGAATGGTCCTTTCAGACTGACCATCAGTTTGAGGATGATAAGCCGTGCTAATATGTAATCTCGTCCCCATAGCATCGTGGAATTTCTTCCAAAATTTGGATGTAAACCGTGTGTCGCGATCAGATACAATCGACACCGGTACACCGTGACGAGTCACAATCTCTTTGATGAAAGATCAGCCAACTTCTCGGACGAATATGTCTCCCGCATCGGTAAGAAGTGAGCACTCTTCGTCATTCGATCCACAATCACCCAGATTGTATCATACCCTTTCGGGGTGCGTGGCAGCTTTGTGATAAAATCCATGGTGATGTGTTCCCACTTCCATTCCGGTATGTCCAACGGTTGGATCTTTCCATACGGCTTCTGGTGCTCCGCCTTCACTTGCAAACACGTGAGGCATTTACTCACATACTCCACCACATCGCGTTTCATACCCGGCCACCAATATCTTTCTTCATATCTTGGTACATCTTGGTGGCACCGGGATGAATGGAGTATCGAGACTTATGAGCTTCATCCAAAATCTTCATTCGCAGATCCCCAAGACGAGGATCCACATACGCCCAAACCGAGTTCTAACACCCGTTGCGTTCTCACCCAACTCCGCGACCAGACCTCTCATTCGTTCAGAGTTAAGATGTTCGTCTTTCAAAGCCTCATCTTGGAACTCTTTGACCTGCTTTCATTACGTCGGAGGTCATGATTATCTGGTACGCCTTCACCTGAATTGGCTCGGGCCTCTCCTTCCGGCTAAGGGCATCAGCTACCACGTTAGCTTTGCCCGAATGGTAATGGATTTCACAGTCGTAGTCTTTTATTAGCTCCAACCACCGTCTCTGCCTCATATTCAGATCCTTTTGCTCAAAGAAGTACTTCAAGCTTTTGTGGTCCGTGAAGATGGTACACTTCGTCCCGTACAGATAGTGCCGCCAAATCTTTAACGCGAAAACCACAGCTGCTAGCTCCAAGTCATGAGTAGGGTAGTTAACCTCATGAACTTTCAGCTGTCGGGATGCATAGGCTATCACCTTTCCTCTCTGCATTAATACACACCCCAACCCCGAGTAGGAGGCATCAGAATAAACCACCAAATCTTCACTCCCCTCGGGTAACGCCAATACTGGAGCTTGGGTCAATCTCGTCTTCAGTTCTTCAAACGCCTTCTCTTGAGCTTGACCCCATACAAATTTCACATCCTTCCGGGTCAACTTTGTCAGTGGAGAAGCAATTTTGGAAAAGTCTTGGATAAACCTTCGGTAGTAACCCGCCAACCTAAGAAACTACGGATCTCGGACGGCGTCTTCGGAGATTTCCATTGCATAACTGCTTCCACTTTTGCCGGATCGACCATAATCCCGTCCGGATTTACTACATGACCCAAGAATTGAACCTCACGCAACCAGAATGCGCACTTGGAGAATTTAGCATACAACTTCTCCCTTCTCAACGTCTCCAGAACTTCACGAATGTGACCGGCATGCTCAGTCTCACTCTTTGAATAAATCAAGATGTCATCAATGAATACAATCACTAATTTATCCAACATCGGCCGGCACACCCTATTCATCAGGTCCATAAAAGCAGCTGGCGCGTTGGTCAGACCAAATGACATAACGAGGAACTCATAATGACCGTAGCGCGTACGAAAAGCTGTTTTAGGGATATCCTGCTCCTTCACCTTCAGTTGATGGTAGCCTGATCGAAGATCTATACGTGAAACCAACTAGCACCCTGAAGTTGATCAAACAAGTCGTCGATCCTCGGCAAGGGGTATCTGTTCTTTACTGTCAGCTTATTCAGCTCGCGGCAGTCGATGCACATCCTCATACTACCGTCCTTTTTCTTTACAAACAGGACCGGAGCACCCCAAGGTGAGATACTCGGTCGAATAAACCCCTTATCCAACAGCTCTTGTAACTGCTCCATCAACTCTTTCATCTCCGTCGGGGCCAATCGGTATGGTGCCTTGGCAACAGGTTGGGCGCCTGGTACTAAATCAATCTGGAACTCGATCTCTCTGTCAGGTGGCAATCCCGATAAGTCTTCCGGGAACACGTCTGGGAAATCGCACACAACCGGAACATCAGACAGTTGTGGTGCTGGCTTCTCTACATCTTTCACATAACATAAATAGGTGTTACATCCACGCCTCATACATTTCCCCGCCACTGCCATTGAGATCACCTTCGGAATCGTAGTAACCCGATCCCCATAAACTGTCACTGGACTACCATCAGGCGCTGTCAAACTGATCATCTTCTTGCGACACACAATGCCGCCTCGAAATCTGCCAACCAATCCATACCAAGTACCAAATTGAAACCGCCTAACGTCATCGCAAAGGGTTTAACTGGGAATTTGTGACCCTCCAGTTCTACATCGCAACCCTCAATTACCTCTGAAATCCTGGTGGTTTTACCTATAGCAGTCTCTACATCAAACGGCACATCCACACGCCTACTACTAACGGGCAATTTGCACAAAAAGCAGCAGAAATGAAACTCCTACTGGCACCCGAATCAAATAATACAGAGGCTAAAGTTTGGTTCACCAAAACATACCGGACACTACATCGGGGTCCGTCCTCGCCTCTTCCTGCGTCATCGTAAATGCCCTGGCGCTCGCTTTCGACCCTTCACCCCCTGTCTTCTTCACACCGGAACCCTCAGATCTCGGCTTCTTGCAGTCTTTATTCATATGACCACTTTCCCCACAGTTAAAGCATCTCATTCCTTTACACTCTTTGGCCATATGACCGGGCTTTCCACACTTGAAACATACATTCAGCCCCCATCTGCACTCACCACCGTGCTCTCACCCACACTTCCCACACTTTCTCGACCCTGCACTTGTCACGACCACACGACGATCATCAACCCGTGCCTTCTTACTACTTGTCGAAGTATCACCCCGACCAAACCTCTTTCCCTGCCACTTCCTCTCATCACTTCCCTTCTTACTGCACTCAGATTTCACCAACGCAGCTCGTTCATCGTACACCTCCCAGCTAAATCCACCGCCGACCTGAAAGTACTGGGTCGGACGGAAATCAAATGCCAACGAATTTCAGCTGGCAACCCTGAATATACCGGTTGATCTTGCGAGACACCGGCGTCACTTGCTCTGGCACCAACCGTGCCATGTCGTTGAACTTGGTCGTGTATTGTTGGTGGGTCATTGTTCCCGCCTCCAGCTGCAGGAACTCTCTCTCAACTCTGTCCATCTCTCGACGAGGACTAAACTCCTCGATCACCATTCTCTTCAACTCAGACCACTTCAATTTCCCAATGGCCCTGCTACCCTCGGCCTGGACAATATTGTCCCACCAGCACAATGCCGTCCCCGTAAACGAGTGGGTAGCAACTTCACCTTTTTATCCTCCTGGCAGTCACTGATATCAAGGACCGCCTCCATCTCTCTCGCCCATTGGTGAGCATCAGCAGCCGTACCCGAACCATCAAAAGTCGGAGGCTTGCATCTCATAAATTTCCCGTAATCACAACCCCGGGCTGTCCCCCTAACCTGTTCTTCCTCCTCTTCCTCTTCGTCATCAGACAATACCGTTTCCGCCTCTGTCTGTTGCTGTCTACCGGAGGACCGTCTCCTCCCTCGTCTATCCTCCTCTCGTACTGCCTTTATCGCTTCGGTCATTACAGTCGGTAAGATCGTCTGCATAACCTGGTGCACTTCCTCAATCACTGCCTCTTTTACCGAGGCTCTCAACTTGGCGCTTTCGTCCGTCTCTTCCTGGTGAGGAATCTCGTTCTCCTCACGAACTACTTTCTCTTTCCTAAGTCTTCCTCGCGTGATACGCGGCTCATCACCACGTTCACCATCACGGGAAGCATCAGATGATCTATCACCGACCATCTTCTATCACACTGAAAGATTAAAACACCAACACGGTCATTCAAGGAAATAGCTCAGTTTATGTTAAGTACAGTAAGTCCCTAATTACAGTGGCCAGTTGTGATTAGCCACTTACTCTACTCTTCGTACCCCGAGCATCACCTATCCTGACTACATTAGTATCTCAGTCTAACAGTACACATAATTCACATCACATGCGCACATAATAACCAGTTAATCTTTAAGAAAATACCTGATGGCACGCGACTACTCATATGGCATTCTCATTCTCCCTGTCCCATTCTCAGTTTAAGTTTAGGTTTATTATGAAAATTTACCCATTTTACTTAAACTTTTGCTCTGATACCAACTTGTAAGGCCCGCGCATGAAAATTTACCCATTTTACAAAAATGCAGCTTCTCTACTTTGTCTCTCCTCATAGGATCATACAGCGACCTCTAGAGGAGATATTAAGTTCAAAAACATAAAAATTATTTTTTATACTAAAGAATATTCCTTAGGTAATTCCGTACATCGGAACCCTGACGGAATACTCTTGACACTTTCATGCAACATATTTCGTTGCATGTGCTACGCGCACGCTTCCAATGCGTGGCGAACTTATCAAAATCTATAGGAGATTTCTTGAGTAATCTCGTTTATTCAGATCCTCAAGAAATCTCATAATGACATGCAACGTGATGTGTTGCGAATATTATGGACCCGCAACCCATGACGTTGCAGCATTATCAACTGGAGAATGCCATCCCAAAAGAGCTGAGTAGTCGCCTCGTGCCATCCTCAGCAACACTACCTGCGAACTGGAAAACACATAAAAGTCAGCGTTGCTGAGTGAGTTCTAGTTTTATAATAAAACATACTTTCATTCTCATTAACTGCTCTTTCATACATGTATTCACACATCATACGTACACGTAGATAATATTATTATTATCTCTTCATTCATTACTTACTTTCATTCGTGTACACTTCATCATTCTCGTTTACTTTCATACATACATACTTTACATACTTTCGTACGTACTTTACTTTCATTCATACATTCATTACTTACGTTCGAACATTCATTACATTCATTCATACTTTCATTACTTTCGTTCGAACGTTCATTACATTCGGTGACATGTACAATACCCCACTTTCATCATACATACTACTGGTGCTGGACCTGTGGTGGTTAGCCACGAACGTTGTGCACAAAGCTGATCCAGTCACCTGGGGTAAGTACATGCACCACTTATCTTTCACTTCACTACTAACATACGTTAGCCGAGTCTGTTGCAGTGCGCGACTGCTTACCTCAGTGATAATCTTATGATTTCCTGCTAACGAGTCTCTTGCAACACGAAGTTGCTCACCTCATTATCAATCTCAATGATTGACCCGATGTACATCCTTCGGGGTAGCTAACCCGTACACCGTTGAGCTAACACCTGCCAGGGGTGTGCACCTCCTTCATTTGCTTGCAAGCCTTTCTTACTTCCTTTCATTAATGCATGCATTCATTCATCATGTTCCTTCTTTCATTATCTTTCACTTTACGTTTTTAATACATTCGTTTCTTTCGTTCATTCATTCACGTAAAGTTATTAAAGATAAGACACATATACATAAGGAACATACATACTTACATATCATCAATATTCACCATCTATCATGGCAACATCATACTAACATACATACATCATACATACACTTCTACATTCACTCACATCAGCCCTGTCCGGGCGACTGAACTACCACCAGTCGCATGTCCTCCATGCGACTGGGTCATGCGATTGGGCTACTCATGCGAATGGGTACTCAAACGTGCGATTGAACTTCCTTCCGTACGACTAGACGCTCTGCGACTGGGTTATATGCGACTAACTCTTAACCGTGCGACTGAACTACTCTGCGATTGAGCTTATGCGACCGAAACCCTCTGTCGCATCACCTATCGTGCGATTGAGACTCAATCGGGCGTCTGAGTCTCAGTCGGGCGATTGGACATCAACTATTACTCATTCGGCCGAATGGCCCTTCAGTCGCATAACCCTAACTGGGCAGCGACTGGAGTTCTTCATGAACAGCAGTCGCGAAACCCCCGTCCCCCAGTCACCATAAACCCATTTTCAGCCCAATTCAACCCTCCCAAGCCTTAGGGATTCCTACTAGGACCTCATACAAGCATATACTAGTCCTAATTCATACCATAAACACATTACTCAAGATTTACCCAAATGGGTCAAACTTTCACTATTTCAAAACTAGGGTTTTAATGTGTTTCCAGCCCTAAAATCGTTAGAAAACATGTAAATGAGGGGTCCTAGAACTCACATTGTCAGGTAGGAGTTGGTGAGCTTCGATTTGTCTAGCTTCACGATCGATCTTGAACTCGGGCAGCACTTTCCCTCTCTTCTTCTCTGTTCTCTGTCGCTCACTGCTCTCTCCCCGACTGAAAATGGGGAGGAGAATGGAGCTACCCCCCTTTTATACCCGTAGCCCATTCGCATCTGGTCCAGGGGCGACTGGACCTTCAGTCGCATCAACACTATGCGATTGGACCTCAATCGCACATGTTCCATGCGGCTCATACTCCATTCGGGCGGTTGAACTCCAATCGTGCGGCTGAGCTTCAATCGGCCGAATAGCCATGCGGATGACCTCCAGTCGCATAAATCACAGGCGACTGAGGCTCAGTCGCATAGCCTACCAAAAGGTCAAACTTTCGGGTGTTACAAGTCCACCCCCTTATTTTAGGTTTCGTCCCCGAAACCTGTTACTCTTCGAACAATCGTGGGTAATGCTGCCTCATTTCTTCTTCTGTTTCCCACGTCGACTCGGATCCTTTCCTGTGCCGCCACTGTACACGCACAAGGGGAACCACTTTATTTCTCAACCTCTTCTCTTTGCGATCTATGATCGCCACTGGTTGCTCTACGTAATTGAGCTTTTCGTCTACTTCGATATCATCCAGTGGAACGACCATGTCTTCGTCCGCCAAACACTTCCTCAGATGAGACACGTGGAAAGTCGGGTGGATTCCACTTAGTTCATCTGGCAAATCTAACCTATAGGCCACCTCTCCTACTCGACAATGATTCGGAAAGGGCCTATATATCGCGGACTCAACTTACCCGCTTCCGGAATCGAATGATCCCTTTCCAAGGTGAGACCTTCAACATAACACGATCTCCCACCTGGAACTCAATCGGTCTGCGTCGTTTGTCGGCATACGATTTCTGTCGGCCTTTGGCCGCTTTCATATACGCTTTAATTCTTTCAAGCTTTTCAGTCGTAGCCTCTACCACTTCGACGCTTCCCAATTCTTTCTGACCAATTTCACCCCAACAGACGGGTGTCCTGCATCTTCTACCGTATAGCATCTCATAGGGTGGCATGCCGATACTGGCATGATAACTGTTGTTGTAGGAGAACTCAGCTAACGGTAGATGGTCATCCCAACTTCCCCGAAGTCAATAACACATGCTCGGAGCATGTCCTCCAAAGTCTGAATGGTCCTTTCAGACTGACCATCAGTTTGAGGATGATAAGCCGTGCTAATATGTAATCTCGTCCCCATAGCATCGTGGAATTTCTTCCAAAATTTGGATGTAAACCGTGTGTCGCGATCAGATACAATCGACACCGGTACACCGTGACGAGTCACAATCTCTTTGATGAAAAGATCAGCCAACTTCTCGGACGAATATGTCTCCCGCATCGGTAAGAAGTGAGCACTCTTCGTCATTCGATCCACAATCACCCAGATTGTATCATACCCTTTCGGGTGCGTGGCAGCTTTGTGATAAAATCCATGGTGATGTGTTCCCACTTCCATTCCGGTATGTCCAACGGTTGGATCTTTCCATACGGCTTCTGGTGCTCCGCCTTCACTTGCAAACAGTGAGGCATTTACTCACATACTCCACCACATCGCGTTTCATACCCCACCAATAATCTTTCTTCATATCTTGGTACATCTTGGTGGCACCGGGATGAATGGAGTATCGAGACTTATGAGCTTCATCCAAAATCTTCATTCGCAGATCCCCAAGACGAGGAATCCACATACGCCCAAACCGAGTTCTAACACCCGTTGCGTTCTCACCCAACTCCGCGACCAGACCTCTCATTCGTTCAGAGTTAAGATGTTCGTCTTTCAAAGCCTCATCTTGGACTCTTGACCTGCTTCATTACGTCGGAGGTCATGATTATCTGGTACGCCTTCACCTGAATTGGCTCGGGCCTCTCCTTCCGGCTAAGGGCATCAGCTACCACGTTAGCTTTGCCCGGATGGTAATGGATTTCACAGTCGTAGTCTTTTATTAGCTCCAACCACCGTCTCTGCCTCATATTCAGATCCTTTTGCTCAAAGAAGTACTTCAAGCTTTTGTGGTCCGTGAAGATGGTACACTTCGTCCCGTACAGATAGTGCCGCCAAATCTTTAACGCGAAAACCACAGCTGCTAGCTCCAAGTCATGAGTAGGGTAGTTAACCTCATGAACTTTCAGCTGTCGGGATGCATAGGCTATCACCTTTCCTCTCTGCATTAATACACACCCCAACCCCGAGTAGGAGGCATCAGAATAAACCACCAAATCTTCACTCCCCTCGGGTAACGCCAATACTGGAGATTGGGTCAATCTCGTCTTCAGTTCTTCAAACGCCTTCTCTTGAGCTTGACCCATACAAATTTCACATCCTTCCGGGTCAACTTTGTCAGTGGAGAAGCAATTTTGGAAAAGTCTTGGATAAACCTTCGGTAGTAACCCGCCAAACCCAAGAAACTACGGATCTCGGACGGCGTCTTCGGAGATTTCCATTGCATAACTGCTTCCACTTTTGCTGGATCGACCATAATCCCGTCCGGATTTACTACATGACCCAAGAATTGAACCTCACGCAACCAGCATGCGCACTTGGAGAATTTAGCATACAACTTCTCCCTTCTCAACGTCTCCAGAACTTCACGAATGTGACCGGCATGCTCAGTCTCACTCTTTGAATAAATCAAGATGTCATCAATGAATACAATCACTGATTTATCCAACATCGGCCGGCACACCCTATTCATCAGGTCCATAAAAGCAGCTGGCGCGTTGGTCAGACCAAATGACATAACGAGGAACTCATAATGACCGTAGCGCGTACGAAAAGCTGTTTTAGGGATATCCTGCTCCTTCACCTTCAGTTGATGGTAGCCTGATCGAAGATCTATACGTGAAAACCAACTAGCACCCTGAAGTTGATCAACAAGTCGTCGATCCTCGGCAAGGGGTATCTGTTCTTTACTGTCAGCTTATTCAGCTCGCGGTAGTCGATGCACATCCCATACTACCGTCCTTTTTCTTACAAACAGGACCGGAGCACCCCAAGGTGAGATACTCGGTCGAATAAACCCCTTATCCAACAGCTCTTGTAACTGCTCCATCAACTCTTTCATCTCCGTCGGGGCCAATCGGTATGGTGCCTTGGCAACAGGTTGGGCGCCTGGTACTAAATCAATCTGGAACTCGATCTCTCTGTCAGGTGGCAATCCCGATAAGTCTTCCGGGAACACGTCTGGGAATCGCACACAACCGGAACATCAGACAGTTGTGGTGCTGGCTTCTCTACATCTTTCACATAACATAAATAGGCGTTACATCCACGCCTCATACATTTCCCCGCCACTGCCATTGAGATCACCTTCGGAATCGTAGTAACCGATCCCCATAAACTGTCACTGGACTACCATCAGGCGCTGTCAAACTGATCATCTTCTTGCGACACACAATGCTCGCCTCGAAATCTGCCAACCAATCCATACCAAGTACCATTGAAACCGCCTAACGTCATCGCAAAGGGTTTAACTGGGAATTGTGACCCTCCAGTTCTACATCGCAACCTCAATTACCTCTGAAATCCTGGTGGTTTTACCTATAGCAGTCTCTACATCAAACGGCACATCCACACGCCTACTACTAACGGGCAATTTGGCACAAAAAGCAGCAGAAATGAAACTCCTACTGGCACCCGAATCAAATAATACAGAGGCTAAAGTTTGGTTCACCAAAACATACCGGACACTACATCGGGGTCCGTCCTCGCCTCTTCCTGCGTCATCGTAAATGCCCTGGCGCTCGCTTTCGACCCTTCACCCCCTGTCTTCTTCACACCGGAACCCTCAGATCTCGGCTTCTTGCAGTCTTTATTCATATGACCACTTTCCCCACAGTTAAAGCATCTCATTCCTTTACACTCTTGGCCATATGACCGGGCTTTCCACACTTGAAACATACATTCAGCCCCCATCTGCACTCACCACCGTGCTCTCACCCACACTTCCCACACTTTCTCGACCCTGCACTTGTCACGACCACACGACGATCATCAACCCGTGCCTTCTTACTACTTGTCGAAGTATCACCCCGACCAAACCTCTTTCCCTGCCACTTCCTCTCATCACTTCCCTTCTTACTGCACTCAGATTTCACCAACGCAGCTCGTTCATCGTACAACCTCCCAGCTAAATCCACCGCCGACCTGAAAGTACTGGGTCGGACGGAAATCAATGCCAACGAATTTCAGCTGGCAACCCCTGAATATACCGGTTGATCTTGCGAGACACCGGCGTCACTTGCTCTGGCACCAACCGTGCCATGTCGTTGAACTTGGTCGTGTATTGTTGGTGGGTCATTGTTCCCGCCTCCAGCTGCAGGAACTCTCTCTCAACTCTGTCCATCTCTCGACGAGGACTAAACTCCTCGATCACCATTCTCTTCAACTCAGACCACTTCATTTCCCAATGGCCCTGCTACCCTCGGCCTGGACAATATTGTCCCACCAGCACAATGCCGTCCCCGTAAACGAGTGGGTAGCAAACTTCACCTTTTTATCCTCCTGGCAGTCACTGATATCAAGGACCGCCTCCATCTCTCTCGCCCATTGGTGAGCATCAGCAGCCGTACCCGAACCATCAAAAGTCGGAGGCTTGCATCTCATAAATTTCCCGTAATCACAACCCCGGGCTGTCCCCCTAACCTGTTCTTCCTCCTCTTCCTCTTCGTCATCAGACAATACCGTTTCCGCCTCTGTCTGTTGCTGTCTACCGGAGGACCGTCTCCTCCTCGTCTATCCTCCTCTCGTACTGCCTTTATCGCTTCGGTCATTACAGTCGGTAAGATCGTCTGCATAACCTGGTGCACTTCCTCAATCACTGCCTCTTTTACCGAGGCTCTCAACTTGGCGCTTTCGTCCGTCTCTTCCTGGTGAGGAATCTCGTTCTCCTCACGAACTACTTTCTCTTCCTAAGTCTTCCTCGCGTGATACGCGGCTCATCACCACGTTCACCATCACGGGAAGCATCAGATGATCTATCACCGACCATCTTCTATCACACTGAAAGATTAAAACACCAACACGGTCATTCAAGGAAATAGCTCAGTTTATGTTAAGTACAGTAAGTCCCTAATTACAGTGGCCAGTTGTGATTAGCCACTTACTCTACTCTTCGTACCCCGAGCATCACCTATCCTGACTATATTAGTATCTCAGTCTAACAGTACACATAATTCACATCACATGCGCACATAATAACCAGTTAATCTTTAAGAAAATACCTGATGGCACGCGACTACTCATATGGCATTCTCATTCTCCCTGTCCCATTCTCAGTTTAAGTTTAGGTTTATTATGAAAATTTACCCATTTTACTTAAACTTTTGCTCTGATACCAACTTGTAAGGCCCCGCGCATGAAAATTTACCCATTTTACAAAATGCAGCTTCTCTACTTTGTCTCTCCTCATAGGATCATACAGCGACCTCTAGAGGAGATATTAAGTTCAAAAACATAAAAATTATATTTTTATACTAAAGAATATTCCTTAGGTAATTCCGTACATCGGAACCCTGACGAATACTCTTGACACTTTCATGCAACATATTTCGTTGCATGTGCTACGCGCACGCTTCCAATGCGTGGCGAACTTATCAAAATCTATAGGAGATTTCTTGAGTAATCTCGTTTATTCAGATCCTCAAGAAATCTCATAATGACATGCAACGTGATGTGTTTGCGAATATTATGGACCCGCCAACCCATGACGTTGCAGCATTATCAACTGGAGAATGCCATCCCAAAAGAGCTGAGTAGTCGCCTCGTGCCATCCTCAGCAACACTACCTGCGAACTGGAAAACACATAAAAGTCAGCGTTGCTGAGTGAGTTCTAGTTTTATAATAAAACATACTTTCATTCTCATTAACTGCTCTTTCATACATGTATTCACACATCATACGTACACGTAGATAATATTATTATTATCTCTTCATTCATTACTTACTTTCATTCGTGTACACTTCATCATTCTCGTTTACTTTCATACATACATACTTACATACTTTCGTACGTACTTTACTTTCATTCATACATTCATTACTTACGTTCGAACATTCATTACATTCATTCATACTTTCATTACTTTCGTTCGAACGTTCATTACATTCGGTGACATGTACAATACCCCACTTTCATCATACATACTACTGGTGCTGGACCTGTGGTGGTTAGCCACGAACGTTGTGCACAAAGCTGATCCAGTCACCTGGGTAAGTACATGCACCACTTATCTTTCACTTCACTACTAACATACGTTAGCCGAGTCTGTTGCAGCGCGCGACTGCTCACCTCAGTGACAATCTTATGATTGCCTGCTAACCGAGTCTCTTGCAACACGAAGTTGCTCATCTCATTATCAATCTCAATGATTGACCCGATGTACATCCTTCGGGTAGCTAACCCGTACACCGTTGAGCTAACACCTGCCAGGGGTGTGCACCTCCTTCATTTGCTTGCAAGCCTTTCTTACTTCCTTTCATTAATGCATGCATTCATTCATCATGTTCCTTCTTTCATTATCTTTCACTTTACGTTTTTAATACATTCGTTTTTTCGTTCATTCATTCACGTAAAGTTATTAAAGATAAGACACATATACATAAGGAACATACATACTTACATATCATCAATATTCACCATCTATCATGGCAACATCATACTAACATACATACATCATACATACACTTCTACATTCACTCACATCAGCCCTGTCCGGGCGACTGAACTACCACCAGTCGCATGTCCTCCATGCGACTGGGTCATGCGATTGGGCTACTCATGCGAATGGGTACTCAAACGTGCGATTGAACTTCCTTCCGTACGACTAGACGCTCTGCGACTGGGTTATATGCGACTAACTCTTAACCGTGCGCCTGAACTACTCTGCGATTGAGCTTATGCGACCGAAACCTCTGTCGCATCACCTATCGTGCGATTGAGACTCAATCGGGCGTCTGAGTCTCAGTCGGGCGATTGGACCAAACTATTACTCATTCGCCGAATGGCCCTTCAGTCGCATAACCCTAACTGGGCAGCGACTGGAGTTCTTCATGAACAGCAGTCGCGAACCCCCGTCCCCCAATCACCATAACCCATTTTCAGCCCAATTCAACCCTCCCAAGCCTTAGGGATTCCTACTAGAACCTCATACAAGCATATACTAGTCCTAATTCATACCATAAACACATTACTCAAGATTTACCCAAATGAGTCAAACTTTCACTATTTCAAAACTAGGTTTTAATGTGTTTCCAGCCCCAAAATCGTTAGAAAACATGTAAATGAGGGGTCCTAGAACTCACATTGTCAGGTAGGAGTTGGTGAGCTTTGATTTGGCTAGCTTCACGATCGATCTTGAACTCGGGCAGCACTTTCCCTCTCTTCTTCTTCTCTGTTCTCTGTCGCTCACTGCTCTCTCCCCGACTGAAAATGGGGAGGAGAAGGGCTACCCCCCTTTTATACCCGTAGCCCATTCGCATCTGGTCCAGGGGCGACTGGACCTCAGTCGCATCAACACTATGCGATTGGACCTCAATCGCACATGTTCCATGCGGCTCATACTCCATTCGGGCGGTTGAACTCCAATCGTGCGGCTGAGCTTCAATCGGCCGAATAGCCATGCGGATGACCTCCAGTCGCATAAATCACAGGCGACTGAGGCTCAGTCGCATAGCCTACCAAAAGGTCAAACTTTCGTGTGTTACAGTATCAGAGCCATTGTTATAGGGAATTTTTATTTTGAGTAAATAACTAGACTATAACCTAAGCTCAAAATATACTTTATGATTTTATTGAACTATGTGAAATTTCATGATTTTTGGTTAAGATTCTAACAAAAATTTTAATGGTTATTTGACTAACTCTTTCTGTGAAATATTGTTAAGAAGTTGTGCAGTATGAATTCAGATAGTTACCGTTATGAAACCGACCCTTCAGAAGATCCATACTATAACAGCCCTAAAGAAATAACACCTGAACCGGAATCTCAACAGGCTATGGATGTACCCCAACAGAATGGAGAATAAGACAAATTTTATGTTAGACGTGCACCAGTACACGTGGGAGGATATACAATTAAGACTCCTAGGAAAAAGATACTACGTGGACACAAATTTAAAGCTAAGCAATCTGAGGATCTAGAAAGACAACCTCCTGATTTTCCAAAAGATGAAGATAGAATTATTAAGCCAAATTGGATCAGGTGAAGGCAGCCCGACCCCTCTTAAGTAACTTAAGAAGATACAGCTGGGAATCTAGAAAATCCAAAAGGATATTAAAAAGCTCAAGACACCAAGAAAAGTATCTTCACCAAGATCTAAATGGCTTAGCAGAAACTGAAAGTTATAGTTTAACTTTTTAGAATAAAAGAAATAAGAGCTTAACTGATATATATATTTTTGTGATACATGTTTGTTTGAATTATGTTAAATAATTTTTGTGCTAAGATATTTATTTGCAATACTAACATTGAAATTCACTATAGTGAATCATGCCGCCAAAAAGAAACACTCAGCCTGTCAGGAGAACAGCTCGAGTGGGACGACCCAGGACCAGACTTGGAAGAAACACCCGTGAATCCTGATACCACTGAGAATGATAGGATATCTCAGATAGTAGCCCAACAACTGGAAGCTACCCTACCTACTTTAATTACCCAACTCAACAAAATCTGAATATTGGACTACCTCAAACCCACCAGCAGGGCCTGAAAATATGAATATAGAAGAAAGACAGGAAGAAGAGATTCTAAATGGAATTCAAAGGGATGCTCCTACAAAACTTTTATGTCCTGTAGACCTCGGGAATTTGATGGAAAAGGTGGAGCAGTACAAGCGTTAAGATGGCTAGATGATATGGAAGGAGTCCTAGAAATCAGCAACTGTGCTGAAAACTTCAAGACACTGTTTGCTTCCCATTCCCTTAAAGGAGAAGCACAATCCTGGTGGAAAATGGAGGTACACACTAGGGGTTAGAAATGTTATGAATAAGCTGAGTTGGGAAGAATTTAGAAATCTAGTGATAGAAAAATATGTCCCTACAATGAGATAGAAAACTAAGGCTGAATTCTTAGCACTAGAGATGAAAGGGTCTACACACCGGGAATATACTATAGATAACATGAATTATCTAGATTAGTACCAACATTTGATAACCCCGGAATCTAAAAAATAGGAAGGTATATTTGGGGATTAGTGCCAGAAATAAGAGGACTAGTGAAATTGCTAGAACCAAAACCTTCCAAGAGCAGTAATTTTGTCAGAAAGTCTGACAGATGAAATGATCAGGAATGGATCATTAAGTCATCAACAGGTAGGGGAGAAAAGGAAATGGACTGAAAATCATCCTGGAAAAAGATTTGGAGAAAGTTCCCAGAAAAGGGTAGCCCGACCTTCACAAGGAACTTTTTGGGAACAACCAAGGAAAGAAAGTAGAAAAACCACCACAGTGTAACATCTGTCAAAGATATCATAGGAAACTGTATGACAGTTGTGTGTTATAACTGCAAAAGGAAGGGACACATTTCTAGAGACTGCGAAAACCCTACTAACTCTAAAACCGTCTGTTTCAGTGTGGAAGTGAAAATCATTCCGGAACGAATGTCCACAATGAAAGGGTAAGACTCCAGCTAATCAAACAACGCCGCGTGGAAGGGCATTTGTGATACAAGCGATGAAGCACGTCATGAACCAGAAGTAGTTTACGGGGTACGTTCCTTATCAATAACCAGTACGCTAAAGTATTATTTGATACAGGAGCAACCCGCAGTTTTGTTTCACTTACTTTTAGACCATCAATTAGTTCAGCATCTGAAAAATTACGTGACATTTATGTGATAGAATTAGCTGATGGTAAGATAATTGAAGCTAATGAAATTATTCCTAACTGCATCTTGAATTTAGATGAGTACTGTGTTGATATAAATCTGATACCTATTAAGTTAGGAGGATTTGATATCGTAGTAGGAATGGATTGGTTAAGTGCAAATCATGTTCAAATCATTTGTGATAAAAATGATTAAGGTTCCTTTGGCTAAGGAAAACAAAATTCTCTGCATTTATGGTGATAAGCCAAATAATACTGTGAAACTGATTACTTGTGAAAAAGCATGAAAATACCTCAACAAGAATTGTTTAGCATTCTTGGCTCATATTGTTGATACAAAACTTGATAAGGAAAATTTGGAAAGTATTCCTGTTGTAAATGAATATGCTGATGTGTTTCCTGATGAATTACCTGGATTACCACCCCCTCATCAGGTAGAATTTAAATAGAATTGATACCGGGAACAGCCCCTATTGCCAAAGCACCTTATCGTTTAGCACCAACTGAGATGAAAGAACTCATGACTCAGTTACAGGAATTGTAGATAAAGGATTCATACGTCCTAGTGTATCTCCTTGGGGAGCACCAGTCTTATTTGTTAAAAAGAAGGATGGAACCTTTAGAATGTGTATTGATTATAGGGAACTTAATAAGGTTACTATAAAGAATAGGTATCCACTCCTTAGAATTGACGATCTATTTGACCAACTGCAGGGATCTAGTTATTTTCAAAAATAGACTTAAGATCTGGATGTCATCAATTAAGGGTACAGGAAGATGACATTTCCAAGACTGCTTTTAGAACTAGATACGGTCATCATGAATTCCTTGTGATGCCATTTGGTTAACCAATGCTCCAGCAGTATTATGGACCTGATGAATAGAGTGTGTAAACCTTACCTAGATAAATTTGTTATAGTCTTCATTGATGACATTCTAATTTATTCTAAGAGTAAGGAAGGCCACGAACAACACCTCAGGTTAACCTTGGAATGTTATGAAAAGAAAGTTATATGCAAAGTTTTCCAAATGTGAATTTTGGAAAAGAGAAGTACAATTCCTTGGGCACATAGTCAACCAAAATGGAATTCAGGTTGATCCAGCAAAAACAGAAGCAGTTAAGAAATGGGAAATTCCAAAAACTCCGACAGAAATACGTCAATTTTTAGGTTTAGCAGGATACTACAGGAGATTTATAGAAAACTTTTCAAGGATAGCTCAACCGTTAACAGAATTGACTCAGAAATATAAAAAGTATGTATGTAGGGAAAACAGAATGAGGCCTTTGAACTTCTTAAGAATAAATTATGTAGTGCACCTGTATTAGCTTTACCTGAAGGAACAGATAACTTCATAGTCTATTGTGATGCCTCTCGTCAAGGCTTTGGATGTGTTTAATGCAGAAAGATAAAGTAATTGCATATGCATCTAGACAACTTAGAGGTAGTGAAAAGAATTACACCACCCATGATCTAGAATTAGGAGCTGTAATATTTGCACTAAAGATTTGGAGCATTATTTATCTGGAACTAAGTGTATAATATATGCGGACCACGAAAGTTTACAACACATCTTTGATCAGAAGATGTTAATATGAGGCAAAGAAGATGGGTAGAGTTATTAAGTGATTACGACTGTGAAATTAGGTATCACCCAGGGAAAGCCAATGTAGTAGCTGATGCTTTAAGTAGAAAAGAAAGAACAAATCTCTACGGGTACGAGCAATGAAAATGGAACTACATTCAGATTTGTTAAGACAAATCCGGGAAGCTTAACAATAAGATCTACTGAAACTAAAAGGACAAAGAAAAGATTTGAAAGAAGAAGCAGATGGAATTCTGAAATTCAACGGAAGAATCTGGATACCAGACAACAACCCAATTAGAACAACTGTTTTGCAAGAAGCTCATAAGTCAAGATACTCTGTGCACCCAGGAAACAATAAAATGTACAAAGATTTAAAAAGTCAATACTGGTGGCCAGGCATGAAAAGATCAGTTGGAGAATTTGGGAACCGTGTGATGTCTGCTCAAGAATAAAAGCTGAGTATCAGAAACCTTCAGGATATTTGCAACAACCAGAAGTCCCAGAATGGAAATGGGATCAAATTACAATGGATTCATAACTAAGTACCCAGGACCAGAAAGGATACGACACAATTTGGGTTATAGTCGATAGACTAACTAAATCTGCTCATTTCTTACCTATCCGCGAAGATTACAAGATTGAGAGATTAGCAAGAATCTACATTAAAGAAATTGTGTCTAGACATGGAATACCTGTATCCATTATATCAGATAGGGATAGCAGATTTACTTCTAGATTCTGGCAAACTTTGCAAAAACCTTTAGGAACTCAAATAAACTTAAGTACAGCTTATCATCCACAGATCGATGGACAGAGTGAAAGAACCATACAAACCTTAGAAGACATGTTAAGGGCTTGTGCTATAGACTTTGGTGGAAGTTGGGATAGTCATTTACCTTTAATAGAATTTTCATACAAGAACAGTTATCACTCTAGCATTGGATTAGCACCATTTGAAGCCTATATGGAAGAAAATGTAGATCACCTTTATGTTGGAATGAAATAGGTGATAGACAACTCACAGGTCCTGAACTAATCCAAGAAACTACAGAAAAGATCACTGAGATTAAAAACAGGTTGAAAACAGCTTGTGATCGACAGAAAAGCTATGCAGACAAACGGAGGAAACCCTTAGAATTCCAAATTGGAGACAGAGTCTACCTAAAAATATCACCCTCTAAAGGTATCTTTCGATTTGGGAAATCAGTAAGCTGAACCCTAGGTACATTGTTCCATTCAAGATTATTGATAGAATTGGTCCTGTAGCATATAAGTTGGAATTACCACAGGAATTAAGTGAAGTACATAACACTTTTCATGTGTCCAATCTCAAGAATGCTTAACCAATGAAACTCTGGTATTGCCAATTCAAGAAATACAGGTAGATAAGAAATTGCATTTTGTGGAAGAACCAATAGCCATTGTGGGAAAAGAAATAAAGAAGTTAAGAAGAAGTAAAATTCCCATAGTAAAAATTAAGTGGAATGCAAAAAGAGGACCAGAATATACCTGGGAAAGGGAAGATGAAATCAAAAAGAAGTACCCCCACCTGTTCAGAGGTAATACTTATTCAAAGCACACTCCACTGAATTTCGGGACGAAATTCTTTTAACGGGGGAGAATGTGACAACCCTAAAAATTCTTTTATATACGATTAATGTTATGTTTAGTATGTATATTTATAGATATACTGTGCATGTTTGCATGCATGCCTATATATTAGTAATTTATGTACGCATGTATGTTTTTGAACCCGAAACTCACACATACATGTATATAAATACAAATTTTTATGTATGCATGTTTGTATACATAAAAAACATGAAAAACTTTCATATGCTTATATGTATGTATGGTTAGCATGTTATGTTTACTTATGTACATATATGATATAAGCTTACAAAAGTCACTTATGTATATATCTATGAGTATATATGTATATATATATGTACATACTAAAACTAAACTAAACTAAATCAAGAACTTTAGCACTAAAAAACAAAAACTAAAAACCCAAACACCCTTCCCCTACACCCCTCGGTCAAGAACACAACCCGAACCACCACCCGAAAACAACCAACCCGAACCACCACCTCATGCCACCACCGAAACCACCATTTCATGCTTTCACACTCTACTAGCACCACCACTCGACACCTAGACTTCTAGTTGAACTTAGCAACCTCCCATTCATACCATGATACTTCCTTGAGTGCCACCTTACCCTCTCCTTCTCTCGGTCTCTTCCTAAATTGCCACCACACCCTCCTAAGACATTCCATTCACATTTGAAAATCCTAACATTTGCCACCTATCCCTCTAACTCTCGGTAATCTCTCAAAACCGCCATCTTTGCACCGGTTTTTCCTTGTTTCACACCCTCCAAACCGCCACCTAGCATGGCTACCTAGGTGACTCACCTAGCTAAAGAATCAATGTCATAATGATGTTGGGGAAAAGGCGGTCGAACCAAGAGAATATATGCAGCCATCTACATCCATGCAAACTCAAAACATCACTCAAATTCATCCCTCAAACTCTTGTCCTTATATACATACCATCACCTCCATTTGATCACCACCATCCTCAATCATCTTCTGTCTCTCTCTCTTCAAATACCAGCATTAATCACCACCACCAACCTGCCTCACAACCTCTCGGTTACAACACAACAACAACAAACAACATCAACAACACCAACCCGACAACCACAACACAAGCACCCACAAACCACGCACCACCAGCACTTACCATCACCATCCACGGCCCTCACCACCTTTTTCTCGGATTCAAGGAGCTGAAACATCATCAAGATCATCATCAAAAGGTGATAAAGGTTTTTGTTACATATATGTTACAAAACCTATATGTATACATATTAGTTGGTGTTCAAACACCAAAATCATTCTTAAGTCTTGATTCATGAATCATGAGTAATGAGTTGCCAAAACTCAGAAACTTATGATTAAAATACATGTATCTTGAATTTACAAGTAAATCTTGTAATTATTTAAGAAAAATCAAATAAATATTAAACAAACTGCAATTGTGGGAATAAATATTGAAAATTCTCACTTACTACTGAAAAGTTAAACTGGAAGTTTTGATAAAGTTTTGATAAAGTAAATAATTTATATAAATTATTTATAAATGAAAAATAAGAGAAAATATAAAAAATAGAAATAAATTCAGGAAAATTCTGATAAAATCACAGGATGATTCTTTTGAGCTATAAAATCCTCTGGAATTATTTCAGAATTTTATTCCTTGTTATAATAAAGATATGAATTTTTATATATTCTGCAGTAGATAAATTATAATAAATACTTAAAGTAAATAATAAATTCTTATAAAATCATAGATGTAATATTAAATATGAAGCTACAGATTATTTAATTTTTATAGTTTTGGAGCAGCATAACTATTTTTCTAAATATTTCAATTATTGTGGAAATTACAGAAACTGATCTATTACGATCTGGACTTTGAGATAATTTCATGATGATTTATTTTATAGAAGAAATCTTCTGTAAAATTGTGGGAATTTTTCGTGAGCATAAGTATTTTAATCATTTATGAGAATATTATGAAATTTACATAAAATAATCTGTTAAGATTTGGATGCTATAAAATTATGTGATGTTACTAACTTTTTGAACAAAATTCTTAGGTATTTTGATGAATTTGGGAATATTGTGGGATTTATATAAAATAATCTATTAGGAAATTGATGTTGTAAAAATTATGAGAAGCTACAAACTGTCCAAATTATGTTTTATAAAGTTTTGGTGATTTTTGGACATCAATAGCTAATTTCTATAATTTTTGAGAATTTTTGGAATAACTACAACTATTATGTGTAGTTAAAAAGATTGAGAAATTTTAGAGACCCGAAGGTGTTTCTATTTACAGTCAATAAAAACCAGAAAAATATTGAAATATTGTCTAACACTGTGAACTATCTTGTTAGGTTCAAGTGAGAAGACACGGTGAGTTCATAGCCCCATTTTCAACCGTTTGATATTCAGTAAAGTTTTGGGGGAAAAAGTATACTGTTGGGTTGATGTATTATTTTGAAAATATTTTGTTTGCTTACTGTCATTTGCGACACAACCATAGTTCGAATGAGGAACCGGTCAATAATATTGGTAGCACTACTTAGGAGAATATTTGCACTAACCGGATGAGGGTTACTGCTATTTTCCTGCATCTAACCGAATAGGGGTTAGGATGTAATATTATCTGATTTTATGATTATTTCGTGACAGTATGATTATGTTGTGAGCAGGTTTAGTTGTAATTGATACATCAACAAAATATTTTGTCTGGATTAAACCTATATTCTCACCAACATTTTTATTGACTGGTTTAAATGTACTTTTTCAGGAAATGAGTAACACCTTTGATTTCAGCTTTGAGGTTCATGATGGTTGGGGCGAAGTCGTAGGACGGGTCTGTGTAACACTGACCGTCAACATCGTTGACAGAAGTGTGTACGTGGACGCGCATTTTCATAGATTTTAGATATGCTGTAACTTAGTTGTAACTAATTACATCTAATTTTGGTATATTATGTAAAAATATGTAATTCCTCTAGTATTAATAAAAGCATGTCTGTGTTATGTTTTATATTATAACTGTGTTTATTTCACTGTAAACAATGCACTCTGATAAAAGCTAGTCACATTCCACCGTATCGTTCACGCTTTCGCTGGGATGTGACAACCTTTTAACGTTAGACAACACAAAAAATTATGTTTTACCCTAAACTAAAACATAACATGTTATTTTACCCTAAAACAGTACAAAATGTGTTGTTTTATCCTAAAACATCATATAACGTGTTGTCTTAATGTTAAACAACACAAAAGTGTTGTATTACGACAAAACAGTACATGATGTGTTGTTTTCATCATAAAAAAACACATTTTCGTAACAATGATTTTTTATTTAAAAAAGTATTGCAATACTATGCTCAAATTAAAGAGGATAAAACGCTTCATTTTATGGTGTGATTTGTTTTGAAAAATAATATCGTATATAAAAGTTACGAACGTTTAAATAAAGTGAAGAAATTTAAAATAATAAACAAAAGTGTTCTTTCCCATACTACCATTGGGATCACTTTTATCATTAGAAATTGATCTCAACTATTTATTATGGAGTAGATGGCTAAGATCTTTTATTAAGCCTTTAGACAAATGTATTTTTTTTTATTTTAACCAGCCCCAGGGCATTGATATAGTTATTTTAGATTACTGAGTAACAGTAATTGAGCTTTCCTTCCACGTTATTCAACACAAATCACTTTACTGGTGGAGATGACTGATCTCTCACCAAACTTTTATAAGAGAAGTGTTTATGGATTGGTTTGATATTGTGAAACCATCTAACAAATTATCGGTTTGATTTGGTAATTGGTTTTTAGAAAAGTCTTAGTACTTTATCTTAATGCTTGATTCATTTGTAAATTTAAACAATTTGATATCAGTATTCTTTACTAAGATGACTTGACCTAAAACCATCACATTAAACCATGAACACCCCTATCTAAGATCGTGAACACCCATGTCTGATTTCACTTAACAGAAGATGTTATATTGCTTAGGATCCCAACCCTAGCGATAGGATCCTAAGAACTCGATTTGATTCAATCTTTCTTTGACATGAACATGTGAATTAAAAGACTAAAAGAATAAGGTAAAAACAACAAACCAATACACTAACGAACTAATAACTTTCAATGAATCATACAACTTCAATAGTTCAACGTCAATTCTTAATAGCCTGAATATTATATTATTATATAATGTTAATTCACCAAGGAAAATGAATAGGTTAGTTTGTGGTTTTTAGGTATTAACCACAGGTATTTTATGATGTGTCATGTTTGGTCCTGTGTACTCCTGTTATTATTATCATTATTGTAAGTGTATGTTGTTTTGGTGTCTATTTGACATGATGATATTCGATAAAATTCTCTGTTAGCATGATAGACCCACTGTGGTTTGTAGTCGTGACATAATTCGATTCTGAGACACTTGTTTAGTCTATGATGAATGCATGTCTGTGATGATTATCTAAGCCATGGTTTACGGTTGCTTTATCATACGCGCAACGCGCGTGTTGGATTTTAACTAGTTGTAATAAAAATCACTATATCATGTTTAGATATCCAATCTAGTGAATATTTAATTTATTAGCTTTGGGCAATGAAATAATACAACAAGAGTAAAAGAGCACGTGCTATGTAACACCTTTTTGAGTTACTTCTTTTTTTTAACGACAAATATGCGATTCTGCTGCGGAAGATAAGTGTTATCTTAATCGGGCTCATCTATCCGTTTTCAGCCGGGACCACACCCCAACCTCATCACTCGTTGCTGAGAAAACCCCCTAGATCAACTCTGAGCATATTGCTAAAGTGAGACTTAAACTCATGAGCTCTTAATATTTACATGTCATGAGTATCTTATCTTAAGCAGTTATATAAAATAGGGTCATATAAAGAGACACCCCAAATGATAAATCGACACCCACCTATACGCCGCGTATGGGTCCATACTCGGCCCATGCCCGGCTTATAGGTCTCGAGCATTAATGTACAATTAATTCCTGACATTCCACGTCACATCACTGGTTTTATACGAGGCGTATAGGTCCATACACCACGTATAGGGCTGTGGTGTATGGGACAGGTGGGTAGGGTCCACGACTACCCCACCGACAGCTATATGCAGCGTATGGGTCCATTCGCCGCGTATAGCTGTCGGTGGAGCAGTTGTGGACCTACCCACTTGTCATATACGCCACAGCCTATACGTGACGTATGGACCTATACGCCCCGTATGGGTCCATTTTCGTTTTGTATATAAAGGAAGGCAATATGAACGCATTCGCTTGTCTAAAAACGTAAAGGTTCGAAATCTCAAATTCATTTGTTCGTGAGTGATGATTCGATTTAAGATCGCAAGAAATTTAGGTTATGTGGTTCAACATTTTTTTCTCGCAAATAATTTACTCGATAATATTATATATTCTTACTTCAGTAAGTATTTACATACATATATACATATATCTAAATTGGATACTTAAGAATCGTTTCAACTGACTCGGGTTCCATCGGTGTTAGTCGGTTACGGTTAAGCTGAATAATTTTCAAGATTTTTATCATAACCGACTAATACCGTGGAACCCGAGTTATTTGAAATGATTATTAAGTAATCAATACATTTATGTGTACGTAAGTACGCATATAACTGAAGTAAGAGTTATAGTTTACCTAAAAATTATTTTGAAGAAATAGTTTATCCACGTAACCCTATTTCTTTCTAAGTCATGCGAGTAAACAGTGCTCATGCGCCTGAACAAAGGTCATGCGCCTGAACAAGGTCATACGCCTGAACAAAGGTCATGCGCCTAAGTCATGTGCCTAAGTCTTGGGTGCATGAGCACTATACGTGGCGTATGGGTGCGTATGGGTCCATACGCCACGTATAGTGCTCATGTGCCCAAGACATAGGCGCATGACCACTATACGTGGGAGTATGGACCCATACGCCACATATAGTGCTCATGCGCCTAAGTCTTAGGCACATAAGCACTATACGTGGCGTATGGACGTATAGTTGTCATGCGCCCAAGACTTGGCGTCCCAACTATACGTGGCGTATGGACCCATACGCCACGTATAGTTGTCAGACGTACTTTTAAAGTGTTCTGTACCATGTACGAATATACGTAGCATATGGCGTCATATGGGCAAACGTGGCAGGGGCAAACGTGGCAAGCCCATACGTGGCGTATAGGTCCATGCGTTGCGTATAGGTGCCAACAAACAACCTACACGTGGCGTATGGATCCATATGCCACGTATAGGTGTCAGGCGTCCTTTTAAAGTGTTTTTGTACCAGGTATATAAGAACGCTTTCGATCTCTGTAAATCTCAAACGTGAAAATCTCAAACGTATCTTTCTCTCAAAATATCACACTTTTTCATCTGTTCGTTATGTCGTTTTGGGATGGTAACTATTTATTTGGTGAATATTCAAATAAATATTCAAGAGTTTCGTACGTGGCGGATAGTAATCAAGATGATTCGTACGTTCATTCTTCTTACGAAACATGACTGGTAGATTTAAACCAATCGTATGTTCCCGATGAAGAATTCAAGTTTTGCCAAGAGTCAAGTTATGAACCGCAACAAAATAATATAAACTTTCTCTCGAGTGATGGAAAAACAAACGACGATAATGGTTACGTTATTATTACACGAAGATCAAAGAAAATAAGGTCAGGTCATAAAGGTATGGCTTATCTGTGATCGTGGTGGCGAACACAAAAGTAAAGCAATAGTTATTCGGCATGCGTATATACGCCAGTTTTCGGATGGCATACAATTCTCTCTTCGACCCGGGGACATCTTGCAGTCGGCACCTGTTCAGCAGCTCGGCGTTGACGATCCACAGCAGGAGCAGGAGCATATTCCGCATGATCAGCCACCACCTGACGAGCAGCCGCATGACCAGCCGCCAGCACATCGGCAGCCACCTCAGCCACAGTTCCCTCGACATATTTATAGAGATGTGAGGCTGCCTGCACGAATGGAGACATTTATGCAGGATATTTCTACGACTTTACGGTAGCAGGGTCGTCGGCTCGATCGAGTTTAGGATCTTATGGATTGGCACGTTCAGCTAGAGATTGCGCGAGCACGTGCTGCTGGTTTTGATCCTCCAGAGCTGCCACCGCCTCGACATTACCCCGACTCGCCGTAGTTTTTATATTATTACTATCATTGTAACTTTAATTTTGTTATGTATTTAAAAACTTTATTATTTATATTATCAGTTTATGTTTGTCTTATATGTTTTATTGGTTAATTAATATTTAAAATGGTCGGTTAATAAGTTACAAAACATAAGTTATACACACAATGTCGGTTAATAAGTTGCAAATGTAGTCGACACCATAACTTATACGCAAATATCTTTAAAAATATATATATATGTGAAAATAACACAAAAATATAAACACCATAATCTATACGCCGCGTATGGGCCCATACGTGACGTGACGTATAGGTTCATCATCAGCCAAGTCAAAAAAAATTGGAACCTATACGCCACGTATGGGCCTATACGCGACTTATAGCGTTCCTCCGACATGCATCTGACATGAACATGTCAGGGAATGTTTTCATTCTCTATACGCCGCGTATACGCGCATATAGGGTATGAAACATCCCCCGAAAACCCACCCTATACGTAACGTATGGACCCATACGTCACGTATAGTGTGTCCGGATGTTGATTTAAAATTTTAGGGTTTCTAAATAAAAGCTCCCATTAAATATCATTGGTTTTTTTTGGTACTTCCAATCAACATCATCATTAATTGTTCTACTTAATGAGCCGTATATGGCGTGTACAAACTATTTACCAAACAAAGTACCATCATTTTCAACATTATCCAAAACTAGTTTCAACCTAATCTAGACACAACAGCAATAGACTGTCAACACCAACATTTTGTCTACCCAAAGTTCCAAACTACATGTGCATGTATATACCATAGAGATTAATTCATACGTATTCTAGTCGATCTACAATTACGCCTTTTCTACCATTGTCTACTCTTGTTGTTAGGCCAAAATTATAGGCTTCACTGGTCTAGGAATCTTGTTAGGGTTGTCCAAATCACTCGACAATCGTTCGAAAATGATCGTTTCATTTATAGTTCGGTTGTAAATAAACCGATCGACTCGGTTCAGCTTGTAAATAAGCCAAGCACAATCAAAAATCCGCTCGATTAGGTTTGACTCGAATTATCTTTTTATTTGATTTTATATATACGTAAGTGTGTATATATACTGTATACACGGATATACAATATATATTAATATTTTTAATTTTGTACATCACACTGTATTGTATTTGGCCTACTATATATAAATATACAATTTATATTTGTTCATACTAGATTCTAGACCAATCAAACAAATAGAAAATTTAATACAATATCTAAAGGTTAAACCCTAAGCTACTAAGTAGTCTTTGACCTAAATTGTCATATATAAAAATGAGTATGCTATGAAAGGTGTCTGTTTTCTTAAAACATAAAACTTACGATCTAACATATTCATTGTTTCTATTTGTAAAATTAAACCAAGTGGCATATTTGACCATAGAGCTGTCAAAATTGTGGGCTGTTAAGATTCATCGCTCGCTCGAATCTTGCTTGGAAGATTAATGCTCAAAACATGCTTGCTTAATTTTTGGTTTGATTGTAAACGAGCCAATTGATTTGGTTTAGTTTGTAAACGAGCCAAGCACAAGCAAAAGGTCCGCTCGATTCGACTCGGCTCGTAAACAACCCTAATCTGCAGTGGTATTAATCAACCCAAGGAGACCAGCATGAAAGAGAAATGTAGAAGTGAAAGAGAGACGGTGAGAAGTAAGAATGTGGTTGTATCATTGGTGGACCTCGACTTGTGTTATGGGGTTCATCCGACCTCCATGCATTTTTATTTATTTATATATACCTATTGTAATCAAGAGCAACATCCAATAAATTTTGACAACTACCCATAAAAATATTTTCTAACAACCAAAAATTCTAAACTTTTGAGTCACAAATATAAATTAATAGTTATAAAGTTAATCTTCTTACTTTAATAAAAAAAATAACTAAAAGAGACATGTCCAGCATCACATTTCTTTTCATCAAATTTTTCCAGTTTTTTATCTCCTATTAAATAATCACATTAATTACTAATAATATTATTTAATTTTTTAGATTAAAATAACTTTTTAATAACTTAAAAGGGATATTTTTATTAATGTTATTTCTAATGAAATATTTTTTTTAATAAGAATAATTTGAAAAACATCAAGCATTTATAAAAATACAAAATATTTTAAAATTGATGGATTTTATAAATAAAAAACAATTAAAACTGAGATTTATAATAAGAAAAATTTTAATTTTGAAAAGAAAATTTTCATTTTATTTGTAATAAGGATGATTTCCATATTTATCTTAAAATATTAATTTTTAATTAATAATATTTTTATTATATATCATAAATTTATTCAACTCGTGTAATATATGGGTTTATTATACTTAGTTAACTTATAAAGCTTATTATAAATTAATTAATGATTTAGATCATTACTCATAGCCTTTCTAAGTTATAAACTCAATTTAAATAATGTAACCCATCAAATTTTTACTGAATACTTTACCTAAAGCCCAACTTTAAATACCCAATTCTATTACATTGATCCGATATCCATTAATGATTTATACCGTTACTCATTAGCCTTTCTAAGTTATAAACTCAATTTAAATAATTTAACCCATCAAATATTTACTAAATACACCTTTACCTAAAGCCCAACTGTTAACACACATTTCTATTGAAATGTTAACTAAATTTGACAAAATCCTCAAAGTTGAGCAAGGATTTTTCTTAGCAATAGGTTTCCTCCTGAGGGGGTTGTGATTCTGGCTGGAAAACAGATAGGTGAACCCGATTAAGATAACGCCTATTCTCCGAAGCAGGGTCGCACTTTTACCGTTAAAAAAAACACCTAAACTTGACATGAACTCTTAAATTCCCTACAAGTATATCTGTATATGATATGGAAATTACTAGAGATACAAAACGACGCATATATTCCCGTATAGCGAGATTAACTGCAGGCCAATTGAATATCAAAGAAAGTGCTCCAATCCATTATGATCAAATTCATCAAAGACGCATATATTCACGTATAAACACCCTTGTGATGTTAGCATGATGGTAGGTTGCTACGAGTTCAAACTCTAAACATCTTAAATTAAATGTTCTGACATGAAACTGCTAAGATTCAAGACTACACATTCTTACACAACTAATTCTTTTAACCCAGCATCTATTTGATGTATTACATTGAACACTTGAATATGCTGAGATCTCCACAAGTCAAATAGTTGTTTAGGATAATATGACTTGTAACTTCAACTAGAAACTATTTGTGAAAGTTGACTTCCGTGAACATAAAAACAATATAAAACCCGCTGAGACCCAACCCTAGCTTGCTTATTTTCATGTTGGGAATTTCCTTTCCTAGTCTGAGGGTTATTTATTTTATTTTCTTTGACAATTATACTAGTTAATAGTTGGATTTGATATCTAGGCTAATCAAGAACTAATAATGCAATACTAGTTTCTACAAACATGATATTATATGCATTGCTAATCTAATGAGAGAAAGTTATAGAAATGAAGATGCATTTTCACAACAAAATAATAAATAAGGGCTTTATTCAGGGTCATTATACAATTAATATTATACATCAAAAAATAATTCTAAAGGTTAATAAATAACTCTAAAAATTAATAAGTTCCAAATTATAATCACATTCTTTGAGGATTGCCTTATAAATACTAAAGATCTTGGTCATGCTTAAAAATAATATGACAATAAAATTTAAAGATAAATGATTCATAAAAGAAAACCTAACAACAGGTACTTTTATAACTCTCGAGTAAAGGTTTTCTATTCAAATCATCCTAAATAGTTCAAGGCATGATAATGTACCTTGTACATCTAAAAAGATATCAAACGAGCGTTAAATTAAACATCTACACGTTATTATATATAGGAAAAAATGGCACATAAATCCAATGACATGAACAACAATCTCACAGCTTTAGTTTCTGTACTCTCCACCAAAGATGAAATTTTCATCATGATGTGCTAAAAATGGTTTCTCCTTCAGCAAAATTGAATTACCAGATTACGGTTCAAGCCATTTTTGAACATAAAACACACTGGGGATCACCTGATCGTTCTTCTGGCGTACCTTTTTGCAAGCACTCTGTATGGTATGCATGTCCACATGAAAGAATATCAACAGCAGGAAGAAGTGGAGGATTGATGTCATCATAATACTCATCATCATCATCATAATAATCATCATCCTCATAATGAAAATCATCATTGTATTCGGAATCATCATCATCTTCTGTTGCACCAGAAAGATCTTTATCGCATAACATACATTTCTGCCCTAATGGTCCATTTTCTGCATCATCACCTACAAAGTTGGGAAAAAAAAATAGCTTCAGTCACAATGAGCCCATACATATACACATACAACACTTGCTATGCCATATCTTAAAGATTAATGCTTTTCTCCAAATACTAACAAGCAACAGCTATTATTGGATATTAAACCATTTTCTAGTACCTTTAAAGTAATCTTGAATGCTTCCAAAGTTTTAAGAAAAATACATGCCAAGAAAAGTTAATACAAATATCTTAGGACATACCTTCCCATCTGATATGATAAAATGGTTCACATACGAACGGTTCATACTGACTAGTCAAAGGATGGTTCTTCTTGTCAAGTTCAGCCATGAATGCATTTAAAGGTTTTGTGGTTTCAATCTTTTTATTGGGTTGTGCAGAAGTTTTTGAAATACCACTCTTCTGTATAGCAACTGAAGAATCTTTAAAACCGTCTCTTTTTGGGGTTTTCCTCTTTTGGGTGTTTGTCGAGGCATTTTGATATGCAGTTTTCTGAGCTTTACTCCTCAAATTATAACTTGGAGCACCTTCAGCTAACTGAACTTTACTCCTTAAATTATAAACTGAAGAGACCTTCGAACCAAGGCCTGGGCTTGCCGTTTTCTGAAATTTCCTTTTCATGACAGGTACCGGATGAAGTTTGCTCACTTGTGTCCAATTACTCTGCTGAGATTTATCTACTCGGTCTCCAACACCTGTAAGAGCTCTCAAATTATTAGAAATCTAACTAAAATCTAGCTGCAATAATGAACAAGTTGGAATTTATATTCATAATAACTTCCATAGTTGAACTCCAAAGTCCAAAATCCCACCAATGGGTATAATTGCAACTGATAAATTCTTCTGCACTTACCTACTAGTTTGTCCCTGTTAGTGCTGTCTGCAGCTCCAAGTTTAAAAGAAGCCACTGCAGATCTCTTCTTAGATTTATCCATCTCAGCAGTACGGAAGAACACACTGCAGGGATGGCATTATTACTATTATGCATTTACAAGATAAATCAGATCTTAATGTGGTGCTTTCATTAAAAATCAGTTTAATGGTAATTTTTAATACATGTGCTACACATGTTTTGACCTCAATCCTTTTAGAACACAAAATAGGATCTTTTTCACAGTATTTGATTCCACTTAAATGCCCCTATTAGATTCTTACTTTTTAATGAAAGTGATGCTGTGATTCTGTTTTAATGACTGAATATAGATTGGCACACCCAGAATCCATTGAACATATATCATGAATAATATAACCTCCATAAATGTTACAAACAGTCTTATTCACACTTACATCAAGTAAAAGGACCAACTGGCACCTTTCATATCGCCCCAAGTAAAAGAACAGAGTGACAAAAGTTAGACCTTAAAATATTAGTTAATGAAAACATACTTGCCATACTGGTTCTTAAATGAAACGGCGTGAACAATTGTATATAGTATTTACCATCATAAACCAATCATACCCCCGAAGCTCAGTTATAAGCTAATTCAAAACACTCATGAGCACAGAACAACTTGGCATACGCTTAAATGCATAATCAAATGAACCCTAATTTCTACTCCTGTTAATAAAAACAAGAACAGTAAACAAAAAGAAGATGAAATTTGTTTCAAACCCTAGCTAGTATTCATTTCCTACATGGTACGGACAAAATAACGAATCAAATCCATCAAAATCTGAATAAAACATTTCGCATGGTTAAGTATCGCCCGAATAATTGAAAAGTCCTAAACTTGATGAGAATTACCGACGGATTCATAAAAAACCTAATTTTTCAATACCAATAAACATGAAATTGGATCATCAAATACAAAAATCAATGTAAAATCACTCACCAGATGAATTAGAGAATCAAAGTGGAAAGATTCATAAAGAACACATCAGCGGATCGATAGAGGGATATTCGTAATCGGATTTGCACAAGAAATTAGTGGGGAGAGTTGAAGACTCTGCGAGAAAGAAAGGGTTTTTAGGGCTTTGATGAAATTTATAGTTTTTCCTTCTGTAGGCCCGGCCCGATGTAATTTATATCTCTCATGAAACAATCAAAGGCCCCAACTATTTGCTAAGAAAACTTTCAAGATTAATATAATATTTTTATGTGTTTCTTTGAATGTATTTTCAAGCTCGAATAATAATCTTCATTGTTCCCTAAAACAATTTTATTTATTTTAGGTGTCTTTATCATTTATTAGTTTAAACATCTGGTTTTAATCTAATTAAAGGTTATACTTGCTTTAGTTTAGCAAAAGATGTAAGTTATTAATCAAAGAAAATAACCACACCCAATAACATATCTTATCGCTAGTCGTAAGCATCTCATGACTTGTCCGTAGTGTTGCCAAGATTTTAATGAACGAGAAGCTTATATGAATTATAAGCACGTGTCTTTAAAGTACTCTAAAGAATCTAATTGTCTTCGAATATTTAAACCTATCGTATTGTAATGGGTGTTGTTCCCATATGTGACAAACGTAAAATCTTAGATTAGTTTGTATTTAAGATCACTCTTTTATAATTTTATATTCAAGTAAGATACTTTTTATCTTAAACCTTCTATTTCAATTTGATTTCAATTTCAGTCTCAAATTTAAAGTGTTGTCATTATCGTTCTTATGCTTTAATTTCAACTTGAAGGTTACTAAAAAGAATTTTTCAAACCTTCCATGATTTGATCTCTTTCATGCCTTAATTCCATCACAATTAAAACACTTGGCATAAATACAGATCTTAACTTAAAATTGATTAGATGGCCATCGTAAGGAACAAAAGACATCAAGAGTTAAATATATACAAAGTTTTTCATATGACCAAAGAACTTTTATACACAGTGAAATGAGCAAGGAAGAAAGGGAACAAACAGAACAACTTCAATTAACTTGTCAATTGTCAAGTAAAAGATGTATAGCACACTTCACTCCCACAGCTTTTTTTGTCTCTTCCATCATATCTTACCCAACGTTTTAGATCAGGAAGTAGCAGCAGATGGCGGGTGAATAGCGGTATCTGGCAACATAGCTACAGTGACCACAAAAAACTCACACCCAACTGCTAAACCATATGGGTTAGCATCGGTGGGATCAGAATTCAACCCTGATTGGCTCGAGCCCTTGTCGCACTCAGCTTGAATAACAGAGGGTGATGATGGTTTTACAGTTTGATGCTCGATATGCACAATCTGACCCACAATATAGGGGGGACTATGCGGCATATTGTCAGCATAAAGTGCAGCAGATTCTGGAGATAGGTAATAATGACTCCAGTTTCTGTTAATCGCTGTGTAAAATCCAGCTGTGTTGAGTACAAATGCAGCAATTTCATGAAGTTCTAAACGGCCAAAAGATATTTTCTCCTTGTTTGCCTGATTGAGCGTCAATAAATAAGTGTGATTATTATCGTTTGCCTTACGAATAAAAATCATTATTATTGTATAAAACACTAACCTGTTTTTCGGATTGATGTTTCATGTAAAGAGTTTTGACCAGCTCTTTATTTTGGTCCAACTCCTTTGTAAGTTGCTGTTGTGCCACCTCGGCCTTTGTGTACCTATCAATTAACTCAGCCCGATGCCTCGCCAAAATACTAACCTTTTTAGCAAGCATATGAATGCATTCACGAAACTCAGCACTACCATCATCTCCCTTATCATTTGCAGAACTGAAATTCAAAAAATAGAATAAAAAGACTGCAATTTATATAACTTGTAATCTACATTACTATCATAATTAGTGATCACAAATAGAAGTTCTATAAAAAGACAAAGAGGTTGAAATTTTGGGGATTTACTTGGTGAGAGACTGAGCTAAAGATTGGAGCGAGTCAGCAAAAGAAGATATGTCAGCTGAGGAAACAGAGGATTTGAGGCGCTCAAAGAGGCAGCGAAATTTTAAAGTGGACCCACGTAATGTGTTATATTCGGACGCTCTTCTATTGGCTGCAGAAAGATGAGTTTGCGCCTCCTCTCGTGCTTCATGAAGACAATTCTCTAAATGAGCACAATTCGTCTGTAGACGATATAATCAAGTTAATCATGGGTTATGAAGCAAACCATAGGAATATGCATGTAACTCAATAATTTTATAAAAAATGTTCCAAAAATAAAAAAAAAAAATTCCATAGGTCCTACATTCAGAACTCAAAGCCACAAGTTGTAAACCCTTGAAGACTGCAGTTTTAAGCATTATGTACAAAGATTAGGCAAAACTAAAAATAACCATGTTTTCTGAATTCAAGAATAAAGCACCATCTTCCTCTAATGGATGAAAATAACATACTTAAATTAATTGGTTAACGACAAGAAGAATTAAACCTACTAAATAAACATGTGTGGACTAACGCAAAGCTAACAAAGAGCATTTAGACCATGTATAAAGGTGCGAATTTGGGCACATTCCTGAATGTTTTGTTCAAGTTACGTTTTATCTCTAATGAGTAATTTTATTAAAAACCAAACAAGTAAATGGGTCAAACATTACCCAAAGTGTATTTTTCATGCATAAACATCCTGCTTTGCCACATTCAACCTGTTTGACCTGCCTATTTTCCCACCTCTAGTTTACAGAAAATAAAAGTTAAAGCCTGAATGATGAGACAAGGGATTTAAATTCACATTACACCAAAATTACCTGAGACTCGTCTAGCAGATTTCGACTAATTTCTAAATCCCGCGTTAGCTTCGCAACCTCCTCTTTTGCAGCTTCAAGTTTAGCTTCTAATTCAGTAAGTTGATTAGATTTCTCTTCTAGAAGGTTCTGCAATTCCACCACAAGATCACCACTAGTCTTGTTATGCTCAACTCCATCATCACGGGTTTTTGAAACTTGTAACATGTTATCAGCTGTCAAACTTGTAATCAACTGCATCCCGACATCTGCCACCGTGTCCTCATTCCCATCTTTTTCATTCACATCCCAGTTTGGTTCCACCATTGACGAGTCCAAATTAGGGTTTGGGTTCACCATTCCAGATGAATCACTCATGTTATCATCCAAAATCTTGCTACTTTTATCAACACTTGATTTGGAAACTAATGAACTATAACCATATGAAGCATCATCCATAGGCTCAGAAAATTGACTGTTATCCCCATGGACTTCTCTATCACCCGATATCTCTGATTTGCTATCCCCAATTTTTCCACTTGTAAAAGCATCATCTTTATCAATTTTGTGTTCAAAAGGATACTTATCAGACAACCTGTGTTCCAGCTCTTTTATCCGTTTCTCATACAGCCTACATTGCATTTGTTTTTCTTTTAAAATAGATTCCAGTTGATTCACATATTCATCTTTCAAACGCAAGGCCTCATCCATCTTTACGGCACCCTCTTTCAGTAAAATGTCCATTTTACCCTCATCTAAAGATTCAAACTCAATCTCCAAAGGGGAAAAACAGAGACGAGCTATAGCGGAAGCAAGTTCTGCTTTTAACTTTGCATTCTCAACTTCCATTTTGTTCGTCCCAACAATTTCCCCCAATTCAATGATATCATCGGGCTCGTTGTGCTGTTCAGGGGCAAAACGGTCCAGATCTGATATATCAAGATCTAGCAAATTACTATCAAAGGGAGCCACGTTGACATCACATATGCTTGGGGTATCATACAATCCCATTAATGATAAAATATCTTGAGGTATATATAAACTATGTACTTTAATAAATTCCTCTCTTTTCATAACTTCAAATTCCCGTTTGGATGCAAGTTTTTCAGCCAATTGCCCTGCCATTCCCATATAAAGTTTCAACGATGCTTTTCTTCTCACTATCTCAGCAAGACAGGCCCGATAAGCAGGCGCGATCCCACGAACCACCTTCAAGTGCTCGAACTGATCATTTTGGCGATTTATCGCCTCATTAAAAACTGAGAATTTGTATCTAACGTCTCTTATGGTGTATTGAACGTGTGCAATCTTCTGCATATACCCGTGAACAAAACCTATCATTTCTGACTTTTTGTCCTTACAAAACACAAAAAGGTTTGAAATGGCGCCCTCACATGCTTGCAGCTTAGGAAGATAGTTTTTGTCGTGGCCCTCATACATGCGACCCAATGCTAACACGGCATCATGAGGACGAAGGGAATTAGATGGTTGACTGGTCAAACAATCGTCCACCAGTTTCTTTAGCATGCTGACATCTTTGCTGTATTAATTTACATCCAAAATTAAAGAGATGAAAATCATCAAAATAACAGTTTATAATAAAAAGCCAGCAAGTATCACATGAAATGGATTGATGATAAAAGATTGTACACTGCAAATTCCAAAATAGGACCACTTTGCTTCGACCTTATCCCAGACAAATATTAACATTGAAATATATGGACATTAGACTGTCTAACATATTACTCCTTAAATCCTAAATCGATAAGAACTAAACAAAGTAGAAAAAACTGATATCAGCATTCAATTACATTTAAGAACATTCGAATAGAAACACATGAAAAGAAAAGACATAATTGCATTAAAAGCACTTCCCAAAAAGCACACATTAACCAAACAGAACCAAAATAGAAAAAGAGAAGGATTTTGGATGTTTTAGTTTTACCATTACGCCAGGTGCTGGATTGAGAATCAATTGTTCTTTATTTTAGAAAATTTCCATGTTAAATTTATATATTAACATACTTTTGGTATTGACTCTGGTTCAAAATAACTCTATCTAGTCAGTCATCTGACCAATTCGCAAAAATTCAGTTACACTCTATTCAACCGAACACTATAAAAAAGACTGTTTCTACTAGAAAACAATGATGTAACAGAAAGGTATATTACTGTCACTAGAAACAAATAGTTTTTACTTTTTGAGTTCTTATACTCCTTAAATAAATAATTTATTTTTTACTTTTTAGTGGGCGATTTATTTTGGAAAACATACCATCTTTCCTAATATAAAATGGAAGAACAGAAATTACCAAAATCTAACACAGTTACACTTGGGTTAAAGTATCAGATTCATTACTAAACACAAATTTCATTTAGCACATAATAATGTGTTCATGCCCTACTCATCACATATAAAAAAACATTTTCTTACTATAAACTTATAAGTAGAAAGTGAAATAAAAATTTTACTGACCTCAAAGCCTGCATTATACTTTTTTGGTCATTGATATATTGTCGGTGTTCCTTAATAGTCCTCTCCAAAACTCTATTATTAATCGAAGCTTCGCTAGAAAACAAAAGTTCTGTACTTCCTTTGAGCTCCCTAAACTCTTGCTTAAAATCTTCAACTTTACTTTCAAACTGTCTATGTGAATTGCTGCAATCTTCGACCATTTTCCTCAAATTTTTTCCTTCACAAAATCCGATAAACACTTGCGATTATCAGACTGTAATGCAGGTATAAGTTTAATGGACCTTAATTTCTCCAAATCCCTCCAAAAATTCACTAAAAGATTTGAATGTGATCTCTGCTGATGCGAGTAACGCTTAACAAAATCAGTGTGATTATGAAGAAGCATTTTATAGATATGATCTAAATTACCCCTGGCAATCTCTAAAGCCTTCTCTTGCACCCTCTGCTCTCTTGAAAGCCGCTCACACGTCTCGTATTTCAAAAGGGTACGTTGGTGAATTGCATCCCCAAGCTGATAATGATACCTAAATCGCCTCTCGTATGAAGGTAACACCTTTAAAGCAGGGTCAGAAGCTTCATCCAACGGATGAGGATCATTTGATGATGATGGCAATGGAGGGTCAGGATTTATTCTTTCAGGTGATTCAATTTCTTCTGGTTGAGGTGGGGTCGAATTGCTTCTCATTTTCGACTTATTGTATAAGAATACTTCTCTATCATCCGAAGGGAGTTTGTACGCAGAAAGTGGTTGCTGTGACTCTAACTTCATGTCTAAACATAAAAGAAGCTGATCACTCAAGTGAATCCCAGAAAGAGATTCAAGATACCTTTGAACCAATTCAACAAGTGTATACTCATCACAATTGAGCTCAAACGAATGCCCGTTTTCAGCAACATGAACTAAAAGTTTCCCCCTTTGTATAACACCTTCAGAAACACCACTTGAACTCATCTTCTTCAACCAGATAAAGATTCAAAATAGTTTCAAAATTAAATCCCAAAAACAATCTGAAATCTTTCTCAATGTTATAGACAAAAACAGTGGTAAAAGACCACTATACCCTCATCCAATTGAATATCATGAAGCTATATTTCATCAGCACTGAAATCTGCACAAATATGGTATCAAATCTTAATAAAACCCTATAATAATCAACACCCACCAACAAAATCCGCAAAAGTAATGTAATCTCCCAAAACAGAAAAATAAAAATAACTCAACTAATAATCGTCAATTAAACCTAATTCTCACAAAACAACAAAATTCATGTATACAGAACCCTAGTAGTTCTTGAAAATAATAACAATAATAATACTCCGAACTGTAGAGAATCAGACTGATTTTACTGAAATTAACGAACACCCACGAAAAAATAAATGAAGTACACTTGCACACACTAGATTCCAACAGTGGGTTCAATGAATATCACGACAACAAATAAAGTAAATGCAAGAACAGCCAAAATCGATAACGTGATCAAAAGGGGATAAATCAGAACAAAAGAAATCACTTCGAAAAATGCTAGTTAATCACCAAACACGTTATCTTAATAAAAACCTTAATAATATCTTAATCAAAGGAATAAAATAATGAAACTGTGGGATCATTCTTCTTCTTCGAAGAATATTATTATCATTATTAAATTGGAACGAGTGGCAAATAGTCAGATAGATAGGAACCTTTAGAAAAGAGTAACCCACAAGGCAATTCGAAAAGACTGAAAAAGATTGATGCTTTTTGTACCCACAGTCAAGATTTTGAAGAAGAGATGATTCAGTGAAGCAACCATGAATGTGAGTTATATGGGTGTGTTTGTGCGAGTAAATTCGACATACTGATTGTTTCGTCGTCTCCTATTCCTGTGGGTTTTTGTTGGTGATAATTTGATGACGATGGTGTTTTTCCTTATTTGAAACATAAAAAGGATATCTTATAAGCAACTAGTAAGGAACGATGTGGCGGCGGCATCGACCATATTTTACAATGTGATATTCGTTTTATGAATACTTGTGCGGTTTTCAAAGTACAGATAAATAGAAACACACAATCTTGATTTATGTATCTGATATCTTCACTTTAGTAAGCTTGCTCCCCTTAAATCATCAACTCATGCCCCACAAGCTTATGAACCTGGTTTATTGAAAATTACACAAAATGTTAGTAAAGATTTCACCTTTTTATAAAAATTAATTAATTTAATTTGCAATATAGGTCCCCAAAAACTAACTTATATTACTGCACTTAAAAAACCGATAGCGATTATAGGGACTTGATAATTGAGGATCTTCTACACAAGTATATACATTGATCAATTTCACCCCATTTATATGAAAGGGGAAAATTTTTGTTGTATATTATTAATAACAGATCAAACCTGAATAATGGGCCAAATGGTCTAAGAGTCGCTTAAAGTATATACCCAAATAATCAGATGTTTACCAACCATAAGTTGCTTTTTTTAGTCATTGCATTCAACATCGCATTTGAGATAAAACATAAACCAAATAGACTCATTCATAATCGAAGTAACTACCTCTACCACTAAACAACAAAATTACGAAAGAATGTTTTGATTTTAAAGTGGTTTCGTCGGTATTGAGCTCACAAGACTTGTTGTGTGTGTGGATATAAAACCTTCTTTTTTATGAGTGGCATATAAAAATCTAAACAATAAATAAAAATAAACTCAACGTACCGTAGTTTATAAAAATAAAGATCACTAACATAGTAATTTCATATATAGGATTGATGCATTATTATAATGCAAATTCATGCATCATTTGATGTTCGATCAATATTCAAATCCAAGAATCAATCACGAGTTCTCAGTCAACGAATAGTTAGTGATTCCCATTTGTCATAAATTTTGGTGTCATTCATACGATGAACTTTACATAGTAGTCTGATGTTCAAACACATTTCTTCACTTGTTCGTCTGTTATACCTTCCAAAACATACTTTTAAAAAAAATACGATTTACAGTTACTTTTGAAGTGAAACAAACAAACTCGATGGATCTATGATTCTACCACTTTAGTATATAAGATTGCATTCAACCGAACTGCATAATGAAAAAAAAAAGTTTAGAGACATAGGGGGCAACACGAGTGGGCGGTTGGATTAGGTTCGACTCACACCATCACTACTTTTCTCAGTCGTTTTAATTTCATAGATAACAATTACAAAAACTTATTGTTCAAAGAGTAATCTAGATTCTTTGAAACGTGACTTAAAAAGCTGTAAGTGAAATATTTCTCATGTCTCTCAGGACCATCAACCCAACTTTACCCACTATCAATAATATTTTCAAATAAATTGGTTTAAGACTAAGAAAGGGACCACATAAAAAATAGGAAAAAGATTACCTGATTAAATCCAGCCCTAAATGCTTCCATTTGTCGTGTTATACCAGTCTTGACAGTAGCATCAACAACCAGAGAAATATACTCTTCCAAATTGTTTAAATCAACCTGTAAGAGAGTTATATGAAATGCTATAATAACATAAACTCATAAAAAATTAAAAACAAAAAGCTGCTGCAGTACAATGTCATCGTCTGTTTTTAGAGCAAAATCAGGATAGCCAGGAAGTGTGAAATCCAAACAAAGATCTTCAACTGGGGCGCTTCTAAACCTTAAGTTGAGTATGCCATTTTGGTCATGTATAGACTCTAAGTACTGCTTCTGGCAAACAAGGGCTTGCAATTCTTGCAATGTCTTACCAAATTCCCCATCAAATAATGATATGTCATGCAAATCAAGTTCCTGTGATACAAAATAGTCGCATGTAACAAAAAGAAATATATATACTAATTTTGAATGTGGCAATTCCAACTTACTCAGCAATGAACACATTGATTTGGATTGTGTTTAATCAATTGGGTAACACAGGATTGAAAGGCGGTTCAGATGTATTTTAAATGCATACAAGCTCCTAAAATACTTTATTAAAAGGATCAAATTATTATTGTAATAAATCTTTGTAAACATGTTTAAAGCATTAAACAATAAAGAACAAGACTGGTGTGTGTGCAGCCCAAAACATTTCAACCTGTACCAATTTGACCCATTGCCTAACCCACCCTCCGGCCCATATAATATCCACGACTTTGAAGTGAGTTAAAAAGCAGCTTACCTGTCCAAGCACAAGTTTATAGAACGCGAAAGTATAAAACCAATCCAAAAATTCACAAGATTCGTTCAACAAGTTTAAAACTTCGTTATAACAGCACAAATTACAGGTTATAAACTGGCTCAGGGTGCCCTGTAACATATTATTCACAAAAAAGCCCTAATTATACACATCAACTAAACAATTGACTGATACTTAAATCAGACAATATAAAATTATGGGAATCTGTATATCTGTAATATATCATATCACAAGAACAAAACTGAAGAACAAAGAGCGGATATACTGACCTCCTTTGACAATATAGAGCCCAAAATCAAGAATAATCCAACAGATGTCACATCCAAGGCCAGCTTTATCAGGGCAATTAACGGTGATTACAAACGGATCCCCCTGCTTCTTCCATTTCTGTATCACCACAGGATCTTCACTCGGCCCACCTTTGCTCCTTCATCGCCAATATTGTTTCCTGATAGGTTAAGAGTCTTCAGGGTAATGTTTGATTGCAGAACACCATCAAACGCTTTAATTCCATCTGCAGTTATCCCATTAGCAGCAAAATTCACATCTTCAGCAACCTGGAAAATGAAAAGGATGTAACGTCATAAATACAGAATTTTAATCAAGGGGCTACCGGCTACGGTTATTAAACTTAGCATGTTAAGTCATAAATACAGAGTTTTAATGCTTCATAGTCTGCCAGTTGACTTCTTGTGCTATTCACATTAAAAATTAACATAGCACTCTCTTCATCTCAAGATGATTTCAGAACTAAATTCAGATGTTTAAAACACCAGTCAACGGTGACACTTGTAAATCATAATGCAGTTACTACTTTTTGGGAAGAGTGAATAGCATGGATAGCAAATCAAAGTCCCAAACCAGGGAGTTACCAAAATGAACTTTGTGCTGATGAACTTCATTCTCTATAACAAATATCATTGTATAAGAAGCTATGAGACACATAATGCAGATTAAAAATGAACATGATCTAGAAATCTAACCTGGTTGTAACCTAAGCTCTCTGCAAGGTAAAATAGTCCTTCGTCTCCAAAGTTACGACCTGCCAAAATGGTACAAGATTTAAATATAGGATGGCCAAAGGTCTTCTGCTCAAAGGTCTTCTGCATTCGAACAGACCTGTGAACAGAGATGGCCAACGGAACTTCGTCTTTTCACCCAAATGTCATTCAATTCAAAATTCCAATTTAGGGTTACCAAATACGCAATTAGAGAATTAACCTAAAACCCACGATTAACAATCGTAAGACGCAATTAACGCTCACCTGATCAATCAACGCCCTCTTATCATCATCATCAACACCAGGATCGGGCCAATGCTCAAACAAATGCCCCTGCCCTAACTCCAGCAGCATCTTCCCAAGCTCTATCTACACACACGCACCACAAGAAAACTGAAATCAGCCCCTTTAAAGATCATTAACTTCCAATAGTCACAGATAAACGTAAACATTGATGAAGATACATGATCGGGGGATGTGAGCGACGGAGAACGATGCTGCTTGTTTGTTTGAATTTTGAAATTGGATCTGAAAGTGCTTCTTTGGGGGTGGTCGAAGGCTTTTAAGCTTTTTGTCAGCAAGCGTTTGCAGAGTGTACATCAAAAGCAAAGTAACTTGTACCTTGTGCATGAATACATGTACATCTCTTAATTTTAAGAGATTGTGTAAAATTACCTTTTTGTCCTAAAGAGTTGCTTATTAATATAGTAGTAGAAAAGGAGATAAAAAATGTCTGGATCGAGATGAAAGTATGATATAGCAAGAAAGAGATTCTGAAAAGTTAAAACTTTTACTTTAGGGATTGTTTGATAATATTTGAATGATTAAGTGCTGAACTAATAAGAGGTTTGAATCATTAAGTGTTTGAACCATTAAGAGGTCTGAACCATTAAGAGCTAGTATATCGCTTAACTATTCAAAGACAAATACATAAACATACTCAGTATGTCCTACTGAAAGTAGGGTCTGATTAGTTATTTAAAGACAAATGTCTGACCAATTCAGATAAGAGGTCTTAACCATTCAGCATTAGACATCTTAACCATTCAGGATTAGTATAATGCTTAACCATTCAGGATTAGTATAATGCTTAACCATTCAAAGGCAAATGTCTTAATCATTCAGACATTTGGTCGCGAAACTAACAGTATGAACCATTAAGTACTAAATCATTCAGACATCTGAACATTAAGATATTGATTAAGAGGCTGTCAAACAGCCTCTTATTGAAAACTCCTTAAGAAGTTGAAAAGAAAATTCAACCGGATTCCCAAACACCCCCTTATTCAGGGTGTTTGGGATAGTTTAAAGTTATTTTTAAAAAGTTATTTTTAAAAAGTTATTTTTAAAAAGTTATTTTTAAAAGTCACAATTTTTAACTTTTTAAAATCTACTTTTTAACCTTTTAAAATTAACTTATTAACTTTTTATCCAAACATACATATCGACTTTTTAATCTTTTAAATATTAATAAATCAAAAATTGGTTAAAAAATTAGTTTGTCAACCAGGCACTCAATCATGGTTTCTAGAGGAAGGTTGTTAAATTTATTGGGTTTGAAGATTGATGCCTTGTACTTTTATGGGTATGACATTAAGGGTCCTTGTATGTTTTTTATTTTCTTTTTTTAAGTGTATGTAATTAGGTAGCGAACCAAAGAAAAGGTGTTTGATAACCACTTTTGGTTTAATAATCGAAGGAAATTTGTAAAACTTAATAACTTGTATTATGTGTGTCAACACTATTCCTTAGGTTTGTTTTTCAAGTATAATAAGTTGATAATATAATTTACATAAAAACGTTTAGAAACAGTTTAACTTTTAACGGGTTGGTTTTATAAATACTTCTTTCTTCTTAGAAATGTAATATTGACGTGATGGGGTCGCAATTTGTATAATTGACACAATTTACATACTTTCTTGGGTTGTTTAGATACATAAGTGACTTTAGACAATGGGTAATGATCACCATTTATTTCTTTTTACTATGGGTCGTGGTAGTATCATATCACTCTTCTTTCCCCTCCCCTCTACACCACGTAACCAAGGAAATGAACCACTTCATGTTTCTCTTTAATAAAAAGATCAATGTTATTTTTAAACCTGTTACATAATAAATACAACCTAAAAGTTCTCTCGTAGAACAAGTTGGTGTCATTCTCGAGCGTCAAACTAATAATTGACTGTTGAAATCTCGTCTAAGGTATGGACATATTTATGCTATGAAGAGACATGACATTGAGTCTGAATCACCATGTCCGTTCAAATAACAAATTGATAAATAATAATGATAAGGTTAACCTTACAAATTACAATAACTAAATATTGAATGTAAGATAACTAATAACTTTCTTTAAATAATAAAACATTGCTTAAAAGTAATTAAAAGTTACATAGTAAAATTAGCAAACTCCTCTTCATCAAACGTTTGACATATGTGTCGTGTAAATATGGTCCATCATATCCGACTTAATGTTGTGATGCACTTCTCGTCATTCATTTTTTGACCGATTGTTGCTTGTCAATTTGTCATCCATCATCAACTTCTTCTTGTGGAGCATAAGTTTTCAATGCAAGTACAAATAGTTTTGCATTTATCTTCGGAAATTATATTGTGTAATATGATAGAAGCATGCATCACGTTTCTTAGCCATCTTGGTGTTCAACTCGTGTCGAATTATTGATTATATGTTGCTATTTTTTAAACACACCACTCCGTTCGTTATCATTTTTTGATCCCCGCTGGGACTTTTGCAAACTTTAAATGCTTGTCACCTATTAGACAAGCAAAGATTTAACAAGCACTACTCGTATTTGTAGTTTACTTGTTGACATTGAAATGAAAAATCTAGTGCAACTCAAATACGTGATTCCTATCTATGTATGACATTGTATATGAATTTTTCGTATCCATAAAAAACATGGGTATGATTTGAGCCATATTCGCTGCCTTGTTGTTCATAAAACATCAAACAAGCTATTATTATCTAAACTTAAAGACAAAAAGTCTAAAGTAGTTGATGACGGTGATGATGACAATGAATTCATAATAAATGTAAAATTTTTAAAATAGTTTATGTAACACCCGAAAAGTCAAAACGAGTCATCAAGAACAATGGGTTTAATTAGCGGGTATTTAATAAAGGAAGGAAATGGGTTATGGGCAGTGTTTTCATGGCCGGATCGGACCGGCCGGTCCGACCGGTCGAACCGGGGATCGGCTTGGTGGCCGGTCCGGTCGTGCATGAATCGTTTTGTATGGGTTGAACCGGCCAGTTGTACCCGAGTCGGTGGTCGGACCGGGGAACCGGACCGATTCGGACCGGTTTGCTAATTTTTTTTTTTACTTTTTTGAAAACCGAATTCAAAAAACGGGCCTGGGTTTTTGAAGCTGCATTCGTGTCCGCGACACGTGCGGGCACACACGAGTTCGCTGGAAATCCAACCTTTTTCCCCATTTTTGCACCCCCCCTGCGCACGGGTAGTACTTGTGGCAAAATATATTATAAAGATACACTAGAGTGATAAAACAATTACTTATAAACCAAACCTCAATTTGTCCCTACTTATATTTAATTACATATATAAATATAATTAAAATATAGTTAAATCTGGTCCAACCGGTCCGACCACCAAACCAGTAAGGCGTCCGGTTCAACGTCCGATCCGGTTCTGAAAACATTGGTTATTGGATAAATTAGGCTTATGGGCAAGAGCCTAAGTGATTAAGGTCCCATAATCAGCCCTTTAACACATTTAACCAGCCACCATCTCCCTCATTTGAACCCTAGCCTCCCAAATTCATAGAGAGAGAAAGTAGAGAGAGAATGTGAAGAAAACTCAAGATTTGGAGCTTTAAAGGTTAAGGGATTGAAGATTTGGGTGTTGTAGCATCAAACCATAAGAAAAGAGCAACAAATCCAGGTAAGAATCGGCCTTTAAATCTTTCTGTAGATCAAACCCGGATTCTAGGGTTTTGGGTTTTGAAAAGTTGCAAAGAATCGCATAAAGGTCACATTTTTACGTATGAAAACATGTAAAAAGCTTAGATATAGTCTCATGGATGATAAACTAAGAGATTGGACGTAAAAAGTTACGATTTTGGGTTAAAAACGGGCTGGTTCGTAATTTTTATGCGATCTGCGAAACTGTCTGTGCATCCAGCGAAATTGCATATTCAAGCTGCGAAACTGTGGGTTTTCTGCGAAACTATAGTTTCGCAGATAATTCACAGCCATAGAATTCCAATGAAAGTTAGGCGAAACTGTCATGCGAAACTAGCAGTGAAACTGGCAGCGAAACTGGCAGCGAAACTGCTTATCTGGTAGCAAAATTAGCAGCGAATTTAGACAAAAATTAACCCCTTTAAGTGTTAACTTATCTGCAGGCTGGGTAGTGTGATCCTAGCCTAGAAAGCTTAGTTTAGAGGTTAGTCACGGTATCCCGGTGAGTTCTAGATCCCCTTATTTAAAAGTTTTTCCATGTTTTTTGGGCTATTATGCATAGTAAACATAAGATTTTCAAGGTAAAGATTTTAAAGAGTTTTAACAAGAGAATAAATTTTCCTATAACAAAATATGTTATATAAAGTCCTTAAAATAAAATTTTACGCGCTGACCTGGCAACCCGGCCCCAGCCAGGGGTGTTGCCCCTTGGACCCCACTAGGGGTTGCTGCCCCTAGAACCCCGCTATCAGGGGCTGTCGCCCCCGAATCCCCGCTGTCCCACGGAGGGTCGGTTATACAGTGTTATGTTATGCTGTCTTCCTGATGATAGTTACGCTCCATGGTAAACTATACTTGATATGTTGCGTACTTAGTAAATAAAGTATTATATATTAAAGCGGAAGATAAATCTAACGAAAAATGGAACTAAAGTAATGTTACCCTCGGGCCCGTTTGATGATGAAAAGTCTAGCAAGCACTATGATAGACTTCACTTTGTAAGTCTGACGTATGATGATGGATCCGTATTCATGAGCGGGCTATGTGCCTTGCAGTGTGGATCAACTATCGGGGGTTAGCTACCATAATGATGTGTACCGACGGGGATCGACATTCGTTGTCGATCAACATGGAGCTCTTGCTTTGTGCAATCTCGCTTATGATGAACTGAAAGATAATGAAAGAATGAAAGATAATGAACATGCTTAATATGATGCAAGAAATGTTATGTAGTATGATGTATGCGTGTCATTATATGGAGGATAAAGCTTATATTTTCTTATTTATCTAAAACTAGAACTCACTCAGCAAAGCTGACTTTTATGCATAATAGTAGGCAGGTAAATGCTGATGCTGAGGGTGACACTAGGGAGCTACTTGGCGAGCAATGGATGGCATTCCTGTTTATGAAATCTTTATTGTAATTTAAGACCATGCACTATGTTTTATTCTATTTAAAGACAAATGTATGAGTACAATTTGATTTCCAAGTTTTAAGTGAATGTTTATTTAATACCGTTACAATGTTTTGTTTATAAAGTGATTTTATGCTATGATTAACCAACTGTGAGGTTTTCCGGGAATGGGGCCTTACAGTTTATGTAAATTGTTTACTTGTATAAATATTTGAAGTCAAATTCAAATTTAATTTTTTTAAAATACCTAGTTGATGGGTTTTTTACCATTCAAAAGAGATATAGTAGGTGAATAACTTAATATAGGTTGCTTCTCCCACTCCTTTAACAAAGCCGCACGCATAGGGTGTTGTTCTCACTCGTCTAAAGTGCCAAATCAGACTACCCTCCCCGTTCCAGCAAGAACACTGTCTTTTCGTATACATTGTAAATCATGAATATTGTTCAACTTGATATATTTAACATTGATCAAGCCATCTTTCATGTAACTACCAAGATAGGCCAGATATGTATCCTCTAAACTCATATAGATTTTGTTGCTATAGGGTATGATAAGACATGAAAATGTAGTAATGAATTATATTAGAATACTTTAGTATAACAACAAATATAATAAAATTTTAAGATATATTTACGTTTACACTTTTTATTAACTTGTTATGCCCCTCTTGAAAAATCACTTTAAAACTTCTCATGATTTTCCTCTAGAAAATCATTGTTGGTAAAAAAAATTAGTTCAAAAGACATTTTGTTAAAAGAAATTAAAAAAACATATATTTAAATAAAATATAAGTTAAGAAAATATATGTTTTTAGAAAACTAGAAAATGGTTAAAATTTTCTAAACTAATGTAATTCAGTCGACTTCAAATTCAGTCAAGTTGGAGCTCACTATATATAAACTCAAGCTTTTTTACTTGTAAGCTCATTTTAATGTACAAAATATCTATTATGTGAGAAAATGATTTTTCAAATGATCTAACCTCCAATCATATAATTGCGTGGTTAAAGACTTAAAGCGCATGTTTTGTTGATAAAAGCATATATAAAATCACTGAGATGGTTACTATAGTTTATGGAAAAATTAAGAAAAAAACATTTTATAAAGAATTAAAATAAACGTTATTATAAAATAAAAAGATCTCTCTGTGAAAACTCAAAACCGTCTTTAAAAGAAGTAAAAAAACATTTCTTGAAAGACATTTTTTAATTTCATGTTTGGTGAAAATTGTAATATTATATATTAGTTATTTTCTTAAATAAATTTGTTTTGTCTCTTGAATTGTATCTTTAGCAAAAGAAATGAAAAAATGAATTGTATTTACATAACAACTTAAGTGGTGATATATGACAAATAAAATTAAAGTAAATGAGATATGTTTAGCAACACCTCAAAATTATTTAAATTTGATATGCTCCAAATTATGCATATAAAACATATCAGTTGCACATTAAATATTTATAAAACTCTTAGTGAAAGTTATAAATTGATATCTAAATCGTTTAAATTATGTTTTTAGACTTGATAAAGACCAAGATGAACAAATGAGCTTAAACAAATAGAAAAATGAAGAAAACAATCTCCGTAATTCGAGCATGGGGTTGTGCCTCATGAGACACGCCCCATGCCCAGCCTTAAACACACTCTCGTGCTAAAATTAGCACACCCCTATGTTCGACAGTCTGACAGGAAAAAACATTGTCCCCTAAAAAATAAGCATGGGGGTGTGCCATGGGTGGCACGGGGGCATGCCCACCACAAACATGGGGTCGTGCCCCGACAACTTCTGAGCGTACGAGCTGAACAACTTGGGTAAGCATTGTACTAGCACAGGGCATTGCCCCGCACTCTAGAAAGCCTATAAATAGGAGTTCATTTGCAGCTTTGAGAGCAGCTTTTGGGAAGCGAAATGTTGGTGTTTCCTCTTGGGAACCTAGCCTTTAGAAGTCCTTAAAAAGGTTTTGGAGTTCCATGCAACACTTAAAAAAAGCCCGGGGTCGTTTAACATCATCCATAGTGGATCACCGGTTTGATTGTTCTAATTTACCGATAATTTGATTACTATCTTCTATCTTTGTTGTTATGTTCAAGCTCACGATAAGCTAAACTTCACGTATCATCCTAATTTAGTAAAACTTTATGTAACTTGTGATGAACTAAACGTGTGGTTTATATTATGTTAATTTTATGATAATCTTGGATAAACTTGTGATGGGTAGCATCTACATTTGAATACTGAGTTATAAACTTAAGATTTGTAGTTATTGATGTCATGTAAGGTTAAAAAACGTATGAACTAACTTTTATTCGTGAAACCAGTCTTCATAATAAAGCCATGACTAATGAACTAGAAATGGTTATTAGAAATCATATTACCTTAACTTCTTGATCATTTGCGGGTTTCTTTTTATTAGTTTAAGAAATTTACAGTAATAGTTATAGTTTTCTAAAATTTATGATATGTTAAAAAAGAAACTTGATCAACTCTCTTTTTAACAATAAGTTATGCTTTCAAATATTGTATATTAAAAGGGTGCACAAATATTACCTACATTACTAGTGGTTTGGAGAATTAACATTGTAAGTTACTTGATGTTGATGTCCTTGTCACTACAAAGCTGACAGACTAGAAATACGCATTGGCTCACGTTTATAAACATTAATATAATTACATTATTCAATATGTTTAACCACACTACTAATTAATCACAGATACATAAGTATAATCTAAATTAGGATGATAGCCTTACTTCACTGAAAGAATCACCAAAAGTCTTAATCTTTATCTATCGTTATTTATTATTATTTTATTTAACTTATCATTTTCTAAATAATACTAATAGTTAATTATAAGGGCTGTTGAGTAGACTTAGCGTGTCCACGGATTGATACTCGGTTCTTACCAACACTATATTATCGCACGATAAGTACACTTGTCTTTTATATGTAGATTAGTATTAGTAATAACCATTTAAAACTGAATTTATGCGAAAAACCTTTACGAAAATATATATACTATTTGCACACACCAAAAGTTTCATTAAAATATCAATTATTTGTCTTAATTATATGTTTAAATAAAAGTATTAATGAGTGATGATGTGAAAAGATTTATAGCCGGATCACAAAACTAATAAAGATCACACACGACCCGACCACAAACCTAACTGAGCCAAGGTTGTAAGCCGAGGCTGGATCTGTAAGTCTTGGTCCTGTATAAGATAGTTAACGCAATGACAACGAAGAGCGGGCCAAGCAAAAAGAAAGAAAAAAGTTGTCAGACATAGAGTAAAGGAAAAAAAACCCTTTTACCTACCTTTTATCACAAAATAGAAAATCAGCTCCTACTCTAGCAAACAGTGCCCCGAGTCGTAAAGTAAAAGGATGCAGTTTTCTGAAAGAGTCAACTTATTTCACTCACGAGGAAATAAGTAAGGATACCTAAAAGGGTTAGCAGAATCATGCAACCTCCCTTCCCAAAAGGAGAGGAAGCAAAGCTCCCGGAGGATACGCAAAGGATACGCCTCTTCCACTATAATTGGAGGAAGAAAGGTCTGAGGTAATCACATCCATCTCCACTCTTAAATTCACTCTATCTCTCTCAAGCAATACCCTCTCAATCTGATAACCTCTTACCGGTTCTCATGCCAAAGACTAATTGCAAGAGACCCCCTCCTGCGGTGAGTCTAACGGTTTGTTATTCTTAGTAGATCTCATTATTCAAGCAAACTCCTTAGAAGAAATCCCTTGTAGCAACAATGGGTTTATTTATGAAAACAGAAAACTGGTAAAATAATTACTTTTTTGAAAAACTTTAAACCCTTATTTTCATCTCACCATTTTCCCTCTCCTCTATCTAGCATACTTTTTTGAGAAAAAACATTGATGACGTGCTTTTCAATCATGGACATTCGACACCGACCTGCCATTGACCTCCTCCATCTATTTATCTCTTAATTTAGAAATACTGTTAAGGGTTTTTGTTAGTTATTCTCGTATCTGATATGTATATCTGCATTTTTTAACGGGTAATATTAGTGTCGACTTTAAATGTTATTATTATTGATATTTTATTTGTTTCAGATATATTTTAGGTCTTGTTATTACTTCCAAACTAAACTGGTACAAATAATAATTAAAGAGAATTTTCCTTGTTATTCTATGCAAATTCATCTAAACTTTTTTAATCTTCAGATGTCATGAAATTGAATCTTCTGTGAACTATTGTATAGTAAGTTACAAGGATCAACGTATCATGTAATAAAAGTTCTATCAAGTCATATGATTTTTAACTTTTTGCAAAACATGAAACTTCTAGATGTTTTTATTTCATTAGCATATTTGAACACATGCATACAACAAACGCATGCCCAAACCCTTAACGTAATTATCAAGTGCATGTATAGTACAGCTAGCCCACATGAATATTCAAACAACTAATCATGTTCCAAATAAAAAGTGCGCATCAAAACTTTATTTTTAAATTTCTAAATGGCCCGTTTTTATGCATCCATATAGTTGTATCATATGCTTAAAACTTTGTACAGTGCAGTATATGAAAAATCAATAAATGTTGCTACAAATACATTTTTGTCCACTTTGTGCAAGTTGACATAAGCCATGGGACGATGAGAATGTGGGTCGGTTAAAATAAAAAAAAAAAGGCCAATTATATCATATAGCTTGTCAAATTGTTGCAATCAAACTCAATTGCTATCATTAGAAATTAGACTCACATGGGTATGTGAATTCATTATTTCACTGATTGTGACCCATGAGTTGCAAAGTTGGTACCGTTTCTCCTAACTAATAGAGTGTAGGTTGTCTCTAGGGCTGTAAACGAGTCGAGCGGAGTCGAGCCAGGATGGGTTCGAGCTCGAGTTGGAAGCTTATCGAGCCGAGTCGAGCCGGCTCGAAAATTTAAACGAGCTCAAAACACCGGCTCGAGTTCGGCTCGTGAAAAGCTCGAGCCAGCTCGTGGCTCGTTCGAGCCAGCTCGATTTAATTTTTTTTCTCGCATTAATTTATATGATAACACAAAAAATATATTAGGGCTTTTACCTTTTCTTAATCACTCCGTACTTAGGGAAACACAAATCATTATTTTAAATATAAACAATTTACTATCAAGTTATATATTTTTTAAACAAAATACTTAATGTTTCTAAAAAAATCCATTTTTATTTTAAGAAAACCTTTTTTAAAATCCTAATATAAAAATAATAATCATAATAATAGTAGTAGTAATAATAATAATTATTATTATACTATATAAATATATATACATATATTATATGCACCGAGTTTTTGCAGGGTCCAGGGAGGGTCCGTCCCATTTAAGGAAAGATGCCCGCGGTCTTTCCCCCACATTTTGTGGGGAGGCCGTTTCCACGGATCGAACCTAAGGGACCGAAGGTCTCAGGTTCGATCCGTGGAAACGGCCTCCCCACAAAATGTGGGGGAAAGACCGCGTACATCTTCCCTTAAATGGGACGGACCCTCCTTGGACCCTGCGAAAACGCGGGAGCTCTTTGTAGCACCAGGTACGCCTTTTTTATTATATGCACCGAGTCACAAGCCGAGCCAACGAACCGAGCCGTGAGCCGAGCTCGAACCGAGCTAACCCTGGCTCAAGTTCGGCTCGTTTAGAATTTCGAGCCGAGCCAAGCCTGCTCGTTTAGATACAAGCTTTTTTCGAGCCGAGCTTTTCTCGAGCGAACTTCAAGCCACGAACTTTTGTACAGCCCTAGTTGTCTCGCCTACTCTTAGGGTTTTATATTTTTTTAAACGGCTTGTAATCTACATCACTACCTATAATTTGAAGTATTTGAACAATTCATCTCAAGTTTAGAGGCAAGACCACCTTACTATTCCTAGTGTCTCTTTAGGACCCTTAAGGTATTATGCAAGATATTTGAGTTGTAACTCATATATTAGGTTTCTCACAAAATTCTAATGACACTAAAAATCAATTCATTATACAATTTAACTCGTTATCAATCTTTACAAAGCTTCATCATTTATTGAAAATATAAACTAATAAAACTGAAGAATGAACCGTATATATGGTCTTGTATATATAGAAATTAAATATTTCAAAATAAATACTTAATCAATACTATACAATGTAATTTCATAGTTCATCTATAGTTTAGAGTAAGTGATGCGTATCCCTCATCCAACAATCTCTCTCAAGACTAGAGTTTCATATCATACGCGTTCAAAGGACACGTGTAGAGGCTTTAAGACTTGAGACACAACCAAGTGCAAGTATAAAATGCTCCAAGATAACATTTAAGACTAGAGTGATTGTACAAGAATATAATATCAATTCATGGTATTATCTAGTGAATTGTAGACTTGCTTCACATACATGCCTACCATAACAACGCATGGGGCTACGCCTTCGATTGTTGTTACAATACAAGCATTTACGAAGAAACTATCAAGAATCTCAATGTATAAATATACTTTCCTCTAAAGGCAAAATAAAATTTCACTAAATTATGTCTCCACCATTACTTTATCTTTGAATTCGTTTTTATTTTTTCAAAAGAATCATTTCGGGCTCATGTAGAAGTCTAACCAATTGACCACCCACTCATGATATAGTAGTTGCAACATCTTTACTAACCATTGGGTGATTCATTTTTACACCAAAATGTACGTTTAGTGTGTCTGTGTGTGTAATGGGGCGTGATCGGGTGATACAGCACCGGTATCACGCATTTCACACTATCCCCTTGGACGTGATAAGGGGGCATGAAATGGCTCTCCGTGATAGCTTCAACGGGTATGACAACACTATCCCACACCCAAGTAGTTGTTACCTATGTAAATAAAACAAAACTACCTCAAAAGCACCTATAAATACTAAGCATTTGTTACAAAATTTATCACAAAAAGTGTACAAATGTTAGTAGCATTTTTATTTAGCATATGTTTTTATTACAAATCATGCATTTGGTACATGTATTTTTGTTTATTTTTTATAACACTTGTTTGGTGAAATAGAGTCTACGGTAAATGAATTCTGTTTTTTTGTAGGTGAAAGGAGGGGTTAAGGAAATTGAAAACGAAAATTAAACTAAGATCGGGAAGTATATCTAAGACAAGAAATGGTTTATGAATATTTTAAAAAGAGAGATTTAAATTTACATTTAAAAAGATCTCTTACAATCATTATCTTCTAAAAAATATGAGTGTCTATTAATTTGTGACAACCCTAAGAATGAAGGTTAGACGAGTTGATATTTTAAGAAATTTTTATTATTGAATATATTTAATATTTTATAGTATGTGTTTTAGTAATTATATATATATATATATATATATATATATATATAATATCTTACATATATACATGAGTAAAATATGTATGTATGTTATGCATGTATATTTTACGTATGCATGTTTGCATGCATGAAGATTATGTACGCATGAATATATATTTTATATACTTAGGCATGCATAAGTTATGGTACCAAAATATTCTTTAATTAAAAACACTTCAACATTACAAAATCAAATGTTTTTTGTTACAACTCGACTAAACATCACAATGAAACATTGAAGGAAACTTAAAACAAAACTAAGCAAAACAAAAACACCTAAACATCAACATAAGCATTACCCAAGCTCTAAATCTCGATTCATTGTGGAACTTAGTGACCAAATTAAGTATCTAATCCCTCGGTTAATGACTAAATGAATCATTACACCCAAAGCCGCCACCTAGCCATTAACTCTCCTCATAAATCGCCACCTAGCTTTGCATGACTTCAAGTGTGCTCAAAACCTGCCACATACCATGCTAATGGTCGACTAACCCAAGCTATAAGGGCCACCTCAACACCTTATCTCTAGAGTTAATCATGACAAACCCTATCTACAAATTCCACCTCTCGGCCGATGGAACTACAACCATAAACCACCACAACCGCTACCATCTTCACACTCCTTGAAATAAACTCTTGAACCTCCAGCCCTTACTACCTTTGTTCTCAAAACACTTGGTCCTCATATCACCACCATCATCACCATCCGTAATCACCATCACCTTCACAACTTTTTCTCTCGGTTTCTATAAGCAAGCAACAACACCCAAGCTTCATCATCTTCCCAAGTCGTGGATTCAAGACACTCTCGACCATCTTTTGATCATCATCAGTCCCTCTTCCTCATCATTCACAAGGTTTTAAATCTCTTTAAGGTATCTTGAGATCAATGGTTACACATGTGTTATAAACACATAGGTAACTAGTTTTGATGTATCTAAACATCAAGACTAATCCTAAAATATATTGAAATTCTTAATTTTCATCAAATCACAGTAATGAAATGTTAAATACTAAAAATTTCAGAAGACTTATTTTTGAGATTTATAAACAAAGATTGAATCTTGAAATATTAAGTAAAATAAGTAAAAATACTAGACGAATGTGATTGTGGGAATAAATATTGGCAAACCTTTATAAAATTACTGAATTACCATTCTGTAAATCTTGGTAAAAATATAATAAGAAAAATAATTTATACAAATTATTTAAGGTAAATAAAAGAAAATTCTCAAAATAACAGAAACAAATTCGGTAAAATTTTAAAAAAATCATATAATGATTCTCATATGTTATAAAAGCTCCAGAAATTCTTTTGTAATTTAATTCCTTTTTATGACTAAGATATGAATTTTTATGTGATCTGTAAAGGAAAAATCAACATAAATACTTATACAGTGTGAAAAATATCAAAAAATTCACTGAAGTAATGATAAATTGAACTCAACAGTATGTATAAATTTTATAATTTTTGGAGTCGTATATATATATTTTTACTAAATATTGGGATTATTGTAAAAATTACAAAAACAAATCTATTGTGAGTTAGACATCAATAAATTTATTAAGTGTTTTAAATTGTTGAAGTAATATTCTGGAAAAATTTGGGAATTTATGGACGATAATAACTATTTTTAATGATTTATGATGAGTTTGTAATAATTTTAACAATTTATTTATGATAAAATAGAAGATTGGAAATTTTATGGTAATATTATCTAATAATGTTACTACTAAAATTCTAGAAATTGCTTCCATCTGAAGTTCTGAAAATTTTAAAGAAAATTTTGTATCTAACTTATAAAATTGATTTTTATAGGTTACCATTTGGAGAAAAGGTGAGACTCATAGCCCCATTTTTGGTTTTATAAAGTTTTTAGGGGAAAAAACATACTGTTGATACAACCATTAATTCGGATGTGGAACCGTTGGATAATATAGGTAGCGCAATTTCGGAAAATATTTCCTGCACCAACAGGATGAGTGTTGTGATGCTATATTATCTTATTTTATAAATTATTTTGTGACCATATGAATTATCAGATTAGTAAGAAAGGTTTGGTTGTAATTAATGCATCAAAATATTTTGTTTGGAATTAAACCTATGACCTCACCAACTTTATGTTGACTATTTTGAGTATGCTTTTTCAGGTAGCCATAACTAATAATATTGAATTCTCTTTTGATGTGTACAATGGCTGGGGAGAAATTATAGGAAGAGTTTGTGTGAACCTAACTGTCAACATCTACGATTTCAGTGTTGCGGTGGACGCTCATTTCCATCGTCTTTGAAGATGTTGTAGTTAAATAATATTGTAATAGGATTATATCAAATTTTGACTACTTATATGTATATATATATGATGTAATCCTAACCTATATTAATGAAGTATGTTATGTGATGTGTTGATGTATATAATTAAATCTTGACTCTTGTAATCAATGCATTCTGAACAAACAAGTCACATCCAAAACGCTTCACGCTTCCGTCGGGATGTAACATAACTGAACTATATATATATATATATATATATATATATATATATATATTATATGTAGATGAGAAAAAAATATCTTCTTGGCATTTCTCACCTAGTTCGACGGCAGGGAGGAGCACAAGCAAGAGTTGAACCTTTTTGGTGATTTTTCATTTGGAAGAAAATTTATTGTTTCATATTTGATTCGTAAGTATTTATTTATTTTTGTTTTGATTGATCTAATCGTTTTGTTATAAACTTGATTAATCTGTATCCCTGATGACAAGAATCTTACTTTCAATCTATTTTTAATGTGCATACGGTAGATTCGTATATTTATATTTTATTTATTTGATTCGACAGTCAATAACACATCTTATGATAGAGGAGCATCTATGAATTTAAATTTGAATATTTATCCAAATTAATTATCTTTTATTTAGCTTCTTTTTTATTTTAGTTTGTCATTATCTTTTATTTTGGTTTGTTATTATCTTGTTAGGTTTATATAAATATTAGGGCTTGGTAAATTTTCTTATTAGTTTTTTATTGATATTTGAATATAAAAACATTGTTCTTGAAACCTTTGATTAAATCTATCGTCTTTGTTTATCAATTGCTTATTGAACCATTTGATCGCTTCCATAACTGCATCATGTTATTTTTCTAGTTTTTATACTTTTCTAATCCAACAATCCTTTGGACAAACTGTGTAACCACACATACAACCAAGCCCCATTTAATTAAATTAAGTGACCCAAACTAAATCTTCATCATCATCATCATCTATACAAACATTTCTTACCGCTCGCGCCACAGCCAATGCTAACATTTATCAGCTGGAACCAACCTCCAGTCATCTACAATTAAGCTCCACCGACACCCAAAAATGTACTAGGAACACAACCCGAATTGGAGGTTGTTCCCCAAACACATCCTACCATGCCAAATTGTGAATCAACACCTTGTCCCATTGATGACACAATCATTATTGTCAAGCAACATACAAAAACCATGGCCTCTAACGCATACACTAGTCAATCTCCTTTAAACGGTCGTTGTCAATTAAATCTCAACGACATCGTTTATGAGTTTGAAGAACATGTGGACTCAAATCGTGGTGAACTATTCGCCCGCCCATGAGAAACAACAAGGTAAACAAGTAGCGTTATTATCTAAAGAACCCAACTACAAGTAAATTTTGAATTTTGAGAACTATATCGAAAGGATGCATCGCTTTCAAAAAAACATCGATATGAATCTAGTTTGAGTGAATGTCGATCAGGTGAGGAGCCTAAATAGTGAAAAAACATAAAAGAAGAAACATGATATTAGGGAGAAATATGAAATGCAATTGTTTGTTATTTATAATTGTATTTTCTAATGTTTAAACATATTAATATTGATATTAATGTTTTTATTCATATTTATTTTTTTATGTTGGATATGAAAATATGTTTTATAAATACAAATGTCTTTATATATATAATTAACGATTAAGTAATTATTATAAACACCTTCAATGTAATCATAACCACTGCTTACATGATGCCTACACGATGTCTATGTGGTAACAATATTTCATCACTGTCACTAGGTAGTACACATGGTCAGGGGCGGAACTACCCTTTGGGTACGGGGTCAAGCGACCCCATTGAAATTTGAACCGGTAGTGGACCATATAATACCGAAAATTCAATTGAACCCATAGTTTTTTTTAGAAATGAACCCATTAGTATCATGAATTCTAAACAAGACATGAGAAAGAAGCTTAGTTCTCTGGTTTCCACTGTTTGCATGCGGGCATGAAGCTGATTTAGGTCTTGAGTTTCAATCCTGGTAGGTAATTTTTTGACACTTTATTTTCTCCAGGTGGCGAGCTCAAACATTAGTAATATTAATTCTAAACCTTTCACAAGAAAGTAGCTTGGTTTGTTGGTTTCTTCTCCTTTGTCACGATTATGAATTTGCTCTAAGTCACGAGATGGCATCTTGTAAAGGGTATTTTATTTACATTTTTTTAAAGCTGATATGTTATTTTACCCTTAATTACTTTTAACCCTAACTCTCCCTTAATCATCACTATACTATTCTAATCGATTTTTTTTTTGCTTTGGTTGACTATTAAAAGAAGATAAATCAAATAATTTTTTGCTTGGTGACTTCTATATCTAATCACGAAGGAGAATTTCCATTTCTTTCTTGATTTAAAGGTAGGTCACGACATATTTGAGTTCTTTCTTGATTTCTATAGTGATTAGGAGAGTCACCTTATACTGACTTTCCTTATAAATTTTTTAACTTGATTTTTGATATTTGATTTAAAAGTCTCGATTAAAGGTCATGATTCATTGATTTGATGGTTTCGATTTAAATAAATTGTATTGTCTCGAATTGAATAGGTTGTTATTAGTTTAATGCATATTTTTTTGTTCTAATATTCTTAATCTAAGAGGCTTTCAATTTAATGAATAAATTTAGTTTAGTTAAAGATTTCTAGTTTAGGGGATGATTTTTAGTTTTAAAAAATAAAAAGTCTTTGACAAGTTTTGTTTGTTTGATTTTGTTAATCTATAAGTTTTTGTGTTAGGGTTTGGAATGAAATTTAACTTAAACATTTTATGAATGTATTGATTTTAGTTGTTGACTGAAACTTTAGTGTAAAAAACCCGACCCGACCCGAAAAAATATAACGTCGAGTTGATAAAAATCCTAGCACCGAAAAAAGTGACCCCACTAGAAAAAACTTCTAGTTCCGCCAGTGCACATGGCTCAAGTAACCTCAACATAAAATTTAGCATTGATCTATACAGTTAGATAGTTCATTTAAAATATTTTACAAACTTATGTGTACATTTATCCTTAGTAAACACTAAAGAGTTAAAATGGACACAAAAAATACCTTGAGTTGACTCTTGTCATTTCATAATACTAAAGGGATTATCAGTTTTTTTATATATTGATTTTTAACTCTAAACTTTTTCGTTGATCACTCCATTGTAAGATTTGATCTAAAATGATGGTTTTAAATGGTGACATTATTTGTGTGAATTTTGTTTGAACTTTTTCATAGAATGTATTGTAAGATGAAAAATATAAAGAAGCATAAAGATTAGCCCAGGGCTCCAGGCCCTAAATCTCTCTAAAAGTAAGCTAAAGGCCCAACTCTTGCGGTAGCTTTAGTAGCCCAATATATACGGATATACCTATCTAAGGCCCTAAGGGAATATTTGTTTGTGATGTGGTTCAGAAAACGACCAAATGTTACTTGTATTTTAACTTTTTTTTAAATATCTTGTTTGCATTAATATCTTACAAGTAGAAAGAAATGATGTACAATGAACTATAATGGAGAGAGGGAGGGAGGGAATTAACTAAGGGGTTGTTTGATTGCATCTGACTGATGCTCTCACTGCTGACTGCTGACTCGGTCAACCAATCAGCGCGTTTGATTTGTAAAAAATAGGTTCTGACCGAGTCAGCTCTTCTGACCCACCCTTATTTTATCCACTGACACAGTCAGTTTTTTTGAGACCTCTAACCCAGTCTCTACTGCTGACCACATCAAACAGCCCCTAAGAGTGTTTGAGAAATTGGTGTGATAATCAAATTGTGTTATTGTCGCTATAGTTGATATGAAGATTTGGATTGTAAAAATAGTTGAGGTGATGGATTACGGTCACAATTCACATTCTTGATTTCATCTTGGACTACTGGATTATTTGTACTAGAGATGACAAATCCCTTAGCAAAATAAGATTAGTGTTTATAGTAGAAACAATTAGAACTCTATATGAGTTTGAAGGTACGGTTGTCTCAACCTAATATGAAAGTCACCGGTAATCTTACCATTAGTGTTAGACCTTGTGAAGTAAGTAGGAGTTCTCCAGAGATAAAGTAATATAGTGTAAATGTTGAGCAAATCAAGAGATAATAAAATAATACCTTTACCTAGGAATGGAGCAAATTATAGGGATGCGTAGTTTCATCACACGTTATGTTTCATTAGGTTACAAACTTTCAATATATGGTTTGTTAGATTTTTTTTATTATTTTTTTAAAGAAAGCCATAATCTACTTCTATTTTACTCCAACATAAATTAAATTTATGTCTCAAGTGAAACTAAAACCTACAACCACTTAGGTGAAATATATACATCCTTATCACTAGGCCAATCCTAAGGGCTGTATAATGTTTATTAGATGTGTGTAGCTAAATACCTTATGATGTACAAAAGCAATACCAGTATTATAATATCATCATACAGTCTTCTAGACCGTTTCATGACCATAGAGAGTCTGACGAACGTTATTTAACGTCAACTAATTATAGTATTCGTTTAAAGAAGAACTAACTATAGCTTGGGCTTCAATGATTACGAACTAACCTTAACTCGTCCACATTAGCAATCTTAGCCCCACAATATTTAAGTGTCTAATGAAAAATGTCTTAGATGAAGTTAAACTAAACTAGGTTTAAAAAAGGATGATCTAAAAGACGTACATATTATTCAATAATTATGGGTGACAATTACGAGACTTCGTGAAACATAACATGAACCTGACACGAAAAAAGTTAAGTTTTAGGTTGACATATCTAACCCTTTTAAAAAATAGTCGTGTTAGGGTTGACCTGTTTAATTTAACAGGTCGTGTATGGTTGATCTACTTAACCCGTTTAGTTAGATAAATCGACCCACCAACCTATTAGTGAAACACGTTGACTTACTAACTCGTATAACCCATATGTTTACAACCAACTAACTTGATTAACACGTCTTCAACTCGATTGTTACCCCTCAATCCATCAACCCATTTGACATGTTTAGACAAACATGCGTGTTCAAGTTACACAACTTTTAAGTGTGTACAAGTCATGTTTGATGCTTTTGACACTAATAAAAATATAGGTTGTGTTCATATTAAAGAATTTAACACGTCCAAAAACCTGTAAACCTACAAACCCATCAACCTATCCATTTTTCTTTTGAACACCAAATATACGATTTATTTTGAAAGATAAGTGTTATTTTAATCGGACCCGCATATTCGTTTTCCAGTTGTAACCGCACCCCAACCCCTAGAACAATATGTAGATTTCTAGATTATATGTTGGATATTTGAATAATGACATCATTCCGTAACGGAAAGCACTCAGTTTTAACGGCCAACAAACGAACCAGAAAAAGGTATGGTCTCCTCTGCAACCTCAACTCAAACTTCCAACAGTCATCTTCCACTATCATCTTTATCATTATTATTATTATTATTAATATATACCTTATCATATATATATCATATATATACCCCTCCTCGGTGCCCACAATCTATCATCATCTTCATCTTCCTCACATTAAACCCTAAAATGAACATCTCAATTTCGAATTGGGGGTTTGTCATCTTCATCTTACTTTCAGTCAACTGTAGCATTACTTTATCCGATTCAGACCAGATCAGTCAACAGAAGTTGGATCAAGTTTCGAACCTCCCTGGTCAAAATTTCAATGTCGATTTTGACCATTATGCAGGGTATGTAACTGTGAACGAAGACTCTGGAAGAGCTCTGTTTTATTGGTTGACAGAGGCTACTGAGGATCCTGCTTCCAAACCCCTTGTTCTTTGGCTCAATGGAGGTTTACTTCTTAATTACCTTGTTTAATTCATATTCTGAGTAGTTGTGAGATTTAATCATTGTGATTGGAAGGTTTAGTAGGATGTTAGGGAGTTCAATCTTGTTTTCATTTGATCTTAGTGATTTATTAGGGAGTTTTAATCACAGTGATTCATGATCATGAAGTGGGTTGGTTGATAAGATTGTTTGTTTGCTTTAGGACCCGGGTGTTCGTCGATTGCATTTGGGATGGCTGAAGAAGTTGGGCCATTTCATGTTAATAAAGATGGAAAGTCTGTTTACTTGAATCCATATTCTTGGAACACTGGTAAGATTTTATGTTAAATTATAACTAATTTGTTTTGATTATTGAAAGGAATGTTTGTTAATTGTTAAGTGATATGCAGTGGCGAATTTATTGTTTCTTGATTCCCCTGTTGGAGTTGGCTATTCTTACTCAAATACCTCTTCGGATATTTTGAGCAATGGAGATAAAAGAACTGGTATAACTTCAGTTTTATATCACATGTGCATGCTCTCTCTCTCACACACACACACTCATGTATGTATATACATGTGTGTGTTATGATGATGCTTATGTACTTCTCTTGATCTGTACTTTTGGGTCACAGCTGCGGATTCACTTCAATTTTTGTTGAATTGGCTTGAACGCTTCCCTCAGTATAAAGGAAGGGATTTCTACATAACAGGTGAAAGCTATGCAGGTACATGAGTGTAACCGAACATTGTTCCTAATTTCCTATTATCTTATGCTTGTTACCAGTTAAGTAGTCAGCACTTCTAACAGAACTTGGAAATGTTGACATTTGTGAAGTTTATGCACTACATGGTTTGATGTCGGAAGTTGTAATGTTATTTCTTTTCTTTAGGAACGTAAAGAGTACTTAATTCTAGTATTCTTTTAGATGATTTCTACACATCTTGGGGGGTTTATTTTCTTTCATTTCTAAATGGCAAGTTTTTTTCTGCATTAAGGAATAGGTAATAAAATGGTAGATAAATTTTGCTATATCTATATAATAGTTACTAGCTTTAAAAAAAATAGTTACTAGTAAAGTATATTGTAAAAGTGCCAATGTGCTGGTATTTGATAAAAGACCCACATATGGGGAGAAAGGGGGGCTGGCTTTCTCGAGATAAAAGAATACTTCTTTGTAAAATTTTGGCAGAAATGTTAACTGTTAAAGTGTATACGTGAACCTTTGGGATCCCTTGAAAGAATGATTGATTCTAGATTTTGTAAAGATGCGTGGGCCTTTAAATTGGTATTTTTATCGTCTCCAGACAGGTTGGGCTGGGCTAATATGTAAACACATTTTGTGCATTTTGTTGATATTTACAAAAAAACTTAGTGTTACATAAAAATTAGGGATTATATTATTAAATAATAATCTAATTTTTAATAAGCATTTCAAACACTTTGGATATTTCAACCTGGCTGGTCCATTTGACCTTTTTCTGTTTTAGTTAACTTTTATAATGAAACTCCTTGGAGTTAAACGCAACTCAAATCAAACCATTTGTAGTCAAAAGGCTACGTCTAATCAGTTCCTTGCAATAAGAGTTGACAGGTGTGATTTATGGTAATTTGATTAAGTGTTCTTTTTCAGGACATTATGTTCCTCAATTAAGCCAAGCCATTGTGAGATATAACAAAGTAAACGCGGGAAGTCCCATTAATCTTAAGGGTTACATGGTACAGAACTTTACTTGACCAAAGTTTTGTTACATGTCTACTACTTCTATCTATCTGCATTTCTTGTAAAAAAATTAAATTGGAATATGTCAATTCCAGGTGGGGAATGCCCTAACGGATGATTATAGTGATCATGTTGGAGTTTTCCAATTTATGTGGGCTGCTGGTATGATTTCTGACCAAACTTACAAGAAATCAAACGAATTATGTGACAAGGAATCGTTTATTCACCCCTCGCGTGAGTGTGACCAGATAATTGATATTGGTTATCAAGAAATGGGTAATATTGATCCTTATAGCATCTTCACTCCTCCTTGCACCGCCAACAGTGTCACTAAGCGGCTTCTGAGAAGATGGCATGTGAGTATTCCTTTTATAAAATGCCGCACATTAAAGGCTAAATTTGAATTTTGGGCTTTTTTATTAGTGATAGACTATTCTATCACTAAATGCAGTCCAACATACCCCACATTGTGTTGGCGTTTCGACTCATTTTCTTATGTATTGGTCAATTTGGTTATGTTTTACCTCTAACAGGTTAAAAGTTTCAGTTAAAAAATTTTAGCTAAAAAGGAAACAGGTCAAATGGGTCAAACCTAATTTAACATCTCACGAAGTTTATTTTGTTGTCATAACCTCCCTTCTTAATCACTTGATTCAAAAAGGTTGACAATTATCGTAGTATTATCTAACACCCTAATTATTCTAAAAAAGGGACAAAGTGCTTTGAGTCAACCCATTCTGACTCTTGCCAAAGGTTATCCATTTTAACCCATCACATAAGCTGTCCAACATGTCCATTTGCAACATCTACCTCAATCCTACATCTTTACTTTCTTCTACTTGCTTGGTTGCTAATAAGAAACAACTAGAAGCTTATAGCTACTTGAGATGAAAAGTTCCAAAGGTACTACTTTTTTTGTCTCATGAAAATGTCATGTTTTAATCTAACAAATATGTCAAGAAAAATGCTGGGTGTTTTTCTAAATATCTAAAATATCTCAAGATCAACCAAATAACAGAATCTCGTGGACTAAATCACTACTAAAATTTTGTTATAAAGTAATGGTAAAATAAGCTAATGTAACTTGAAAACCTTCCAAACTAAAAGAAATCTTACAGTGTTCTTAAAACAATATGCAAAATTGAAAGCATTGTAGTTTTCATGAGACAAAGTCCAATGAGAACGCCATTAGGGTAGTTTGGGAATTTACCTATAGCCAACTTTCCCATCATTAGATATACATATTAAACATTTCTATCTTTTATAGGTACTTTGTCATGTTAGGGAGTAAATTTTTTACTCTTTCATATATGACAATAGCATTGATTGAACAGGAACTTGTGTAGATACTTAGATATGTAGATTACATTATATTATCATCCACATCTAAAAGTTACTCGCTTTCTCATGTTTTTAAGTTTGTTACTTTTAAGAGGATTTGTATATTATATCGGTGGCATATTAGTTAACTAGTTTAGAAACTCATGCATCACATGGGTTGAATGAAAATATAAAATTAATAGCTAGTAATCAATATTTATATTTTAAAATAACTTTTAACATAAGATATGAATGAAATTACGCATAATTAACTACCTTAAATAATAAAACAATAACAAACATTTCTTTAAAACCTTTATCATAAAAAAAACTTTTGTTTTAATACTTTTCTGAAATAAGGTCGTTTTTGGAAAAAAGCTCTTCGTATTAATTTTTTTTTAATATTTCATAAATTTTTATTTTTAAAAAATTAAAATTTTTAATTAAATTTTTTTTATTTATAGAAAAAATCTGTTATATAATTGGAATCGGATATATAATATCATTAGCATTTAATATTATCATTGAATGGTGGACTTCTTACTATAATGACATGTGGCAAACTGATTGTGAAAAAATGCCACGTGACAAAAATTATTTTGCTTTATTAGAGAAGATATATTAAAAGTTTACGGATATCAAATGTTTTCATATTCAATAGCATATTATCATGTTAGCAAGGGTATCTATGGCAACTTAAAGTTCCAAGTACTAACATGTTTTTGCATGACAGAGGGTAGGGCATATTGGGCAGAGTTATGATCCTTGCACTGAACAACACTCCATAACTTACTTCAATCTACCAGAGGTTCAAAATGCACTGCATGTTTATCACAGTAACGCATCAAGAACCTGGGAAACCTGCAGGTAGTACTTGTATATCAATATATGCGCTACCAATTAACCATCACATGATATTGCAAATTATGGTCATATTTAAATTGGAAACTTAAAATTTTTATTTTAATAACTTAATTTTGTTGTGCAGTAATGTTGTAGGGATGCACTGGAAAGATTCTCCTATATCTGTGCTCGATGTCTATCAAGAACTTATAAGTTCAGGACTTCGTATTTGGATGTTCAGGTTCTTAGTACTTATTTAGTAATTTTCAGAAGATAATGCCACCGAATTTGTTCTTATTTTTAATTTCTGTTTTGTTTTGTTACAGTGGTGATACGGATGCAGTGATTCCAACTACTTCTACACGTTATAGTATAGATGCTCTCAACCTTACAACAATCAGCCCATGGCGTGCTTGGTATGAAGATGGACAGGTAATGCTATCCACGCTGTTTTGGTGTGGGTCCCACATGACAAGGAAGTGCATATGCTGTCATGATACTAGTTTCTGTTATGTAGGTCGGAGGATGGACACAAAAGTATGAAGGGTTGACTTTTGTAACGATTAGAGGAGCGGGGCACGAGGTACCTTTGCATAAACCGAAGCAAGCACTCACCCTCCTCAAGTCTTTCTTAACAGGGACCTCAATGGCACCATTTGAGCAAGTGATAGAGTCTGAAACTTCTGCTGCTCAAGAAGTTAGCGGATTCTAATGGTTCCGTGCGGGTTCAGTCTTTCTCAACCATGGTGGTCTTACACTTCTCTTGACACGCTAAACACGAATAAACGCCTTTTGATTTTGAAAGAAGATAGGTCAGTGTCATTTTGGGCAACACTGAAAGTTGAAATTTGTATGTTATTTGCCAGAAACTTGATACTGCAATGGTTTTTCATCTTGGGTTCTACCTGTCCCTACATAACACCATATCTGCATGTGATGCCATCACCCATAAATCATTCTGGCGAAATGAATTAAAGCGCAATGCAAACAAATTCAAGATCAAATCATACATACTCCTTAAACAACAATGTTATCTTGTTACATAAGTAGCAAGTATTCTAAGGGGCTGTTTGGTAATATCTGAATGATTAAGTGCTGAACCAATAAGAGGTCTGAACCATTAAGTGCTGAACCATTAAGAGGTCTGAACCATTAAGAGCTGGTATATCATTAACTATTCAAAGGCAAATGTCTGACCAATTCAGATAAGAGATCTTAACCATTCAGCATTAGACCTCTTAACCATTCAGTATTATACTTGTATAATGCTTAACCATTCAGAGGCAAATGTCTTAACCATTCAAACTTGTGCTCGTGAAACAAACAGTCTGAACCATTAAGTGCTGAACCATTCAACATCTGAACCATTAAGAGGCTGATTAAGAGGTTGCCAAACAGCCCCTAACTTATATATCTATAAGATAAATAAGGGGATAATAAACTACCAAATTCATTATAACATATAACAATATTGAACTACAACAGTTGAGCATAAATATAACAAATGACAATTGCTTATGTAAATGTTATATATATCGAGTATAAACCACACACGCATACACATCACTTAGTTATAATTTGTTTAACTTTAACATAATCAAAATTACTTTAGGCTTTAGCTTATAGAGCTTTTACTCGTTTAGATGCGGGTTTTGTAGATAAATTGTTTAGAGTAAAAAATATATAAAAATATGCAAAACAAGCCATGTATTGTGGTTCTTTTAAAAGAGTTAAAAGCATTTTCATCACACGATGCTTTAAACTTGAATTACATACATGGTCCGACATATTAAACTTGAATTGTACCGAATGTGTGACACTAGAAGTAATCTTAATCTTCTTCACACACAAGTTTTAACTTGAACGAGTGTGGCAATGTGGCATTTAAAGTAACTTTCTTAATGGACAACTGGTGGTAATTAGTGTACTCTACAACTAAAAAAATGAGGAGTTAAAATTCCGTGGGGGCATAAGTTGCAGTGCTGTTATCAAAAAAGAGGAAAAAAAGAAAAAGAAAAACAGAAAAATAACCTACTTTAGTTCTTAAGGTTTAGTTAAAACGACCATTTTAGTACAAAAGTATAAAACATTTATTTTAGTCCAACAGTATAAAAACATGTATTTTAGTCCAAATAGTTTCATTTTTGTAACAATTTTATCCAATTCTTAACATCATTAAAATTGTTTTGTTAAGTCAATTTAAAATGACTATAGTGCCCCTTAGCATATAATTAGATGAACTTGGTAATTGGTAATTATGAATATGATTATGAAGTGTATAATTACATAATATATAAAGACTAGAATAATACACTGTAGACCCTATACAATTAGATACTATTTAAATATAGACTAATATTTGTTTAATATCCCCCCGCAAGCTAAGGCCGGGGAGCGACTTTTAGCTTGGACCGTAAGAAGAGGAATTTTGGAGAAGGCAAGGGCTTTGTAAAGACATCTGCAATTTGATCATCTATAGTAATAAACTAAACTGATAACTGACCCCGAGCCACCTTTTCTAGAACAAAGTGGTAATCTACTTCGACATTGTTTGTACGAGCATGAAACATAGAGTTAGCTGATAGGTATGTTGCACCTAGATTGTCACACCATAATGTAGGGGCAGATCATGTAGGAATGTGTAACTTATGAAGAAGGGTTTGTAACCATGTCAGTTCAGTAACAGTATTTGCAAAGGCTTTGTACTCGGACTTTGTGGATGACCGAGAGACAGTCTTCTGTTTTCGTGCAGACCACGATACAAGATTCAAGCCCAAATATATAGCATAGCCCCTTGTGGAACGACGGTCATCCGGGCACCAGCCCAGTCCGCATCCGAGAAAGCAGTGAGGTTGGGGGGTGTGGAGTCCGCATAGGCGTGTAGAATTGAATCGGAGTGCCGTTGTATGAGAAGCCCATGAGAGATAGTACCTTGAAGATAGCGTAATATGCGTTTGACAGTGGACTAGTGATTTTCTGTAGGGGAGTGCATAAATTGGCAGACTTTGTTATCTATATAGGCAATGTCTAGGTGTGACAGAGTGGCATACTGAAGGCCGCCAACAACCTATCGATATTTGATGGGATTATCAAATGGTGGACCGTCTTCCAAAGCTAAGTTAGTCGTGGTGGAGATGGGAGATGAGACAGATTTGGCATCGGAGAGGCCCGTTTTCTGTAAGAGCTCAGAAATGTATTTCTGTTGGGACAAGACGATGTCTGGCCCTTTGGGAACAACCTCAATTCCTAAAAAATATGATAGGCAACCCATGTCTTGTACGGGAAAGATGCGGCCCAGATGCTGAATCATTGAATCAATAGCCCGTGGATCATTACCTGTCAAAATTATATCATCGACATAGACAAGCATATAAAGTAGTATGCGCCTTGATGAGTAAATAAATAAGGATGGGTTGGTTTTAGATCCATGAAAACCAAGCTTGTTGAGTGTGGTAGATAACTGGTGAAACCAAGCCCGTGGTGCTTATTTTAACCCGTAAAGTGATTTGTGTAGAAGACAAACATGGTTCGGTTTAGTCGGATCAATAAAGCCCTGGGGTTTGTTGTAGATAAACCATCTCCTTGAGGTCCCCGTGCAAAAAGGCATTTTCTATGTCAAGTTGTCATAGTGGCCATTGTTGTGTGACAGCTAGAGATAACACAAGGCGGATCGTCATCGCCTTGACAACTGGACTGAAGGTGTCATCATAATCAATACAGAACTGTTGTCTAAAACCTCTTGTACATAACCATACTTTGTATAGTTGTATAGCCCCTTTGGGATCTCGTTTGATCTTATAAACCTATTTGAAGTCGACAACATTGGAACCAGGAACACAAGGGACCAAAGACCACGTCCTATTTCTCAGCAGGGCCGAATATTCTTTAGCCATGACAGCCCGCCAATGAGGAATATTTTTGGTAATTGTAAAGGGTGGTTGGACGGTATTTGGGTCATAAGTGGTGGTGTGAAAAGAGGATGGGTTAAAAAGGGTTGTAGGTTTAGGATTGGGACGAAGATTAGGTGGATGTTAGCGAGGGACGGGTGTTGGAGTAGGCTGGTTGGTGGCTGTAGTGGTAGCGGGTGGTGAGGAGTTTAAGGGTGGGTGTGGGGCTGGTGGGAATGTTGGTGGATGTTCGGAGGAAGTGGTGGTGGTGGAGGGTTTTGGGAGACGTTGATAGGTGCGAAGAGGAGGAGGTGGTGGTGTAGAAATTGTAGGGTTAGGAGGAGGTGGTGTTGCAGGTAGGTCAGCGGGTGGGGAATGTTTGTCGGGTGTGTAGGGATCTAAGGCGGGTGAGGGATAGGTAGGTCGGTTAAAGGGGAAGCACAATTCGTTGAACCGGGCATGACGTGCAATATAGAGACGACCGGTTTGAGGATCAAGACAGCGGTAACCGTGGTGGTTCAGGCTATAGCCTAAGAAGACACACAGAGTGGAACGGAACTCGATTTTGTGTCGGTTGTAGGGACAAAGATGAGGAAAGCATTGGGAGCCAAAAACTCGTAAAAAGGAGTAATCGGGTATTTGGTTGAAGAGGTGTTAGAAGGGTGAAACGGGGGATTTGTTTCGGGAGGGCATACGGTTGATGAGATAAACTGTGGTGTCAAAGGCATAGTTCCAAGATTTGTAAGGCACATGAGAGTGGGCTAGGAGTTTGAGACCAGTTTCCACAACATGGCGATGTCGCCGTTCCACGATAACGTTTTTTCACTCGTGTTTGGGCACGAAAGGCGGTGAATGACCCCTAGGGAATGAAAAAAGTTTGAGAGGTTTCGAAATTCACCACCCCAATCGGTTTGAACTTTTTTGAGTTTGGTACCAAATTGGCGTTCGGCCATGACGATGAATTGCTTAAATAGTAAAAACATCTGATTTTAATTTGAACGGGAAAAACCATATAAATTTAGAATAATGATCGACACATAAAAGAAAGTAATTATGACCTGTAACAGATGTCACAGCAGAGGGACCCCACACATCACAAAACACAAGAATACAAGATTAGAACACATGAGAACTTTTAAAAGTAGAATTCTTTAAATGTTGTTTTGAAGATTTGCCAATAGAGCAAGATTCACAGAAAGAAGTAGAACAATTGTTATTTAAATGTAAATGACAAGCAGATAGCATTGATTTCAAAAGTTGTGAATGAGGATGTCCCAATCTTTGATGCCAGATGTTGGAGGATGTCCAAATTGCTGAAAAAGTGACTTTAGGAACTGGTTGAAAACGTGGAATGTTGAAGAAGTAGAGCCCATTAGTGCTTGGACCCGTGAGGAGGGTAGTGCATGTAGTCTCGTCCTTCACACAAAAGAAAGAAGCATGAAATTCAAAATAAACATGGTTATCATGACAAAATTTTTGGATAGATAAGAGATTTTGTTGAATTTTAGGAACATGAAGAACATGGCGAAGGTTAAAGGTACGGTTGGGTGAGTGGAAGTGTTTGGAACCTGCAGGATCGATTATGGGTGGTTTTTCTCTCAACTCACTGTGAATAACACTCAGCAAGTAGTCTATGAAGAGTTGATCACAATATAACAAATAAGAAGCAGTAAGAAAATTAACACAGGAAGTAAATTTTCAAGGTACTTTTATATATTGCTTCTCAACTCAAAAAGGATTACAAGACTCTTGGACTCAAATCGCTTATGTAATGAGTTACATGGAGAAGATATATATAATACTACCTACAGCCGGATATACTTTGATACCAGCTGGACACCTCTAACCTAACATCTATACTACAAGACTCTAGGTGAGGTCTTTCAGACATTTTACCTGAGAGTTGGTAGTCTGGACATGTCCCTGACTTACCTTTTGTCACCAACTAAAGTTGGTAACATGTACTATCATAAAAAGGTGAACAGTAGAATAAAGTATGGTCAACAACATGGCTCTTTAGGAAGATACCATACTGTATCAGAGGTCTGCAGCGGACTGTCAGGGACCATACTTATATCTACTGGACATAGCAATGTCTTCTGAAGGATAAAATGCTTCGGAAGAATAACTTCTTCCGAAGCCACTTATACTTCGGAAGACTGCTTCTTCCAAGGCTTGGAGTCTTCTTTGTCTTCGGAAGCAGACTTTGTCTTCAGCTCTTTCATCAGACTTTGTCTTCGGAAGCTCAGACTTTGTCTTCAGCTCTTTCATCAGATTTTGTCTTCGGAAGCTCAGACTTTGTCTTCAGCTCTTTCATCAGACTTTGTCTTCGGAAGATAGTCTTCAGCTGTTGACTTCAGCTGTTGCCTTCAGCTGTTGACTTCAGCTGTTGCCTTCAGCTGTTGACTTCAGCTGTTGCCTTCAGCTGATATCTTCAGCTGTTGTTCTACAGACTCTCGGAAGATCTCATGCTCAGCTTCGGAAGCCCTTGAATGTAGTACCAAAAATGACTATGTGAAGTGGTTTTGGTTGCACCAGCCTTATAATGATCCAACAAACTCCCCCTAGGTTGATGCTACCAAAACTTCACTTCCCTCTTCTTCTCAAAGCTCTCAGCACTATGGAAAGTAAGTGTTTATCAGTGTCTTCATTCTTTCCTGATGTGGTGCTGAGAATCTTGTACAGATCCTTGGTAGACAAAACCTCCACTCTGTCTCCTTGGATTATGTGTACCCTTTGTTCTGGCGCTCTGAAAAGAGTTAGTTGATGGGAACTATAGTCATATTCCCATCTAACTATTGGTTCCAATTCAGGACCTTCCACCATCTGTAGAAAGGCTGTGCCTTTGGTGGTTGGTCTTTCCTTGTCTTCCACTCTTTTCAGCTTCAACTCTTCTTCAATCTTGGCTCTTCTACTTTGTTTAGCCAAGTGGAGACCGCTGATATGATTTCTGATGTGTGCAGCAGTCTCAGAGTTGGAGGGATTGGAGAATGGCTTCTCTGCAAGCTCAGCAAGGTCAAATCTGCTGAGATGCAAAAGAGAGGTGGCATTGAGCCTGTTGGTTTCACCATTCTCCCTTTCCACAACAAAGTTGTGAGAAGGTTCATCGAACCTTCACTGGATTATAGCATTCCTAGGTCCAGGAGATTGACTAGAAATCCTGTCCTCTTTTCTTGTATCCAGTAGAGTCACCAGTCTCCTTCTTAGTCTCTTCTCCTCAGCATTGAGGGTATCGGAGTTGAGACCAAGAAGTCTTGCAGCCTGGCCCAAGGCGTCTCTAGGCAACTCAAGAAATTGTCCTAGGGTGAGGGAGCTTGAAGAGTTATCAACATAGGTGATGTTGATAAGGTCTCCCTCACAGGAGATGCTGCTCAAGGTGGTGCAGTTGATGAGCCTTGTCTTGAACTCCTTTATTTCCTCAAAGGAGAGATGTTAAGGAGGCTGAAGGGATGGTCTTGGTTTTGTTGGGTAGGCTTAGGTTTAGTGGTTTTGGGTTGTGTTTTAGGTTTTAGGATGGGTAGTTTGGGTGGTTGAGGTGATGTGGTAGGTTTGGGTAGAGTTATGGGTTCAGGGGTGAAGGTTTCATCAGTGGGTTCGGTTTTAATGGGAAATGGGATTGGTTCTTCTGGTGTGGGTTGTGGTTTAGTGGTTGGATGTGGTTGAGTGGTTGGGGTGAACACCATTCCCTGTACCCTCCTGTACATCTCCTTCCTTTTCCCCAAACGGATGTCAGCTTTTATTTCACTGACTATCCGCTGGAGTGTCCTTTCGGACATAGGTCCCACCTGCCTACCAGAGAAGCCATGGGCCCGAGATAGTCTTTCATCCAGGCTTTGTCGTTGGACTTCTTGGTGGCAGTGACCCCCTTCTCTTCCTCCCCCTCTTCTTCTCCCTCAACTTCTCCCTAGCAGCCTTCTTCCTTTCCTTCTCCATTTGATCCTGCTCTTTGTTGTGGAGCAGCAGGATCATGTCATCATCATGTGGAGACAGTTCAGGAAGACTGAAGCCTCTTGAGAGTAGGAATTTGATCCTATCCTCTCTCAGCTTCAGGGCTGCCTCCCTTCGCTCTTCTTCTTCCCTCTCCAAGGCTAACCTGGCTTCTTCTTCTTGTTTTAGCCTGGTTGACCTCTCCAAAGTCACCAACTCCTCTAGTGGTAGCAGGAGTATCTCCTCATTGGCAGCTCCTAAGCTGATGAGCTGGTCAATGAGTGTTGTCCTTCTCTTTTGATTGATTTCTTCCTGATTGGCTGCAGCTGCTTTAGAACTAGCAGCTAGCAGTTTCTCAGTAGGAAACCTACCTTTCCTTTTGAGCTTCTCAATTCTCTCCTCCTCCTGAAGCTCTTCCGCAGTCAATTTTCTTTTTCCTTTGTCTTTGGCAGTGCTTGACTGTGGTGGTTCTTGGATAGAGGGTTGTGATTGAGAGAGAAGTTCAGCTGGTGTTTGGGTTGGAGGAATATCAGAAATGTCCTCCCTGCTCACCTCAGATGCTATTTCAGCAATAACATCTGTGATGGTCAGTTCCTCGGACATCTGAAATAAGCCTTCCGCAGCTTCTATTTCGGCCTCGGAAGACTTTTCTTGTTCTTCCGAGGCTTCAATGTCAGCTTCGGAAGCTTCAGTTGAGCTTCGGAAGATGAGACTGCTGCAATTTCTGTCCCATCTGTTTCAGTTGCTGGGCCATCAGTCCCCATTTCCCCTTCGAAGTTAATCTCAGGTTCCATGTGGACCTTAGTTGACCAACTTCTTCCACAGTGGTAGAAGGTGCAGTCAGTCTTTGAAGCTCCTCAGCCCCAAAATATATAAGTGTGGTGTCGGGGCTGGGCTGTTCTAGGGATGATCTCAATACAAACTTTGTGAAAAGTCTGTAGAGATCTTGAAGCATCTTTGAGTCAATCTCTAGAAAAGATTGAGATGACTCAGGTAGTGTGATGAGTTGGGAAGTAATAGATTGGGTCTGTGGTTCCTCAAGTGTTTGTCTCTGAACTTTCTCCCCCTTTTTGGTAGCATCATCTTGAGAGCTAGATGAGCTAGAGGAAGAAGTCATTGAGACCTGAATAGGTACATGCCTAACAGACCTCTCCGTCTGTTTCTCAGCTAGTTTAGCCTTGAGTGTTAATCTCAAGTTGCTGAGTGGCAGTCCTTGATTCTAAGATCCTCACCTGTGATTCCAGGTTGGAGACCTTAGAAAGCAAGTACTGAAGTGTTAGTTGCATACTTCCCTCATCTTCATGAGAAGAATCATAGGGAGATGAGATAACATACCTAGTATGCTCAGTCTCACCACCAGATGTGGCTTCTTGGCACCCTGGATACCTTTGCTCAGAGTCATCTCTTTCAGAGATGTCAATGGGCAAAGTTGCCGTAGACTCAGTCCTAATGATGTTACCACTGTCCTGAGAGCTCAATGAGAGACTCTGAGTAGTGGCAGCTGAGCCTACATGAGTCCCCCCCCTACATCAGTGGGACTCACCTCAGTAATTGGCTGCTGATGGGGGCTAGAGACAAGGGATCTCTCTTGGCTCTGTTGATCTTTCAGAGGGTGTTGTAGATCAACTTCATGGCCATGGAGAGATGTAATCTCTTCATCAGTACGGAGTAAAAGGTCAGTGAAAGATAGGGAAGTTAAACCTACTGACCCGGGACCTAGATCAATGTCTACAGGCATTGAGCCTATGGTGGGGCTGTCCCTAGAAGGCTGCACAGGGGAGTGTAGAGACTCACCCTGTGGGCTTAAGGCTTGGGGTTCGGGCTCTTGGGTTTGAGACTGAGGAGGCTCAAAACCCACATTGAGGTCGAATGTGAAGGATGGTGTGACCTCGGACTGAGTGGGAGCCCATGATTCCACTCTAGCCCTTTTGGTTTGAACTGAAGGAGCTTGTTCAATCAGAGTAGATTGAACAAGGGTTCGTTTGGGTCGTCTCTGGTATGTAACTTTGATGGGTAAAGAAGATTTTGGCATTGTGGTGGAGGTTGCTGGTGTGGGTTCATCACCTGTGGGGATAACAGGGATGTCACCAGGAGCTATGCGCTCAGTCATCTCTGGAGGTAATGGAGTGTACCTTCCAGTGAAGTTGATGGAAACCTTCTTCAGTATTTTGAAGATGGTAGGCCTCACTTGTGGAACAGTAAGAGCAGCTGCGCAGACAAGCTTGCTCGGTTCCAGCTCACAGTTGATTATGTGTTGAATAAATCTGGGATACATGAAGAATGTATCCCTGCTCAGATTGCTGATAAGGTTGGTCAACACAAATCGTGAGTAGTTGAATCGGAGACCTCTCACCAACCCATGAACTAGGCATCCTAGTTCATATGGGATTTGATCCCAACCCCCTGATTTGTTGGAGAGGCAGTGCAGGATAATGTGCAGCAGGAACTTCCAATGGTAAGAGAAGTTAAACTTGTAGACGGTAGACCTGCTCACATCCCCTCCATATCCCATGAGGATATAGGTGCCTTCCAAGTCTTCTTTGGGGAACTCAGTAGGAGCCCCATCATCATGGAGCTCGAGATGCTCCCTGATGAGCTGTTCAGTGATGACCAACTCTTGGCCACAAATGCGGGTTCTCAGGACTCGAACCCCATTCAGAACTGCAGTTTGACCGTTGCTCCAGAATTCGGACATATGGTTGGAGTATACGGTGGGTTAACTGTAAGTGCAGTGAGGTATGTGGATTCGGTAAGAAAGGTGATGATTTGGGTGAAGTCGGCATCCCTTGACGAATCAAGTAATGCGACTTGGTTGTGCTGAGGGTTTAGCGCCATTGAAGAAAAGGTAAGCTTGAAATTTGGGTGAAATTGCAGGTTTGACAGTGAAGGGAATAGTTAGGGCAGTAAATTGGTAAAAGAAGATGAAATTGATCAGTCAAGATTATTTAAAAGGGATGAATTTGGGTAGTGGCGGTAATAGGGTAACTGTTTTGGGTTACTGTGGGTGGTATGGTGGTTTACGGCGGAGAAATGATAGTGGCGGCAAGGATAATTTTAAATAATCTGACCATCATGAACAAAATCTTTACTTTTTACAGAGTGGGGCCCAAAAGATATCCGTTACATATAAAAACCTTTACTTCCGAATGTAAAACATTTCCGAAGGTAATTGTCTTCCGAAGTCAATTTCTCTTCCGAAGCAAGGCATTGCTTCCGAAGGTAAAATGGTCTTTGAAGGTACTTTCTCTTCCGAAGCAAAGCATTGCTTCCGAAGGTAAAGTTATCTTTCCGAATGGAGAGTTTTATAAGCTTCGGAAGTAGATCTGATGTAAAATCAATCGCTTCTTCCGAGACCAAAAACTCTTCCGAGAAGACAATTTCCATTGAGGAATTTTGGCTTCGGAAGATATTCAAGAATATCTTCCGAGAGTTAATTCCTCTTCGGAAGGAATTTACACTTAGAATAATTTAAAGATCTTTTGTAACAGGGCTTAAATTGTATTGACACAAGACATTACACATTTAAAAAGCTTTTTCAAAAGAGGTAGTTAATCAATATTTATCATCCCAATAGCTGATATGAGATACTTAAATCTTTGTTCATCAAATGCCTTTGTGAACAAATCAGCATATTGTTCATTTGAGTCAACTTTGATTAACTTGATCAGATGTTTCTCATGAATATCTCTAATGAAATGATACCTGATATCAATGTGCTTTGTCTTGGAGTGCTTCACCGGATTCTCAGTAATGGAGATAGCACTATTGTTGTCAATATGGATAGGAGTAGTCATGAAGTTGAATCCATAGTCTAACATCTGATTTTGAATCCATAGCAGTTGAGCACAGCAGCTAGCAGCAGCAATGTATTCAGCTTCAGCAGTTGATGTAGAGACACAGGATTGTTTCTTGCATTGCCATGAGATAATCCTTCCACCAAGAAATTGACATCCTCCTGATGTTGATTTCTTGTCAATGTTGCAGCCACCATAGTCACTGTCAGAGTATCCATAGAGATTGAAATCACTATTTCTTGGATACCAGAGACCTAGTTTAGGTGCTCCTTTGAGGTATCTGAGGATCCTCTTTGCAGCAGCTAGGTGAGACACCTTTGGAGCAGCCTGATATCTTGCACAAATGCATGTGGCAAACATGATATCTGGTCTACTAGCAGTGAGATACATCAGAGAACCAATGATTGCTCTATACTGATGTTGATCAGTATCCTCCCCCTCAAGGTCAGGGCAAAGATTATGGTTTCTGGGTATGGGTGTCTTGGCTGGTTTACAATCCTTCATTTCAAATCTATCTAAGATGTCTGAGACATACTTAGATTGACTTATGAAGAACCCTTCCTTCATCTGTTTCACCTGAATTCCAAGGAAAAAGTCCATTTTTCCCATGGAACTCATCTCAAACTTCTGCTTCATAATGCTTTCAAAGTCCTTGCACATTTGGTCATTTGAAGAACCAAATATGATGTCATCAACATAGACTTGTACAAGCAAAATGTCTTCTCCACTCTTTCTGATGAAAAGAGTCTTGTCAATGGTACCTCTAGTGTATCCATTCTTCAGGAGAAACTGAGACAAGGTCTCATACCACAGCCTAGGTGCTTGGTGCAGCCCATATAGAGCTTTATCCAGTTTGCACACATAGTTGGGGTGCTGTGGGTCTTCAAATCCTGGAGGTTGACATACATAGATTTCCCTATCTATATCCCCATATAGAAAAGCACACTTGACATCAAGTTGGTAGACTGTGAAGTTCTTGGATGCAGCATAAGCAAGGAAGATCCTAACTGCCTCAAGTCTTGCAACAGGTGCAAAGACATCAGTATAATCAATTCCTTCCTCCTGGGTGTATCCTTGAACTACTAGTCTTGCCTTGTTCTTGATAATCAAGCCTCTATCATCTTTCTTGTTCCTGAATACCCATTTAGTGCCTATGGGTACTTGACCAGATGGTAGTGGGCATAGATTCCAGACCTTTTGTCTTCTGAATTGAAGCAGCTCCTCCTGCATCGATTCAACCCAACTACTATCCTTTAAGGCATCTTCCACCTTCTTTGGCTCCATCTGAGACAAGAAGCATGAGTACAAGCAGACATTCCCATGATGAGTTTGTCCTCTTGTTCTCACACCCTCAGAGACATTCCCTATGATGTTCTCAGTTGGATGAGTGTTGTGAATCCTAAGGCGAGGAATCACTTCCAGTTGCAGAGATAAGTCCAGATTGGACATATTCTGATCAGGAACTGGATTACTCTGTCCAACTGCTGTTTCAAAGTCATTCAATGAGGACTGATTGAATGATTGAGAAACATCATCAATGGTTGGTTGTGAAGTAGTATTAACAGTTGCCTGTTCCTTCAGAATACTACTTCCCTCAACCTGGTGTTGTAGTGGATCACCTGAAGAGCTTTGAGGTTGATCAAGTGATTCACTTGTTGAAGCTTCACTATTCCTGGAGATAGTTACACTATCAGATCTGTGAATGGTTGAAGCTTGTTGCCTTTCAGCTCTTGGAGAATTTGGAAGAGGTCTGGGAAGCTCAAATAGTTGATCTGCATCAGCATCAGCATCACCTTGAGCACCTGTTCCAGCTGAAACATTCTCACAAGATTGTTTAGAATAGTTTGGAAACAATTCTAAATCAAAGATATACTCAGGTCCATTCCCCCTAACACAAGGAGTGTGCTCATTAACAACTATATTGGATGACTCCTCAAATTGTTGATTCTTGATGTTGTATACTCTATAAGCTTTGGAGCTAGAAGAGTATCCAACAAAGATAGCATCATCCGACTTCTCAGCAAACTTTGCTAAGTTGTCCTTTGTGTTAAGTATGGTACACCTGCAGCCAAAGGACCTTAGAAAGCCAATGAACGGTGGCCTCTTGTTCCATAACTCATAAGGGGTTTTTCCATGGGGCTTAACTACAAGAACCCTGTTCTGCACATAGCATGCAGTGCTGACTGCCTCTGCCCAGAATGTTAGAGGCAGCTTTGAATCAGCTAACATGGTTCGAGCAGCCTCAATAAGTGTCCTGTTCCTCCTCTCAGCAACACCGTTTTGTTGAGGAGTTCTGGGAGCACTATATTGTCTGGCAATCCCTTTTGAGTCACAGAATGAGTCAAGAACAAAGTTCTTAAACTCAGTCCCTTGATCACTTCTAATGATCTTAACCTTGTGATCAATTTGATTTTCTATTTTAAGAATAAAAGATTTTAAAGTTTCAGCAGTTTCATCTTTACTTCTTAAAAAGAATACCCATGTAAATCTTGTAAAATCATCAACTATCACAAGGCAGTATGATTTCCTTCCAATGCTCATTATACTTGTGGGACCAAAGAGATCCATGTGCAATAAGTGTAATGGAGTAGTGATAGAGTTAACACATTTGGATTTATGAGATGATCTGTGTTGTTTCCCTTTCAGGCATGCAACACAGTTATCTTTGCAGAAAAATTCCTTTTTAGGCAAACCATGTACCAAGTTATTTTTAGCCAATTTATTCATTGTTTTAAAATTCACATGACACATGCGTTTATGCCATAGTGTTGACTCATCACTATCAGCTTTGGAAAGAAAGCATGATACTTCACCCATAGGAGAAGCATTGTTCATATCCAGCTTGTACATATCCCCTTTCCTGGGAGATCTAAGAAGCACCAATTCCGGAGGAATTGTCATCCCTGGTTTGAGGATAATGCACTCATGTTCTGTGAAAAGCATCTGATGCTTCTGGTCACAGAATTGAGAAACACTTAACAGATTGTGTTCAAGCTGTTTGACAAAGTGAACTTTGTCAATGTTTATTCTGCCATTGGATATACTTCCTCTGCCAGAAATATATCCTCCGGCCTCACCTCCAAATTGGACAGGCCCTCCATCAAAGTTCTGGAATTGTTGAAGGAGAGATCTGTTCCCTGTCATGTGCCTGGAGCATCCACTATCTACAATCCAGACATTGTTGTTCTTGTCAAATGGACGTCCCTGCACATAAGATGAGATGGTTAGTTTTGTTTGGAAGCCCAAGCCTTGCAGGTCTTGGGCTCTTCCAAAGATAGTGACATAATTGAACCAAAGGATATGCATTGGGGTTCAATAGAGGTCGTTGAAGAAGAGGTTTGGGCTGCAACATCTTCTTTGATCTTCCAATCCATCCCTTGGTTGATCTTTAAGGATGAGCTTTTGAAGCAGCATGGTCTTCTTCCGAAGCTTCTTTCTTTTCGGAAGAAGCCTTCACCACCTTTTCTTCCGAAGTAGTCTTCTTCTGAGATGGTTTCAAGGGAGCCTTCTTGTTCTTCCGAACCTTAGAAGGTTTAGCTTCCGAAGCCATTTTCCCTTCGGAAGGAGTACTTCCTTCCGAAAGCAACTTGGCTTCCGAGACCAATTTTCCCTTTTTCATCATTTGGACCGTTTGAAGTGGTCCAACTGAGAAACCTTCTCTGACTCCTTCTTTTCTAGTATTATTTGCATAATGTGTGCTTGCTGGATTGTAGTAACAATCTTTAGCCATGTGGTTGTGCAGACCACACATTATGCATGCAATGCTAGCCTTCTGGGAACTTGCAGGTTGATGTTTCTTGGATTTCTTCTCTTCATCAGCAACTTTCCCTTTCAACTTCTGATCCTTTGGTAGGACAGGAGTGCTAGTACTACACTCCTTTCCTGAATCAGGAGTACCTACCACTTGAAATCCGGCAGAAATGAAGACACCCTTTTGCTTTGGGTCGATCTTAAGCTTGGACTCTGCAACCTTCTTGGCAGTCCTTCTAGCAGCCTTAGCTCTGCTTCTTCTTGCCTTGGTGGTTAGGATTTGGTCTTCATAGGTGGAGATGAGTGTATCCTCCGGTTTCTCCCCTGTGGTGGCTACTATTTTTGCCTCATCCTCTAGTTCCAATGGAGAAGGGTCAGCAGTTGGAACCTCTTGCTCTTCAGTACCACATCTAGGTAGTCTAATAGACTCATAAGAGTGTGGAGGAGCTATTTCATTGGTTCCCAACCCTTCTTTGTTTTGATAAAACATTTTGGAATGAGAGGTTGATGCAAGAATAGTTTGGAAGCTTTGCTCAGCAATAGCTTGCTTCCTGGCCTGAGCCTCAGTTGTGACCAACTGGGCTTGAACTTCAGATAGTTTGGATATCAGATCTTTGATTTGAGTCTTATAGTTGGTCTTTTCATGTTTTAAAAGAGACATAGTTTTCTCTAACTCTTCAATTTTCTTTTGATAGTCAGATTCAGCTCTCTTAAAATCAGATTTTAGCACATTTAAAGACTCAACGTCAGATCTGATTTCCAAAATATAATCCTTATAGAGTTTAACTTTAGCAATACAGGCAGCAGTACAAAGATGTTCATATACCTGATCATCATCTGTTCCGGCCATGAGTGTTTGAGCGGGAGTCACATCTTGTACCATGAAGCTCCAGTCAACTTCTTGAGCAACAGCAGCTGTTTCAGTTGACTTCTCTTCATGCTTTGAAGCAGTGGGATGTGTGGAGGCCTGTGGGGTTCCCGGGTTGTTCTTGGGAGCCTTGCATTCCCTAGCAAAGTGATCAAGTTGGTTGCAGTTGTAACACTTTGCTTTGCTCTTATCAAACCCAAACTTGCTGTTGACTGGGTTTGAGGGAATTGCCTTCCAGTTCTCTTGAAGAACTTCTTCACTCTGTAAGTTAAAAGAGCCATCTGTTGGACAATGTCCACATACTCCACATCATCTGGACTGAAGCACTCAAGATCATCAAAGCAGTATTGAAAATCACCAGAGTGTCCACTTCCAGAGACAAAGGCACAACTATCCTGAAAGGAGTCGTGTTGAACTTTTTGAGACTTTGGAGTCTCAGGTAGAGTAATAGGGTCCACTGTGTGAGTTGTCAGAGTAACACAGCAACTGATGTTGTGGTTCTATGATTTCCCTTTCAACCACATGAAGGGCTGAACTCAGTTGGTTATTGGAGTGACCAAAGGAGTTCTGCATGTTCATCTCCATCTGGAATGCACTTAGGATACCATACAACTCTGTGAGAGTAAAAGTCTTAAGGTCCGAAGTTCTCTTGATAACAACACAGTAGTGTGTCCATAGTTTAGGAAGGGAAGACATGAACTTCCTAACTATGTCTCTATTCTCAAGAGCTACTCCAATATCCACCAGAGTATCTACTATCTCAACATACCTGAAGTATTATTGAGTCAAGGTCTCACCAGCCTTGAAAGTAAAGTTCTCAAACTGCTGCTTCAAGAGATCCTTCTTGTTCTCTTGGGTTTCCTTGGATCCTTCATACATCAGCTTCAAAGCTTCCCATAAGTCTTTGGCAGTCTTGCACTTCTTGAAGCCTCTATAGACGGAGTTGGGGAGAGCAGTTTGGAGAGAAGTCATAGCCCTTTGATCTAGCTTTATTCTCTTCCTGTCTTCCTCTGAGTAATCATCAACATCTTTTGGAATGATGCGATTACTAGTGGCAGAAGTAGTGCTTGGTATGAAAGGACCATTGACAATGGAGTCCCACATCCTTGAATCTTGACACTTGATGAAGCCTTCCATTCTGATACACCATGTGTCAAAGTCTTCAGGGGTGATCAGTGGGGACTTGGTCATGGTACCGGTTTCCATATCAGCCTTGGAGAGAGCGACTATTTGAGTGAGTGGTTTGAAGTGAGGAGTGAAAAACAGGTTGATTTGGATGATAAGATCTCACAATCAAGAGCCTGGAGCTCTGATACCAATTGCAGGATCGATTATGGGTGGTTTTTCTCTCAACTCACTGTGAATAACACTCAGCAAGTAGTCTATGAAGAGTTGATCACAATATAACAAGTAAGAAGCAGTAAGAAAATTAACACAGGAAGTAAATTTCAAGGTACTTTTATATATTGCTTCTCAACTCAAAAAGGATTACAAGACTCTTGGACTCAAATCGCTTATGTAATGAGTTACATGGAGAAGATATATATAATGCTACCTACAGCCGGATATACTTTGATACCAACTGGACACCTCTAACCTAACATCTATACTACAAGACTCTAGGTGAGGTCTTTCAGACATTTTGCCTGAGTGTTGGTAGTCTGGACATGTCCCTGACTTACCTTTTGTCACCAACTAAAGTTGGTAACATGTACTATCATAAAAAGGTGAACAGTAGAGTAAAGTATGGTCAACAACATGGCTCTTTAGGAAGATGCCATGCTGTATCAGAGGTCTGCAGCGGACTGTCAGGGACCATACTTATATCTACTGGACATAGCAATGTCTTCCGAAGGATAAAATGCTTCGGAAAAATAACTTCTTCTGAAGCCACTTATACTTCGGAAGACTGCTTCTTCCGAGGCTTGGAGTCTTCTTTGTCTTCGGAAGCAGACTTTGTCTTCAGCTCTTGCATTAGACTTTGTCTTCGGAAGCTCAGACTTTGTCTTCAGCTCTTTCATCCGATTTTGTCTTCGGAAGCTCAGACTTTGTCTTCAGCTCTTTATCAGACTTTGTCTTCGGAAGATAGTCTTCAGCTGTTGACTTCAGCTGTTGCCTTCAGCTATTGACTTCAGCTGTTGCCTTCAGTTGTTGACTTCAGCTGTTGCCTTCAGCTGATATCTTCAGCTGTTGTTCTTCAGACTCTCGGAAGATCTCATGCTCAGCTTCGAAAGCCCTTGAATGTAGTACCAAAAATGACTATGTGAAGTGGTTTTGGTTGCACCAGCCTTATCATGACCCAACAGAACCAATATGTAAGATGGGTAAACCCTTACCACCACCAATATGGAGGCCACTGCCATAGTATGCTTCAGAATTGTCAAACCCGAAGAGATCTAGTGCAACGTGGTGGTTGGAACCTGTGTCTGGAAGCCAAGTTGACGATGTTTGTGACCTCTAATCAGCATAGTTGGCTGAAGGTTGTTGTCTTGGCCAAATGGTGGCTGGATCATGATTCGGGCACTGAGATGGAATGTGTCTGATGCCACACCTGTTACAAGATCCATACACAATGTTCTAATTAGTGGCCCAATTAAACTGATTTCGATTACCTCCATTGTTACGGTTGTTTTGTTGAGTCAAGCTTCCTCGTCCACGGTTGTTATTGGACCTGTTTTTACGGTTGTTTGATGATCGATTGGTGTAGAAGGCTTGGGGCTGTGAGGGAATCTATAGGTGCAGCCCAAGTTAAGCCGCAAGCTGATGAACAACCTACACAACAGCATCAGAAGGCTGAATAGTAGTGGTGGCAGGTTGCATATTAGTGATAGTAGGTGATGGCTTGATTACTGAAGTGAAAGATTATGTAGGGGAGATGGTATTGTTTTCGTTCTTTTAAAGCATGTAGTCATGATCTGCAAAAAGGGAATGCTAATTGTTTAGTTAGGGTTGCGGTCTTGGGTCCGTTGTATTCAGGATGAAGACCTGAGATGATAAGCATTACTAGATCTTTTTCTTTCATCGGTTCGCCTATATTGGCAAAGGCAGTGGAATACTCTTGAGCCCTTGTCAAGTAAGCAAAGAAAGTTTCATCAGGCTTCATCTCAATACATAGCAACTGTGTCTTCAATGTGTATTCACGAGACGAGGTATGGGGAGAAAAGGCTCGTTCTAGAGAGAGCCATAATTCTCTCAAGGTGGCAGTGCCTTGAGCATGTTGAATGACACTTTCAAAGACCGTAGATAGGATAAGCATCTGCACGTGGGCATCGTTGTCGACCCATGCAGAATATTCTGGATTCGGTTGTCTTGTTTCGGTTGTTTTGGTTGTAGGTTCTTTGTCTTTGGCGGAGGAGGAAGAAACCAGGATAGTAGCCTCCGGGCATGGTATTGTACCATCTACATAACCAAACAGCTTGTTGGTTACTAGGAACGGTTGTATTAGAATTTTCCAATGGCATGATTGTCGGGTTTTAGGAGAAAACTGAACTTGTGAGAGTTGTGGATGGCCTTATCCTTTGAATCGAATGTTGTGATAGTGACCATTGTTGCCGGTTTGTGAAGGTGCGACGGCTAGGGCTTCTTGGCGGCAATTAGGGCTATTTTAGGGTTAGGCGCTGATACTAAGATAAATTTGGTAATTGGTAATTGTGAATATGATTATGAATTGTATAATTACATGATATATAAAGACTAGAATAATACACGTTAGACCCTATACAATTCGATACTATTTAAATATAGACTAATATTTGTCTAATATAATTTAAATAAAATAGAAACTATATAAATTTTCAAATAAATCTCTTACTCTCCCTCCCTCCCTCCCTCTCCCCCCCTCCCTCTCTCTCTCTCTTTCGCACTCCCTCTCCATTCAACCACCATCATCATCATCAACAACACCTTAAACCACCAATTGTTGTCCACCCATAAAGAAACTCGAAACACTTAAACTGAAATTGATGGTGACAAAAAAAATCCATAAAGGTTGCACAAACTCTAAATTGAAATAGACACAATCTACACAATAAGCCATCGTCGTCACTGGGGTTTCACCCACCACCATTTCAAGGCGTAATGGAGACGGGGGGACATAATCAAATCTTTAAATTGAAGTTTTAACTGGACAGAACCCCTAAATCTAAACTAAAAATATTTCTTTGTAGGAAAACTCCAAATAGTAGCTTTAAATCGAAGAAAGGTGATCGATGGCGTTTGGTCTCATTAAGCTGTAAGGGGAGTTCGTTGGTGATGGCAATGTTAGCATGATTAGCGATTCACAAAAGATGATGGTCTGTGATGAGAGAGATAGAGGGAAGGAGGGAGACAGGGGAGAGAGAGAGAGGGGGGAGAGAGAGGTGGCGGTTGCTCAGCACTGGTGGCTTCAAATGGCAGTGGATTTTGGTTATCTGACGATGGTTAGAGTATAGAAAAACAGAAAATGCGAAGAAAAGGGGGTAGGGTGGGGTATATGTGTAATGTTTGTTATACTATCAGTGACATTATAGTATTTTTACTATCAGTGAAAAACTAGCGCTGTTAACGAACCGGATGAAAATGATTACAAAAATGAATATATTGGACTAGAAAAGTTATTTTTAAACTTTTGAATTAAAATAGTAACTTTAACCAAACCTTAATGGCTAAAATAGTAATTTACTTTAAATAAAGTTAAGTAATTTTAAATTTTAATCCATGGGTTGTCTTATATATTAGGATGGTATAAGAAACTTAAATTAAAACAACCACTAACATAATCTAGTCTAGTAGCAAGGTGTAACATTTCATCCTGATAGGTTTGAGTAGATCGGTTAAAAATAATAATAATAATAATACTTAATTAATGTGACATTTAGAGTGGTCTTAATCTATGGGTTGTCTCTTATTAATTGGTCCCGTTAATTCGCAACCAACAAATCTGCGAACCCACCAACCGACACAATTGACTATCATCACTATTAATATATTTATTATCATACATTCATACCCCCTCCTCTGTGCTCACAATCAATCATCATCTTCATCTTCATCATTAGAATGAACATGTCAATTGCGAATTGGGTATTCGTAATCTTCATCTTACTTTCAGTTAACAGTATCGTATCTTTATCCGATTCCGACCCGATCACTCAACAGAAGTTGGATCAAGTTTCGAACCTGCCCGGTCAAAATTTCGACATCGATTTCGACCATTATGCAGGGCATGTGACAGTGAATGAAGAGTCTGGAAGACGACTGTTTTATTGGTTGACAGAGGCTACTGAGGAATCTGCTTCTAAACCCCTTGTTCTTTGGCTTAATGGAGGTTTACTTCTTAATTACCTTGATTAATTCATGTGCTAAAGAGAAACTTACGTATGCATGGGCTTAAGGACTGCATGCATGACATTACAATTGGGCTATGACCCATTATTCGATAATTAACTTAACAGGTTTTAAGTTTTAATCATTAAGGGTGCAAGGTTTAGTATGATGTTAGGGCTTTAATCAGCAATAATTAGGGGGTTAAATCATGTTTTCATTTGATCGTGTGGTGATTATGGACGGAGGCTAAAGTCCATTATTCTCTATTTGGTCCGTAAAAACATTTAGAAAAATTATAGACATGAGATATAGATAGTTAAACAAGTCGTTTTTATATTTGATCCTTGTGTTAATCACATCATCTCTAGTATGTTAAACACGATATAACTTGTTTTCCAAGCCCTAGTCATGAACGGTTTTTAGCGAAGGTTGTTTGTTTATTTTAGGGCCTGGATGTTCATCGATTGCATATGGGATGGCTGAAGAAGTTGGACCATTTCATGTCAATAAAGATGGAAAGTCAGTGTACTTGAATCCGTATTCTTGGAACACTGGTAAGAGTTTACGGTGACAAAACCAGAGCTTCTTTGTTGGATCAACACCAAGTCATGAATTTATAACAACCACAAATTATGGTGACAGGTTATCAGCGGACCCTCTGGACCCTACCTAGTGGATTTATATAAACTTTTAGCTGAATTTATTTTTACTTGATAATTTATAGATAAGTTTATTTATGATATTATTTGAATAAAATAGAGTTTATTAGAAATAGTGTAAATAAAGATGTAAGTATCAATTATAAGTTAATACTTGATTGTTTGTTAACTGTTTACTGATTCGCAGTTACAAATTTATTGTTTCTTGATTCCCCTGTTGGAGTTGGCTATTCTTACTCAAATACCTCCGCGGATATTATGAGCAATGGAGATAAAAGGACTGGTATAAGTATAACTTCAATTTTATATCATACTTGCGTGCTCACACACACTCTCATGTATGTATATATATGTGTGTGTGTTTATCATTATGATGTTTATGTACTTCTCTTGATTTGTACTGTTGGGTCACAGCTGAGGATTCACTTCAATTTTTTGTTGAATTGGCTTGAACGGTTCCCTCAGTATAAAGGAAGGGATTTCTACATAACAGGGGAGAGCTATGCAGGTACATTAGTGTAACCGAACACTGTTCCTGTTATCTTATGCTTGACACCAGTTAAGTAGTCAGCACTCTTAACTGAACTTGGAAATGCTGGCCTTAGCTTTGTAAAACAACTGATGTGAACTTGAGGTTTCTGCAGTACTTGGTTTGATCTTAGAAGATTTAATGTTATTTCTTTTGTTTAGGAACTAAGAGTACTATTCTAGTATTCTTTTAGATGACTTCTACACATCTTGGGGGCTTAATAAGTCCCTTTCAATAAGAGTTGACAAATGTGATTCGTGGTAATTTGATTAAGTTGTCTTTTCAGGACATTATATTCCTCAATTAAGCCAAGCCATTGTGAGATATAACAAAGCAAACGCTGGAAGTCCCTTTAATCTCAAGGGTTACATGGTATAGAATTGAACTTGACCAAAATTTTGTTGCACGTCTACTGCTTCTATCAATCTGCATTTTTTTGTAAAGCATTAAAAATGGAATATGTCAAATGCAGGTGGGGAATGCTCTAACGGATGATTATAGTGATCATGTTGGAGTTTTCCAATTTATGTGGGCTGCTGGTTTGATTTCTGACCAAACTTACAAGAATTTAAACGAATTATGTGACAAGGAATCGTTTGTTCACTCCTCATGTGAGTGTGACCAAATAATTGATATCGCTCATCAAGAAAGGGGTCATATCGATCCTTATAGCATCTTTACTCCTCCTTGCACCGCCAACAGTGTCACTAAGCGGCTTCTGAGAAGATGGCATGTGAGTATTCCTTTTTTATAATGCCGCACAATAAAGGCTAAATTTTGAAATTTGGGTTTTCTTTAGTATTTTCCTATTCTATCCTTAAATGCACAGTCCAACATACCCCACATTTTGGTGGCGTTTCGACTTATTTGCTTATAAATTGGTCGATTTGGGTTATGTTTTACTTCTAACAGGCTAGATAGGTCTATTCAAAAAGTTTAGCTAACAGGGCTAGATAGGTCTATTCAAAAGTTTAGCTAAAAAGAAAAAGGGTCAAATGGGCAGAACCTGATTTAATATCTCACAAAATTTATTTTGTTGCACATAACATCCCTCCTTATTCCTTAATCGCTTGATTCAAAAAGGTTAACAACTATCATAGTAATATCTAACACACTAATTATTCAAGAAAAGTGGACAAAGTGCTTCGAGTTATACAAAAAGTTACTCATTTTGACCCGTCACATAAGTTGTCCTACATCTTCACTTTTTTCTACTTATTTGGTTGCTAAACAAGAAATTATTACAGGCTTATAGCTACTTGACATGAAATATTCCATAAGTATTACTCCCTTTTTTGTCTCATGAACATTTGATGCTTTAATCTGACAAATAAGTCATGGAAAATGCTGGGTTGTTTGTCTAAGTATCTAAATTATCTTACAAGATCAACAGAATAACATAATCTCATGGACTAAATCACTACTATCAAAGTTTTCTTTAAAAGATCAGACTGCTTAAGTAAGCAACCGTAACTTAAAAACCTTCCAAACGGAATGATAATCTTGCAGTGTTCTTATAACAGTATGTAAAATTCAAGTGCTGTAGTTTTCATGAGACACCGACAACGCTACTAGGGTAGTTTGGGGATTCAATCATAGCCAAACCTCCCATCGTTGAGTGTACATGTGAAACATTTCTATCTTAGATAGGTACTTTCATGTCGGGGGAGTAAAATTTTCACTTATCAATACATGAATTTAGCATTTATTGAACAGGGACTCGTGTGGATAATTTTATATGTATGCTATATTATCATCCACATCTCGTAATCAATGTGGACACAATCTTATAAAAAAATGATAAAAAGTTTCTCATGTTTTTAAGTTTGTTACTTTTTAAGAGGATTTGCATATGCTGTTGGTGGCATATTAGTTAATGAATTAAAATTTTGCAGATATCAATTGTTTCATATTCAATAACAAAGTAAGGATATCTATGGCAACATAAAGTTTTAGGTACTCAATATTTTAAGAAAAAATGAACATGTTTTTGCATGACAGAGGGTAATGCATATTGGGCAGAGTTATGATCCTTGCACTGAACAACACTCTACAGTTTACTTCAATTTACCAGAGGTTCAACATGCACTGCATGTTTATCACACTAACACATCAAGAACCTGGGAAACCTGCAGGTACTACTTGCATATCAAAATATATGCTACCATTTAACCATCACATGATATTGCAAATTATGGACCTTATGGTCATATTAAATTTGAAAACTAAACAAATTTATCTTAACAACTTAATTTTGTTGTGCAGTGATATCGTAGCAATGTACTGGAAAGATTCTCCTGTATCCGTGCTTGATGTTTATCAAGAACTTATAAGTTCAGGACTTCGTATTTGGACGTTCAGGTTCTTCTTAATACTTATTTAGTAATTTTCAGAAGACAATGCCACTGATTTTGTTCTTATAATTATTATTATTGTTGTTGTTTTTGTTAAAGTGGTGATACGGATGCAGTGACTCCAGTTACTTCTACACGTTATAGTATAGACGCTCTCAACCTTACGACAATCAGCCCGTGGCGTGCCTGGTATGAAGATGGCCAGGTAATTCCATCCATCACATACGCACACGAACACTAATAAATGTTATTTTGGTGTGGGTCGCACATGATAAAAGATGAAGGGGATATGCTGTCATGACTCATGATACTAGTTTCGGTTATGATATATTTTTTTGCCACATAGGTCGGAGGATGGACACAAACTTGTCAGAGGAGTGGGGCACGAGGTACCTTTGCATAAACCGAAGCAAGCACTCACCCTCCTCAAGTCTTTCTTAACAGGAACCTCGATGGCACCATGTTAGAATTTTAATAATCAAGAAATCAGAAAGTTAAAGTAAACAATAAAACTGGCCGGCAAGATAGGTGTGTCGATTGGTAGTTAAGTTAGTTAAAATGACGGTTATCTAACTGACAAAAACTTTGGGAATATATACCTGAATGTATTCTTAGTCTTCCTCTAATTGTTTGCAAGTATCCCTATTCCTAATTCATGTTCATATAATCAATTGTGTGTGTATAAAGATCTAGGAGAGATTCAATTGATATCACAATGTTGGACTTTGGAGTATAAGTTTAGCACTAGTAAATAAAATATATGTTATGTAAATATTATGTGACAATCATTTGTGTCCTAAGTATGATTAATGGGTCAGTTTGGATAAGGCAATTCCTCCGCCAAATTATAATAATATTAAATTGCAATGTCGGTGATGTGAGAGGATAGTACTGTAGCTAAGAGTACTATCCTCTCTGCATGTGGTACTACTTTGTTTCCTTTTTGCTTCACACGTCACTTTCTTCACCCTCCTCTACCTCTTCATCTTCGTCCTAACATTCTCCCTCTTCACCACCATTCCATACGCCAGAACAACCACCACCGCCACAGCCGCCGCCGCCGGAACCCTAACACACCCACTCCCCAGACAATTTGGTGGAGACGGTGGGTTATTGGGGCATTTTGTGGTGGACAAGAGGGGTTACGGTGGCGATGGGTTGCAGTTTTGCCGGAATCCTCCGTCTGCAGCGGCGACGGTGGTGGTGGTGTGATCGGGATGATGGGGTGATCGTTGGTAAATGTAAATATGAATATGAAGATATGATATTTGAGAGAAGTTGTTGATGTTTTTGGGTTGAATTTTAGCGTTTTGTTTCGTGTAATTGGATCTTTGATGATAATCAATCAAAGTTTATGTAGAATTGTAGATTGTTCATCTGCAAATTTGAAATTGAGAGGTTGAAGATGAGGGGCTTTGAATTTGAGATGAGTTTTTTTTTCTTTTTTTCTTTTTTCTTTTTGAACAGTATGTAACATGACGTTAAAAAACGTGCCTGAATACAATTTAGAAAGTTTTATTGTAGTTTTAAGCGATTTGGATTCTAAGAATTTAGTTTAAGATTAATTGGCTTGATAATCATAACAAATTCACAATTATTTACGTTAGATTACAATTATGGTACAATAATTATTTGTGACCGAAATGGGAAAACGTTAAGTGAAGTAGACCTTAAATCTATGTTGATTATGCTACCGGAATTATCTTGATTATAAAAATAAAAAGTAATAGTATCATTGGTTAAATTCTAAACATAGATTATTGATACGTTGTTTCAAACATATAATAAAAAAGTCAGGTGCGTTTAAAAAAATTTTGTAACGATATTTGATTATAGAAAAGGGTAATGAGTATACAATTTAAATTCAGTTTGGAAAGTGGTTTAAATACAAGCTGGTTCAGCCAGGGGAAATTTGAATTTTAACTGATATTTTGCTTTAAATTTATTTTATAATTGGTTAGTTTTAGTTATAAACAGTTTGATTTTTCAGTTGCAAGAAATCAGTTTGTTAAATTGATCAACTGTCGGTTAAGCTCAAGTTGTAAGCCTGCGTCACATCGAAGCTTATTTTAGTAATAAATCCAACATCATTTTGGACTAAACAAAAATAACCAACTTAAGAAAAATGAATGAAATGATCGTTGAGTAATCAAGGAGCTGACCCAAAAGCCAAAGCACGTGATGTTTGTGATGGTACTTTTTACGATAAGAGATGCTTTAAGGTTTTACGTGGTAATGATAGCTGTCACGATACGTTTTTATATGTGCATTTTGATATTTCGAGTAATGACAAAATCCCACCGCAATTCGCGGAGATGAAAATCTAGTTATAATAATTAACAATATGGCATTAATAATATTAAATAATTGTAAAGCAATTCAATAATTGAAAAAAGATACTGGAATTTTGCTGATGAAGAATTTTGAAATGACTCCAATGAAACAAGTCAACATAAATCTGATTTCAAACCACGATTTTTTTTAGGGCCTACTAAAGAGACGCCCTTTAGGATAAATGGACGCCCTACTTACGGGCCGTAAGGCCCTTCACGGGCCGTATGGGTCAAATCGGTCATTCAGAAACGAAATTCAAAAACGTAACGGCCCGTGAATATGATCACGGTCGTGTTTCTTTACGGCCCGTGAATTTCTTCACGGCCCGTATGGAATTCGTCTTACGGGCCGTGAACTTACTTACGGGTCCTAATTTCACTTTTAATAATTTGACGAGATATATTATCCTCGTTTTTCGTGTAATTTTGTATTTATTACGTTATTTGATATGACGTAATATTCCTCGATAGTCGTGTAAATTTGTATTTATTACATTATTTGATATGACGTAATATTACTCGATATTCGTGTTAATTATGTGACGAGATGCAATATTCCATTTCAACTACTATATAAACGTTAGTTTATAAATTCATTTCATAATTCAACGATATAAATTCATTTCATTTGAACTACTACATAAACGCAATATTCCATTTCAAGTACTATATAAACGTTAATATCTAACGTTACGATGTCTTTCTGGGATAGCAACTATTTATTCGGTTCGGAATCTAACTATTACCCTCAGGAGGGTTACGGTTATTACGATGAGGCTGCTTCAAACTATCCAGGACAGTTCGCGTCCAATTACGGCGGGAATGACGGCGGCGATGACGGGGGTGATAACGGTGGCGATAGCAGCGGGGATAATGACGGTTCTGGTTCCGGTAAAAAGGGTTTATACGACACGAATCAGGTTATAAGATATATCATATTTAATTTTACTTTCATTTTACTATCATTTAGTAATAACTAACTAAAAATATTAAATTGATTAGGTTTTCTCATCTCGCGAAGAATTAGTTGATTGGGCAACTAACGTGGGGCGAGATAATGGGTTCGTTATTGTCACCAAACGTTCAAAAAGAAATTCGAATGGTTTGGTGGTTAAAATTTGGTTGAAATGCGATCGGGGTGGTGTATATAAGGGAGCATCCACTCTAAGAAAAAGTGGCACGAAAAAAACAAACTGTCAATTTGAATTGCAGGGTAAGTACCAGATGCAGAGAGATGGGTGGATTATAGTTGTTGTGGATGATACTCATAACCATGAACCTGCTGAACACCTGGAAGGACATGCATACGCAATGAGGCTCACCGAAAATGAGCTTTCTACTGTAAGGAATCTGACCGAGCAAAATATTGACCCTCGAAACATTCTAGGCACGTTGAGGGAACAAAATCCCAATAACGTGTCTGGGTTACGAACCGTATATAATGCTCGGGCAAAAATAAAAAAGTCCACCAGAATTGGTGAAACCCCAATGCAGGTTTTTTTTTCTATACTACAACAACATCAATATATTTACACCCCTCACATTGAGGAACCGACAAATACCGTCGACGGGGTTTTTTTTATACATCCCACATCTCACACATTATGGCGTGCTTACCCACACGTGCTGATGATTGACACAACATACAAAACTAACTTGTATAAAATGCCTTTTGTTCAAATATCTTGAACTAAGGCCCGTACGGAAGTCGAATTCAAAAATATCTTGAACTAAGGCCCGTAGACCTGGTTGAACATGTAGATTTAGTATAGTTTACACATTTATCAATTCTTTCAATTCTTTATTTATTCAATTCTTTATTGTTGTTGAATTGTAAACATGTAATCTATTATTTATTCAATTCTTTATTGTTGTTGAATTGTAAACATGTAATCAATTCTTTCGTTTTCTAAAGAAAAATGCAATAAGAAGATTATCGAATTTTTCTTCAACCTTTGAATTTTGTTTATATGACCTGGGCATTTGGTTAGCAGGATGTTAATGATATGAGATGCATAATATTTGTTGAGATTCAAGTATGTTTTCAGTGCAACTTTTCCGACTGAGATTCAAGTATGTTTATATAATTGCAGAGCCTGGCGTCGGATTTTCTGAAGGATTATATATTTCTTTCTGTGGGACGAGTAGGTTCAAGTACTGATTTTATTATCCAAAAGATTGATTTAATATTATTCGTACAAACCACTTCCTCCACAAGCACAACCAATTGTAAACATATAATTAAACATTTAAACGTCATCCAAAATAACTCATAATATATAAACATAATTTTTCAATTTTTTTACATGAAAGGTAAATAAAATAATAAAATCCTACTATCTATGCGTCATGACCACCACCAGCATCACCAACACCAGCACCAGCATCCTCCGCATCACCACCACCAGCAGCCTCCTCGTCATCACCCGCAGGTCGTCTGACAAACGGAGGCAACTCCGGCCGAGGGGGGAGGTCGATACCCTGGCTAGCAGCAAAAATGCTGCACGCATCCGCCGTCCATAATAGCAAGGCCTGGGACTGGCGCAACAAATGTAGTGCCTCCGCCATAAACTCCCCCGTCGGCGGAATCTGCCGAATGATGGTCCTGGGAACAGGCGGTGGGACGGGTGGTCCGGCGTGTGGCTGCGGCTGCGGCTGCTGCTGCGGCGCCGGCTGCTCCTCCTCCTCACCAACGTTCGACACCGGCTGCCAGACGGTCCGACCACCATCAGTGGACCATCGGAGGTCGTCGCCAAATTTGGCGGCAATCCCCATGGCCATGACGGTCTGTCGACCCAAAATCCGAGGCGACGTGTCCGTAGTCTGCCTCCCAATTAGGGCGTCCGTAAACAACCCTAAACGCGAGGCAATGACGGTGATATACGAGGCGCAAACAATCGGGCTATCCATCTGCAAAACAATCAAACAATAGGCATAGTTATGAATCGCATAATAGATAATACTTATTTGTTAACAATTAGTAGAAATATTTTTTACCTTGCCCTGAATGACGCTCAAAAAATAGGCGGCCATGCAGTGAGCTAGATTCACCCGTCTGGGTGAAAGCAAGGCCCTCAAAAAAAATAAGTCAAGGAGCGACACCTGCTCCATGCTCTGGTCTCTGCCGGCAATGGTGCCGGCAATGCACCGGTGTAGATACCGGTGCAAAGGATCCCTAATAGAGGTCGCCCTAATGGCGCCCTCCCACGGCTGGTCGGAAATGGTCGGCCACCATCCGACCAAAGGAGCCGGCTCCGACTGGACCTCGTCAGAATAAAAACGAGGATCCTCCGTCTCCTCGTGGGTGTAAAACCCAAGAGTCACCGCCCGTAAAGGGACGTCACGGCCCGTAACCCTTTGAAAATTCAAAGGGTTACGGCCCGTGACGACCCTTCACGGCCCGTAACCCCCAAAACGTTTCAGTTTTCAGATTTTTTAAAATACAATTTTAATATATTTAAACGAAAAATACACAAAAATAAAATACGGATTTGAATACGTACCGTAGTATGGAGTCGGATGTATGAAAATGATGAAAATACGGAGGTCGTGACGGGAGTAAATCGTATGTGTGTTTTGGGGGCGTAAATGAGCAAATGGGCCGTGAGGTCCTATATATTATCGGGCCTCACGGTCGTGACGGACCTCACGGCCCGTTACGTAATTTCCACACGGCCCGTTACCTCCTTCACGGGCCTTGATGCTTTGTACTTTTTAAAACACGGCCGTTGACACTACACGGTCGTATGGTGACACACTCACGGCCCGTAAAGCCTCTCACGGGCCGTACAAAACTTTTTCAAGTCTATAAATTCAGCCGCTTGACACAAACAATTCACACAAATTTACTCAATACCCAAAACATGAGTGCTACAAGTGATCAAAATCCGTGGACGGATGAAGAGGAGGTGACTTTAGTAAGATCTTGTATCGAAAATTCAGGTACTATCCCGCCAAATTCAATATTTTGGAACCGGGTTTCAACTCGTTTTCATCAAATTCTCGAACGTGAAGAATATCGCACCACTCGTGAACTTAGCAACAAGTGGTCTGACTTGAGAAGGAAGGTCACGACATTTCACCAGCTCTACAAAGACGTTTACAACAATCGAAATATGTTATGGAATGATACGGATATTATGACAAGAACTCAAGAAAGATATCGGGAGAAATTTGGAATTTCCTTCAACCATTTTGCGGCTTGGATCTTTTATAAAGATCAAGAAGATTAAAAATTATGTGTTTTATTTTTGTGTGATAATAACGGTTTATCGTTTTTGAAAAAATGTACTAATAAACGTTTATGTTTTAATAAAATATTTCATTACTGTTCTACATTACACGTCTAGAATACAGTTCGTCTGCCATAAATCTTCGGAATCTAAAGCAAGCATCCTGTAAGCTAACCTCTTGCCACTCTAAAGATCTATTTTGAACCAACCTACGCAATAACATACAAATTACAACTCTCGAATCTCGACCAATATGACCGGCGTTAGGGGGCCAAACGGTTTCACCCGATACCACCAGTTCTTCGATTTCTTCTTGTCCGGAGTGCTGCCAATATTGTATACGTGATAGAAAATGTAAAAAGTACGATTCGAATTGTACGAAAATCGTTCGCGCATTACGATGAATGCACCATGAATCATCACACGTATTTGGTCGGCATTCGTATGGAGAATATATACGAACTTGTAGTGAGTCCATAGAAATCTTAAAAGATACCAATTTTCTTCGTCATCAGTCATTGGTACGTAAACCTACAAAACAATTTAATTCACGGTTATAAATTTATGATTTTTATTGTAAAACATGAAAACAGTATTACCGTATCAACTTCCCATAACGCGGGATATAGACAGTCACTCCCGTCTCCAAATTCGTTACCATTAACGGACCCCGAGTATATTAAGTTAAACCACTCAAATGGGAGAATCGTCCAACGATCACTACCCGGCAACTCTTCGGTTCTACGTATTTCTTCGTATCTCCATATTTTGAGTCTATTTGTCCACGCCCGAACATGCTATAAAACAACAACTTTTTAATTGTTAGAATTTTAAAATAAAATAAAATATATAAAAAAACTTTAAATCATACCTCTGTACCTAAAGACACGTTTCCGAGTAATTCACGCCAAAATTGTAACGGAATATCGGAATGACCCATGTAATACACTCTACATGTTTGGGAGTCACCGTTACGTATAAAGTGAATAATATTCTGAGACCAGTTCCTCCCGTTCTGCCAATTATGGTTATCTATTGGATCGGGAATACTTTCCACAATATCTCGTGAGTTTGAAGATGACTCATTTTGACGTCTTCTCCTACCTCCACGAGAAGACATTTTTACTGTTTTGTTTCTCACTAACCATATAACAAGTCATATATATAACGGTTTATATAGAATCTTAAATCGAATCAAGGAATAATACGTCGCGTCATATAATTATAAAATTTAAAAGTGCACGCAAAACGAGGAAAGTAAATTCTCAGAAGGACAACTACGGCCCGTGAAGGATCTCACGGGCCGTTATTGAGGTAGTTAACGGGCCGTGTGTGCGGACGTTTACGGGCCGTTTGTTCCTTCACGGGCCGTGATTAAATGCAGTTGTGAGAATTAAATTTCGAAGCCCTCACGGCCCGTAAGGCCCTTCACGGGCCGTGAAGAAAGTCAAAGGGCGTTTATTTATCACCTGACAGGGTGTCTGATTATCAATGGCCTTTTTTTTTCAGATTCACATAATTTAAATATTTATTTGAGATTTTTCTTATTAAGAGCTATATAAATAGCAGTACATTAGCATATCACTCCTCTAACACAGCAAATACAAAGATTGCCACTACAAAATGAGCGTTCTACGCTAGACCAGATTGGCTTGATATGTATACAAGCTTCACCACAATTATCTTCATCACAAGGATCCGGTGCATAATCATGAGTGAAAGCACACAAGCCATGAGCTGCATTCCATTAAGAAATAAATAAATAAATAAATAAATAAATAAATAAATAAATCAATAAATCAGTAAATCAATAAATAAATAACGTGATTTGATTGTTTATTATGGATTAAAAAAAATACAGTAAATATATATTACCAAATGCGTTGCATTCGTCTTGTGGGGTTTTAGCAATACCATTCACAAGAGTTGAAAATAAAAAGCAGAGAACAGTAAAATACATGATACTTCTATTCATTTCAAATTTTATTGTATCGAGTAAAGCAGATGACACCTAGAAATAGTATAAATGGTATTTATAACATGTGTTATAGCATTATATTATATCTTATTACAATAATAGGATTTCTTAGAATCCCGGCACTAAATGCCATTAAATACAATATGGTTTTCATCATAAACTAGCTGGTTAGATCCGGGTTTCACCACGGCTCGAATTTAAACGTATACTAGAACATCATAGTGTTTACCTATTATTTAAATATACATGAATACTTTTACATATAACCAGTAGTCAGTGGCGGAGCTTGAGGCAAAGGTTAGGTGAGGGCGGGGGCGAAAATAAACTATTTTAGGGGGGCGGACTCTATATTTATTAAAAAAATTACTCTACCGGACCGAAAATTTACACTATCGAACTGAAAATTTACTTTTCTGTCGAAAAAAAGAGGAGCCCTCCCCCCCAATGAAGCTTCGCCATTGCCTGGAGTATACATATGTATAAAAGGAAAGTGAATATGAGTCTGCTAGATAACTAAAATGCGAAACATCACTAATTAAATTGTCTTTTTGTGTAAAATAACATCAAAACTACGTAATTTTGAATAATTAGAATTAAACAACCCACCTACATTCACCCCTTTTAAATTCAGTTCGGCTTCACCATTAACTATTCTGTAGACTTCATCTTCTATTTTTTTTTTTTAAATCAATACATAGGGCGTACCCGGTGCATGAAGCTCCCGCTTTGCGCAGGGTCCGGGGAGGGGCCGGATCGCGAAGCGATCTGATGTACGCAACCTTTCCTTGCACAATTTTGTGCAAGAGGCTGTTTCCACGGCTAGAACCCATGACCTCAAGGTCACAAAGCAGCAACTTTACCAGTTGCTCCAGAACAAAAAAGAGATTTTAAATCATAGGGCAATTAAAGTTAGTGGGTGACGCATACATGGCCGCTTCATCAAAGTATATAGTTTTGATGTTATTTGGGTGGGAGATAGAAAGAAGAGATAATCTAAAAAATAATTATAGAAAACAAACTTTTAAATAAATCTAATCAAAACTACAAAGGCGTTTCACCACTGTTTGGGATTTCTAATCCTTGTGTTAGAAATTTTCTAAGGCATTCCCTTAGACTTATCAGCTGTTGAGGCGTTTCAGCACTGTTGGGACGTTTCATACTGTTGAGACTTATCACCACTGTTCAGACTCATCTTCCTGACACTTAGAAATTTTTTTTAAAAAAAAAACTCAAAAATCCAAAAATATTTGTTTTAAGACTTTTTTTAATTCAAAGATTAGAAAAACAACAAAAATATAAGAATGGTGAAATCAGAAGATTCTGAAAACAGAGTTCCAAAACTTAAAAATAGAGCTGATTTCAAAAACTGATCTTTGAGGCTGAAACATCACTTGAATTCCATAGATACTGATCTATGGAAATCAATTGAAAAATGACCTTATATCCCTATTATCACTGAAAGACCAGACAGAGGATTATGTACTCTAAAGATTCACAAGAACCTTATCCAGAAGATCTTCATGGTGATGATCTAAAGAAGGTGAAGAATGACATCAAAGCTTATTCTCTCATGTGTAAAGGACTACCATTGGAAGTTCTTTCAAGGCTTAAAAACTATCAAACTGGGTATACAATGTATAAAGCCTTGAAGATTATATGTGAAGGAGGAAAGGAAATTCAAGACCTTAAGAAACAGAAACTTAAAAGGCAACTTGAATTATTTGAGCATATCTCAGGAGAAACTATTAATCAAATGATGAACAGGTTTGTGCAATTAACTACAGAAATATCTACCTTGGGAATCAAGAATGATCTTGAGGATCTAAACAACAGACTTCTGAATGCTCTACCATCATCTTGGAAACAAACTGTTACTTTATTGAAACATACTGAAAAGTTTCCAATGGATCTTGACCTTCTCATTGATAAGATTGAATCTGTAGAGATTGATGAGAGTTCAAGAAACAATGATAGACATGCATCAACATCTCAGTATAAGTATGTTGCTTCTCCAGCAAATACAGTAGAGAATGCATTTCTGGTTAAAGACCAATCAACTCCTGAAGATGAAGGTGATCTGTTTGTGGGAGCAGGATTCTTCACTAGTACACCTACCTATTCCACTCAACAACAATCACAGACTTCTCCTAAAGCTCAAATGCCTAAACCTCAAACTGAGAGTTCATCCTCAAACTCTCCCAATCCCAACAAAATAAAGGATGTTATTAATATTCTTTTACAGGATGAAGAGTCAAAATCAGCTTTTACAGCATTCATGGCAAGTTTCCAAGCTTATCAAGGCAGTCATCTGACTCAAGTGGAGCTAGTTAACCATCATTTGACAGTTGCAACAGTTGGCATTTGACAATAACTGTCAAGTGTATAGGTGTAAATAGGATTCTATGTATGAACTATTTATTGTTGTAAATAGGATGCCCAGAAAGAATTCAATAGCCAAGTCCAAAGCAAAACCATTTCATCTAGTTATCCGAAGTAATTTAAATTTGTCTTCACATGCAAGTTTTAACTTGAATGACTGGCATTTAAAGTAGTTTTATTTAGTCCTTATGGAACTGCTGATGGTAAGTAGTGCATTCTATAATTAAAAAATGGGGAATTTAAATCTCGTAAGACTAGTTGATGGTAAATAGTGTATTCTATATTAAAAGCCGAGAAGTTCAAATCCTTTAATATATAGGTTGCAATGCTTTTATCAGGAAAAAAAATTTAAGTATTTTTAATCTATGAGTTGTCTTATATATGTTGTTGGCATAAGAAACTTGGATTAAGATGGCATTTAAAGTGGTTTAAATCTGTGGGTTGTCTTAAATATCTGGATGGCCTCTTATACTTGTATATCATGTCAGGTTGACACCTTTGACGGGTGTCGGTTTTGAGGTTGAATCATTCAACCTAAACACAACCTACATATTTATTTGCATCAAAGTCTTATCCTTGATCCGCAAACACTTAATTTAGTGTAGTCCAAACACGACATGTTAAACCAGTTATCAAAATCCGTCAAACAGGTTGACATGTAATGTTAATTTGTGTTGTTTGGTTGTAATAGATGCATAAACAGATTAACAGGTCGACCTATTTAGCCTTTTTTTTTTTTTGATAATGTTAATTTGTGTTGGTTGGTCTTAACGAATGTGATAAACATTTTAACAGGCCGACCTATTTAGCCTTTGTTTCCTTCTATTTTTTAGGAATGATGACTCACGCACATATCTACTCTTACTATTAAGCATTTAAACCATACCAAAGGGCAACACCTAGATAACCCATAATAAATTGTCACCCTCAAGACTCGAACCCACTACTTTGGCTGAGGTGAAACATCATTTACCACTACACCTAACCCACACCCCGACCTATTTAGTTAAGTAGATTTGCAGGAAACCTGTTTAGTTAAACAAATTAAACAAGTCAACCAGAATAGAGAGAGTTTATTAAGCGGTTTATATGATCCTAAAACTATTCATTTTCTTTCTCTTAATATTTTACCTTTCATTTTATTATTTGTTTCAATCTTCTATCTTCTTAGGAGATGAGTTAGATCTCCTCCTAATAGCAAAATAACTACTGTGATCACCATAAAACTTTTACAAAAAATAGTTCAGTTTCTTGGAGGTTCACTCAAATTTAAATATTAGCGAAGTTGCCTGCACAAAATAATATGAGGTGATTTGTACACTACAAAACTAAATATATAAATAGCAAAAAACACATGATACAAGTCTATAATTAAACATTCCTTTATTGCCAATCTAGAATTGAACTTCATTTACAACTACTTCAAATGAAGAACTAGCTTAATCACCGGTCAGAGCCCGCGGTCTATGCTCAAAAGTAAACAAAGACATTCCCGTCTGCATAACAGCTCTCACGAAACCCATGTTAGCAGTTAATGTTGGCGCGTGCCAATGATCTCCGGTCCCAAACACAATCTTATTCTTCAAAGCCAGTTTTCTAGTAGTCGGAAGGCTCATCATGCGTCCCGAAGGACAATCTGGAGTAACCACCACCACTTTTAGCAACTGTTCAGCCCTCAGTTTCTCATTAGCCCCTCCACACATTGAAACTAGCTCCTTAAACTCAGAACAAACACTTTCACATATTATGCATATTCTCCCACATATAACCTTACTAATATCCATATGTATAGGATTCTCAATTTCAGACATCGCTTGGCTAATTACGAATTCAGCGTTCCCTTTAAATCGGGTTTTCAGTTCATCATCAGGTGTAGCCAAAAGCTTTTGTGCATTACCGTTGCTGATACCTGATACAATGGCAATCAAAGCTGTTGTATCAAAGTTGATGATGTCACCATCTATTTCTCCATTTTTGGGTAAAACTATTTGTGAAATAAGATCACCGAAAGGTCCGCCCGAATTGGTGTTACTAGGTTTCACACAAGGGTTAGCCACGAGGAGATTTTTCGAAACATCTTGAGGACAATTGACCTTAATCTCAAGTACTGATGCTTGTTGATATGATCTTGGAAGAATATCTATCCACTCACCTCCTAGCTCTTTGGAGAAGTTAAAGTCAAAACTAGAAAATTTTGATTTAACGTCTTTGGCTCCAAATTCAGCATGAAACTTCTCTAGTGTAAACTTATCGAGCCCGTTTGAGAAATAAAAGATTATGGAAAAGGGTTTTAATGCTACAGAGTGGTGAGCAACTTCAAGAAGTTGTTGAACTCGAGCCCGTAAAGCCTTGTTTTTAGAAGATTCCTGTTGCCCGTACCAAGATATGTACTTTGGGTTCCTATCAGATACTATGAACCAAACTGGATTCCCTTCGAAAGTACAAACTATATCAACATGTGCACCTTTTGAGGTAGTATTGTCAAGCCCAATTGTCTTGCAGACACGTGACACCCCTGATATGTTTGGTTGCTGAAGAATGTGGACCACTGCCTCAAGATGGCCGATGTTGACACAAATAGACAGTTCAGACTTTGTTGTGAGATCAGTTGATAAAAGGCGAGACAGAAAAGCGAGCTCTGATTGGACTAATCTGTTGAGTGTGTGCTTGCAGGATAGACTTAAGTGTGGTAAAGTTTCTATTGTATCCAAAACACCTTCACACCTCTTTCTTGTTTCTTTAATCATCATACCTAAAGCGATCAAATCGTCACACTCCTGATCTACATCCATTTGTATTCCTCTAACTTGCTATCAAGAATCCGTAGACAGTAGTGTCTTCTTAAAAGATATTGTAGTAACTTTTTTACAAAAGATGAAATCTTTGATAAGATTTATAGGTTGCTTGCTTTACTTCTTCCAAACTAGAAATAGATTAGAAGGATTTCGAGTCAGCACATTGCAACACTACTTGTATGAATGCTGATATTTTGACACAGATATACTGTATAAGTCTAACAGTCTGTGAAACAGACAACTACGATAAATGGATTTGCGATCAACTAACAACAAAGAATGTATCAACTATCAACCATTCTGTTTCTAGCTAATTGCCATATAACTCCAAAATTATAGTCAAGTTCCAGGTAATAATCAATAAAATGAAAATGATCATAGCTTGTGAAGTAAATCATAAGTTATAAACTATTTGACATCTCAAAGACTTGAAGAGATCATGGTACATAATCTAAGCTGAGTTGCACGGTAGATTTAAGAGCAGATTTAGAAAGCTTATTACAATTTTTATCATCTTGAAATTCAAGTAAAGATTGAATTTTTTTCAGGATGGAAGGAGCTTGTTCTAACGCCAACCAAATTCCAAATGATTACCGAATAAAATGAATCTATAATTGAGGAACTCACTAATTTCTCGAAAAATATCAGATGAACAGAAATTGATGCACTAGCAATCGTTCGTATTAATATAATAATCTTAATTTTGGGGGTTTAGATCAAGAAATTTGAACTCACCTGATGTTAATTAAGACGATTTCGTCCTCTCATAGTGTCCCTGCAACAAAACTCCACTGAAACCCTAATTAGAATTTCACCATCTAGATTTTTGGGCACATACCTTTGAAAAGTGTTATGTTATTAACACGAAGGTTTATAATAGGGTACATTGCAGTCATAAAAAAAGTAACATAAAAGTGATAAAAAAATTATTAAATCTCGCTCTAACTAAAAATACTTAAGGTTAACTTAGAAAGTTTTTTCAGTTATGAATTTTCTATTAAGTGAGTTAGAGTTACGGTCCCATATAACATATATCTTTGTGTTGTTTATAAAAAAGAAATCAAAGATTTTTCTAACAAAGTAATAGTTAAAAGACAAGAATAAAGACTATTGTTAAAAAGTTTAAAAAACAAAAGTTAAAAGAACTAGGATTGTTCCTTAGTGCGTGTTGCGCGCATGCCGCGTGGTAAATGGGTTAAGCTTAGATAAATCCATGTAACCAAGCGATTGTAACATCCGACAATTTAACATGCTATCATCATAACTTTCAACTAATAAAAAACAAGCACGGGACGGTTCATATCACATATTGTTAGGTTCATGGAATAAATCGAATGAGGGCACAATGACTGTAAATAGAGGTGTACAAAAATACTGAACTGCTTTGAGCCCAACGGGTTCATAACCTGACCTGAACCGACGGTTTGTATACGGGTTTGTAACCCCACATCAAAAACCGGTTTGTAAACAAGTTTCAATTTAAAAAAGCGGCTGGGATAAAAACCGGTTTACGAACCGGTCCTAACCGATTTGAGCGGTTTGGGGATTCTTTCTATTTGTATATATTAAAAAACTATCTGAAAAAAAAAACAGTTTGTACATATTATAAAAAAAGGTCCGGTTTAAAACCGAACCGATATGGCAAAAAATAACTGGTTTGTACACCTCTAGCTGCAGAGAAGTGCAAGTAAAGACCCACTGTCCTTAAGGTCTACCACCTGATTCAAATTTATCTCTTATGTTTAAAGTCATCACAAGCGAATAGGCCACACCCTCCCCATCCCCCTTCCCTTTTCTGTTACCAAAACCGGAACCACCAAAAAGAAAATAAGGCTAAAGTTAAAGGAATTAAAAAAAAACAAAAGTTAAAAGAACTAGGATTGTTCCTTAGTGCGTGTTGCACACGTGGTAAACGGGTTAAGCTCAGATAAACACATGTAACCAAACGATTATAACATCCGACAATATAGCATGTTATCATCATAACTTTCAACTAATAAAAAACAAACGCGAGATGAGTCATATCACATATTGTTAGGCTCATGGAATTAACTGAATGAGGGCACAATGGATGCAGAGGGTTGCAGGTAAAAAAACCCATTGTTCTTAAGATTTGTCGCGCCAGCGTCTCACTTGATTCAAAGTCCCATATCTTTCATTTAAAGTTATCACAGGCTAATAGGCCACACCCTCCACCCGAAACCACCAACAAACCCACCGGAACCCTACTTAAAAGAGAAGGGGTAGTACTACACGCATAAGAACTTGTACACAAACCACAACCTTAGATTTGCACATGGATGGCCGGTCTAAGCTTAGGCTGGCAAATGGAAACGGGGGTAGGCCGAAAACAAGAAGCGACGGGGCCACCGCTTCCACCCGTTCCCTTTCCTTCTCCAAAACCCTCTAGAACCATACTTAAAATGAGAAGGGGGAGTACCACACGCATCAAAAAAAACGTACACAAACCACAACCATGGATATATACATGAACAATTGTGATTTTCAAAATTATTATTCATTAATTTGAAATTTAATATAGTATAACTAAAAAACAAAGATTAAAAAAAGAGTACATAAAGAAAAGTGGAGTCAAAACCAACTGGGGCAGAGAACCGAACCAAACAAAACCAAACCAAACCAGGTGAGCTCCCCTCATGGATACATGCTCTAACTAGAGTCTCCAAAGCCAACTCCATGACCATGTCACCCTTGCCCGTGCGCAGGTTTTTTCTTTTGTAGACAAGTTCTAAAACACCTAAAAAAACACATTCTCTCACCTCCTCCACTCTTCTTTACCCTCTCACATTATTAAAAACTATAAAAAAGGGTCCTAATGGGGACACCGCTGAGTTTTTGGGGGTAGGCCGGACCAAAAGGTCACGGTTAGGGCTAAAGGTCACGTTTTGGTACCTAACCATGACCGCAAGACCTTACGGTCACGGTTTCAGTGTCTGTCTTCCGACACCTCATGACAACAAAACGACAAATGGCCTGATAAAGTTGAAAACCGGTCACCAAACCGTCACAGTTTGGCCTAACCGTGACCTCTAGGGTACGAGGTTTAGTTTTAAGGTACGAGGTAGACTGTGATGTTGACAAAAGGGTCGGGATTCGTGCTTCGAACCGTCACGTGGAGGCCAAACCGTGACCTCTTGTGCACCAGATTTTCATCATAAATACCTTTGAGCTTTCACCCTTCGTCCAACGATAACACTCGAGATTTTTTCATCATAAATACCTTTGAGCTTTCATTCATCTAACACTTGAGATTTTTCAGCCTTCGTCATTCCAAAAACACATTAATTCGAAAACAGTGTCGGGTTTGGGAGATCATTATCAAAAGCCGAAGCTTCCAGATTTGAATGAAGTGCCACATATCGAAGATTCAAACCAGGTTGAAGTAGTATATGTTGTATTATAACTTATTATTTGAAATATCTAACCATTATCTTTTTTAGGAATATTACGTATACGGGAGTCACCCTCCGTGGGGGGAGGAGGAAACCAACCCGTCGAACACATTTGCTCAAGAGGCGTACAACTCTTTATTTGGACCGACAGGGGACGGTGAAGGGTACAGATATCCCCCTTGCAATTCTTACGGGCATGCCCCGAACACGTACCACTCACAAACAGAGCTGGATTACGGACATCCCCCGTACCAGTCAGAACTAGAAATTACACATGTGTCGGATACTTTTAATGGGAATGACACAGATGAGAGTGACGGTTCGGTTCACCTCAAAGAAAACCATGGGGACACCGCGGAGAATGATGGGGATGAGGATCGGATAAGAAAGGCTACGGTTTCTTATAAAACCGATAAAGTACGAAGAGTTTTTATTCTTTTGTTTATTTTATTTTTTTATTTGTTTTATATATTGTTTTTTATGTCTAGCTTTATAATTTTTTCAGTATTTTGATTCTCGTGAGGACTTGGAGAAGTGGGCTAAAATGAGAGGACGCGAGCATGGGTGCGTCATTGTGGTGGGTCGGTCATGAAAAAAGGATGTTGAACTATTATGCAATCTTAGTGGTGAACCTAAATTCACTGGCACAAGTAGGCGTACTGGGAGCATAAAGAAAGGATGTCCCTTTAAACTCGTAGGAAGTACGTAGGAAAGAGTGACATGGATGTTAGAGGTGAGAAACGAGACTCACAACCACGATCATGTTGTGTATGAGGAGGGCCACGCGTATCTTAGGAAGATGACCGCCGAAGAAATTGATCTTGTCGAGAAGTTACACAGGCAGCACGTGCGGCCACGACATATCCATTCAGTCGTAAGGGAGCACTTTCCCCACAGCGTCTGTGTTGTTCAAGATATATACAATCTGACGTCAAAGTTTAGAGCTGAGGGGAGAAAAGGCATGACACCAATGCAGGAACTTGAAAACCTGCTACAATCTAAAGAGTTCGTGTATGAAACACGAACGAATGCAACTACTAAGGCCGTGGAAGATGTTTTGTTTTGTCATCCTACTTCATATAAAATGTGGCGCGCATTCCCGCACGTGATGTTGATAGACACGATGTACAAGACCAACATGTACAACATTCCGTTTGTTCAGGTTATTGGCGTTACGTCGACGTCGAAGTCGTTTTGTATTGCGCATGCATTTATATCGAGGGAACGACAGGACAACTTCACATGGGTATTGGAGCGGATCAGAGATATGCTTGATGGGTGTGTGGAGCCCCGCATTATTGTTACAGACAGGGACCTGACCCTGATGAGCGCGTGTGACACAGTATTCCCGAGTGCTACTAAAAACCTATGCAGGTGGCACGTTAGGGAGAATATCAAAAGACGGTGGAATATCCTTTTTAAAACCGACATGTGAAAGGATTTTCATACTTGTGGAAGACCTTGTGTTCGTCTCCCATAGAGGTATTGTACGATTACAATTGCAGGAAGATGGAAGAAAAGTTAAATGAAGATGGTAAACGTGGTAAGAATTTCATAGTTATTGTTACTCTAATAATTTATTTGTTCATTTTATAAAAATTTTTATTTCTTTCAGAGGTATGGGAATATATTTGGAATAATTGGTCGGTGCCGTACAAAAAGAAAATTGTTACTTGTTGGATGTACGGCCACCTTAACTTTGGTGAATTTACAACTAATAGGGTTGAGGGCCAACATGCCAACTTCAAAAGTTACCTCACAGGGACCAATAATACGTTGCACACACTTGTCGGATATGTTTGTGACCTCGTGCGTGGCCAGGAGATTGAAATTTGTAAAACATTCGAGGTGTCCCGTGTGAAAATTAAAAAAGACCATCGACTGCCATTGTTTTCAAAATTGCATTATAAAGTATCCATTTTTTGCCTTAGCCTCCTTGAATTAGAGTTGACGAAAATGGAAATGATTCAGGAGTCTGGGGGTTCATGTGGACACCAATTGTCTACGTCCATAGGCTTGCCATGTGTTTGTCGTTTGGAGAAATACATCCGAGAAGGTAAATATTTATCTTAATACATTTTTTATTATTGTCACATGATTGCATATTCTTCACTAATAATTTAACTTTTAAATCCAGTCACAAGTATTCCACTCAATGCGGTAGATCCACACTGGATGAAACTTGATTTCGAGCTAGCGTACGTCGCGCCGCCTGAACCCGACTACGATATGAAATTTGATGACTTGAAACAAAAGGTTATGTCGTCTCCCAATCCTCAAATAAAGAAAAAATTGTTTAACAAAGTATTTGACTCTTTGTTTAAGAGCAAGTGAAAAGTTAAAGAACCTAAGGTGCGTCATGACCGACGTGGTCGTCCAAATATTAAGGAGCAACAAAGAAGAGTGGGCTCCAATAAATCACAGTATGAGGCTGCTAGACACAGCTCCTATACTTTCTCATAACAAACTATGCCTGACCAGGCGAGGCATAGCTCATATACCCTCAGTTTAAAATGCCAAACGACCGTTCTAATCGGGCAAAGGCTGCTTCAAATGTACTGATTACGGGAGCTGTCCTAGGGTTTCCTTTAATATTGAAACCAAAGGACGTGATAAAAGTTATGAAGTTTAAGGATCAGCTGCCCCAATGGATTCACTGGTACGTTTCGACTATAAAAGATGTGCGGCCTGATGATAACTGTGGTTTTCGGGCGATCGCGGTGGCTTTAGGGAAAAAGCAAAAAGAATGGGAATGGGTTAGGCGTCAAATGTTGTCGGAGATGGACAGAAACATATGGTATTGGCGGAGCAATTTGAACCGCAAGATGCCGGGCTATTATGATTCTGTTTGTAATAGCTTAAATTGGTTTGGCACGACTCAACCCGCACTCGATACCCATTGGCTAACTTTTCCGGCCCATGGACTCGTAATTGTGGAAACATTCACTTGTATTGTGCATCTTATTTCTTCATTTGGCAGCCATACATAGTTCCCGCTGAGAACAGTCCCAGAGCCATTATTCACCTATCCAGTTGTCGCACTTGCTAATATTAACCAAGATCACTTTATTTGCATACAATTGGAAGGAGATTACCCAATGCCCAGTGTGGGCTATCATTGGCCGAGATTTGCATATCAACAAGCACTAGAATGGTAAAATATGTATCAGGATCGTATAAACAATTACGTTAGAATAATGGATCGTCAAAGAGGCACTAATACCCCCTGTAAGTTATCATTCTCCGATACTTTATCATATTAATGAAGATCCCTTTATTTGATGATGATGATGATGATGATAAAATAATAGTACAAATAATAGAAATAATATAAATAATAATAATATTAATAATAATACCACAAATAATAGTAATAATAATAATAATAATAGTAATAAAAATAATAATAATAATAATAATAGTAATAATAATTGTAATAATAGAAATAATAATAATAATAATAATAATAATAATAATAATAATAATAATATTAGTAGTAGTAATAATAAATAATAATAATAGTAATAATAATAGAAATAATAATAATAATAATAATAATAATAATAATAATAATAATAATAATAATAATAATAATAATAATAATAGAAACAATAGTAACAATAAAAACCTAAATGTCACGGTTTGCCTTAAAGGTCACGGTTAGGAGCCCGAAAGGTGACGGTTAGGCCTAACCGTCATGGTTAGGGTTCTGACAAAAGTTTGATCACTTTTTGTCATCAAACTGTCACAGCTGAACAAAGGGGTCACGGTTTGCCCAAACCGTGACCTTTTGATCCAGTTTAGTTTTAAAAAATTGTTTTCATTACCACTCAGCGAACCACTCCCGTCCCGACCGGTTAAGACAGTAGGGCAACAGGGGTGGTGTGGATTCGAAACCCACTACCACCTGTTCATGGAGGTATTTTTTATAAAAATATTTACTTAGCAAAATTTTAAAAAATAAGGAAAAAGGTCACGGTTTGGGTGAACCGTGACCTTTTGCCTAATTTTTTAAAATTTTGCTAATAAAATATTTTTATAAAAAAATACCTCCATGAACCGGTGGTAGTGGGTTTCGAGCCCACACCACTCCCCTGTTGCCTTACCGTCTTAACCCGTCAGGACGGGAGTGGTTCGCTGAAAGGTATTGAAAACAAATTTTTTTAAACTAAACTGGACCAAAAGGTCACGGTTTGGGCAAACCGTGACCCCTTTGTTCACATGTGGCGTTGTGGAATGAAGCTGTGACAGTTTGATAACACAAAGTGTCACGTGGTGACCTAAATGTCACACTTTGTTGATAAAAAAGGTCATGGTTCGGTCTAACCGTGACCTTTTGGGGTCCCATAAACCCACACATTAACCGTTTATGATCATTTACGTATATCGAGTTGGATATTTTTTTCATGAACATGCACACACATCAACATATATATACAAATAAGAACAAATACACTTCGTAGACTTACATACAAATATGTGTACGTGTACAAACCGTGACGTTTTAATGATAACCTAAACAATCTTATCGATTGTTAGATCTAGGACTTGTAGGTCTAGATCAATTTGTATAGGCTTAGCTCTTCAACCAATTCTTGTAATGAATATTGTAAGTATCATTAATTATGCATGCATTTATTGTATATGCTAACCCATACATGTACGTGTTATTTTGATTAATTGCAGGATCAAATATCATTCTTAGTCAATTTCTTGAAAATTGACTAAGTGTAAGAAACATCTGCGGATGACCATTTTGTTCTTCCGTAGATATATTTCTTACTGTGTAACATTACATCCGAAGATCTTCTACGGATGAACTATCCATCAGTCAAGAAATCCAATTGTGAACTGCTGCGGATATACAAGATTGCTGTTGAAGATTCATTATCTTCGGAAGAAACAAGTTATGCTTCGAAAGGATCAAGACACCTGCGGAAGAACAAGATCTGCGGATGACCAAGTTTCAACGGAGCTATAACACTTGTATTTTTCTGAATACAAGTGTTATTAATCAACAAGTCAACAGTCAAAGTGACATCTGTTAGTCCAATCTGACAGCTGTGTGATTCCCAAGAGATCCGGTGTTTCCTTAACAGAAACACGCGTGCCTAAAAATATGGATCCTAGGTTTCACATCAAGGATGCTTGATACGCTTGACTCGATTGAATCAAAGAAACGCGTAACAAACTTTTTTCAATCAAGCATCACGTCAACAATCAAACAAACACATACGGCTGCCATCACATCACATCACATCAACCCTAGCCGCCTTAGAATCAACAACAGCAACATTATCATTGTTTATATCATTGTTTATTCTTTGTAATCATCTTACAAATATTAATGATATACATTTGAAACAATAATTGTCTATTCATTAATATTGTGTTTGTGTTTGCAAAAATTAATTGTTAGTCAACGATTATCAATTAATTATAATTAAACGACGGTTACTGAATATTCCGCACTCATTAACTCGTCCACATTTCAATACTGATAATTCCTGAGTTGCGATCCTTGGATTCACAGGTGGTATCAGGGCCAAGTGCTCATGATTTAGATCGATTGATCTATCAGTATTGAAATTGTTTAATTTTTGCTCCATTTTATCATTAAATCTGTGATATTTCAGTCAACAAGCATTGTGCTATTGCTTGATTAATTTAAATCTCTATTCAGATCTATTGAATAGCAGATCTGAGTTATTGACAGATCATTTCACTATAACAAGCACTTGTTAAAGTCTAACAACTTTAACAAAAATGAGTTCTTTTGGTGGATCCTACCAACCTCCAAAGTTGGAAACCAAAGCCGATTTCAAATCTTGGAAAATCAAGTTCAGGAATCATGTGAACTATACTGATTCTGACTTGTGGGAGTCCATCACAGAAGGTCCTTATATTCCACCTGCTCTTGGGCCGGGCTATAATGACAAAAATCAACCAATAAGCACAAAAGATCTCTCACCTGATGATGTCAAGAAGGTTAAAGTCGATATCAAAGCATACAGTCTGCTTAGCATGGCTTTACCTGAAGAAATCTTGATCAGATGTGAGAATTACAAAACAGCAAACTCCTTATGGAAATTCTCCACACTCTCTGTGAAGGGAGTGATGAGATAAGAAGCATCAGGAAAGATACCCTTAGATCATAATATGAAACCTTTCATCATATTGAGGGTGAATCAATTCCTCAACAACTCCATAGATTCATGCAACTTGTTACTGAGATGAATATCTTGGAGTTGAAGTATACTACTGAGGAACTAAACAAGAAGATGCTCCATACTTTACCTGAAAGTTGGAAGCAGACTGTGTCCATGTTCAAGAACACCATAGATCTTAAGACAACTAGTCTAGATACACTAGTTGCAAAAGTTGAAGCACTTGAAATGGATGAGAAAACAAGAAACAAGAGTGTGAGATCTCATGTCTCACCTTATCACTTCAAAGAAACTAACAATACAGGAAGTGCATTCATCAGTGAAGGTGATAACTCTTGTACTGTGAGTGATAATGAGGAGGAAGTAAGCTTCTATGCTTCAAAACCCTCTAAGAAATCATCTCAGAGTAAAAATCAAAAGGAAAAGGGGAGAACTGCTACTACAACAGCAACTGCAAAGGCCTCTCCTTTCAACAATCAGTCAGAACCAATAACTGTGATATTGGATTCTGAAGAACAAAAAGCGGCTTTTGCAGCTTTTAGTTCTAGTTTTCAAGCTTATCTGGGGAGCTCACTAACTTCACTAAACATCTGCCAACAAGATCTGGAAGAATTACATCCTGATGTAGTAGAAGAGATGGATCTTCAGTGGCAAATGGCAATGATTGCCTACAGAGCAAAACAATATCTTAGAAGGAACAAAAACTTGGCAGCAGCCAGTAAAACTTCTAAGATTGGAGTTGACAAATCCAAAGTGAGATGCTTCAAATGCAATCTCTATGGACATTTCTCCAGGGAGTGCAATCAACAAACAAACCCTGAGGTAAGATAACATCAAGGGAGGTCTTATCAACAATCAGATTCCCTAAGACCCATGATGAGACAACCTCAGTTAAGCAACACCTCTCCACCTGCTTCAAATGAACTAGCTAGTCCAAGAAATTCAAAGGAGACTGGTCTAATCATACTCCAAGATGGAACTTGTGATTGGAGCATATATGATCAAGAAGTATTGGAAGAGAATCAAGCATTAATGGCTAATTTGGAAAACAAAGTTCCTCAAATGGCAAAAGAGGTAAAAGATAGATTATGTTCTTCAGAATGTGTTGAAGAATTTGAGCGTTACAGAGTTCATGCTCAATAATTGGCTGACAAAGTTAAAGAAACCTTGTTTTTGAATGAATCTCATGTTAAAGAACATAAAGTTTATCAAATCAAAATTAATTCTTTGCAAAAAGATTTAGAAAAACTTGTCTCTGAAAATTACAGTTTAAAAGCCCAAGTTGAGCATCTAACAACTTCCTTAACAAAATCAATGTCTGATCATGCATCAACTGAAGTGAAACTTCAGAAGTTTCAATTATCATCTCAGCAATATGAGAAACTATTAAATTCTCATATTGAATCAAAGAACAGGTATGGGTTGGGTTATAATGCTGTTGCTCCACCTATAAATGATAACTACACATCTTTACCTGAAACAATGACAAACACTTTGTCAGATCATTTTGTGTCAAGCACCAAGTTTGAAGTAGACTCAATCAAAATTAATAATAAGGCTGAGATGGTTGAAACTGAATCTTCTAAAACAAACTCTTTGACTCAAACTGATTTAGAATTTGATTATGATAATTGTGATGATCTGGATGATTCTGAGGAACATGATGCTGAACATCTGATGGTTGGTAACAATGGTAAAATCAAATCTGGTCTTTCTAAAGTTCTTGAAGAATCAAAGCTGAATTATCCTCCAAAGCAAAGAAATATGCTCAAAACAATTTGTAAGAGGATTGCAGAACTAAATGAAGGACTTCAAGAATTGAGTCTTCAGAAAGAAGTTGAATGCTGCGGATCAATGATGAAGTACTTTTATCTAAAGCAGATAAAGGTAAGAAGAAGCAAGCTTCATCTAAACAGAAAAATTCTTCAGCAAAAGAACTGCGGAAAGCAAAGTTTGCTGAATCCGCAGAACATGTACGGAAGAAGAAAACCAAATCTATGGAAGAGGTAACAAAAACAGATGTTGTTAAACAAAAGAAGGATCTGAAGCATCAACAGTCAACAAAGAACAAGGAAGATTCAACTAATGCTGCATCAAAGCAAAAAAAATAAGTCAAAAGAGGAAACAAAGTCTCCTAAGCTAAACAGGAAAGCAAAGAAAGTAGAGTCTGAAGCAGAATCTGAAGAAAAATATTACAAAGGGTGTGAGATGACAAATCACAGCACAGTTGACTGTTATTTCAGTAGTTATTGTTCGATATGCAATATGAACAATCATATAACTTCTGATTGTTACTTCAACAAATAATGTGCTATTTGTAACAAAAATAATCATTCCACTCAGGAATGTTATTTTAACAAAAAGAACAAAAGCAAAAGCATAAAGAAGTCTCATGCTGATCTGACTGAATCAGAATCTCAATCTTCTGATAGTTAAGATGACTCCAAGCAAAAGAAGAAAGTTCGAAAGACAAAAGCAAAATCAAAGGACAAATCTCCTGAAAAGGGTAAGTCAGTGGAGCAAACAACAAGTCAATCAAAACACCTCACAAAAAGGTGGATTTCTCAAAGAAGAAGTCATACAATGATGATTCTTTCTTTGATAATTTTGCAAAGGGATCATATGTATCCAAATCAAAGGCAAAAGATGATGAGACTTTCAAAAGTCAAAGTTCATCTTCCAAACCAAAACATCAACCAAAGAAGGATAAGGTGAAGGAAGATACCATTAAGACAGAAGCATCAAAAGCTTATATATCTGTTAGAACAAAATCATCCTCACAATCATCAAATCAAAATGAATCTATTAGATCTGAAATTAATGCTAAATCCTCAAGATTAATTCATAAAGGAGTCAAAATTTTAGACAGTGCTGGGAAACCCAAGACAATTAAGGCTTGGGTTGTCAATTCTAATTAATTTCATTGTATGTGCAGGAACAATTATGGGGAGCTGACAACAAGTGGTATGTTGACAGTGGTTGTTCCAGGCATATGACAGGAAACTGTTCACTTCTCCATGACTTTAAACATAAACATGCTTCTTATGTAGCATTTGGTGGAGATAAGAAGGGAGGTAAAATTGTTGGTGAAGGACTAGTAACAAATGGTGTTCTTACATTTGATAAAGTTAATTACTGTGAAAATCTACAGTATAACTTGTTAAGTGTATCTCAAATTTGTGATCAAAATTATTCTACACTATTTGATGATACTAATTGTTACATTCTTAAGCCAGGTCTTTCAATTCCAGAAGATTGGATCCTTCTTAAAGCACCAAGAAAAGGAAACACATATGTTTTGGATATGAACAACACAACTCTCACAAGTCATGAAACATGCCTATTGTCTAAACTCTCAAAAGATGCATCAAAATTATGGCATAGAAGGCTTGTTCATTCCAACATGAAGAATATGAATAAATTGGTGAAAAATGACCTAGTCATTGGTTTACCAAAGAAAGAGTTTTACTTTGCTAATCATTGCGCTTCATGTTATAAGGGAAAACAACATAGAGTGTCTCATAAATCCAAACTAATGAATACCAATACTACACCACTCAAACTGCTTCATATGAACCTATTTGGACAAACCAATGTCATGAGCATTGGAAAGAGGCAATATTGTTTGGTGATAGTAGATGATTTCACCAGATTCACTTGGGTCTTTTTCTTAAAACAAAAGAGTGAAACATCTGAAACATTAATAGACTTTGTCATCAAGATTGAGAATCAACTTGATTTAAAAGTTAAAATATTTAGAAGTGACAATGGAACTGAATTTGTCAATGCTGATCTGGATTTCTTTTGCAGGTCTAAATGCATTGCTAGATAATTTAGTGCTCCAAAAACTCCTCAGCAGAATGGAGTTACTGAAAGAAGAAACAGAACTCTTATTGAAGCAGCTAGAACAATGCCTGCTAATTCTCAGTTGCCAATACCTTCTGGGCAGAAGCTGTGAATACAGCATGCAATGTTCAAAACAGAACATTAATTGTTAAAGAACATAATAAGACACCTTATGAGCTTTTATTCAAAAGAAAACCTTTCATAGGATACCTTAAAGCTTTTGGATGTCATGTATCTGTGTTAAACACAAAGGAACAAGTGGGAAAATTTTCTGAAAAAGCCTATGATGGTTTCTTTGTTGGATATTCTTCAACTTCAAAATCATATAGGATATACATTCCACAACATAATATTGTGGAAGAAACACCAAATGTTTCATTTGATGAGTCTATTTTTACTACATCAGTAAAAGGTTCATCATGGCTGTTTGATATAGATGCTTTAACTGAATCATTTAACACTGGGTATTTGATGAATGCAGGCTCAGCTAATACATGTTACCCATTTATTCCTCCAAATCTGAATGAAGTATCTTTATCAGCTGATCCCCCAAGACCAAATCAAACAACTGTCATAAGTCAACCACCAGAAACTGTACAGCAGAATGTTCCTGTAGATCATGCTTCTTACGGAGATGTAGAAAATACTTCTTCCGGAAATGTGCAAAATGACTCGTCTGGAGATACACATTCCTCAGATGGTCAACAAAATGAGGTTGCACCCACAGAAGAAGATCATTCTGAACAAATGACAACTCAAGATCCATCCGTAGATGTTTCTACGGATGCATGTGGGAATGAAGCAGATACACCACCTACTGAAGTAGCAAATGCAGATGCTGATGAACCAACTGATGATCAACAACAGTTTGATTACTTTATGAATTCATAACCTGAATTGGATCAATCTACATCAATGAATATGACAAATCTGGAATCATCTATTCTAGTTGATCCAACTCCATCATCAAGAATTCATAAGTCTTATTCTATCAACAACATTATTGGAGAACTTTCAAAAAGAACAACTAGAAGTCAAAGTGGAACAACAAACATCTGTTTGTTCACTTGTTTTCTATCACAAACAGTTCCTCCAAACATTACAGTTGCACTTAAAGATAATAGCTGGATTGAAGCTATGCAGGAAGAACTTCAACAGTTTAGAAAGCAGAAGGTCTAGAATCTAGTTGATCTACCTGAAGGCCAATATCCAATTAGGACAAGGTGGTTGTTCAAGAACAAACTGGATGACAGAGGTATTATTATTAGGAACAAAGTAAGATTGATTGCTCAAGGCTACATTCAAGAAGAAGGCATAGACTATGATGAAGTCTTTGCACCTGTTGCAAGAATAGAAGCCATTAGAGTATTCCTAGCATATGCTTCCTACAAGAAGTTCACTGTATATCAGATGGATGTTAAGTGTGCATTCTTGTATGGGAAGATTGATGAAGAGGTTTATGTTTCTCAGCCTCCTGGTTTTGAAGATCCACAATATCCTCACAGGGTATATAAGCTTGATAAAGCTTTGTATGGACTTCATCAAGCACCAGGGAAGTGGTATGAAACATTATCATCTTTCCTGCTGAGACATGGATACAAAAGAGGGACAATTGATCAAACACTCTTTCTCAAACAAGAACATCAAGATCTTTTGGTGGTTCAAATATATGTTGATGACATCATATTTGGTTCTACCAACAAGAATTTATGTGAAAGCTTTGAATAGTAAATGAAATCTGAGTTTCAAATGAGCTCAATGGGAGAATTGACTTTCTTTCTTGGATTGCAGTTCACCAGAAATCAGATGGCATTTTCATAAATCAAGAAAAATACATTCATCAAATTCTGAAGAAGTATAAGCTTGCTGATACATCTTCATGCAAAACACCAGCATCAACAATAGACAAGATTGTGCCTGATCCTACTGGGAAAGCTGTTGATCAAAGATTATACAGATCTATGATTGGCTCACTCATGTACTTAACAACAAGTAGACCTGACATAATGTTTGCTGTTTGTGTCTGTGCCAGGTATCAATCTGATCCAAAGGAGTCCCATCTGAATGCTGTGAAAAGAATTTTCAGATATTTGAAAGGAAAGCCAGCTCTAGGTCTGTGGTATCCAAAGATAGAGACTTCAACCTTTATTCATATTCAGATAGTGACTTTGGAGGATGTAATAATAAGAAAATCCATAACTGGTGGATGTCTATTTCTAGGACCAAGACTAGTTTCTTGGCAGTGCAAGAAGCAAACAAATATTTATGTATCCACAGCTGAGGCTAAGTATATAGCTGCTTCAGCTGGCTGCTCATAAGTACTTTGGTTACAAAATCAATTACTTGATTATGGTTACAACTTTCTTCATACTCCAATTCATATTGACAATTCTGCTGCTATGTTCATTATTGCTAATCCAGTTCAACATAGTAAAACAAAACATATTGAAATCAGATACTATTTTCTGAGAGATTGCTTAGAAAAAGGTTTAATCAAGTTAGTCAAAGTGGATACCACAAATCAGCTTGCTGATTTATTCACTAAAGCCTTTGATTCTGTTAGATTTAACTTTCTAATTGAGTCTTTAGGAATGATTAACATGGATTAATTTCTTCTAAACAAAGCGCCACATATGACTAAATGTGCACTAAATGCATTTAATGTTCTTGTGTTTTAGCATATCACATATATGGGAATTGATAGTACACTATGTCTTTACCTTCTTTCTTTATTTATCTAATTTAAATCTGATCACAACCATGTTGATATGTGAGTAGGTTCATCTTGAGTGGAAACTACACTTAGTGCATGCCAAACTTAAATGACAGGTAACTGTTTGTGGAACCTTCTGTTTGAGGAAACAGAAAGTGAATCATGTTCTGCTGTGAGCAAATCATTAAACTGAGCACACTATGTATTGACACTTTTTAATATCTATCTTTTGCAAATCTTACTCCCTCTGTTTTGTGTGAACAAAGACCTGGGTGTAAGATCATCATGGGATACATTAGTAACGAAATGTTGAAAAACAATATAATCATCATCATCCCTCTGTTTTGTGTAAACAAAGACCTGGGTTCAAGGCACCTCTGTTTTACGTAAGTAAAGACCTGGTGACCTGATGATGATCATATTTAAGCTCTCAAAAGAATCCAATGTGATCAACTGTATAATTTCTATGGAGCCTTTTCAACAATGCATTAATGAGATACTTCTATATCTCAGGATAGAACTTATAACTTAAAGTACATAGTTCATAAGTGTGACAGGAAGATGATTTGTTTCACATAGGAAGGACAAACTGTATGTGAATCAAAAATGGAGAACATAACAGTTCATATCTAATCAACTTTATAACATGATAACTAGCATGCCTAGTTGATACAATACTCTTGTATGAATTTAAGTGGATCTATATACTTGCAATCAGATGCTATATCAGATAATGGTTCTGCAATAAATTCATTAAGGAAAGAAGTTTAGTCTCATAGTATGATCCCATCATATGTGTGTATATATACTTGAACACTGACGTATGTATTTCTGTCAGTTCAGTCTTATAACTTTTATGATACTGTTCTTAAAATTTATGATAAATTCATTAATTACAAATTTAGGGGGAGTAGAATCATGAAATTGGCTTCTGAATTGTCAATACTTTCATCAATATGAAGAAATTGGAACTAGTGTTAGATGCTGGATACATGAAATATCATCTTCTTGCGCTCTATGTCAAGAATACTATGTCAACAACGTCCAATAGCAATATATGATTATAAGTCATTGACTTGAAAATCATACAACTAAATAAGTTTCCCTTGGCATATGAGTTATCCGCAGACAGTGTCAACTAAAGCATCAGTAGAAGGTACAGTGGAATTTATTTATATTTCCGTAGATTGGTAACCTACGGAAAAACATAACAAGTACAATCAACTTTCATAGATCGGTAACCTATGAAACTTTGATTTTATACATGGAGGTTTTTAAAAATCTACCCTGATTCAGCTCTTCAATCATCTAACAGCTCCCAGTTCTATGGAAGAAAACAGAATTATGATATGGAAATATGATCCAGACTGGGACTGTGCAATTATAAAAAGAACATCAGGAAGAGTTGAATACTTCCATGATATATTCTCAGTATTATGTCTATCAGAAGCTGATCTGAAAGACCTGTAAAGCCTCATCATCAGCAATTACCCAATACACCCAAGAAGGAGAGACTTCTCAACCATTGTGGGTAAATTAAAAACTAAGTTCAAAGATGATGTGCTTACAGAAGCAAAAAGAGAAGATGTTGAGCACCATAAAAGAATTAAAGGCATAAAGAGATACAAAGCCAATGCCTCAGAGTTTGTAGATGAAGAATTTTTGCAAAGGATTGGCTACAACAACAGAGCAACTGCAGCAATTAAGTCTATTGAGGGAAACCAATACACATACCCAATTACCGAATAGGGTTATGTTGAACAAACAAAAGAACTGATTCTGCTGAGAAACGCAGAGAACAAAAAGGCAGACAGAATCAGGATCTTTGACCCAATAGAAATCAAGTTGCTTCATCCCAGCTACACTTCATACCTATATGACAAATACTTTCCAAAGCTGAATGATGAAAAAGCACAAAATGACCTGTTCCTCAATGTCCATATAATTCAAGTGGTTGACAAGCTCCATGCTAAAGCCTATAAGAGGAGAAGATTTAACGCTGGATTGCTTAAAGGAACAACTTTTGAAGAAATAACTGAACTAAGGATATCTGAACAAGATGAGTTAGAAGTAATGCTGAACAACAAAGTGTTGGACACACTCACAACAGAAGAAGATGTTCTGGGTCTAAGCTATGAGACGCTGAAGAAGATGAGCAAGATGAAGATCAACATCTTATATGATAATCAGAAGTCTGTTGTTTCATACTTCTACAACAAAATCATATCTAGAGTCAAGGAGCTATCAGTTTTGAAAGATTGATTGCAAGAAGCAAAGCCTAAGGGGGAGTATTGTTAGATCTAGGACTTGTAGGTCTAGATCAATTTGTATAGGCTTAGCTCTTCAACCAATTCTTGTAATGAATATTGTAAGTATCATTAATTATGCATGCATTTATTGTATATGCTAACCCATATATGTACGTGTTATTTTGATTAATTGCAGGATCAAATATCATACTTAGTCAATTTCTTGAAAATTGACTAAGTGTAAGAAACATCTACGGATGAACATTTTGTTCTTCTGTAGATATATTTCTTACTGTGTAACATTACATCCGAAGATCTTCTACGGATGAACTATCCATCAGTCAAGAAATCCAAGTGTGAACTGCTGCAGATATACAAGATTGCTGCTGAAGATTCATTATCTTCGGAAGAAACAAGTTATGCTTCGAAAGGATCAAGACACCTGCGGAAGAACAAGATCTGCGGATGACCAAGTTTCAACGGAGCTATAACACTTGTATTTTTCTGAATACAAGTGTTATTAATCAACAAGTCAACAGTCAAAGTGACAGCTGTTAGTCCAATCTGACAGTTGTGTGATTCCCAAGAGATCCGGTGTTTCCTTAACAGAAACACGCGTGCCTATAAATATGGATCCTAGGTTTCATATCAAGGATGCTTGATACGCTTGACTCGATTGAATCAAAGAAACGCGTAACAAACGTTTTTCAATCAAGCATCACGTCAACAATCAAACAAACACATACGGCTGCCATCACATCACATCACATCAACCCTAGCAGCCTTAGAATCAACAACAGCAACATTATCATTGTTTATATCATTGTTTATTCTTTGTAATCATCTTACAAATATTAATGATATACATTTGAAACAATAATTGTCTGTTCATTAATATTGTGTTTGTGTTTGCAAAAATTAATTGTTAGTCAACGATTATCAATTAATTATAATTAAATGCGGTTACTGAATATTCCGCACTCATTAACTCGTCCACATTTCAATACTGATAATTCTTGAATTGCGATCCTTGAATTCACAGAAACATATCAACACATATACACCTTATATTTTGTAAACCAATGTTCAAATATACATAATAAATTCTAATAATAATAACAATAATGATAAATATTAATAATAACAATAATAATAATAATATACCCTAATATAAACAAAAAATTTAATAGTAATAATTTTAAAGTTGATAATAATAATAATAGTATTATTTTGTGTATCCAGAAACTACAAAATAAACTCTAATAATAATAACAATAATGATAAATAATAATAAGAACAATAATAATAATAATATACTCTAATATAAATAAAAATTTTAATAGTAATAATTTTAAAGTTAATAATAATAATAATAATAATAATAGTATTATTTTGTGTATCCAGAAATATTAATAATAATAACGATAAATAATAATAATAATAATATTAACAATAGTAGTAATAATAATAATAATAATAATAATAATAATATACTCTAATATAAAGAAATAATAATAATAATAGAAATAATAATAATAATAATAATAGTAATAATAATAATAATATTAATAATAATAATAATAATAATAACAATAATAATAATAATACAAAAAAAGGCAAAAGGTCACGTGGAGGCCAACCCGTGTCCTCTTGAGATATTTTTGAATCTGATTTCCCCTCGATTAGTGCACATGCCTCGCGATTACCGCACCTACCGTGTGTCTAAGAGGTTACGTGGAGTCCAAAACGTGACCTCGTGGTTACTGGTTTCTCCTTCAACCGTTCGCACACCCCATTCCATCACACCATTTCACCACAACCGTTTCACCACCACAACCACAACTTCACCACCACCGCCGCCAAACCGTCACCGCGAGCCCTCCCCGTGACACATTCATCCACCATCTCCCACCACCACCGCTACTTACCACCACCGCCGCTCACCACCATCGTCGCTCACCACCATCTGCGCACCACCACCGCCGCTGCACCACCATCTGCGGACCACCACCGCCGTTGCCCATCATCTGCGCACCACCACCGTCGCTGCACCACCACCGCGCTACATTATCGTTTTTGGTACGTAATTTACAACTTTAAACCATAGAGGTGAACATAGATTTGATAGGTTTTCCCAAATAGATTTGATAGGTTTTCCCTTATAGATTTTATAGATTTTGCCGTATGTGTAGCGTAGTATGTCAACGGTTTATTATTATTATTAGAAATAATAATAATATAATAATAATAATAATAATAATAATAATAATAATAATAATAATAAGAACAATAATAATAATAATAGTAATAATAGTAATAATAGAAATAATAAACATAATAATAATAGTAGTAATAATAATAATAATAATAATAATAATAATATAAGTAATAGTAATAATAGAAATAATAATAATAAAAATAATAATAATAGTAGTAATAATAATAATAATAATAATAATAATAAAATATAATAATAATAATAATAATAGTAATAGTAATAATAAAAATAATAATAATAATAATAATAGTAATAATAATAATAATAATAATAGTAATAATATTAATAATAATAATAATAGTAATAATAATAGCAATAATAATAATAATAATAGTAATAATACTAATAGAAATAATAATAATAATTATAGTAATAATAATAATAGTAATAGTAATAATAATACCAATAATAATAGTATACATAATAATAATAATAGTAATAGTAATAATAGAAATAATAATAATAATAGTAGTAATAATAATAATAATAATAATAATAATAATAATAATAATAATAATAATAATAATAATAATAATAATAATAGTAATAATAGAAATATTAATAATAATACCAATAATAATAATAAAAATTAATCGTCAACCATTAATTTTATAAACATTGTAAATAATGATAAATACGTATTTTTTTGCAGAGATGGATGCCGACGATGCTTTTATCCCCGGGATTGATGACTGCCCGACGCTGCAGTTCGAGCAGGGGACTACACGTACGAGCGGTTCAGGACCCTGAGAGGACGAGAGCCAGCAGCGGGGATCGTCTTGTCAGAGGAGTTCTTACAGCTCATTGGAGAGCGCGACCGATTTTTTAAGATCGTCGGCTAGGACGGCCCATGGGAGCAGCTGTTCAGGATGGGCGACCCTACCCATCGAGAGCTCACCGTGGAGTTCTATTGCACCTTCACATTCCGTCCCCGTGAGCAGGGACTTGCGGAGCTGGACGAGGACGATATAGCGGATGGTCGTGCGCCCGCGGAGGTTGCTTTCCGGTTGTTCGGGTCCCTCCACCGCATGTCACTTAGATGGTTCGCTGTCGTCAGCGGCCTCTATACGGAGGTGGAGGTCCGACAGCAGATGTACACCACGGCCTTGATTCGCGGGGCCGACGACTCGGATAAGGTCTGGTGGTGTGCGATCGGCGACGGACCATACGGTGGTGATACGAGGTCCTCTCATATACGAGACCCTCTGTATAGATACATTCAACGACTGATCGCCACGTCCGTCGCTGGTCGTGGGGCGGGGACCGTCAGGGTCAACGCCGCCGACCTTTTCTTTCTTCGGTGTGTACTCACACACCGACACTGCCACCTCGCGCATGCCCTTGCTGATTATTTTGCTAGTTATTATCACAGGCAGTCGCGAGGGGCGTTAGTGGGCGGGAACATCGTTTCCCGGATCGCTCGGGGCCTGGGGTACGCGCATGCCATGTCCCAGCTCCCGCTACCTCCGATTCCTGTGCGCGTGGCCGGCCGGACCACCGCCACTGGGATGAGGATCGTTCGGAGGTTCACCGACGACACGTGACACCTGCTCAGTAGATACCATGAGCTAGTGGCATGGGTACTCGAGCTGTTGGTGGACCTACCCGAGTTGGCGGGGGTTGAGGTCAACGTTCAGGCTGCCCACGAGCCGCTTGGTGGCGGGGAGGATCAGCCCATTCCTCCACCACATGACCAGGACCGCCCCAGCATCCTCAGCGTGTGTACCATGCCGTGCGACTGCCTGCTCACGTTATAGATATGCTTCAGGACACGTGAGCCAGGGTCACGAGGCTGGAGGATATGCTGGACTGGGTCATCCAGCACATGGTCGCCGACTATGCCTCCTCCGGTACGTCATTGTTGTCACAGCCACCGAGGCGGTTAGGCAATGACGGTGCTGGCCCATCTGGCGCGGGCGGGTCTGGTCAGGGCGGTGATCCAGAGATGACGGATTAGATAGGTATTTTGTTTGTATTTTATTTATTTTTGTATGTAAAAACTCGTTGTATATATATATGCAGTTTCAGTTATGATGGCTTGTATATTTGGTTGTGTTTGTTTGGTTGTGTTTCTTTGTTTGTTTGTTTTATATTTGTAATGTTGATAATGTTAATTGTATATGTTTGATAACAACTGATTTTTACGATTAGGTTAACCATATGATAAAACAACAACCAACTTGTTTAATAAATAATTAAACACAAAAGTTACTTGTAATATGATAAATTAATAATAAACACAAAACACAAACTCGTATGTTACGATTAGGTTAACCGTGTGATAAAATAAAAATAAAAACAAACTAGTATGATTACTTAAATTTAGAAAATATATACAATATGTCTGTATAATGACAACCGATTTTTACAAACTCGTAAATAAATTAAACACAAAATCGTCACATTAATAATAAATAAATACTTGTAATATGATAAATTATTAATAAACACAAAACACAAACTTGTGATTTACGATTAGGTTAAACGTATGATAAAATTAAAATAAAAACAAACTGTTATGATTAAAAAAATAGAAAATATGTAATATGTCACGGTTTGACCAAACCGTGACATATAGCCCTTAAAACCCTAATCAATTCCCCATTAATTACATACTCAATTATTGCAACGGATCCCCAGATTAGTCTGAGCTCTAACTGTCACGGTGAGGCCTAACCGTGACAGTTAGGTCTCACACCCGACTGAACGGTCACGGGGAGCCCTAACCGTGACCGTTTGAATCGGTTTAGCCCAGAAAAAAACGGTGTTTACAGAATTTCCCTAAAAAAACCCACTATTGTGGCTGCCCAGGTGCTTTTAAAAGATGAGTTTCCTTTCCATTTAACAACTATGGTGGTCAAAACCCAACAACTCTTACTAGAGGGACCAGGATACAAAAGGCACCAAAACGTAGAAGCTTCCGAGATAAAACTCTTCATTAATATCCGCTGCACATTTCATTTCCCCCAAATTCGCAACACATCAAACCCTAGAATTTTCAAAGAGGCGACAATGGCGAGACCTACAAGACAATCCGCAACATCATCAACGACAACATCAACCACAACCACCACCACCACCACCATAACCCTAGAAGCCCCAGCTCCGTCGCAGACAACAACCGTAACGATAACGCTCAACCCGAGGAAGAAGAAAGTCACATGGAAAGAAGGCACCGTCGATAACGAGTTCCTTCAAAAGAAAAGCTCAAAGAAGTGTTGCATCTTCCACAAGCAAAAACCTTTCGATGAAGACTCCAGCGACGATGACGACTGTCATGATCATGATCACGATCACGATCACGATCATGATTGTGGTGGATCAAAGAAGGAGGACGACGGAGCATCGACGAGCTAGGTTCGTCCAATATTCGTATCTGATTTTTGGTGATATACAAGTTGTATGATGGTTAGTAGACGTTTGGGATATTTTTATGTGTAAATAGAAACCTAATCGGGGATTTGATGAATTGAATCATATGTATGTTTGGTTTCTAGGTTCTTGATTGCATCAATCAAGAAGGTTACCATAGAATTTATATCATACGAGCACATTATTCTGACTATAGTAGGTGTGCTCTTTTATGCAAATTATGTGAATGGTGGTATTGAAGCGTTACTACTTTGTTGTATTTGCTAGTGTGGTATAATGGTATTCTCATTGATTATGGTCTGGTTACTTGTTACCAAGCTGATAATGCTTAGCAATAGGCTTGAATTTATGTAGCCTCTCTTTTCTTCCTTGGCTGTTGATGTGATTTTGAAGTTGTAATAGTGTTTAAAAGTGTTTTGAAGAAGTGCATCAACTTCCTTTCTAGTTCTTGATTAGTTTTTGGCAAGTGGAATATTGTTTATGACAAAACAAACAAACATATAGACGGACCTAGTATAATCTCACTCGTAGCATAGCTATTTATGTGGTTGAGGATGGTATTATGGAGGTAAACTTTACCTCTATAAGGGATATAGAGGCTCTTCCTGCTGAGAACCTGGGCTTATGAAAACATACGTGGGTTTATTTTAGATTTTTAGGCATCAAGTATCAACTGTTGGTAGCTTTTTTGAATCTGCATCAGCAGAATCCCTTTGTGTGATTGATCAAGGCTTTTGGATAATTGATGACTGTTTTAGATGCTCATATCTTGGCATGCATGGATGTGTAGTTGTGGTTTCATATCTGCAAGCCAGTATCTGTTTGCCTTATAGTGATTTGGTGAAGTACACCTATATCACATATGCTGGTACCTATGTTTGGTTTGATTGATCATTTGATCTCTGCTTTGGGAACCTTCTGAGTTTGCTGCTTAGCAGTTGTTACCGGACCCTATGTTTGGTTTTAGCGTTGGTTGACAACTTTATAAATTGCGTATCAAATCAATATTGTATTTTTCAGACAATCATGTGTTTAAATCTGGATCACTCTATGTATTTCTATTCATGTTAACAAAATAACTAGCATAATGGCCTTGAGATCATGCCAAAGTTTATATTTGCTGTATAAACACTGGGTTTGAATTCATCATAATCATAGATTTGCATCTGATAAAACTCCCTTTTTTTGTAGATTTGACTCACTTTAAAAGATGACCAGCTCCAAAAGGTTGAACCTTTTCCACTTTATGATCAAGAACATCCAGTGTAGTTCCTAGTATATATATCATCGCCCTTCTTTAGTGACTTGAAAGGATATTCCATGAGGTGATGTTCACAACTATAAATGTAGCACAATTCCTTGTTAAACTAGTTATCAGATTAGCACAAATTAGAAAGAAATACTCTATTAGTTAATTACAGAGGTTCTATGTAATCTTACTATACATACAATCAATATACAATTGTCTTCTTGGTAATTTGATATCAGAGCCAATTTGCTACTGAATAAGCCCTTGGTGGCACCATAGGCTGTAGACAACTACTCCTAAATTTGTTGGAAACCCTAGTTGTCACCAATGTTATTCATAAGACTATACGCACTCGACATCTTGGGAGCTCCAAACATGATGACATGGACATAAGTGGGGCTCCAAGCACCATTACAAGATAATTAAAAGGGCGTCAAGCCTTTAACGGACGCTAAGCACAACATTTCCTATATTGTTTCATCAATAGGGTTCCAAACACTAATTAACCACTACACTTAATTTAAAATGAGTTTTAGTAAAATAATGTTTATCACATGTCATTTAAATTTCGGTTAAACTAAACAATCACTATGCATAGTTTAATAGACACTAAAAGATCTTTATATGGAACACATCAACGTTCTCTCTCTCTACCAACGTTCTCTCTACCAACGTTCTCTCTACCAACGTTCAAATCCCCACCCACCGGCGACCTCCGCCGATTCTACCTCACCGGCGACCTCCGCTGCACATCCGAAGAGCATCTCCTTCGCGAAGAGCATCTCAGCTGGTTTGTGTGATCGCGAAGAGCATCTCGGTCGACCCCCCTACTCATCGGAAGAGCATCTCTCTCCGCTACACATCCGAGAGCATCTCCTTCGCGAATCTGCTACTCTCGGCTGTCTCTCCTTCGCGAATCTCCCCTTCGCGAATCTCCCCTTCGTGAGCATCCCTGACATTTGCTACCTTCGGGAGAGCATCCCCTTCGCGAAGAACCGCACATCTGAAGGTTGCAACCCTAACTGGTTACATCTGGTGAAGAACCGCACATCTGAAGAACCGCACATCTGAAGAACCGCACATCTGAAGGTTGCAACCCTAAGTGAAGGTCGCACATCTGAAGATCGGTTGTCTCTTCTGCCTTGGATTTGCAACCCTAAGTGAAGGTTAATAAATCTAGGGCACATCTGAAGAACCGCACATCTGGTGAGATTGTTCCTTCTCTCTCTCTTTTAGTTTCTAGTCTAGGTTGATATTGGCTGGGTTAGGAGTACCAGCAGCTATTGAGATATCTGTGTTGCTCTCTGTTGCTCTATACTGGTTCACTGGTTTACTGGTGCATCACTTGTGTGATCTGTTTTCTGTTGCTCTTTTCTGGTTTATGTGATTTTAATCCTTGACTCTTCTTTATAGGTATACTGGTTTGTGTGATTTCTATTGCTCTTTATATGTTTACTGGTTTACTGGTTTGTGTGATCGGTTTTCTATTGCTCTTTACTGGTTTGTGTGATTTCTGTTGCTCTTTATAGGTTTACTGGTCTACCGGTGCATCACTTGTGTGATCTGTTTTCTGGTGCATCTCTTGTGTGATATAATTCTGCTGACCGTGTAGTTCTGTGGTTTGTGCCTAATTGATTAGTGGTTATAACTTGCTGATTAGTTGTATAATTGTTAGTGTTTTGATATTAATTGCTGAGTAAGTTGTATATTGTTGATTGAGTTGGTGTGTTGATCATTTGTGGGTTGTTGTCTTCATTTCTGGTCAATCTTAGAACTGTTCTCTACATAGGTTTCATTGGCCTATTTGAATCTATACTCAGGATAGTGTGTCATTGTATGAAGTGGTGATCATTGTTGCTATTTTCTGATTAAGTTCTGGTCCATCGTGTACTGTTGATCGGTTGTGACGGATTGCTTTTGATTGCGCTTTACTTCTGCTATAATTCCTTTTTTAGGGGTTGTTCTAGTGGACTCTGTCAGGTAATATAGACAGCAGGTGTCATTATGCTGCCCCGAGATCATGTTCGGTGACGAGAGGTGCGAGTACAAGGAAAAAGGATTTTAGATTAAGAGTGGCATCGTGGAATGTAGGAACCCTAACTAGTAAGTTACTGGAGTTAATTGATGTGCTAAGGAAACGTAGGGTCCAGATAGCGTGTCTCCAGGAGACTAGATGGCGGGGTGAGAGAGCAACAGAGTGCAATAGTTATAAACTATGGTATTCAGGGTCTAACGGAACGAAAAATGGAGTAGGGTTTCTAGTTGCTAAGGAACTCCAAGATAATGTAGTGGAGGTAAGAAGATACGATGATAGAATTATGCTGTTAAGAATAGTAATAGGGGATGAAGTAGTGGCAGTAGTTAGTGCGTATGCTCCACATGTTGGACTAGGAGAAACAGAAAGAAAAAAGTTCTGGGAGAGTTTAGATCACGTTATGGGTGACATACCTAGAGATGAAAAAATATGCATAGGAGGAGATTTTAATGGGCATATCGGTAAGGATAATGACCACTTCTAGTTGGTGCATGGAGGCTTCGGGTATGGCCCTAGGAATGAAGGCGGTAAGGAGCTTCTTGACTTTGCGGTAGCGCATGACTTAGGAATCATAAATTCGTTTTTTAAGAAAAGAGAATCGCATCTAATCACGTTTAGCAGCGGCGGGAGACACACGCAGATAGACTATCTGTTGGCGAGGAGAGAAGATCGTAGCTCGTGGAAGGACTGTAAGACAATCCCAGGAGAGAGAGTTGTGACACAACATCATATCTTAGTGGCGGATATACGCGTGAAGAGACCAATTGTACAAGAAAACAAGAGAATTAGACATACGATCAAATGGAGCCAGCTCAAGGACGAAAACATTACCATTTTTAGAGATAAGGTCATACCAATGAACCATCCTGGACCACAGGAAGACGCAAACCAAAGGTGGGAGGCCATGGCAAATACGCTCATCCAAGCAGCTAAAGAAACGCTTGGAGTTACAACAAAGAGGACAGTCCACCATAAGGAATCTTGGTGGTGGAACGAAAATGTACAGGAGAAGATACGAATTAAACAACAAAGTTTCAGAGAAATTTTACGCTGTAACAATGAGGAAGAACGCCTAGAGCTAAAAGATAAATACAAGGAGGCTAAGAGAGAGGCGAAGAAATCAGTGTCAGAGGCAAAGAACGTGGCGTATGAGATAATGTATAAACGACTAGAGATGAAAGAAGGAGAGCATGACATGTTTAAGTTAGCCAAAGCAAGAGACAGCAGAAGACAAGACCTGAGAATTGTAAAGTTTATAAAGGCTGCGGATGGAAAAGTTTTGGTGAACGACAAGGACATCAAGGGGAGATGGAAAACTTACTTCGATAACCTTTACAACATAAAGAATCCAAATCAACAAGCTGAGATAGAGAATACAACCCAAACAACACAACAAAACAATTGCTATTGTAGAAGCATCACAGTAGACGAAGTTACGAGAGCTATGAAGAAAATGGGAAGGGCTAAAGCGGTGGGGCCAGACAACATACCGATTGAAGTGTGGAAATGCCTGGGAGATGAGGGGCTCAAATGGCTAACAGATTTATTCAACACTATCTTTACGACAGGGAAGATGCCGGACCAGTGGAGAACCAGCGTTATAGTCCCCATATATAAGAAAAAAGGAGATGTACAAAGTTGCGAAAATTACAGGGGAATAAAGCTATTGAGTCACACGATGAAATTATGGGAAAAAGTTATTGACACGAGAATTAGACGAGAAACTCAGATAGCGTCAAACCAATTTGGATTTATGCCAGGACGCTCTACGACAGAAGCAATTCACGCCATAAGGAGGATAATGGAGAAATACAGAGAAAAGAAAAGGGACCTCCATATGGTATTCATCGACCTAGAAAAGGCCTATGACAGCATTCCGCGTCAACTAATTTGGGAAAACCTACGACTTAGAAGGGTACCAGAGAGGTATATCAAAATAATCAGGATATGTATGATGGGGTAAAATCGTGTGTGCGAGCCCCGATAGGAGACACAGACTCATTCACAGTGGAAGTGGGACTCAACCAAGGATCGGCACTGAGCCCTTTTCTCTTCACAGTAGTGTTGGATGAGATGACCAAGTCTATACAGCAGCCAGTCCCGTGGTGCATGCTCTTCGCGGATGATATTGTCTTAATATCGGAATCTAAAAGGGTGCTTAACGACAAGCTAGAACAGTGAAGAACAGCACTAGAGCGCAAAGGTTTAAGGATAAGTCGCTCAAAGACAGAATACATGCATTGTAACTTTAGTGGCGAGGCGGAAGAGGACACCCAAATCAGTATTCAGGGTATGGCGGTACCACAGATGTCTAGGTTCAAATACCTGGGCTCGTACTTGCAGGAGGACGGAGAGATACACAGCGATGTCGCGCACCGTGTACAAGCAGGATGGTGCAAGTGGAGAGCGGCATCAGGGATCCTATGTGATAAGAGGTTTCCAGCAAAACTAAAGGGAAAGCTATATCGAGTGGCAGTACGTCCAGCTATGTTATATGGAACAGACTGCTGTGCCATAAAGAAATCGCACGAGAAACAAATAGAGGTAGCGGAAATGCGAATGCTGAGGTGGATGTGCGGTCACACAAGACTTGATCGGATAAGAAACGAAGTGTTTCGACAGAAGCTACAAGTGGCCTGTATCGCAGATAAAATACGAGAGGGAAGATTAAGATGGTTTGGGCATGTCAAGAGGAGACCAATGGCGGCACCAGTTAGAGCAGTAGAGAACATCATCTTAGAGGGTAGGAGGAGTAGAGGAAGACCTAGATTGACTTGGGATGAGGTAATTAGGCGCGATATGATACACTTGCACCTCTCTGAGTACATGATCGAGGATAGGTCTGAGTGGAGGCGTAGAATTAAAATTAAGGACTTCTAGTGCGACATATAAGCAGGAAGGGTATTTGAAGTCTAGTTACGGGGCCTGATTGTATAAGTAGCCCATATCTGCCCTTTAACGGTGATTCTACATGCACTTAGAATATATGTATGCTATATGTTGTATGATTTATTGTGTACTGTAGGCCTTGTGTTGTATGACTTATTGTATGATGGCTTGGTATCGATATGGATTTTGTATACTGTATGCTATGTGTGATATGATTATTGTATGTTGTCTTTCTATCAGAATGGTTTTTGCTATCGAGTCGGGGGTCTCTTTGGAAGCGGTCTCTCTACCAAACAAGATAGAGGAAAGACTCGTCTACACCTACCCTCCCCAGACCCTGCTCTTGAGTGGGATATACTGGGTTTGTTTGTTTGTTTGTTTGTTAAAAGATCTTTATATGTATCAAGCTACAAGTGGTTGCCCAACATACCTTGTGGAACAGTGGAAGACTATTAGACTGACCATATAATCATCATAATTTAAAGGCTATATAGTGGCATACTTTATATAAAGGCCTAATGTAACCTTATTAATTATTATACACACGATAGCACTCTTATATCATTAATGTAGTGTGTATTTATTTATTCATGCAAGTTCTGTTCACCTAGTTTTAAAAGGCTGTATATGGAACAAAGTCTACACGAGAAATTGAACAGGATGGTAATAGTTGATGTTGCCGTTGATATTGTAACTTCCAAAAAAAAAAAAAAAAACTAGATTAAGGAACCACATAGATTATTGTCAAGGATTAAGTGACCAATAACGTGCACTTGTTTTTGACCTTGTAGCATCCAAGGTTCTTTTGAATAGAACATTGGTTCGGATAACCTAGAACTTAGAAGTGTATTTTTTTGTAAGAAAATTACAACTTGCAACTTGCTTACATAGCCGTTTCATATCTGTATTTGTTCGAATGGTTAAGAGGTCTGAATGGTTAAGAGGCTCTGAACCAGTAAGTGCTGAACCAAAATGTGCTGTTTGGTTGAATCTCTGAATGACTGTACAAAATGATAATTTTACCCCTCTGAATTATTTTGGACTGAATAAAATGTATCTGTTTGGTTAGATGTCTGAATGACTGTACGTGAATGATCAATAGGTTAACAAAATACAACATATTAAAATTCAAAATCAAAATATTTCAAATACAACATACTAATATCCAATTACAAAGTAATTCAAATATTAATCAATTGAAACTAATTGACTAGCTATCTCATCACGCAAATTATTCATTTAATTAATGCCTTGTGAACCCCATTCTATCTCATGAACAAACTGATCATCATTGTTACCACCTTGTCAAAAATACTACAATCATATTCTCCTGAATATTCTCGTTTGATTTGATTTACGTGGGTGTCAAAAATACTTGCCCTATAGACCTTTTCCTGCCGACTGTTCTACATATACCCGATCCAACACCATCTTCAATCTCACGTCTGCTTTTATTTTCATCTCTTATCATCATCATCATCACTCTTTCTCTCTAGATCCATTCGATCTTCATTTTCATCTCTAATAAAAAGCTTCTGTAGGATTACAGGCTGTGGGCGGGGATGGCGATCGAAGGTCGAAGGAGAAAGTTGAAGGTCGGAGGCTGTGTGCGGGGATGGTGAATCGAAGGTGAATCGGGAGGTCGTCGGGGGATCGAAGGTGATCGAAGGTGAATCGGTGAATCGAAGGTGAATCGCGCCGGCCGACAAGGTGAATCGGTGAATCGGTGAATCGAAGGTGATCGAAGGTGAATCGGAGATGGAACAGGCTGTGGTCGGAGGTGAATCGGGGGAGGGGATGGCGGCGGTCTGGCCGGCCGACTAGGGAGGTCGTCGGCGCCGGTGCTGGGGTGAGGGAGGGAGATGACGGGAGGAAGATGAAGATTGAAGATGAGGGTTTGTGAGTTGTGAGGGTATTTGGGTCTACAACTTCATTCAGCGTCATTTTAGAGCTGAACCATTCAGCACTGAATGGTTCAGTTAAGAGACCCCTTTTTTTCGAAACAAACACTCAAGGTTCTTAACGGTTCAGAGGTAGCGTCTTAATGGAACCATTAAGAGGCTACCAAACAGCCCTTAACATTTCTGTATCCAAACACTACGAGTCACCTTGAGTACAGAGGTTTGTTGCAATATAAAACCGAATGCAATGATTCACAAAATCAAGCCAAGCAGTTAATGTCACACCCCGACCGACGGCGGAATCATCGAAGCGGACGAGGGAATGATTGATTGTTCATAACACATGGTTGTCTAATAGTGGAAATAATATTAAAATCAGATTACAAGATAATTTAAGTTCAACATACACAAATACAACAATTGAAACCACAAATAGTAATTGCCTTTTATTTTAACTAAGTCCGGGTCTTAAATGAGCAGGTAGAAGTCCACTATCTTGCTTAACCTGAAATCATGTGAGAAAATAAAGTCAGTTAACGAATTAGCTGGTGAGTAGTCATAGTTTTGAGTATACATATAGATTGATTGATTGATTGAGAATAATCCAATTCACAAGGTATCGTTAAGACTTATATTGCAATAGTAAAGCATATAGATAAACCGACACAATAGAAACCCCTTGACTTGACACTTGCATATAATAGACTCCACACATACACCATAGATTGACTCTTGCCTCTGGCACAATCACCACTCGAATATTCATATGGGGTGGGTTGTCCAAACCAGTAGATCTACCATTGATACCAGGATTGATTGATTGAATTAGGGTTTTATTGTCGTCCAGTTTAGCATAGTATGTTCACGTAATTGCAAGTAATAACATAACCTGTCTTGAATTGAATTTAGAATGAAACAACAATAGAATATCATGATTGAATATATTGTATCACATGATTTCCCCCAAATAGGAAATGATATAAAAAGGGGATATGAATACTCACCTGATTGATGAGATTAGAACGTGGATGTGATAGATTAGACACCAATGATTTCCCTACGGTTAACCTAATGAACGGTGTCTCGGGTTAGGATAATAATAATGTGAGAATTGGAAATAGATTAGGGTTTTCATTTGGTTTTGATTGGTAGTTTAATTAAAATAATTTATTTAGTTTGAATAAAATAAATTTATTAAAGTGAGTGTGTTTGAAAATAAATCTATCAATACTTTTGAAATAGATTATTATAATATGAGAAGAACAAATAACTAGTTTTATTAATTAATTATGGGCTAATTGATTAAAATATTTAGTTATTTAAGTGATTAAAGGAAAGGGAGATATTTCGGAAAGACTTAGGTTGTCTTTTGGTGATTTTATAGAATATCAACTTATAACGTTAAAGAATAATTTGTAAATAATCAATGGTCAAAGGAATAATTAATTTAGAAAATTAATTTGTTAGTTTTTCTTAAAACGGTTCATATTTGATAAAAAAAAATAATAATAGTTTATAAATTGGAATAAGCTTTTATATCTTTTTAAAAAAATCATCATTTATAATTATATGTAGATATTGTTGAGCAAATATTTTAGTGATCTAATCCACCATTTAAAGTCTAGAAAATAAACTAAATATATTATTTATCTTAAACTATTTAATAAATATTAAAATATTTTATTAAATAAATTTACAGAAAATAATATGGTGTCTAAAAAAATATTTAAAGTTTATAAAAACCATTTTTATATTTTTCTAAATTTTTTATAATTATTTTAAGGCTTAAAAAGCCTTTTTAAAAAAATTATGGGGGTGCCCGGGGTTGAACCCGGGACCTCCTGGTTTGTAAGGATGCACTGAACCAGTAGACCAAGGCTATTAGCCGCGATATGGTTCTGTTTTAATTCTTTTGAACTGATTCAAAGAAACTCCCCCAATCCTCTATGAACCCTAACCCGTAATCGATTCAATTGAGGTTCAAATCGATGTTGTTTGCCTCTGAAATCATGGGGCTTTTGTTCCCCATGACAAAACGATCGTAAACATGTGTTAAATTACCTAGATTGAGTTCGATTTGATGACAGAGAGCCCAAGAACAGGTCGCGGCAGGGGAGGTGATCGAATGATGCCCAAACAATGATAATATTCAAATTAAACTCGAGGGAAGCTTTGAATGATGGTATTGATGCAATGCCCTATGTTTATTTCGATTAAAATTGATCGGAGGTTGGTTCAAAATCGAGTTGCAGGTCGCGAAAGAGGAGGTGTTCGAAGGTGGTGTTTAAATTCGTTTCAAGCGAATGGAGAATGGGGGTCGATTAGAAACAGCTTTATGGTTGTTCATATTCGTTTAATCCGATTAAAATAAGGTGTTAGTGCGATCTGTGGACTGACAAAGGTCCGACAACGCGTGACTCGGGTTCTACATCGCACTAGCTCGAATTTTAAATTGTTTGGGTGGCACGAGTTCGAATCTCCCACGTGAATGTGTCGGGAGTGTTTGTTTTGGTCAAAACCTCGTTAATCGGGGTCGTTTGGTCGCCGGAGAGTCACCGGACGGTGGCCGGAGAGCAGGCAGTGGGTCGACGGGAGGGAGGTTTGGGGTGTTTAAAAAAATTTACAATTTGGCCCCTGTAGTTTTAGAAGTTATTTATTTATGTTTAAACTTTCCTTTAAAGTTTTAAAAATTACCAAATGACCCCTGGACCTTATTATTGTTATTGTTATTATTGTTATTATTATTATTATTATTATTATTATTATTATTATTATTATTATTATTTATATTATTACTACCACTAGTATTATTATTATTATTATTATTATTATTATTGTATTTTTTTTCGGAATCAACATCGAATAAAATCAACTTTATTAAAGAAAATACGCAATGTTACAGTCTCCCCTGCTTTAGGAAATTTCGTCCCGAAATTTTTATCACGAGGAGGCTGAAACGAAGAGATGAGGATACTTGGATTTCATTTGGTCCTCGCGTTCCCAGGTGAACTCTGGCCCACGTTTAGACTCCTAACGAACTTTGACAATTGGTATTCGGCTGCGTTTGAGTTGTTTGACTTTCCGATCCATAATTTCCACAGATTTCTCAATAAAATGCATAGATTCATCAATCTGGACTTCTTTGAGTGGGATGTGGAGATTTCATCGGCAAGACATTTCTTGAGAATTGAAACATGAAACGTCGGGTGTATATTGCTGAGTTCTTGGGGTAGTTCAAGCTGTAGGCCACTTTCCCAATTCGCTCGAGCACTTTGAATGGACCCACGTAACGAGGTGCTAACTTCCCTTTCTTTCCAAAGCGAATCACTCCCTTCCAAGGTGATACCTTAAGAAGTACGAGATCACCGACATTGTATTCCATGGGCTTACGTCTTTTATCTGCATAATGCTTTTGACGATTTCTAGCAGCGACCAAGTTATCACGGATCTTATGAATTTTGTCTGTTGTTTCTTGTATCAATTCCGGATCAGTAATCTGTGATTCACCACTTCAGACCAACAGATGGGAGATCGACACTTCCGGCCATACAGGCCTCAAATGGTGCCATCTGGATGCTGGTATGGTAACTGTTGTTGTATGAAAATTCGATTAACGGAAGATGAGAATCCCACGATCCACTGAAATCAATGACACAAGCCCGGAGCATATCCTCGAGGGTTTGTATCGTTCTTTCAGTCTGACCGTCGGTTTGCGGGTGATAGGATGTGCTAAGATTTAGTTGAGTCCCAAGAGCTGATTGAAGACTTTTCCAGAAACGAGAGATGAAACGACCATCACGATCAGAGATAATATCTTTATTTGACAAAGATTGTTTAGGAAGACTACCATCACGTAATCAGGTTTTGATGATAACTCACAATGAAAGTCGATAGATAAGGAATAAATGGTTTGATGTAGCTAGATCGAGTCAAAACATGAAAATAAAGGAAAAGAAATTGATTTAAGAATTTAAATGCTCCAAACTTGGAATCAAAATCAACCTAAAACGATTGGGTCTCTTTTCAAGTTCAGAGATCATGCTTTGGCTTGATAGGTCGAAACACTAACATTATTTCACCCTTCAAGTTACTACATGCGTCTCGTCACTTGATTACAACCATGGTAAACTGGAGATCAAGAAATGAGAATAGTCATCAAGGTATGGTTTTCACCCCTAACTTGATGGTGTACTCTCAAGGTATGACCACTAACTTATCAATCAAAAGTTCGATCTGAGGATCTACAGAAATAAGACGAGATAACTCATCATTAAGGTGAGGGATTCACTCCTATCTTAACGATGAATTTTTACAAAACAAAATATAACAAGATAAACTTCTTCATCAAAATCCAGAATTCACTCCTACTTTGATGAGGTCGTTTCATTTGAGAAATACAATCCATAAGAATGATATTATCATCAAGGTATGAATTTCACGCGTATCTTGATGATTGGGCTTCAAGAAAACAATCAAAGATTGACATTTATCACCAAAGTACGGGTTTCAATCCTATTTTGGTGAGATCATGTCATTTGTGAAATGCAAGTTCCAAAGTGAATAATTGAAGTCAGTCCTCGAGATAAGGAAATCATCCTAATCCAGAGGATGAAATTTCATAAACACATCATTGGAAACCATTTATTGAAACGAATAAAGAATCATCACCAAAGTAAGGGAATCACCCCTGTTTTGATGAGTTATAATCATTTAGGAGATATGAGTGTCCTTAGTCATAGGTTGACTTGCAAACTCTTGCATCTCCCGCGGTGCAAACGGTTCAAAGTTCGACTTAACAATGAAAGGAAAAATATTTCAATTAGAAATTTAGAAATTTTCAAATTACATCAATGAAAGGAAATCACATTTATTGAAACGAATAAAGAATCATCACCAAAGTAAGGGAATCACCCCTGTTTTGATAAGTTAGAATCATTTAGGAGATATGAGTGTCCTTAGTCATAGTTTGACTTGCAAACTCTTGCATCTCCCGCGATGCAAACGGTTCAAAGTTCGACTTAACAATGAAAGGAAAAATATTTCAATTAGAAATTTAGAAATTTTCAAATTACATCAATGTAACAAAAGGAAATCACGTTTACAAATCTTGAATCAAATCAGGAAGACGAAATCAAGGACAAGAATTATTCAACACCACATCATTGGTGGCTTGAGCTTGTTGGGTATTGATGTTGAAAGCACGTCCTTGAGCCGTAGGAACTAGGCTGATAAGTTGAGGGCATCGATTGCGAAAATGGTTCGGATCACCACATTGATAGCATGCATGACCCTGGGTAATTGCAGGAGGATGTTGGTGAACTGGTGCATTGGTCGGAGCTTTAGCAGCACTCCTGCACACGTTGAATGTATGACCCAAACGACCACAGTTTGTGCATTGATGACACTGAATGTTAACGGGATGGTGATAACTGTAGTTGTTACACTACGGATAGGGTCCAGCGTATGACTTTTTCATCAGTGGTTGGTTGTTTACTGCTGGTTGACGAGTTGGAGGGACTTGATTAATTGGTACAGCAGGGGTAATCACAGCAAAGTTTTGAGAATTGGCCTTCCTCTTCTTGTTCCTGGAAGGCTCGGGTTGGTTGGTTTTGATGGTCTCGTTAGAAAGTTTATCGGTATTCTTCTTCGATCCTTTCCTGGTTAAGGAACCAGCTTTCACATGATTATCGGTTAACTGTGCAGCCAGCCTGATAGCATCTTCTAGTGTTGAAGGATTCCTTCCTAGCACCGTATCCTGAATCTGCATGGGTAGTCCACCAATATATTTCTCGATGGCTCGGGAGGTAGGGGTAGCAAGATGCGGTACCAAAAGGCTCAGTTCGTGAAATCGGTTAGTGTATGCGAGGTTCTCGCCACTGTCTTGGTTAATTCCTAGAACTCAGCTTCCAGTTTCCGGACTTCGTTTCTTGGGCAGAACTCTTTAGTCATGAGCTCCTTAACTTCAGTCCATGTTAAGGCTAGAGCAGTTTCAGTTCCACGGGTTCGTTTCTCCCCGTTCCACCAAGTAAGTGCGCGTTTCTGGAGAACACTTGTGGCATACCGAACTTTTAGATTTTCAGGGCATTCACTGTTTAGGAATGTGTTCTCGATGCTTTCGAACCACTGTAGTAATCCAGTAGCTCCTTCAGTTCCACCGAACTTAGTGGGGTTGCAAGAACTGAAATGTTTGTAAGTACAAGTTTGGGGAGGGTTTGGTGCAGTTGGGTTTTGAACAACATTGTTGCTTTGGTTCAAATGGGTAAGTAGAGTTGGGATGACCGCAGTAACTTCACGTGCTACAATAGCAGAAATCTTACGGCCAGAGTTTCTAGACCGTGAACGGATTTGACGAGAAGACATTCTGGAATATCATTAAGATATTTTATGAGAATTGGATAATAGGAGTTATACCACATGAAAACGATAATCGGGAATTTGGCATAATAACAATGATATGTTCCGAGTGTAATCGTTTGATTCGTAAATCAAAGTGAATACGTTGACTAATCAAAGTGTTATGTCTAACACAACCTTATTGAAGACATGCGTACCTATAAGCAGATACTCATCCCGAGGGTTCCCAGGTAAGGTAGACAGATCCATCGGTTGGTTTGGATTTATACGAATACCTTGCCTAGACAGAACACCCCGAGATACAGGCATCTCACTCTTCCAGCATTGCATGTTTCAAGTTGTAAGACACAGACTTTGATGAGATGTGAAAACCATCAATAACAATAGAGTTTTGGAGTTTGAAAACACTTGAATTAGGCACACAATGCCTTAGAATATGATTTAAGATTCGTGTGTACATTGATAAGATTCAAAGTATACGGAGAATCACATAAGGCAGATAATCACATAATCAAGTATAAACATGTAAGGCACATAAAATCCTATCTAAGCATATAAAATACATGAGAGGACTCATATGCAAAGGTACTTAGTTATAGTCTAGGTCATTCCATTTCTAATAACCTAATTCCCTATAACCATGGCTCTGATACCAATCTGTCACACCCCGACCGACGGCGGAATCATCGGAGCGGACGAGGTTGTCTAATAGTGGAAATAATATTAAATCAGATTACAAGATAATTTAAGTTCAACATACACAAATACAACAATTGAAACCACAAATAGTAATTGTCTTTTATTTTAACTAAGTCCGGGTCTTAAATGAGCAGGTAGAAGTCCACTATCTTGCTTAACCTGAAATCATGTGAGAAAATAAAGTCAGCTAACGAATTAGCTGGTGAGTAGTCATAGTTTTGAGTATACATATAGATTGATTGATTGATTGAGAATAATCCAATTCACAAGGTATCGTTAAGACTTATATTGCAATAGTAAAGCATATAGATAAACCGACACAATAGAACCCCTTGACTTGACACTTGCATATAATAGACTCCACACATACACCATAGATTGACTCTTGCCTCTGGCACAATCACCACTCGACTATTCATATGGGTGGGTTGTCCAAACCAGTAGATCTACCATTGATACCAGGATTGATTGATGAATTAGGGTTTTATTGTCGTCCAGTTTAGCATAGTATGTTCATGTAATTGCAAGTAATAACATAACATGTCTTGAATTGAATTTAAAATGAAACAACAATAGAATATCATGATTGAATATATTGTATCATATGATTTCCCCAAATAGGAAATGATATAAAAAGGGGATATGATACTCACCTGATTGATGAGATTAGAACGTGGATGTGATAGATTAGACACCAATGATTTCCCTACGGTTAACCTAATGAACGGTGTCTCGGGTTAGGATAATAATAATGTGAGAATTGGAAATAGATTAGGGTTTTCATTTGGTTTTGATTGGTATGACGGGGCAAAAACATGTGTACGAGCACCTGTCGGAGACACAGACTACTTCCCGGTGGAGGTAGGACTCCACCAAGGATCGGCATTGAGCCATTCCTCTTCACAGTGGTGCTGGACGAGATGACCAAGTCTATACACAGCCAGTCCCATGGTGTATGCTGTTTGCGGATGATATTGTCTTAATATCAGAATCTAGGACGGTGCTTAACGAGAGATTAGAACAGTGGAGAGCAGCAATAGAACGCAGGGGCCTAAGGATAAGTCGCGCTAAGACAGAATACATGCATTGTAACTTTAGTGGTGAGGCCGAAGAGGACACCCAAATCAGTATCCAAGGCATGGCGGTCCCCCGGACGTCTAGGTTCAAATACCTTGGCTCGTACGTACAGGAAGATGGAGAGATACACAGCGATGTAGCACACCGTATACAATCAGGATGGTGCAAGTGGAGAGCAGCATCAGGGATTTTGTGTGATAAGAGGTTCCCGGCAAAACTAAAGGGAAAATTCTACAGAGTGGCAGTACGTCCAGCTATGTTATACGGCACAGACTGTTGGGCCATAAAGAAATCGCACGAGAGACAAATAGAGGTCGCAGAAATGCGAATGCTGAGGTGGATGTGTGGACACACAAGATTGGATCGAATAAGAAACGAAGTCTTTCGTCAGAGGCTAGAGGTGGCGTGTATCACAGAAAAAATAAGAGAGGGAAGATTAAGATGGTTTGGGCACGTGAAGAGGAGAACGATGGCAGCACCAGTCCGAGCAGTAGAGAATATCAGCTTAGAGGGTAGGAGGAGCAGAGGTAGACCTAGGTTGACTTGGGACGAGGTTATTAGGAGAGATATGATGGACTTGCATCTCTCTGAGAACATGATCGAGGATAGAAGCGAGTGGAGGCGAAGAATTAAAATGGTTTTTTAGTGGGTTTGGTGGGTGGGAAGGGTATACGGTGACATATGGCCGTACCCCACACGTTAGGTGTAGTTTTACTCTTCTACCCTTTTTGGGTGTTACATGCGCATTATCTAATTCTTCGTGTGATATATATCATTGTGTTATATGCTTCGTATCATGATGGTTACTGCCTTTGTTATGCTTTGTTATATGCTTTGTATATGCGTTGTATTATGATTGTTATTGATATATATCATTGTGTTATTTGCTTCGTATTATGATGGTTACTTGCCTTTGGTATGCTTTGTTATATGCTTTGTATATGCGTTGTATTTTGATTGTTATCGTTATTGCCTGTGATAACGAGTCGGGGGTCTCTTCGGAAGCGGTCTCTCTATCTTTCTAGATAGAGGAAAGACTTGCTACCATATACCCCTCCCAGACCCTGCCCTCCAGCGGGAGACACTGGGTATGTTTGTTTGTTTGTTTATTTGGTTTTGATTGGTAGTTTAATTAAAATAATTTATTTAGTTTGAATAAAATGAATTTATTTAAAGTGAGTGTATTTGAAAATAAATCTATCAATACTTTTGAAATAGATTATTATAATATGAGAAGAACAAATAACTAGTTTTATTAATTAATTATGGGCTAATTGATTAAAATATTTAGTTATTTAAGTGATTAAAGGAAAGGGAGATATTTCGAAAAGACTTAGGTTGTCTTTTGGTGATTTTATAGAATATCAACTTATAACGTTAAAGAATAATTAGTAAATAATCAATGGTCAAAGGAATAATTAATTTAGAAAATTAATTTGTTAGTTTTTCTTAAAACGGTTCATATTTGATAAAAAAATAATAGTTTATAAATTGGAATAAGCTTTTTATCTTTAAAAAAAAATCATCATTTATAATTATATGTAGATATTGTTGAGCAAATATTTTAGTGATCTAATCCACCATTTAAAGTCTAGAAAATAAACTAAATATATTATTTATCTTAAACTATTTAATAAAATATTAAAATATTTTATTAAATAAATTTACAGAAAATAATATGGTGTCTAAAAAAATATTTAAAGTTTATAAAAACCATTTTTATATTTTTCTAAATTTTTTTGTAATTATTTTAAGGCTTAAAAAGCCTTTTTAAAAAAATTATGGGGGTGCCCGGGGTCGAACCCGGGACCTCCTGGTTTGTAAGGATGCACTGAACCAGTAGACCAAGGCTATTAGCCGCGATATGGTTCTGTTTTTAATTCTTTTGAACTGATTCAAAGAAACTCCCCCAATCCTCTATGAACCCTAACCTGTAATCGATTCAATTGAGGTTCAAATCGATGTTGTTTGCCTCTGAAATCATGGGGCTTTTGTTCCCCATGACAAAACGATCGTAAACATGTGTTAAATTACCTAGATTGAGTTCGATTTGATGACAGAGAGCCCAAGAACAGGTCGCGGCAGGGGAGGTGATCGAATGATGCCCAAACAATGATAATATTCAAATTAAACTCGAGGGAAGCTTCGAATGATGGTATTGATGCAATGCCCTATGTTTATTTCGATTAAAATTGATCGGAGGTTGGTTCAAAATCGAGTTGCAGGTCGCGAAAGAGGAGGTGTTCGAAGGTGGTGTTTAAATTCGTTTCAAGCGAAATGGAGAATGGGGGTCGATTAGAAACAGCTTTATGGTTGTTCATATTCGTTTAATCGGATTAAAATAAGGTGTTAGTGCGATCTGTGGACTGACAAGGTCCGACAACGCGTGGCTCGGGTTCTACATCGCACTAGCTCGAATTTTAAATTGTTTGGGTGGCACGAGTTCGAATCTCCCACGTGAATGTGTCGGGAGTGTTTGTTTTGGTCAAAACCTCGTTAATCGGGGTCGTTTTGGTCGCCGGAGAGTCACCGGACGGTGGCCGAGAGCAGGCAGTGGGTCGACGGGAGGGAGGTATGGGGTGTTTAAAAAAATTTACAATTTGGCCCCTGTAGTTTTAGAAGTTATTTATTTTATGTTTAAACTTTCCTTTAAAGTTTTGAAAATTACCAAATGACCCCTGGACCTTATTATTGTTATTATTATTATTGTTATTATTATTATTATTATTATTATTATTATTATTATTATTATTATTATTATTATTATTATTTATATTATTACTACCACTAGTATTATTATTATTATTATTATTATTATTATTATTGTATTTTTTTTCGGAATCAACATCGAATAAAATCAACTTTATTAAAGAAAATACGCAATGTTACAGTTAAAGTGACAAACCCCAACACCACTAGTTTTACTATCAAGTTTCAATACAGCTTCAAGTCTAGTTTTCCAAATAATTCCAGTATTCCACCTACTTTTTCTGTACAAGTATATACGTAAAGTACATACAAATATACACAGCTACCAACCAATCAAATCACACCAATTACTCACCATACACACCATACCTCATAGTTAGAAACAAAAACACTTGCTTGGTAGCTCAAGTAGCATCAATTTCTTTACCAGGCCATCAATTAGGAAGTTGGGTTATTCACATCAGAGCCAAAAATGCAGCATTGCCTGTGCATACATTACAACAAACATAAAGATAAGGTTCATAAAAAAATGGCAATTTCAACCTATTTGCCATATAATGCAGCATTGCCTGTGCATGCATTACAACAAACATAAAAATAAGGTTCATAAAAAATGGCAATTTCAACCTATTTGCCATATAATGGGTTGATATAGGTTATGTTTTATCTATAAACAAGTTGAAACAGCCAAAGGGTTAAAGATCGTTCGCACTATTCTCAAAGAAAAAAAATCCTCCTAATTAGCATGATAACTAAAAAGAAAAATTCTCCCTATAATAACCAAGTTTTTCAAGTGCTCGATCATTGGGTGTTCCAATCTTGAATAATTTTTTAATAAGTGGTAATTCTTTTTAAAAATCAAGGCAAATGGAACATATATAAATCATGGTTGCTATTTAGTGATTATTTTTATCAAATTAACTTGAAATAAGAAGTAATAGTGAAACACGTATAAAAAAGTGTTCCCGGGTCAGCCAACCCGACCTGACATGTTTCTCAACCCATCTATTTTGCCAACTGTAAGAAATTCTGATAATACCTCCTGAAGTTGAAGCATGGGCAAGTCATAGTTTTGAGATGGTTTCTTTTTCTCTATTTTTCCACTTCTAGTTTCAGCTTGTAAAGAATCTAATTTCTTGTTTATCTCATATAACAATCTCAACATCTCTTCTTCCCTTCCTGTAGCTGGATCTCGAGATCTTACATCACCCTCTGTTATCTCCGTTGCTGCATTTGCTTGTTGAGATGACCCTTCACCTTTCACAACATCAATCGCCATGCGACAATCAATAATGATATTATCTCTAGGCAACAAAACCTGCTTATCTTTCTGATTCAGAAATAATGTTTTTTCAAATGACAAGGGATCTTCTACAAAAGTTGCCGGTTTTTCGACCTTATATTCACCTTCCAAGATTGATTTCCCAATATCTTTCACCTGTTTATCACTACCCATAAGATTTTCATCGGTTTCAGGGACTTCAAATACATCATGCACACTCAAATTACAAGTATCTGGTATCATTTCATCGTTCACCGACTTTTTTAGACTCTGAGCACTATCTAATTCATTAAGTTGAGAAGATTTACCCCTCAAACTGAGGTATTGCTCTCCTGCCATCTCTTCAACTATTTTATCTAACTTCCGAATCTGATCCCAATACGAGTTAACCCCATCCATTTGTTTCTCTGAATCCATATTTTGACAACTTTCATTCAACCGTTCAATCTCCTCAACAGGTTTTGAAACTATATCAGAATCTGGACTAATTGATCTATTTCTTTCAAGACTACCCTTTTCAGATAAGCCAATTTCAAAAGTTTTGGAGGTGCAGAGTTTCTCCTTGAAAGACTCTCAGGGCTTGTTTCCTTTTCATTGAGCTGCAATAAATTCTCAGGATATTTCATTTCATGGGGCTCAATATCTTCAAGCCCTAAGCTTGCTAGTTTGTATCTATAGGATTGAACTTGGTAATCCAAGTTAGCAATTTCCATTTCTTTTTGGCGAATCAATTCTTCAAATATTTCCATAGATTCTTCAGCATGATACATTTTCTCCTCTGCTAGCCTTTTATAATGCTCCGATTCCATTTTTACACCAGCCTTTTCTCCTTGAAGACGTAATATCATCGCTAATGCTTCACTGGCTGCTGTAGCAGAGGCTTCTCTTTCTACTTCTAACTCATTATAAAGTTTTTGCAAAAGTTGTTGTTGAGCACAAAGAGCTTCTTTTAAATCTGTGCTTGATTCTACCGCCATTTTCGAATCTGTGTTGTTTTTCTATCATAGATTATTGCAGCAACCTGCAGATTTGGTGCTAAAGATCCATCATCATAACATTAAAGTAGAAAACAGCAAGTAATCATGATGATTATCTTTAAATTTGGACAATTCCTCCAGTATAATAGCAATCCACAAATAAGCATCACCCTTATTCATCACAGTTAGGGAATTTCAAATTATTGAGAACCCACTTCAAGTTTCATGTTATTTTCAACAAAAGCATGATTCAGGCTATATTAAGCAACTGAAATAGATAATACATTTCAAGCAAGATATATATGAACAACAGATGAGAACTTTGATAATGATTTTTTCAAAAACGCATATGATAACTTGCATAATACTTGATATTAATAATTTAGCATGACTGATTAATGAACATAATAGATTTACCACTAATCTCCTGCAAAGATGCATATGAAGATCTAAACCGCTTGTTTAATCACAAAGGGGAACAACAGGTGTAAAATCTTCACACAGACAATTTCACAAACACCTTGTACGCATTCAAAATCGTTTACCTGCAGGTCAAACAACACCCAAATGTAAAATCCACGCAACACCCAGTTGATCACAAATCCACATCGACTCATCAACCTCCAAGAATTCAAGCTTTAACATGAATCGCAAGAGACCCACTTCAGATTAGAGCCCTAGAAGCGATTCAATCATTCGATCCGATGTAAGTTGAAAAGAAAACCGATTTGGTGAAGAAAAGTGAAATCGCAACATCAAACGATAATCGATGCGTCTTGTAACTGTTTGCTGTTTTGTCTTTTTATCAAAATGAAGATGAAAAATGAGATTTTTGTTGTAACTGTTGGCGTTTTGGGGTTTGGGTTTAATGTTTGAAGGTGTAAAGATTTAATTATGTTCGACTCAAAATAACCATACATAGGCCATAGGTAATCTACACGGTTCTTCAACGGTACTATAATTTTTATATTATTTTAAATTAATAATAAGCTTCACAACATAATTTTTTTTAACGACCAACATAAATTTTATTAATAAGTAAGGTGCTTCACCAAAAATATTTGTGAATTGAGAGAACACATAATAATAGTTTATTTAGAGTATAACTTTGTTTACTTAAAAGAAAAAAAAGCATTTGTTAGATTCATAACTTATTTAAGGTATTAAGGACACACTTTGATGGTAAATAATGTATTATTCAATTAAATTTTACAAGTTTAAATTTTGTACAATACAAATGTGATGATTTTAAAAGTATAGTAAGTATAGAGTAAATAGTGTTTATTCGTAGTTTAAAAAATACTCATAAATAGTTTTAATTTATTATACTTTAATATAACATAAGTAGAGTCGGATTTGTTTTAGTTACAAAAATATTTATGAATTGAGAGAACATATAATTCATTTGTACGCAGGTGCTTTAGATATAATACATAAAAAGGTTACGTAACTCTCTCTCCATCCCTCTCTCGTAATATAATACATAAGATGGTTACGTAACTCTCTCTCCTCCCTCCCTCTCTCTTTCTCTCTCTCTCTCGCATTATGTTTTATATATTACACGTAAATGTATGCGGTTCTTATAGTTCTCAACATATTATTAGTTCAATAAATGAGTTGATAAAAAAGTAAACTTACATATATAGAGATTAATTATAGTGTTTGTAGCGTAATGATATCAATTTATCTATATGATGATGTGTCTTCCAAACAAGGAAGGTTCAAGTTTTATTTTAGATAAAATAGCATACTTTAGAAGCAGATTAGTTTGATTATGAGAGTTGAGTTCGTATGGTAAAACAATAGAGAATGAAACTTGACACGTTGGAGGATTTGCTAGACCATGCCATACCCTTTTTAAAATGTGCTTTTTCTGAGAAACATAAGTTAGGATTTTTTTTTTTTTTAATTTGGTTGGTTGAGATAAGAAATCCTATTATAAAATATAAAGTTTGATAAAGTTAAGTATAATCAAAGTCTCGTGTAATAATAATTAGTTATGAAGAAATAAAGTTGCTAGCGTGTTTAAAATGCTAGATTTTTTTTCTCAAGAAACTTTAAATCTATTAAACATTCTATAACTTGATTATGTTTTAGTGGTATACAAATGGTATGTATTATATGACACATAAATTACTGAAGTTGACAATATGAGATGCTAAAAAGAAAATAAAACTATGAGTTCCGAAGAAGACTTATGAGATGCTATATGAGCACATTACAATATTATATGACACATAAATTACTGAAGTTGACAATATGACATGATACACAATTGATAAGCTAATATTGTTGGGTTTGTGAAGGCTTTGGGCTTGGGTCCATGTTTAGTTTTCTTGTTAATTAAATAGTTAACCTTAATTAGTCTTTATATATATCCATGTCATGTATTGTAATCTATTGTACTGAGCAAATAAAGAAAACCCTAGTTGCAGCCCGTGGACGTAGGTCACACCGACCGAACCACGTTAAATCCTTGTGTCGTTTATTGTTCTGTTTTCTGCGTGATAATCGTGTGTGCGTGTTCGTGTGTTGGTTCCGCTGCGCCGCTTGATTCCTAACAAGTGGTATCAGAGCATCAGGCTCTTGAAGATTTTCGCCGCCACCGCTATCTAGGGTTTCTGCCGCCGCCGCCACCTAGGGTTCCTCCGCAGCCGCCGCCACAATACAGAGCGTGAACAGTGTTTTCGGCTTGAACAGTGTTTCCCGCGTGAACAGTGTTTTCCGGCGTGAAACAGTGTTTTCCGGCGTGAACAGTGTTTTCCGGCGTGAACAGTGTTTTCCGCGTGAACAGTGTTTCCTGTCGTGAACAGTGTTTCCCGGCGTGAACAGTGTTTTCGGCCCGTGAATAGTATCGGCCCGTGAACAGTACTGGCAGAATTTTTTTTCTGTTTTTCCGCTGTTGTTCGGTTCTGTTTGCTACTGTTGTTTTGGGGGTTGTTTTTTTGAGTGATTTTTGCGATTAGAGTTCCGGCTGGGATCTCTTGGAGTTGCTGGTTTCGCTTAGGTTTTGCAGGTGAAGCGCCGGGTCGGGTGTTTCGGGTTCTAGGGTTTTTGGTTTGAAGTACCGGATCTGGTGTGTCTATCCTTTGTTGACTGGTTATCAACTGTTCAGCGTGCATGTTTCGTTTGTTTTGTCTCCGGTTTGCTACTATGGCTGAAGACGGGAAGACTGTGATCGGAAGTTCAATGGCACTGATTTGGTTGGTGGAAAATGCAAATAGAGGCATTACTGTGTCAAAAGGATTTGGATATGGTACTGGAAGAAAAACCTGCGAAAATAGAACAAGCTGATTGGGAATCAAAGGACAAGAAGGCTCGTGCGGTTATTACATTGGCTTTGACGAAGAATGTTGCTTTTAATGTCATTAAGGAAACCACGGCTCGTGGTATGATGACTGCTTTGTCAAATATGTATGAAAAATCGTCTGCAGCGAATAAGGTGTTCTTAATTCGGGAGCTGGTGAACACAAGGATGAAAGAAGGAAGCTCAGTGATTGCTCACATTAATAATCTAAATTCAATCTTAACAAGACTTGTATCTGTTGGAATTAAATTTGATGATGAAGTTCAGGCTCTACTGCTGTTGTCGTCTCTGTTTGATAGTTGGTCTGGAACTGTGACTGCAATTTCAAGTTCTATGGGGACTAAGGGTTTAACTCTTAATGGTATTCGAGATCTAGTTATAGGTGAAGAAGTCAGACGAAGGAACTCGGGTGAGTCATCTAATAGTGAACTACTAAATGTTGGCAGGGGTCGGGGTAATAACAGGAACATGGGAGTCGGGGAAGAAGTTCATCTAAAACTAGGAAGAATGTGAAGTGCTGGAGCTGCAATGAGGTGGGACATGTTAAGAGTCAATGTCCGAATAAGAAAGAATTGAACACTGCTGCTGGGGATGTTTCTGATTGTCACACCCCAACCTTGACGGCGGAATCGTCGAGGCGTGAGAGTTAAGATTGTTCACAGCCACATAACGCTATTGCCTGAAACATGTTTAAAATAAGGGTCAACATATTGTTGGTGAGCATTCTACAGTTTTAAATATATATGTATATAAAAGATGGCAATTCATGTTGTAAATTAGAGAAAAAGGTAACTAGGGATGTAAGACAGAATGCACAATCAAACCTTGACAAAGTTTTACAAGTCTCAAACGTTTACAAGTATATACGATTAGCTAAGTGTACTTGGATAAACCAAGCAGGCTTGTCAGGCCCATAGATATATGACGTCGCCAGGCTAGCAATAGTTAATGATTGTACATATATTCGACATTACATGGTAGCTACAAATTCAACTAATCACAACACACAAGCAAATTGCCATAAGTTTACAAGAATCAAACGGGTTTACAAGTGCAACGTTTATAAGGAAACATGTTTCACCCAAAAGTGTGAAAATGATAAAATGGGTATAGAAATACTCACTTGGCGATTAAGTATATATTGGATGAATAATAAGAATAATAATACGCGCGTCGTTACAACGAATCCCTTTATAAGGTACCTAGAAATACATATTAAGATTTATAATAAGATTGACGGTTTAATGTGAATTAGAGTCTTTAGATGGAATTTGGGGTTTTGACAGGTAATGAATATTACTTGTATTTCGATTTATTCAAAGGAAATACGTATTTTGAGTATTTTTAAATCCTAGAAGTGAAATTAGGTTTAATATCTGATAATGTCCAAATATCTTATATATATTCTCGTTAATAAATATCATTATGATAACGTATTACCCGATAACAATTTATTAATCCGAATTAATTGTTAACGTATATTTTATACGAAGTGAATTATAATTACGTTTGTAAATAATTGTGAAATTAATTATGAAACGCATATAATTTTTACGAGAAATTCATGATTACGTTAACATCGTGATCAATAATAATTTGATATTTTAAACTATTATTTAAAGTCATGTTTTTATAAAAATACACCAATTATATTATTTGTTATTGGATATTTTATAAAAATTAAAGTGTTTTCAAAGAAATAATTTTACAGAAATTATTGGATAACTTTTAAAATAATTAGAGTTTATAAAATAAATTTTTAGAATTTTTCAGAATTTTTTTATGATTTTTAAAGGCTAAAAAAACAATTAAAAAAATAATGGGGGTGCCCGGGGTCGAACCCGAGACCTCCTGTCTACACACACATGCACCAAACCAGTGAACCAAGGCCGCAGCCGCGGTTAAGAATGGTTCCCAATTGTTTTAAGCACACCTACGATTCAATCCCAAATCCCACGAACCCTAACTCGAACAGGTTCAAAATTGAAGCTCAATTCGAGTTTGATTATGTCTAAATTCATGGGGCTTTTGATCCTCATGTAAAATCGAGTACAATGATGTGTTAAATTACCTGTTTTGATGTTAAATCGATAGAGAACAGATTTAGAACAGTTCGCGGTCGATGTGAGGATCGATGGATGAGCAATACTTGATGAAAACCGAATTAAATTTGTAGGAAGTTTCGTATGCTGTTCTAGATTAAAAGCCCTTTGTTAATTTGTAGATTGAAGCTCGGTTGATGGTGTTCGATAAGGTTGCAGGTTCGATGAAGACGACGACTGATTTCTGTTTGTTTATGTGCATTCGATTGAAATTACAGATTGCATTTCATTTATAGTGTGAAAAAGTTCAACTTGATTGAATCAATTTGTCTAAAGTAGTCTTTGAATGGGTTGATTAGCTTTGAACGGTTGGGAAAAAAAGTTGGATCCAATGTTATGCTTAAATCGATGATAAACGCGTGTTTAAAGTTGCATTGGGTTCGAATCTACCCGACAAATGCATTGGAAACGGTTTCGAGGTTAGAAATCGAATAATTTGGCCGTTTTGGCCTCGCCGGAGTGTCGCCGGAGTTGCGCCGGTGACCGGCCGGAAAATCAGGGGTGGGGAAAAGGGGTTTTAAAATTTTACAGAAATGGTCCCTGCGGTTTTAGTTTTGTCATTTAATGTTTTAAACTTCTTTATAAAGTTTCATAAATGACAAAATGGCCCCTGAACTTTATTATTATTATTATTATTATTATTATTATTATTACTATTATTATTATATATTATTATTATTATTATTATTAGTATTATGATCATTATTATTATTATCATTTTTAGCATTATTGTTATTGTTTTTATCCTTATTATTTTTTTATTTATTATCATTATTATTATTATTATTATTATATATTATTATTATTATTATTATTATTATTAGTTGCAAAATACGAAATGTTACAGTCTCCCCTACTTTAGGAAATTTCGTCCCGAAATTTGTTTACGAGGAGGCTGTGATGACAAGATGAGGACACTTGGAGGACTTTCAGGTTTTGATGAAGAAGAAAATTCATCATCGATTAAGCTGACCGCTTTAGTGTTTACCTTATGTGCAATGGCAGAGCCATTAGAGGTAAAAAGAGAGTCTAAAGTGTGTGTCTTCCAATTAGCCTCATAAGCTTTTACATTGATTAAGAATGAATGTTACTTATCGTATAAATACAAAGTGTTACTGTCTCCCCTACTTTAAAGAATTTCATTCAGAATTTAAAAATGAACTAAACAAACAAATACGGGTATCTCTGCTTCATATGATCCTCCCGCTCCCATGTGAACTCAGCTCCACACTTGTTCTCCCAACGAACCTTGACAATTGGAGTAGTTGTGGTCCTAGTCTTCTTCATAATGCGATCCATAATCTCGACAGGTTTCTCAATGAAGTGCAATGACTCGTCGATCTGAATGTCTTCCAGTGGAACATGCAGACTCTCGTCGGCCAAACACTTTCTTAAGTTTGAGACATGGAACACAGGATGAACTCCACTAAGGTCGGAAGGTAGTTCCAGTTTATAAGCCACTTTCCCAATCCTTTTCAGGATTTTGAAAGGTCCTACAAATCTCGGAGCTAGTTTGCCCTTCTTTCCAAAGCGAATAACGCCTTTCCATGGTGAAACCTTAAGAAGAACCATATCACCAACTTGAAACTCCAACGGTTTACGATGCTTATCGGCATAGCTCTTTTGTCGACTTCTTGCCACTTCAAGGTTCTTGCGGATTGTAGCGACTTTATCGGTCGTTTCTTGTATAAGTTCAGGACCAGTGATAAAGTTTTCACCAATGTCGGTCCAACAGATCGGTGATCGGCATTTACGACCATAAAGTGCTTCGAACGGTGCCATCTTGATACTCGAGTGATAACTATTGTTATACGAAAATTCCGCGAGCGGTAAATGCGTATCCCAATTACCACCAAAGTCAAGGACACATAGTCGTAGCAAATCCTCGAGGGTTTGGATTGTTCGTTCGGTTTGGCCATCAGTTTGAGGATGGTAAGCCGTACTTAAATCCAATTGAGTACCCAAGAGTTCTTGCATAGATGACCAAAAGTGTGAAGTGAAACGAGCATCTCGATCAGAAATGATGTGCAACGGTACGCCATGACGACTAACAATTTCATCAATGTATATACGAGCTAGTCTTGAAACCTTGTAAGTGTCTCGTATAGGTATGAAATGTGCAATCTTGGTCAAACGATCCACAATCACCCATATGCTATCATGACCACGAGGATTACGTGGTAATTTGGTTATGAAATCCATGGATACATGTTCCCATTTCCACATAGGGATTTCAGGTTGTTCAAGTAAACCACTTGGTCGTTGATGCTCGGCTTTGACTTTTGCACACGTGAGACATTTGAAGACATGAACCGCGATATCTTTCTTCATTCCAGGCCACCAATATTGACCACGCAAATCCATGTACATTTTATCGGAACCAGGATGTATAGAATATCGGGTGTGATGAACTTCGTCCAAGATGATGTGTCGAAGGTTATTACGATTTGGAATCCAAAGTCGATTCATAAAGTACCATAGGCCGTTTGGTTTTTCCTCCAGTTGTGATCGAATGTTAGACACCAAATCCTCATTACTTCCTTCGTCGGTTATTGCCGCTTGTTGAGCCTTGCGAATGCATAACTCGAGATCACTATCAATTCTTATGTTTTGGAGCATGATAGTAGCCTCGTTAACATCCACACGAACCTCGGTATCAAATTCTCTTAACGTGTGAAACCACTGTCTTTGATCTCGGATTCCTTGTAGTGAGACAGTTTTGTTATGGACCTTGCGACTCAGCGCGTCGGCTACAACATTCGCCTTTCCAGGATGATAGCGAATGTCACAGTCGTAGTCGCTGATTAACTCGATCCAACGTCGTTGTCTCATGTTGAGATCTTTTTGGTTGAACACATGTTGGAGACTTTTGTGGTCGGTGTAGACTATGCATTTCGTCCCATAAAGATAATGTCGCCAGATCTTCAAAGCGAAAACCACAGCACCGAGTTCAAGATCATGAGTCGTGTAATTCACCTCGTGAACCTTCAATTGTCTTGATGCATAAGCTATCACCTTTCTCGTTGCATAAGAACACAACCAAGACCTTGTTTCGAAGCATCACAATATACGGTGAAATCATCGTTTCCATCGGGTAGGGTCAAGATAGGAGCATTACTTAGTTTGTGTTTTAATGTTTCAAAAGCTTCCTCTTGCTCGGGCCCCCACTCGAATGGTTTATTCTTTTGTGTTAAGGAAGTGAGCGGCTTTGCGATCCTCGAAAAGTTGGCGATGAATCGCCGATAATAACCAGCAAGACCAAGGAAAGAACGAATCTCGGTCGGTGTCGTGGGAACACACCAATTCTTCACAGCTTCCACCTTTGCAGGGTCAACGTGAATTCCTTGGCTATTCACCACATGTCCTAGAAATTGAACTTCCTTGAGCCAGAAGTCACACTTCGAGAACTTCGCGTACAATTGATCTTTCTTCAACAATTCAAGAACTTGTCGCAAATGCAGTTCATGCTCGGCGTTGTTTTGGAGTAGATGAGAATGTCATCAATGAAGACGATCACAAACTTATCTATATAAGGCTTGCATACTCGATTCATGAGATCCATGAAGACAGCAGGAGCATTAGTCAAGCCAAAAGGCATCACCGTAAACTCATAGTGCCCATAACGAGTAGGAAATGCGGTCTTGGGGATGTCATCATCATGGACACATAATTGATGATATCCAGAACGTAGATCAATCTTCGAGAATATAGTAGCTCCTTGAAGTTGATCAAACAGATCGTCGATACGAGGAAGAGGATACCGGTTTTTGATGGTCAACTTGTTGAGCTCTCGGTAATCGATACACATACGGAATGACCCATCTTTCTTCTTCACAAATAAGACAGGTGCACCCCAAGGAGAAGAACTAGGGCGGATAAACCCTTTTTCGGATAATTCCTGGAGTTGGCTAGAGAATTCTTGCAATTCCGATGGTGCAAGCCGATATGGTGACTTAGCCACGGGTTGTGCTCCCGGTATCAAATCAATTTTAAATTCAACTTCACGTACGGGAGGTAAACCACTAAGGTCATCGGGAAATACTTCAGGAAAGTCTCGTACAATAAGGACATCCTTAAGTTCTTTCCCTTTGGCTTTTGTGTTGACCACGTAAGCCAAGAAGGCTATATACTTCTTGCTTAAGCACTTTCGGGCTTGAGTGCAAGACATGAGTTTGAGTCCTTGTGATGATTTCTCGCCGAACACTTTCAAAGTATCCCCGGATGGTAACGGTATTCGAATACACTTCTCAAAACATACGATCTCAGCATGATGTTTGACTAGCCAATCCATTCCAATGATGACGTCGAAGCTTCCGAGTTTCATAGGAATAAGATCAATAGGGAATTCGTGCTCGTTAAAGCTTATGATGCAATCACGTATTATGACATCAACGACAATAGGTTTTCCATCGGCGACTTCGACCGTGTAGGGTCTTTCCAGATTGATACGTGATTTAGAAAGTACGGGCTCGAATTCTAACGACACGAAACTCTTATCCGCACCCGAATCAAATAATACAGATGCATAATGATTATTTACAAGATACATACCTGTTCGGTAAAAAAAAATTATTATTGATACGATGATTACAAAGATGGAAAACATCAATAATACAAGAAATGATTCAAACGGGGTTCTTCGTCGTACCATTCACAACGTCATTGCTGACTTGTGCTTGGTTGGCGTTGATATTGAAAGCCCTTCCACGAGCTGGTGGCACGTTGCCCGCGTTACGAGGGCATTGCGGACGAATATGACCAGGCTCGCCACAGTTGTAACAGGTTCGGTTGGCAAGCATTGCAGCGTTGTTTGGTGCACGAAGACAAGTAGTCACCAAATGGCCATACTTTCCACACAACGAGCAGATTCGGCATGGAACGTTACCCGCATGATGGTACTTGCACGTGTTACACATTGGCAGAGAACCCGTATAAACTTTAGCCATGGGAGCTTGATTTGCCACCACCATTTGTTTTTGAGGAGCATTTGGAATGGTCACAGCGTAGTTGCGTGTTGGTGTGAACTTACGCTTCTTGCTTTGGGAAGACGACTCAGCCCTTACCTCCTTTGTTGCCTCGGTTGTCGCCTTTGCAGTAGACTTTGAACCCCTTGCCGACATAGTGCCAGCTCTAATATGATTCTCAGTGAGCTGCGCTGTGATAGTAATTGCCTCCTCCAAAGTTGTGGGTCGGCTACCCACCACAGCATCTTGAATTTGGGGTGGTACACCCTTTATGAACTTCTCGATGTTGCGGGGGACAGTGTCAACCATATGGGGCAATAGTAGACTCAACTCATGATGCCTAGTTGAGTAGGCCAAATGATCACCACCATCTTGCTTCAAGTTCCAGAATTCTTCTTCCAACTTTTGTAATTCACTTCTCGGGCAAAACTTCGCGATGGCGATGTTCTTGAATTCATCCCAAGAGAGTGCCGAAATAGCATCAGCTCCTCGGTTTCTCTTCTCGCTATTCCACCAGGTAAGTGCCCTTTGTTGGAGCATACTAGTGGCATAACGGACTTTGAGTGCCTCGGGACACTCACAATTGGCGAAAGTGTTCTCCATGCCTTCGAACCACTCAAGAAGACCAGTGGCTCCTTCCTTGCCACTAAAGTTGGTGGGTTTGCACGAGTTGAAGTGTTTGAAGGTGCAAGTACGATCGTTCCCGTTTCGGCTGTTGCTATTTTCTCCTTGAGCACCGTTGTTGTTCCATTGGTGTTGTTGTTGCTATTAGCCATCATGGTGCTATTAAGTTCAGCAACCATGGTTGGGAGTATAGCAGCCATTTGTTTGGCGATCATTGCTGCAAGCTTGCGGTTGGAACTTCCACGCTTTCCATGATGACGAGACATACTGGATATACAAAAATGAGCTAGTTACGGGAGGGAAAATAACAAAGGATATTAGTTTAGTCAAAGGTAAGCTAAAGGTTGTAAGGTACACGGAATGATTCCATTTGGTTACGCATTACCATTTGGAACCATGGACACGTCAAGGTAAATTGACTTATTTGCCTTAGAGATTTGTGTATTTTGACCATAGTTTATCACTCATCCCAGAAATCCCCAGGTAAGCGTAACTGGTCCCGTAGGATATATGCGAAACGCTTGCCTTAGCCCGAAGGCTTTTTGCCAGGAAATCTAGAATACAGGTGTCTATGTGTCACACAATATTTCTTAGGTTCATGAAATCAAAACCTTGATGAGATTTATATAGATTAGACATAACGTCTAAAGATCCAAGTCATAAGCATAAGTATACGATTCCACGTGTCGTCGAGAATAAGATTGAGAGGTTTTATGTTCGGGGAGAGTCAAAGATAAGTTTAGGGAGACAAGTAACTAAGTTTAGGCAATCCTATGCTAAGGCATCAAATTACACATAAGAAGGCATAGCATTATGTAATATGCAAACCATGTATTTACAAGATAAAAATACTATAAGGTGCATGCATAAGCTATAGTCTAGGTCATCATTAATAACCTAAATCCTTATAGTTATGGGCTCTGATACCAATCTGTGACACCACCCGCAGGAAGGTGTACGAGAGCCGCAACTGGATATTGTCCGCTTTGGCCGCAGCCTCACGGGTTTAAAACGCGTCCAATTGGGGAAGGTATCCAGCCCCTTATAAAGAAGCCTTCGTTCGCCTCCCCAGCCGATGTGGGATGAGTCTAGCCCTCCCCTGTGGGAGTATTTGTAGGCATGTGTCCATAACTGTGACACCACCCGCAGGAAGGTGTACGAGAGCCGCAACTGGATATTGTCCGCTTTGGCCGCAGCCTCACGGGTTTAAAACGCGTCCAATGGGGAAGTATCCAGCCCCTTATAAAGAAGCCTTCGTTCGCCTCCCCAGCCGATGTGGGATGAGTCATAGCCCTCCCCTGTGGGAGTATTTGCAGGCATGTGTCCATCCACCCACCGAAGTGAGACCAGCGTCCTCGCTGGCACAACGGCCCGGCCCTGGCTCTAATACCAACTGTCACACCCCAACCTTGACGGCGGAATCGTCGAGGCGTGAGAGTTAAGATTGTTCACAGCCACATAACGCTATTGCCTGAAACATGTTTAAAATAAGGGTCAACATATTGTTGGTGAGCATTCTACAGTTTTAAATATATATGTATATAAAAGATGGCAATTCATGTTGTAAATTAGAGAAAAAGGTAACTAGGGATGTAAGACAGAATGCACAATCAAACCTTGACAAAGTTTTACAAGTCTCAAACGTTTACAAGTATATACGATTAGCTAAGTGTACTTGGATAAACCAAGCAGGCTTGTCAGGCCCATAGATATATGACGTCGCCAGGCTAGCAATAGTTAATGATTGTACATATATTCGACATTACATGGTAGCTACAAATTCAACTAATCACAACACACAAGTAAATTGCCATAAGTTTACAAGAATCAAACGGGTTTACAAGTGCAACGTTTATAAGGAAACATGTTTCACCCAAAAGTGTGAAAATGATAAAATGGGTATAGAAATACTCACTTGGCGATTAAGTATATATTGGATGAATAATAAGAATAATAATAACGCGCGTCGTTACAACGAATCCCTTTATAAGGTACCTAGAAATACATATTAAGATTTATAATAAGATTGACGGTTAATGTGAATTAGAGTCTTTAGATGGAATTTGGGGTTTTGACAGGTAATGAATATTACTTGTATTTCGATTTATTCAAAGGAAATACGTATTTTGAGTATTTTTAAATCCTAGAAGTGAAATTAGGTTTAATATCTGATAATGTCCAAATATATCTTATATATATTCTCGTTAATAAATATCATTATGATAACGTATTACCCGATAACAATTTATTAATCCGAATTAATTGTTACGTATATTTTATACGAAGTGAATTATAATTACGTTTGTAAATAATTGTGAAATTAATTATGAAACGCATATAATTTTTACGAGAAATTCATGATTACGTTAACATCGTGATCAATATAATTTGATATTTTAAACTATTATTTAAAGTCATGTTTTTATAAAAATACACCAATTATATTATTTGTTATTGGATATTTTATAAAAATTAAAGTGTTTTCAAAGAAATAATTTTACAGAAATTATTGGATAACTTTTAAAATAATTAGAGTTTATAAAATAAATTTTTAGAATTTTTCAGAATTTTTTATGATTTTTTAAAGGCTAAAAAAACAATTAAAAATAATGGGGGTGCCCGTGGTCGAACCCGGGACCTCATGTCTACACACACATGCACCAAACCAGTGAACCAAGGCCGTAGCCGCGGTTAAGAATGGTTCCCAATTGTTTTAAGCACACCTGCGATTCAATCCCAAATCCCACGAACCCTAACTCGAACAGGTTCAAAATTGAAGCTCAATTCGAGTTTGATTATGTCTAATTTCATGGGGCTTTTGATCCTCATGTAAAATCGAGTACAATGATGTGTTAAATTACCTGTTTTGATGTTAAATCGATAGAGAACAGATTTAGAACAGTTCGCGGTCGATGTGAGGACGATGGATGAGCAATACTTGATGAAACCGAATTAAATTTGTAGGAATTTCGTATGCTGTTCTAGATTAAAAGCCCTTTGTTAATTTTGTAGATTGAAGCTCGGTTGATGGTGTTCGATAAGGTTGCAGGTTCGATGAAGACGACGACTGATTTCTGTTGTTTATGTACATTCGATTGAAATTACAGATTGCATTTCATTTATAGTGTGAAAAAGTCAACTTGATTGAATCAATTTGTCTAAAGTAGTCTTTGAATGGGTTGATTAGCTTTGAACGGTCGGGAAAAAAAGTTGGATCCAATGTTATGCTTAAATCGATGATAAACGCGTGTTTAAAGTTGGATTGGGTTCGAATCTACCCGACAAATGCATTGGAAACGGTTTCGAGGTTAGAAATCGAATAATTTGGCCGTTTTGGCCTCGCCGGAGTGTCGCCGGAGTTGCGCCGGTGACCGGCCGGAAATCGGGGGTGGGGAAAAGGGGTTTTAAAATTTTACAGAAATGGTCCCTGCGGTTTTAGTTTTGTCATTTAATGTTTTAAACTTCTTTATAAAGTTTCATAAATGACAAAATGGCCCCTGAACTTTATTATTATTATTATTATTATTATTACTATTATTATTATTATATTTATTATTATTATTATTTATTAGTATTAGATCATTATTATTATTATCATTTTTAGCATTATTGTTATTGTTTTTATCCTTATTATTTTTTATTATTATTATCATTATTATTATTATTATTATTATTATTATTATTATTATTATTATTATTATTATTATTATTATTAGTTGCAAAATACGAAATGTTACACTGATGATGATGCATTGATACTCAGTGTGGAAAACAGTGTGGACTCTTGGGTCATGGATTCAGGGGCTTCGTTTCACGCTATGGACAACGGGGAAACGATGGTGATCTAAAATATGGTGATTTTGGAAAGGTACGATTAGCCAATGACGAGATACTTGAGGTAACGGGAATGGGTGATATTAATCTGGTTACTTCATTGGGTACTACATGGAACCTAAAGAATGTCAGGGTGATTCCGGGGCTGAAGAAGAAACTGATTTCAGTTGGTCTGCTGGATGAACAAGGACTGGAAGTGAGGTTTGGTAGTGGTAAATGGAGGGTGATCAATGGTAATCTGGTTATTGCTCGTGGTATGAAGCGTGGGTCATTGTATATGGTTGAGGTACCTGCTGAGGGATGTATGACCGTCCCGGTTAAGCACGACAAAATCCGGTTCACTAAATCTGGTGCTAAGAGAGTTCATTTTGCAAACATGAAGTCTGGAGCAGGGATGTTAGGTGAACGAGTTCAGAAGTCTAAACCATTCAGGGGATTCGGTGACAGTGGGAGCACGGGACGTGTTCCGGTTACAGTTACAAAGAACCGTTGGGTTTTAAAGACTGCGACTGAAAAATTCTCTCCTGTTTATTGTTTGCTGAATTTGGAGAGTGATGGTGATCCTCGGTGTGTCTTTGAATCCGGTGGAATGTCCAAACCGGTTAAGATGGAGGATGAGTCGTTGGCAGCACTAGCCAAGACTGAGTTGGAGCTCGGGGGAGCTTCAACTGACCATTCTGGTACTTGATGATGAGGGGTCGCTGCAACTAGGAGATGTGATAAAGTCTTAGCTTGTTCTCAGGGAACTGGAGGTTTGGAAGACTTGTTTAAAGATTACTGAAGTTACTGGACGACTGGTTGCTTTGTACTTGAATGGTGGGCTAGAATTTATCGCAAAGCCTTCAAGTGGGAGATTGTTGGGTTTGTGAAGGCTTTGGGCTTGGGCCCATGTTTAGTTTTCTTGTTAATTAAATAGTTAACCCTAATTAGTCTCTATATATATCCATGTCATGTATTGTAATCTTTGTACTGAGCAAATAAAGAAAACCCTAGTTGCAGCCCGTGAACGTAGGTCACACCGACCGAACCACGTTAAATCCTTGTGTCGTTTATTGTTCTGTTTTCTGCGTGATAATCGTTTGTGCGTGTTCGTGTGTTGGTTCCGCTGCGCCGCTTGATTCCTAACACATATGACTGTACAACACCTTAGACTCATATAAGCAGGCCGGCTCGACATTTTTTGAGGCCCCAATCGTATTAAAAAAATGAGTCTCTTTTGAAAATCACAATCTAAACAAAAGCAATCTAATTAAATTTCTTTGAACAAAAGCAATAAATCAAAGAAAATATAGTATACCAACTTAAGTCCTTGATAGTTGATTTCTTTAATAAAAAGTGTTAGACGAAGTCGAGCAAATCAATCGGAGAAGAAGGAACTTAGGAATGATCGTTTGCTTTGTGAATTATGTAACTGTGTTTCTTCAATAACCTATCAAATCATCAAAAATTTTATGGGACTCAACTATTAAGCCATATAATACCAAAACCCACTATAATATTCTTTTTTTATAACGGATGCCCTTATTTTTTAGGAGCCCCAAGTTCACTGCTTCACAACTTACATTATAGAGCGGTCTGCATATAATGTGGGTGATGTATGTAAGACCCAAAAAAAATACTTAGTTGAATTATTCAAACCAACAAATTAAGTTGATTTAAAAGTGTGTATATACACACACTCTCTGATCCCCAACTTTTAAACATGAAAACACATATCATTCTTCTTATGATGATGATGGCACTATGTTATACACTCTTTTAGTTTGGATTTGATTACGTATACAACATATTATATGTTATTATAAGACTAGTCCATACGGTAAAAACTTTTCTTGCGATGGAAATCTTGGGTTCATTATCATATACATGCACACATACACACGCATATAAGTATATAAGTTGTGAAGGTTTACCTCATCTTTAGTACTATTACTTCAAAAAAGGCATGAATATACTGCTAAATCAAGTATTTGATGTCTAAAACGTAATACAAAATTATATTGTTGGAAAATACTAGTAAAATGTGACAACGAGTTTTCAAAGATTGGTTGTTTTTCCGGTTTATTAAGTCTTATGTATTATATATCTGAGAATTAACGAACATGGTTGTGATGTTAAGCGTACCCTTAAAAATCTATATGAGAAAATTGGAAAACTATAACCGAACCGAACTAAACCGAACTATTTATCGTTTACAATCGAGCCAAAAATCAAACAATCATTTTCTGAGCAATCGTCGAACGAGCGACATGCGGAAAACGATTTGGCAACTCTAATGTATCATTAGACATGTCGTATGAACAAGTAAGAAATCTTTTTATTTATATTTTTTATAATATAAATTTATTACACATGGGGCCACATTATTGAAAAGGCGGTGGAAAATATATAAAAGAAATTATTTAAAAAGTCATTGGATCCCACGTTTCCCGGCCATTTCGCTTAATGGTCTTGCTTTTTTCACGACCAAACGCCTAATCATTCTTTATGCTAAAACATTGTTTTCACTTTTTACAACAAAGTAATGATTTTACAACTTAATATGTATTCTATTTTATTTTATTAATTTGTATAATCATATTCTTGTTTCTTTTGGCCTAAAGTTTAACTCTGAGAGGGAAAATATTTTATTTGGACTATGAACTGGTTTTGTAATGTTTTTGTGTCTTGATTTCATTTGCTTGTTACAAATTACAAATCAATTCTTATATATGTAATTTGATACGAAGGTATCAATATTCAAACAATTTGATATGCGTTGAGAATTTGTGTAAAGTTTACTATTACAACATTGATTTTTTGTAACATAATGATTGTGTTACGATAGATACTTGTATAAAATTATATATTATATTATTATTTTTTGTAGTGTAATGATAGTGTTCATAGATACTGTTAACTCGACATCGACTTCTTGATCATTATAGTTTCAAATTTATGATTATTATAAAAGTTATTTTTATTATAAACTTTTTAAAGTTAAGAAGTGTCATGAAGAGGTCAAATTTGAATAAAAACAAGCTGGGAGATCTTTGCACCGCAAAGAAAGAAGATGTAGAAGAAGACTTATACAGGCTGTATTACATGTTATTATTTAAATCTGATTACTCGGCCTATCTTATGCTAGTAATATGGCATTGAGCTGCATATATACATGTATACTCAAGTGGTAGTAGTAGAATCTCCATTGTTATGAGGATCAAGATCTGTAGCTAAATGTTGGCTAATGATATGTCTTGTGGTTGATGCAACTTATTCATCAATTAAAGGTGATCATTGTTTAATTCAATAAAATTAAAGAAGGGATACTTTTACAATGCCCTAAACATATTCCTGTTGTTTTCTAACATTCTTTGTTCTCATACAATATAACTCAGATATCCCATAAGGCTCCAATGATGAAAAGCGTATATATGAATGAGTTTAACCCTTAATAAACTATTGTATGAAATCAAAGCTAGAGATTAGATGATTTTAGCAGGACCAAATGTTTTTGTTGCAATGTATACTATGCCGATTTTAACACATATAATATGTATTCACAACAATTTTTGTCTAGACACTAAGTTTCACAAGAGGTTTATTAGATATAATATTAGAAAAATTAAAAAAGAATGGTTTGAAATCTGGGTATGACAGAAGTCTAGTATCTTTCGCTTTACAAGGAAAGAGTTGACTAGAAATAAGAATCGACTATCAGTGATTATATTATCATTATCATATGTAGAATAATTCAGGTGGCAGTAAACATGCTCAAATAACAAAAGAAATGAAAGGGAATTGGCTTCGAGGAACTCCATGAAGGTTATTTTATTTTTCAATTTATTATGTCATGAGGTTTAACATTTGATATTTTAATGTAATAATATTGAGTTGAAAAATTAGATCTTGATAATTTAAAATATGACATATTTACTAATAATATTTTATACTGACAATTTGACTAATGAAACTAGTAATTTCTACTTTTGTTGTAAGTACAATCTCATTTGCATAATTATAATAGATTTACACTTGATTTAGAATTGATTTGCATTTAATTTCGTCTATATTGGGAATGTGTGGTTTCACATGTCATTCATAATCATCTTTACTAGAAAAAGGAATGAAAATCAAATGTAATTTGTGACTATATGTGAGTGAAATTATACTTGACGAAATTAAAGGTTGAAAATCATTAGCTAAGTTACTAAGAAATTATGAATTATTATTGATTATTCGATAATATTTCATTATTAAAATCCAAGTTAAATTATAATATTTAAAGAAACCATTTTGAGAATAACAAATTTAAAGCACTATATCTTAAAGTAAATATACATGCAATTGAAATATAAACTAGTAGCATCAATTCAAGTTATAGTTGTTCAATGTTCTATTTCAAACCAATTCAACTTAAACCGTATCGAAACCTTTACGCCCAAATTGAACTACATATTTTGTTTTCTGGTTTTTTAAAACAAATTCAAATTAGATTTTCAGGGTTTTCGGTTTTGGTTCCAAGATTTTGAATTCGATTCAGCCTGAGGAAACCGAATTGCAAGCAGCACCAGAATGACTATCTTATGTGATTTCAAGGTTTCCAATCCCCGTGGATCTTTAGGTCAAATGAATAGCCTTTTTCAAGTACACATAAAAGGATGAATGGAATATATAAGCTTTTGGGAATTTATTTTAAACCATATTTAACTAACCCTTGATGACCAATATTTTCATCTTGAAATTAAATTGATCACCAAAGTAAATTACAGATATTGGAATGGACTAAGAAAACCTACTTTTACCTCAATGTCAAACCTATACCAGCCCTTGTCAAAAGTACACATACCTAATGCGATAATTACTCAATATAAGTTATCTAGTCTCATTAGGCTTGGTTTCATGGTTTATTAAGAACTAGTTTAGATACCTGAGTGTCACACGAATAGAAATAGAAAAATAATATAATATATTATATATGTATAATTTAATGTAATTTATAGGTAAGACAATAGTGAATCAATGAAATTTTATTATAATATAATAAAGATATTTAAGTTATAAAGAAAAATATACGAAAAAACGATAACTATTATTCATAATATAACATATATATATTTGTATATAGTGCATGATTTAACTTTTTTATATTAGTTATATATATATATATATATATATAGTTATAACAGTGTGACAAATTATATATTCACATCTAACATAACATCTTATAATAAAATTTGAAAGTCTTGTCGATGATGATATAAAAGGAACAATTGAAGTGGAATGTAATTTTAATAAATAGATAAAAAGAATAAAAGAAAAAATCTAATTTCAAAAATTTAAGTAAAAATATATCACATGAACACAGAGTGTGATAATGAAAATCTTGATTTCAATATTGTACAATCATAAATTTAATTATTAAAAATAATTAAAAGGACGTTTACAACTGTTTCCATATCAACTATATTTCCGAAAATAAGAATTCAACAATTAATCGAAATATTTTTTTTAGTAAACATGGTTCTACCATATATAAGTTTCATTCTAATGAGAACATGTCTAAATTCGGATATGGATACGAATAGTGATTCAAAGTCGGATGTTCGAAAATTTCGGATAGTAGATATCACTATCCGTATCCGTATCCGAAAATTCGGATACGGATACGAAAAGTGATTCAGATATCCGAAATTTATTTTTTTATTTTTTTATTTTTAGTTTTTGTACAATAATTAGACATATACTATTATAAAAATAATATGAAAAACCAACCAACTCATATCATAAAAGTCCCAATATACACTAAAAATATCAATCTAAAGTAAAGTATATCTAAAATTTAAAAAAATATTTTTAGTTTTCGGATAATGGGATATCCGAATATCCAAAATTTTGAAAATCACTATCCGAATCAGAATCTGAATTTTCGGTGATCCGCAATTCGGATTTAACACTTTTTTAGATTTAATAAATTAAGAAAGATAAATTAAGAAAGATATTATTTAACGCTTTTTTAGATTTAATAAATTAAGAAAGATATCTATTTAAATAATTACCTTAATTACTAAAAATATTATTTAACACTTTTTAGATTTAATAAATTAAGAAAGATATCTATTTATTAATGTTATTTTTAAATAATAATTTTTATTAAATAATAAATTTTTTAAAGCATGAAACTTTTTAAAAAATATGAACATTTTAAAATTTGTATATTTAAAAAGTTAATTTTTTTAAACCAAAAATAATTAAACTTGGGAGTTATAATAAGGAAATTTTAAAAATTACATTTTATACGGTTTGTTTTAGAACAAGATGTTTATGTTTTTTGGAAAAAAATTTAAAATAAAATTTAAAAAAGTTGATATCATTGTTTTATTACTTATAGTCATTTCTTATACGTAATTGCAGTCATATCATATTTTAGAATATCATTTTATAATTTAATAAATTTTATTATATTAGTATTTTATTTATTCATCCCGTGTAACATACGGGTTTATTAAAGCTAATATTGTATACATATGTAAGCCTACACATATGTAAGCCTACACATGTATAAGTGTGTTAAAAATTAGGAACTACACCCTAGTCACCTACATATGTATAGGTTGAATTAAATTTCAAAAGCCGCATACAAAATCCTTCATATGTGTAAGTTACAACCTTTATACAAGGAGTGCTAAAAAAATCCTCAGAGGTTTTCAGCTGCTTATCTATAATTTTTAATTGCTAATCCAATCGAAATTGTTGTAATATAAGTGTTAATAATGACTAGGATTACAAATATACAAAGTTAAAAAAAGAATCACATGCGAACATAACATTCATTAACGTCATTTGAGCAACAAATTCAACATAAAGTAAATGATCAAAACAGTAAATACCAATAGATACATTTATTTAACAATATATACAATATATACAAATCAATTTAATGATGGATAAAAGAAGAGATTGTACTTGAATTGGTATACATCATATAGATTAATAGAAAACTCAAAATATCAAATCTATCTATTAAATAAAAGCCAAGAACTCAAAACAAAGACAGTGCCAAAATTATTAAAAGAGAGAGAAAGAAAGAAAAGACTAACAATTCAAAGCACCTTGTGAGACCATGACACACCCAGAACGATCAAGTTTTGTCGGTGATCTACATGAAATATATTCAAATTAAGTATTTAATTAGAAAGTGACTTTGAAGGGTGATGTTGAATTCTTAGTCTTATATTACCCCTAGATTATTGTTTAATCCTCAAAATATTGTTTAATACCAATGATTCTTCGATCAACTGGTTGATGTGAGATACTCATGACATGTAAATAAGGGAAGATTATGTGTTCAAGTTTTACTCTGAGTAAAATGCTCAGAGTTGAGTCGGGGAGTTTTCTCAGCAATGAGTTTACTCCTGAGGGGGTTGGGGGTGCGGTTCTGGCTGGGAAATGAATAGGTGGTCCGATTAAGATAACACATATTCTTCGAACTAGTGTCGTACGTTTGCTGTTAAAAAAATGGTATAATGGTTCAGATTTTTTCCATGCACTTGCAATACATATGTATTCTGAATTAATCATTTTTATACATATAACTAGTTTCGGTTGAAGTTGACTCATGTATGTATTATTAGTTTTTTTATATAAGTTTAACTGTTTAAGTATGTTTTAACCCAAACTAATTATGAAAATTTCATGATAGTTTACACGCTTTCAAATTTCGATATGTACGATTATATATTATCGCTCAACATGAAGTCATGAACTGGTTATGGGTTTCGGGCACTAATAGTGATTTTGTTAACCACATAAATAAATTTGGGCTCAGCCCAAATTAACAAATTTGGATCCAAAAAGTATGGTTAACCATAGCTGTACAAACCGGTTTTTCTCCGAAACCGGTTTGATTTTAAACCCCGGTTTGGTTTTTAAACCGGACCGGTTTTTTGGGTATAAGATTTCAAACCGGATTGCGTAACTAGATACGCGAACCTATCAAAACGGATTGGACCGGCTTTTTAGAGATATCAATTTAATTGGTTTTTTTCCTTACGGTTTGGGGTGTTGGGATACCAAACCGGTTTGGGAAACCGTTTTTTTAAACAGGACCAGTTTTTTTTTCAAACCGTTTTTTTACTAACTCTAGTTAACCACCTTATAAGTTATAAATGCATATTTGGGCCTGTATTTTTAGGCTTAACCATTAATTTGTATTTTTTTAAACGTTCAGAGTTCAAACAAAAAGATATAACCTAATAATAAAAAGACGGTTACAAATGTCTAGTTTTCTAGTAGTACTACTTATAGATTCTGTAACTTTGAATGTAGCCAAATATTTGCTCCTTTTAAGTTGGGTCTTTTCCCACCCCATGCAAGTATGTTCCATCGGTCTAAGCACAAGTGTGGTTGTTTCTGAATTAATTCTACATCACATTTTTTACTAAACAATGTGTGTTGTACATCTTTAAGCAAGTGACATCACGATATTGCAAAGATGGAAAAACGCTAAAAATTAAAGTGGATGGATGATGCATGGTAATTTACTTAGTATTGTCGACTTTGTATGGTTTTAAAACCTGGTGGTTGTATGCATCACTTCCTTGTCATAGTGTAAGACCCTATATTCGAGGTCTCGTAATTGATAAATCATTGCATACATATTTGAATAGCAAGAAAAAAGCAAATTCTAACCGACCTAAGACATAGACTTGAAATTTTACATGGTCTTGACATCGGATGCCAACTTTTATTTGGGATGACAAAAATCAGAAAAAACTAAGTTTTGAGTTCTAATTTTATAAACAACCAAGTGTTAAGCCTTTAAATCTTCTTTAAAACATGTAGTAAGAACCATTAACTTCACGCAAGACGATAAACCTTGTAAGTATTAGATTACGGACGGAGCATTAAACCTTTTTAAAAAGACAAGGTGTCAATCAAACATCACGGCTAACGTGAGTTATTTTATATATGTTATATAAGAGGTTATAAATTTAAGTCTTGATTTTAAAAGGTTAAAGATACAATTCTAATTGAAAAAAAAATAGATAGGTTCGATAAAAACATCATATATCCTTCGATGGATTAATATCAAAATAGTTCAATGATATTTAACCCTTCCTCGAAATAAGCCACACCCCTTGGTGTGGTGACAAAGGATTTCACAATTAACAAGGAGGTTGGGGGTTCGAACCCCACTAACTACTAACTTGGTAAAAAGATAAAATTAATCTTTAGAGAAAAAAAAAAAAAAACCCTTCCTCGAAATGCATAATCAATGGTCTCTACAAAAAGAAGTTGATATACTTGCGATTATTGAATTCTCGAAACGGATAAGGTCTACCCCACCACAACCGCCACCACCACCACCACCGGGACCACCATCATGAGGACATCCACCACCACCACCTCTCTGTCCCAAATCCGTATCTACCGTTGTTGCAGAGGAGATTCTATGGCTAGGGTTACTACCACCACTATCGTACCGCCTTTTATGCAGCCAACATCCCTCACTTGTTTGCACTCTAAATTCTCCGGTCTCCGTTTTCAATTCCCCAAATTATGCAGCGATCGGATCACGTGCCGTTATGGAGGAGGAAGTAGTTCACGTCTGGAAAAGTCCAGAAGGTCGCAGGAGATCAGTTCCGACGATGATCAAGCCCTAGATATCTCCACTATCAGGTACACTTACGCTTTAAACGTCACATAACATCTGGTGCAACGATTTGTAAGTTTGTTAAATATTAAACACTTTCATATAGTGGATGCCAAGTTGTAAATCAATAAATTTCCATCTGTTTTCGTTTTCAGTGATCATTGATAAATTACTATGTGCTAAAAGCTTAAAACTGAAAAATGTGTGCTCTAGGTTAGCGTCTGAGTATGACGCACATAAGGCTATAGGCACCATGACTGTAGGATGTATTGCTAGTTAGGTGTTTAACAATGTCTAAAGTTAGCAAGGAGAACCATAAATTTTGAACTTGATTTGGAAATTTAAAAATGTATATCTGGTTAGCAGTCACAGAGACTCAGAGAGTGGAAGCTAAATAGTTCCATTAAAATGAAGATCTTAAAAGCAGCAGGGTGTTCATCAAATGCTCAAAATTCAGTTTTTCATGAAGATCACAACATGTATGCATAACCAATTTCTGGTATATTCAAATCAGAGTGATGGAACTTGTACCAAATGATGTTCTATTAGATTGGTTTCTTTTCCTTTGAAACTCTTCCTATGGGTCATAGCACGTGTATGTCTGTTTGATATGCTTGTAAGCTGGCTAATTTTAATGCCGTAGAGTCTATTGCAGACTTAGTTTGCACTCTGTTTGCATTAGTATGAAGTATTTTCGTTTTCATTGGATAATTTAGGTCAAATACAGTGCGGCTTATAGATGATCAGCAAAACATGGTGAGTTTCCTGCTGCCATTTTGCTGTTACATGTGTAATTCATGCTAACTTCTATGTGATTTTTGGTGGGACTGATCCACTTCTTTTTGCTAGGTTGGTATAGTATCTAAAAGTGCTGCTATTCAGATGGCTGAAGATGCTGAACTTGACCTTGTATGCATATTTCTCAAAATCTTGCATTAGCATTTTTCATTTTCATTGTTTTATTTATCCTTCTGGGCTATACCTTTGGTTCTACTTCTAAGTAATTTTATAGTCAGGACTCTGGTCAATGACCTGGTATAGCTGCTTCTTACTGTGGAAAGTTTTCATTGTTCAATGTTTGCATTTATTCATCCCTTTGATAAAATGATGTAAGAAGGAATCAGTTGACAGCATAAGTTATAATCGTCATAGTCCTAAAAGTTTGGAACTTTTTTATGACATTACTATTGGGGATAAGCAACTTTGATACCCTTACATCTCTATTAGGTCTATCTTTTCGAAATCTGGCAAGTTAATTTGGAGTAATTTCCGGTTTTATAATGAAAGTATCGGATTCTCTCTTCCATCTTTTACATGCTTGTATTCTTTTTGTAGGTTATATTGTCTCCAGATGCTGATCCACCTGTTGTCAAGTTGATGGATTATAAGTAATTCAAGCCTCCTATGCATTTATGATCCTGGTTAAAATTGTCTCCTGCAGCTATTATGAAGTAGCTGCCTTTTGTTCTTTTAGTTTTTGACAATGTTTTGATTATCATGTAAACAATTTTTGCAGCAAATATAGATACGAGCAACAAAAGAAGAAGAGAGAGCAACAAAAGAAAAGCGCCGGTTGATGCTTTCTCTATCTCATGTGCAGCTTTTCAACCTCTTTAATTTTATGATTCTGTTCATTTATAGCTTCATTTTATTAAACAATATATATACATATATATGTATGTATGCATATGTATATGCTGAGCAAATATGTTCTTTGATTCTAGCACTTCGCATGGATCAGAAGGAGCTCAAGATGGGGTAAAATTTTTTGCCTTACATGATAGCAAACATTCTTTGCAGTCATGTTCCATTTTGCTAATTTTATTTCTCCATCATATCAAGTACACTAGTATGATATCATAATTTTAAAAATATTCTAAATGAATTTGGGAACTTATATTGTATTTAATCCCACAAAAAAATCATAATATCAAATATACCCAGTTACAAATTTATGACATTTATACCTTCCCTTAAATTTGCATAACGTTATGAAATAGGTGAATATAAAAATTGAAGTATTTTGAATGGGTATATTTCATATTAATTTTTTGATTGGGTGAATATGATATTATTCAAGTTTTTAGGGCTATATACGAAATTGCCGATTATTGTATGTTGTTTTGTCACTGTTCTTGGCAGTTACAACATCGATGTGCATGATTATTCTGTGCGTTTGAGAGCTGCGCAAAAGTTTCTTAAGGATGGTGACAAGGTCTCTTTTAACTTTCCATCTTGCTTTATTTCTTAGTTTCCATATTATCATTATTTTTGCTGGTAACTGATTTCAGGTTAAGGTTATAGTGAACTTAAAGGGCCGAGAAAATGAGTTCAGAAATAATGCTATCGAGCTTCTGAATCGTTTTCGCAACGACATCGGGGAGGTACCCAATATGCTTTCATTTTAACTACAAGAAGACACATCCAAGAAACTCGTTTGTTTATTAAACCATTTGATGGATGAATGATGTTGCAGCTAGGCCATGAGGAAAGCAAAAATCTAAGAGACAGGAACATGTTCATGGTATTGATTCCGAACAAGGTGGTTGTACAAAAAGAACCACCAAAGAAGAAAAGAAAGTCAAAGTCAACCGAGGCAGAAGTGTCAGCAAGCATATGAGTTCAACCATATACTATCGAATTTGGTGATTTTCAAAGGCACCACAACGAGGTGCTGATCTTCAATTTGTTTATAAATCGACAGGTATCTCCTAATCGTGTATAGTTTGTAACTTGTATCATATATATAACATCCATGTAAAAATTATATTCACTCTTCATACTGATAGTAGAAACCCTCATATATATTGTATTGCCTGTATAGCTCATTCTTTTGGTATAACAGCTAGTGTGTAACTATTTACTTGCATATGTTGAATTCGATACTATTTGGCATGTAACTATTTACTTGGCTATGTTTTTTTAAGCCTGTGAAATGACTAGGATTCATATTGACTATTTATGGCAATATGAGATGCGAGCATGAATGGTATATTGAGAAAGAGGAGCATGAATGGTATATTGAGAAAAGAGGAGTTGCGGCGCATGTGTAGAAAAGGAGGAGAAGCCCTCCAAAGGAAGGATTAACATCCTCTTATAGGAGGGGGTGGAACCCTAGCGAGTCGAGCTAAATTGGGTCGAAACCCATAATTTAAGGTACGGTCTACATGTAGAAACAGAAAAATGTTACTATTTAATGACGTTAGGGTTATAATCGTTTCAACTCATACATGCATATGTATGGTAGCAGTAGTGGCGAATCTAGAAGATAAGTTCAGGGATGACGTAAAATTTTCTTTTATCGTACATGTAGTGACGGAACCAGGAATTATTTTCTACGGGGTCACTACTTTTTATTATTAGCTTCTAACGAAACAACATAGAAAATTTTGGTTTGTTCGATTGAGTCGAGTCGGATCGAGTCGGAGTAGACATAATTAAATTGCATTGAATTGTTAACAAAAATACAACACAAAAAAAGTAATATAAAACTTATATATCATTATGTTCTGTAGCGTCTTCATCTTTTGATGCTTTATTTTCACAACAAAACGATTCATGTTCTCTAAATTTCAAGTTTAAAAAATAACTAGATTCATTAAATTAAACATAAAATATCTGTGAAAAACTAATAACCATATAAGAGCATTCATAATAGATTCATACACTCTTTACATCATCTATTTTTATTTTATTATCATTTACTTTTAAAATTGAGTTTTAATAATTTTTTATAGAAATTTGAATATGAGGCATACTCTCATCATTCTAACAACATTCCTAAGATTTCGATACAAATTGTCAAGGTTTTTAAATAAAAAATAACAGAAACATCGATTATTTTATTTTCTTTCTTCTTTTTCCTTTTTACATAAAAATAAATAAAATGTGTATGACTATTGAAAAAAAAAGGTATTCTTTTGTTATGTTATATACTGGTATTAAGCTCACTCACGTTGCAACGAGAGGCGTAAAGCCATGCCAAGTAATATTAATGGCACACCACCATCAATGACCACTAACACTAAAGAAACCAATAAAGCGAAGAAAAAAAATCAAATGAATAGTAGACGTAAAACGATTTAACCATGCATTCACGCAAGCAAAAAATAAAACAATAAATAAATTGATCTAGGACCAGCGCGTTATGATGTGACCGTTAAACTGAGAAAAATAAGTGAAAAAATGTTGAACCACACACGCACGTTGCGACGTGTTAACTCGTAAAATTTAGACTGAAACATATAACAGAAAATTTGTAAAATTTGAAAAGTATAGAGGACCAAAGTTGAAGGTAAAAAAATATTGAGACTAAATTATAAAATATGTAAAAGTATTGAGTTAAATAAAAAGGTTAAAGATTAAAAAAATGGATACATTCCATAAAGCATATAATACAACTTACAATTATACAAATAAGTAGTATATATATACAAATAAAAAGGTTAAATAATTTTTAGTATAATTTTTAGTATATATATATATTGTATTGAGTTTTTATGTTATTTGATAATGGGTAATGATTATTTATGTTTTTATAGAATGTTTTTATTTTTTATAGATTATTAGACTTTTACTTATAAAATTTAAAACTTTCTATTAAGTTTTGAGTTTAAATTTTTTTAGGGGTAACGTAATTTTTTTTTCAGGAGTAACATAAAATCGAAACTTTCTTTTTACATAAACCGTAAAAAAAATATTTACACTACCCGTAACAAGTTGAAGGGTAGCGGAGTCTACCCCTCAATTGTTCATTTGTCCGCCCCTGAGTGCAGCACACGCCCAGGTGGAAGTTGGTTGTTGATCCTTGTTTATTTATAATAATAATTATTATTAGTATTATTATATTTTATGTTGTGGGTTGTGTTTGAAGAAGTCATCGACACCAAAGGGGTTAAGAAAGATGGTGGGAAGTGTACTTGACTTGTTGACAAAGTTATTGATTCTGAAGCAATACAAACGTGTTGCATGACAAAAGAGTAGTGGCAGGTGTAGCTTTAGTTGTTTCGGTTTTATTTATTATTTAAAATATGCAACTTTAAAAACCACTCTATTTTATTTTCTTTTATCTCAGGAATTCTTCCAACAAAAGCTTAGCTTACAGATAAAAGTTGTTTGCTAAATGCCTAATTATCATTAGTTGTTATGAAATGAAACACAGTTGGCAACGAATTGGCCATCTATATATATTACATAATAAATAAATTTATCTATAGTAAAAAGGTTTATCATTTTAGAATGGGATTTGGAAGAGTCTAATTATAAAATATCAAAACGATAGATAAGTTTAGTAAAAGATAAAATACAGAGTTTATTTCCACGGGTTCACATGATTTGTTTAATGTAGTTTTAGTTTGAGAGAATTACATATATCCCTATAAACTTCATTAATTACATATATACCCAACTTAAAATTCTAAATACATATATCCCTTTAGTTAATTACATATATACTCAAACTAAAAGTGTAATTACATACATTTGCTTTATTAAACAAAAATATTACACATTTACCCATTTTATTATTTTTATTAAAAATTAACTTATATTATTAACTCTTATTTTTAGTAAATCATAAAATTATGTTTTTCCTTTTTTACTTGCTTTTTGAGTTTTGATTATTTATTAATATTTCTATACTAACGTTTTTATGTTCTTTTTATTTTTTTATACTAATTTTTTCAGGTATCTGTACGACACACTTCCAGTCTCGAAACTCGAAAAGCTAGTAAAAGGAAAAACATAATCTTATAGTTTAATAAAAATAAGAGTAAATACTAATTATATAAGTTATTTTTAATAAAAATAATCAAATGGATAAATATGCAATATTTATGTTTAATAAAGCGGATATATGTATTAAACTTTTAGTTTAAGTATATATGTAATTAACTAAATTTTAAAAGGAGATATATATATATATATATATATATATATATATATATATATATATATATATGGGTATATATGTATTTAAAATTTTAAAATAAGTATATATATGTAATTGATGAAGTTTGTAGGAGGAAGTATGTAATTCTCCCTTTTAATTTCACAACAACTAGTTTTTTATTATTACTTTATTATTTTAGAGAGTTTAGAAACGATCACTAATGGTTTTGCTTGTCACATAACTAAGAAATAGCTTGCTAATCGAATACTAGAACCAAGATCAAGATTTGATCGTTATTGGGAAAGATCAAATAATACATGTGGTATGTTGTCACATATCATCTACAATTTAAATTCGGGTAACATGAAAACATATGTAGTTATACCCTCTTATTTTCTAGGATGGTATTGGTACAATTGTTTTGTACTAACAAAATATCACATGGAAAGTTATTTGGTCAATTATGATATTGTCAATTGTTGATAAAAAAATGAGAGATGGCATACCCTTCCATTTCTGTCAAGTGGGAATACATCATTCATTTCTTTTCATACCAGCACCTCGGCATCTCATATGCTAATCAAAATTTTATAATACAATTCCATCTTCAAATAAGTGTTTAGCTAAAATACTTAAAGTCATCCGTGACCTAATGGTCTAGTATTTTAAAAAGTGATGTGAGTTTAAATTCTTATAAGTTTAAGGTTTGGTGGAATTAAATATTGTAAAAATTGTTTTAAAAAGATATACCACGGTAAAATATGTACATGGATTGTCATCTACATCAACGAATTCTAACTCATTTTCTAAGAGTAAGAGAATTATATGCATAAAAAACACGAGGATGAACGTTATTATGTAATAACGTTCATAACCGGGCTATGTCAAAGGGGAAGAGAGAGTATGCACATTTTTGGGGCGTCTTTGGAGCCAATTTTTGCTCTTTCTCAAAGCGCAGTTAGAGTGGCAATGGTACTATAGAAATATAGAATCTATGTGTTTCAAGGTTAATTTTAGCTTACAATAATCCTCGAACAAAATTTTTAAACACTTATTTTAGATAGAATAGATAAGCCGAAGATATTTGGTCTAATAATATCTCGGTGTAAAATAGATCCTTTATTCATTAGATGTCGAGAGTTTAAAGTCTTATAATAGACAAATAAAACTATATAAAAGTATATAAAAAGCAATTGAAAAAGGATAAAGTAAAAATATAAAGAAACCTTACCAACCGTACAAAAGAAATTATTAATTAAAAAAGTTAAAACAATAAAGTTAAGAAAAATTAGGAAATATTACAATATTGCATATTTAAAGCAAATTAAATTCATTAATTAAAACAAAAAAGAATAATGCATTAGAATTGAAGCTTTGAAGGTGGTTGAAGAAAAACAAAATGGAAGAACTTAACTTAACTTCAAGGCAATGGAGACCGTGCAACCAACAAACAACAACACACCACCTCACTCCAGTTAGGTGTATGAGGGACACATTCAATCTAAAAAAAAAAGCATGAAAACAACTTACTACACCACACCCTCTAACTCTTATATTAAAAACAACCCTAGCTTCACCACCTGATCAATTCATTCCCACCACCACCACCATGCAAGCCAGTGCCGGTCTAGTCGCCGGTTCTCACAATCGCAATGAGCTCGTCGTCATCCACGGCCACGAAGAGGTATGCATATCACATGCTTTGAATCCATCATGCAAGTTTTTTTTTTTTTTTTTTTTTTTTTTTTAATGTTTGTGAAGGTAGATAATAATTAATATTTTGAGTGACATTTGATGTTTGACCAGCCTAAGCCTTTGAAGGATATGACTGGTCAAGTTTGTGAAATATGTGGTGACGAGATCGGTCTAACCGTTGATGGAGATTTGTTCGTAGCCTGTAACGAGTGCGGTTTTCCAGTCTGTCGTCCGTGTTACGAGTATGAAAGAAGAGAGGGCAGTCAGAACTGCCCTCAATGCAAAACTAGATACAAACGTCTCAAAGGTGACTAAAGTCTGACCCCTTTGGCCTCCGCAGTCAATATGCATCAGTTTTTGATATTAACCAATAAACCAAATGCAATAGAATTTATTGAGTTATTAATTGATGTGTGTATATATTATATAACACTTGTAGGCAGTCCAAGGGTTGAGGGTGATGATGATGAAGAAGATGTGGATGATATTGAGCATGAGTTCAACATAGACGATGAACATAACAAGAACAACACCATTGCAGAAGCAATGCTTCATGGGAAGATGAGCTATGGTCGAGGACCCGAAGATGATGATAATGCTCAATATCCTCCTGTTATTGCTGGCAGATCTGGACACGTAAGCACGAAAACTCTTCGATCTTTTGCTAGAAAACTTGATGTCAGACGTAGAATCGAGAACCAGAACTTTTTGGTCAGAGGGGTTAATTAGTACCCTTACTAAAGTACTTTTGTCATTGAATACAGTTAAGGGTCTGACTCATGTTTTTTTTAGAAAACTTAAATTTTATAAAAAATCTGACGAATTCTGGTGATCGAATGGTTAGTGGACTATCTTGACTTTCACTGGTTATGGCGAAAATGTAAAATCTATATAAGATTTTAAGATCAAAACTATGTGATGGATGCAGGTAAGTGGTGAGTTTCCAATATCAAGCCAACCTCATGGAGAGCAGATGTTATCATCACTCCATAAGCGCGTGCATCCTTATGGGTCGCCTGAGTATGGTATGTTTATGATGTTGGATTCAATCAATCGATCTTTTGACATATGCTTTATGAACGAATAATTGAATAAAGATTGTTACAGGAAGTGGAAGATGGGATGAAAAGAAAGAGGGGGGATGGAAAGAAAGAATGGATGAGTGGAAAATGCAGCAAGGGAATCTCGCGACTGAAATCGATGATTCAGTGGATCCTGATATGGCAATGTATGTCAAGAAAATGTTAAAATTTGCATTATAGATGGATGTTTGATGTTTGAATGTTACTGATGCAGGTTAGATGAAGCAAGACAGCCACTTTCAAGAAAAGTACCAATTGCATCTAGCAAGATCAATCCTTACCGGATGGTGATCGTGGCTCGTCTGTTTATACTGGCAATCTTTCTTCGGTATAGACTGTTGAACCCTGTGCATGATGCATTCGGGTTATGGTTAACTTCTGTTATCTGTGAGATCTGGTTTGCTTTCTCTTGGATCTTGGATCAGTTCCCCAAATGGTTCCCCATTGATCGCGAGACGTATCTTGATCGCCTTTCTCTCAGGTACTTTCAATGCCAGAGATGACAGTTTTGATCTGTTTACTTATGAATTGACCAGTTTGGTTGTGTTTTATCTCAAACGGGTCAAAACTCACCTGAAGTCCATTTTAATTTCATTTTCTGATGCAGGTATGAAAGGGAAGGTGAACCGAATATGTTATGCCCCGTGGATGTATTCGTGAGTACAGTGGATCCATTGAAGGAACCTCCTCTTGTCACAGCTAACACAGTGTTATCAATCTTAGCTATGGACTATCCTGTTGATAAAATATCATGTTACATATCTGATGATGGAGCTTCAATGCTTACCTTTGAATCACTATCAGAAACTGCAGAATTCGCGCGAAAATGGGTTCCATTTTGTAAGAAATTTGCCATTGAGCCGCGGGCACCTGAAATGTACTTCTCGGACAAAATCGATTACCTCAAGGATAAAGTTCAGCCCACATTCGTCAAGGAACGCCGAGCCATGAAGGTCTGTAAACATAATCAACATGCTGCTTTCTTTTTCATTGTTGTTTTAACGATTCAAATTCGATGAGCTGCAGAGAGAATACGAAGAATTCAAGGTTCGGATCAATGCACTAGTAGCAAAAGCCATGAAAGCACCTGCAGAAGGTTGGATCATGCAAGATGGGACACCATGGCCTGGGAACAACACGAAAGATCACCCGGGAATGATTCAAGTTTTTCTTGGCCAGAGTGGCGGGACAGATGTCGAAGGACACGAGCTTCCTCGTCTTGTGTATGTTTCTCGCGAAAAGAGGCCTGGTTTTCAGCATCACAAGAAAGCTGGTGCTATGAATGCTTTGGTAAGTTAAAAACCATAAGCAGTGCATTATTATATCATCATGTCAGTGTTAAAAGTAGCCCGAATATGTAACTGTCTGAACTTACAGGTTCGGGTCTCGGGAGTTCTAACAAATGCTCCATTTATGTTGAACTTGGATTGTGATCATTACCTAAACAACAGCAAGGCTGTAAGAGAAGCAATGTGTTTCTTAATGGATCCACAGATAGGAAGAAAAGTCTGTTATGTTCAGTTTCCACAAAGGTTTGATGGTATAGACAGACATGATCGATACGCGAACAGGAACACTGTTTTCTTTGATGTAAGTCCATAAAACATCAGAAAAGTATGATGTGCATAACTAAAGGGGGTCTGCAGTCTGTTGACTCGCCAAACGGGTCATCTTTTTCTTGTTGGCCCGTTTGTTGAAAAGTTCTGGTTCTGCCAAGTGCCAACTGAACGAAGTATGTTTCTTGGTTAATGTAGTTTTTGTTTTTCACAGATTAACATGAAAGGTCTAGATGGAATTCAAGGCCCAGTGTATGTCGGTACAGGATGTGTTTTCAGAAGACAAGCCTTATATGGTTATGATCCACCAAAGGGACCCAAAAGGCCAAAAATGGTGAGTTGTGATTGTTGCCCATGTTTTGGACGCCGTAGGAAGAATCCGAAGTATGAAAAACATGGATCGGGTGGAGATGCAGAAAGCATCCAAGGTATGTTGACGTTTTATAGTCTGCTAAAGATATTGTGTATTATTAATAAACTTATCTGTGTTTCTCTTGATCAGGATATAATGATGATGATAAAGAACTTTTGAAGTCTCAAATGAACTTCGAAAAGAAGTTTGGACAATCGGCTATCTTCGTCACCTCAACTTTGATGGTTGATGGTGGGGTCCCACCATCCTCGAGCCCAGCCTCACTTCTCAAAGAAGCCATTCACGTGATTAGTTGCGGGTATGAAGACAAGACCGAATGGGGTTTAGAGGTAAAAGTAAAATCCTACTTTTCCAAGCTGTTAATATTTCCATGATTCTAAAGTCTCTTTACTATGCAGTTGGGCTGGATTTATGGGTCGATCACAGAGGATATTCTAACGGGCTTCAAGATGCATTGTCGGGGCTGGAGGTCTATATACTGTATGCCAAAAAGACCTGCATTTAAAGGGTCAGCTCCTATCAATCTATCAGATCGACTTAACCAAGTTCTGCGGTGGGCTTTGGGTTCAGTTGAGATCTTTTTCAGTCGACACAGCCCGCTTCTGTATGGTTACAAAGGAGGCAATCTCAAGTGGCTCGAAAGGTTTGCTTATGTAAACACAACGGTTTATCCCTTCACTGCTCTTCCGCTTCTTGCATACTGTACCCTCCCTGCCATTTGCCTGCTCACTGGGAAGTTTATTATGCCCGAGGTACGAGCAAATACAGTTACATTTTCAACTTTAAATAACGTTTTTGTACAATCATTATGGACTTTAAACTTTGATTCAGATAAGCACGTTGGCAAGTCTCTTCTTCATATCTCTTTTCCTGTCGATTTTCGCAACGGGCATTCTTGAGCTGAGATGGAGTGGAGTCAGCATTGAAGAATGGTGGAGAAACGAGCAGTTTTGGGTCATCGGTGGCGTATCTGCTCACCTGTTTGCTGTTATACAAGGTCTGTTAAAAGTTTTGGCTGGAATAGACACAAACTTCACAGTCACATCTAAAGCAGCAGATGATGAGGATTTTGGGGAGTTATACGCGTTTAAATGGACAACACTGCTGATCCCACCAACTACTATTCTGATCGTCAACATGGTCGGGGTCGTGGCGGGTATATCTGATGCTATAAACAATGGTTATCAGTCATGGGGGCCTTTGTTTGGGAAGCTGTTCTTTGCATTTTGGGTGATCGTTCATCTTTACCCGTTTCTCAAAGGTCTTATGGGAAAGCAGAACAGGACACCAACGATTGTGGTTATATGGTCTATTCTTCTGGCCTCAATCTTCTCGTTGTTGTGGGTTCGGATTGACCCGTTTGTGTTGAAAACTAAAGGGCCTGATGTCAAGCAGTGTGGACTCAATTGCTGAAATGCATTCAGACTCGAAAAGTTTTGTTCAAGTGATGAATTGTACTCAGCTTCCTGTTTCAGTTGAAGAGTGTTTGTATTATCAAGATTTCAAGTAGCTATATCATGAATGCTTTCAGCAACTACTTTACAGAATCAAATGACGAATGCTATATATCGTTGGTTAGTGAAAAGAATGTTATTGCTGAAACGCGTATGGATTCAAATATAAAAAAACTATGCAAACGCGATATAGACAGAATAAGATGCATGATAGTAACTAACTACTGTTTTCATCATATTTTTAACCCAAATCCTGTTCCTGTCATGAAGAATCATTGCAAACGCAATCTATATGCAAATCATCACATGAACAATCTCCATGATGATTGAACAATATAAAAACCTCAAGAGGTTTTCATACAATGAGAAGCAAACGACCAAATATTTATTCTTGACGTATCACTTCTAGAGTGGACACACTTAACATCTTGTAGTGTGAACCGGCCCATATAATCCATTTACCTATACGGCTATACGAGTCAAATGGATTGATAAATTTGAAGCAAGTTTTTGGGTGGCGCGCTGCAATCAAATTGTAAACTAGTTAAACATGTCATAAACGGGTTGACTGGTTTCAAAAAATGAGTTAAACAGGTTGGTGGTTTAATCTTATGAAATATATATTGTTATTTTCTAATTCTAAACTTAAACATTCAACATGTTTAATTAAACATTTAAACACGTCAACCCGAATCTAAACACACTACTCTGTTTAATGAGTTCGAATTTAAACATGGCTTTTAACTTCAAATTTGTGTATGTCCAAATCAAATTCAATTAACAATAATAAAAAGGCACTGGACTTATATCTAAATATAAAACATTGCCAGTATGATTGATTTCTTTAAACTAGGCAATTAAGTAAAAAAAATTTACAAGATGTGAATCTCATATATAATACTTTTAAAGAAAGAAAACATAAACTAACTCATGTCTTTTAATCTAAAAAACAAAACCTATAGTTTGTGTTTGCATATAATTTGTGAAGCTATAACCAATGCCATGGATTCATTATCAACTAGTTACATTTTCATTTCACACCCTCAGGGGAGAAAAGAATCACACATGTACACACATACAGTCACACCATGTATTTGTTTGCTTGGTTGTAAGACAAAATAACCAATTATATTGAAGTTAGTGAAGGTCATGTGGCCTCTTCAAGTCTTGTTTCAACTGTACCAGATGTGTCCTAAGGCTGTATTCCTCTACCTGTATGCACAAAAAAATATCATTATAAATTATGAACCGTCAACCGAAAGAACATTTGCTGTTTATTAATGAAAAGAACACCTGATGTAACCCCGTTAAATTTGGAAAGTGAGATCTTGTCAATTTCTTTTGCACAACTTCTATATCTCATCAATGTGAGATGGGATATTTTTCAAAAGTTTGTTGAATTCTACATGTTTTGTCTAATCATGTAAATGTGACAGACAACTTATAAAGTTATTATAAGAAACTGATATATGGGAAATTATATAATTGTTACATGAGTATCCTAAAATTTGAAGGAATTTTCAGGAAAGGAAACAGTGAAATATTTTTAACAACCAAAAGCAAAAATTGTTGCAATTTTTATTATATATTTAACATGGCAACTTGGCTAGCGTACCATTCACGCCATTATTGTAACAGTGGGAGGGAAGACAAACCACCTAATGAGACAGTAACATCTCAATAGGGACATACCAGTGAATTTAATGGCACAGGGCAAGATGGCAAAGGACCACTTGAGCTAAGGGTTAATGCCCATAATGCTCCAACAGAATGTAACCATCATGCTCAAAAAAGATAAGGGTTGTCCCCAAACTCTAAAAACAAATGACCCAGGAAACCATGATTTTGTAACAATAATGCATCATGAGCTTTTTTGCTTTTGCTTGGATTGGAAGCAAGTTTTTGTGTTTGTACACAAATCTTATTTTGGAAAAAAGGAGACTGCCTTTTGTTTTTAAATATATTTTATAGATTAATAATGCAATAAATGTAAAATTACCTGCAGAGAAGATGCAGAAGCCATTAAAGCTCCACATTGATCAAGATGAGCCCTTTCTTGTGCTGCTACAGTAGCAAGTTCACAAACCAGCCAATTTGTTCCATCCAGCTGTAAAAAGGGAAAGATGATATGAATGAAATGCATATACAAGCCCTGCAAATATTCTTGCACTAAAAATTTATATGATAATTAGATATATTGTTTCTTTTAAATATTAAAATGACACAAATCTCACTCTTGATAGTGTAGATTGTATGGATGATCCAATTGTCTGCATTACTTGGATGGCTGAGTAAAGAGCTGATTTGACACTTTGAACATTTGCCTGTAAATTGTTCTAAATATAAGTGTACTTTATATAGCAATAATGTGTATAAAATGATAGAAAGAGGATTTTAGAAATATATAACTAACAGTTGCAAATCCGGTGACAGGAAGCCTTAGAGTGCTTGCTTGTAGATCTTCAATAGCACCATGTAATGCAAAATTGTGCTCCCTTTCTATTGAACACCATTGATTGAGATAGACAATCTAAGACGACACCGAACAAAAACTCAGTCAAATATTTTTGTCAAACAAGAGAATAATGCGAAACTACACTCTAAATTTAATGCTTACATGTTGGTTTAAAGCCAAGTAAAGCTTGAGCTGCATTTTCAGCTGACAGATGTTCATTCTCTTTGCAGCTACTGAATCTTGGAGTCTAGATATAGTTCTCTGGGCACTAATTAAAGATTTCTACATGATGAAATAAGACATCAATAATTCGATCAATTGCCCTTGAAATGGTAAACAGATGTGACAAAACCAACCTCAGCTGATACTTTTTGAGAATGCAACACAGCTTCTGCACTAGCATTAATAAACCGCCATTGCACTTGCCTGTTATACAGTAGCCGTAGATGGTGAGCATCTTCTAAACGGGTTGCAACTTTCTTCCCCTTTTTCATGTCAGCTACAAAAGCGAGAACAGAAACTGTATTCGAATTGTATAATTGCCTTGAAGGACTAGATGGGCTCATGTGATTAGGACTAGCCGCTCTAGAAGATGCGGAGCTCATGACCCTGGTTCGTGATGGACTAACCCCTCGCGTAACACCAGACGACTTATTTGGTGAAGACGGTGATAAGAATCCACCATTTTTCTCCAATGAAGCTGATGAAACAAGATTGGACATTCTCCTGAGATTTGGAGTGATGATTTTGTTCATACTTTCATCAGGTAGATCAGTGTTTTTGTTCAGAAAATTAGAATTAGCTGTTCTGCTAGGCCATCTATGCTGATCGATTGTTCTAGAATGTAATACATCTAGCGGTTTAGAATTCTCTGATTGATCAATCAGATTTTTTCGAGTGAGTGGACTTCTTTTTCTCTCCGGTGTAGACCTTCTATAGGTAGGTGATGATACATTTGAAGATGGCTTCAAAGTGCGATCATAAACCGCCTGAGGGGGAGGCTTTTCTTTCTTAATAACAGGCATTGAGAATGTATTAGACTGAAAAGCAACACTCAGGCTGCGCATTCTTGAAGGCCATAAAGACTCCGGTAATTATTACCACTGCCCTTTTGGGCTGCAAGTTCTGTGTATACAGATGTGTCATGAACCGGGGTAGTGGGGCTTGGCGGTGATGGCGGTGTTGTTGGCGGCCTTCTCCCAGTTGACACAGCTCTCTTTGGAGCAGGTGCTGGAGGTGTAACTGTTCTTGTGGTGTTTGGAGATGGAAAACGTCGTGGTGTAGGTGATTTATAACGAGAACTGATGATTCTTCCATTGTTCTTTTCATGCAACGATGGTTGTTTTCGGGTGTTGAATGCTTGATTTGATTCATATGCATCCATCCACTCTATTCAAATTCAACCACATTGATGTCTTGTGTCAAGAACAACCCACAGTTCCACTAACTTGTTGAAAAGAATTAAAGATGATGATTTTTGCTTTCCTCTGCAACATTCACAAACAGAAAGAAGATATTATGATGAATAAAGAAAAAGGGTAAAAAGTACACCTCTTTACAGGCAGCCAGATCTGAGAATGAGAAGCCTTTTGAAACTTTGAACAAACTAGCAAATGAGTATCTTTGAATCATTACAACACCCAAAACATGATCATATCAAACCCCAATCACAATAAGTAACAATAAAGTAAATTACACTTTGCTAATGACACTTGCAGCTTTAATTATCCACAGTAGGGTTGTTCTATTGGTGCAACCCTTCAGTCAGTAATGAGAATAGAAGAAGGTGAGGAAGATAACAGATGGAGGGGTGCGTAGGATAAGAAAAATGGTGTTAAAAACACAATAGTGCAAGTGCCACCTGTAATCTCTTTCACGGATTTGCCATGGTCGACAAGACTGAAAGCTAAATGAGTTGCAGGGAGTTATGGTAGAAAACACAATAAAATCTCAAATTATGTATGATGAAAACAACGATAGCACCAAATTGTCCAGATTTAATCTTTGTTTTTTTGCACTGAATACGATAATACAATCAGAATTTGTCTTCACATAACAATTTGGACTTCAACTCATTAAACCCTAATTTTACATTTACAGACTTACAGCCGAAGATCAATACCAAAACCACAGGACAACAAGCATGTAATTATGCAATGAACCAAGGGATTAGGAAGCATCCATAGAAAACCATGTGCCAAAACCGATCATTGTCCCTCTTCCTCTTTGATTCACTGAATCCATTCACACAGACTCAAACATATATATATCAAAACATATCAAAGCTGGTCCACACCTCACGTAACATCAAATCCAAAGTTTCCAACACCAAATATTTTATTATTATTGTTTTCTAACCCTTACTATAGCTGAAATATGTAATTCAAATTCAAAATTGCAAACAGATGCTAAGAACCGACGAAGAAACCTGATATAAATCACAAAAACTATAATATAATACACGAGTAATATTTTTCTGAGTACCGTACATGATGTAGCGTCTGGATTTCGCAGAATATATTACTCTATGTCTCTACATCATATATTTTTCTAATTAGATCTGCACTGAGATTGATTTTATTGTTTTTATTCATCTCAGTGATCTCGGATACCGTAGAAACGCGAATAAACAAATTCAAAACAACTGATTAAGCTTCTTTCGCCATTAATGGCGTTAAATCTCACCTCGAAGTTGAAACTTCGGAGTGAATTAGAAATTGTAGCCGACAATTCAAACATTACGAAACAGAATTTGAAATTTTCGCGGGATGTACGCAAAAGTAAAGAGGAGAAAAGTAATTTGACCTGTGATCATTTAGAGTGGATGAGCGGCGGTCGCTGTGTGTTGTCGGAAGAAGAATATTCCGGCGACGGAGGTGTTAAATATTGAGATTGAAGTAGTCAAGATGATGAAGTTGAAAAGCTGGAGAGAAACAGAGAGATGGGTTTTAGTTGTATGAAGAGGAACGTTCAACGGTTGAAGAAGAGTAGATTTTTGTCCCTTTTTGCTAATGACGAATTAAGCTTTGCAATTTCATGGGGCCCATCATCGATAACGTCAGAATTAAATCAAGCACCGGGTATATCTATATTTTTATTAATTAGTGAGTTTTGTTTAGGAAGAAAAACTAAGATCAATATTATGTTATTAGTAATTAGATCGGCTAAGGCGCTAATTGTTGGTGAACGTGAAGAGTTTTGAAGAATGATGTATAGAATGTGGAAATTCGTAGGGCGGTATCCGTCTAGACGAACGGGTCAAATGGGCTTGTCATCTTGGGGAAGACTAACAATTTTTTTTATAGAAATCAGAGTTTGTATAGAGTAATGAAGATAAATTTTATTTTGTGGAATAATGCTCTTGAGGTAAATGATTTCCTTTTGTTGCTCCAAGTAGGTGAGATAGATGGTTTGTTAGACAATATGTTTAGTCTATATTTAGATGGTATTTAATATTATAATTCTAGAGGGTATTTAATGTAATATCCTACTCTATATATAGAGCGTCTTGTAATTCTTAATGAATACAATAAACACACGGTTTCTCTTGGTATCAGAGCCAAGAAAACCTAAACCCTAATTAACCCTAATTGTCGTCAACCACCAATCTACCATCGGCAACTTTTTTTTCTTTTCTCCTCTGCAACCCTAATTCCGACCACACTCATCCTCCATGGCAACCATTATTGCTCTACTACTGCAGAGAAAACAGCACATAACTCTCACAAATTCGTCTTCACCCTCACTCTACTAACTACGGGTATTGGAAGGCAATGCTTGAACCATTCTTAACCTTCAATCATCTATATGGCTATGTTGATGGCACCATTAAATGTCCATCTCAACATACTGTTGCTACAGCAGAAACACCTGCAGTCGAGAACCCTGGATACCAGCATTGGATTTCCAATGATGCGCACGTCAGGATGCTTATAATCTCTACTATTTCAGAGTCATCTTTCCAACACATACAAGGCTCAACCTCTCGAGATCTATGGCTTGCACTGGAACGTGCCTATTCTCCAAACACAACATCTCGTGAGTATACACTCAAAATGCAGCTTCTTAAAATTGAGATGAAGGGAGATGAAACCCGGTTAATTACCTAAGTCGTGCACAAGAATATGCTACTGCCCTTGCCAACATTGGCGACCCATGAAGGACAAGGACCTTGTTATGCTTGCCATCTCCGGCCTTCGGGACGAATACAACGGCCTGAAAGCGAATCTGTTGGCTCGTCATCCACCATCACTTTTCATGAACTACATGGGCTGCTTAGCGATCATGATTATCTTCTCAGCAAAACAGCAATGCCCACTGCCTCAAACCCGCAAGCCTTTGTTGCGATCTCTTCAAGCTCGATCCCCACTCTTACCAGCATTCAATCGCAACTGCAGAACCTTCAATTAATGGCAGCACAAATGGGTTACTAATTGAACCCGATTGCCCCTCCTACTACACCACCACAAGCAGCCTTTATAGCTCGTTCCTCTACCTCGAATCGAGGTCGTAGGCAATTTTCGAAGCACCTTTCGAGGCATAACGAGCAATCGAACCAGAGAATCCGCTGGACATTCTCGGCAGTTTGCTTGGGCCTCCACACAAAATATGGTGTATGGTCACTGCAATCGGTGTGGCATAGGTCATCTCCCGTCTCAATGTCCGAACCAATCTGCCTCCTCAACTCGGCAGCCACCTCAACTCGGCAGCCACCTCAAGCCCACTTTACAGCCTTTTCCGACAATGGCTCAACTGCAGGAACAACCTGGTTCCCTGATACAGGTGGTACAAACCATACAACTCCAGACTTATCAAGCTTGGACAACTCCGAGGTCTATAACGGTCATGACTCTCTCCATGTTGGTAACGGTATGCCCATTCCCATCCTTCACATTGGCTCATCCAAAATACACTCACCTCACAAAACCTTTAATCTCTCTAATGTTCTCCATGTACCCAAAATTCAAAAGAATCTGCTATCTGTCCAACAATTTTGTTTAGACAATAATGTTTTCTTTGAGTTTCATTCTTCTTTTTTTGTTGTGAAGGACGAGTCTACACTCACTACCCTCCTCATGGGTCCAAGTGACAATGGTCTCTACTCCATCCGCCTTCCTCACTTCAAGTCACACCCGAAGCTTGCATTTTCAGCCATCAAAGCATCATCCTTCATCTGGCATCAACGTTTGGGCCATCCACATGACCGTGTCTTTAAAACAATTATTTCTAGTTGTTCTTTACCATTATCTAATAAATTATGTTCCTCCTTATGTACTGCTTGTCAATTGGGAAAGTCTTCAAAATTATCATTGTCTTCTTCCAATTTTCGAAGTAATAAAATTTTAGACTTAATATATTGTGATGTTTGGGGACCTTCACCCACTCTCTCTATTGATGGATCTTGATTTTTCATGTTGTGTGTTGACCATCACACTCGTTATATGTGGTTCTATCCATTGGCAAACAAATCTGATGTTTATTCTAATTTTAAAAATTTTGTTACCATGGTAGAAAGGCAATTTAATTCCAAAATAAAGAGTGTACAAACCGACTGGGGAGGTGAGTTTCGAAATCTGTCTCATTTCTTCACCTCTCTTGGCATCATTCATCGGCGTTCTTGTCCACACACTAGCGAACAAAATGGCTTTGTGGTGCGTCATCATAGACATGTGGTGGAAACCGGCCTCACCCTTCTTGCCCAATCTAATCTCCCACGCCGGTTTTGGAACTATGCATTTGACACAACTGTTTATCTTATTAATCGGCTTCCCTCACGCATCTCTTCCAACAAATCCCATTTCAACATGTCTTCAACCGTAGACCCGACTACTCCTTTCTACGTGTCTTTGGCTGTGAGTGCTTCCCTCACCTCCGCCCATACAATCGACATAAAATGGACTTCCGTACTACACCATGTGTCTTTCTTGGCTATAGTCCTTTTCATCATGGTTATTGGTGCTTTGACACACAAACTGAACGTGTCTATGTTGCCAGATATGTACGCTTCAACGAACATGTCTTTCCATTCAAAATTTCTCCTAAATAACCACCGTCACACCCATTGTCTCCTTACACTTCGACCTACCCCTCTCCACCTCTATTTTCACATCCTCCCCACCCAACCAATCACAACCTTCTACTCAGCACTCTACTCAACCTGACCTCCCTACCCCCTCTAACCCATCACAACCGTCCAATTCCCAAAACTCTCCCACTCCAACCACCTCTAACCCCTCACCCTCTTCGTCTACTACTCCTCTAACCACTGCTCCACCCCGCCCTCGCCCACCTAACCTTCGCCCTAATCCAAAACAAACTAATCCGTACAACCCGGCTGCTTACTCCACATCCACCATTTCCGTACCCCTCACTGAACCAACCTCTTTCACTGTTGCCAACAAGTCTCCGGAGTGGCGTCAAGCCATGACCGAAGTTTGACGCGCTGCATAAGAATGGAACATGGTCTTTAGTCCCTCCTGTTCACAACACTAATGTCGTTGATTGTAAGTGGCTATACAAATTAAAGAAGGATCCTCAAGGCAAGCTTCTTCGCTACAAAGCTCGCCTCGTAGCCAAGGGATTCACCCAACAACATAGGGTGGATTATCATGAGACGTTCAGTCATGTCATTAAAGCTACTACCACCCGGACTGTTTTGACTCTTGCTGTTACTAATAAGTGGTGCCTTCGCCAATTAGATGTTCAAAATGCTTTTCTACATGGCGACTTGGAGGAAGTCATTTACATGAAACAACCGCCTGGATTTAGAGACCCAACTAAACCGGATCATGTTTGTCTACTTCATAAATCCTTATATGGGCTGAAACAAGCCCCTCGAGCATGGTTCAACAGATTGTCAACAGCACTTCAGCAACTGGGCTTTGTCGGGTCCAAAACTGATCCATCCTTGTTCATTCTCAAATTGGGTGGCACACTAGTCTATGCCCTTGTCTATGTTGATGATATTATCATCACCGGCAACAACGACACCACAATTGCTAAGGTCATTAACCACTTGGGCTCCACTTTCGCTATGAAGGACCTTGGCAAACTCCGCTATTTCTTGGGCATTGAGGTCTTACACCAGGGATGCAATCTCATACTTTCTCAACACAAATACATCCTGGACACACTTCATCGATCTAGACTATCTGACTGCAAACCTGTTTCTTCTCCGATGAGCACTTCTCAGATTTTAACTAATGATGATAGCCCCCTTCTCTCGGACCCGACTCAGTATCGTCAAACGGTTGGTGCTCTACAATATGCAACTCTCTCGACCAGACATTGCCTTCGCTGTTAATAAGGTTTGTCAGTTTATGCATGCTCCAACCGAAAACCATTGGACAGCGGTTAAACGCATTCTCCGTTATCTCAAGGGTACCACACAACTAGGTCTCCTTATTCGTCATGATTCAGGGTACACCCTGCAAGCTTTCACTGATGCACACTGGCTGCCTAGTAGTGCGCAGAACATTCAGGCATACTCTGACTCTGACTGGGCAGGCTGTCCAGTTGACCGCCGATCCACGGGGGGGTTTGCTATATACTTGGGATCAAACCTTGTCTCTTGGACTGCCCGGAAACAACGAACGGTCTCAAGATCTTCAACAGAATCAGAATATAAGGCCATGGCAGACATTGTGGCAGAATTGAATTGGTTAAAGGCTCTTCTACATGAACTTGGCATCTCAACAATGTCATCACCCACTCTCTGGTGTGATAACCTAGGAGCTACGTATCTTTCAGCCAATCCCGTGTTCCATGGCCGCACAAAGCATGTCGAGGTGGATTTTCATTTTGTTCGAGAACAAGTGGAACAAGGGCAGTTGAACGTCAAATTCATTTCCACGAGTGATCAGATTGCTGATGTCTTTACAAAGCCCCTACCTCTCAAAGATTCCTATTCTTACGATCCAAGTTGCAGGTCGTTCCCCGCCTTCAACTTGCGGGGGAATGTTAGACAATATGTTTAGTCTATGTTTAGATGGTATTTAATATTTAATTCTAGAGGGTATCTTAATGTAATATCCTACTCTATATATAGAGCATCTTGTAATTCTTAATGAATACAATAAACACACGGTTTCTCTTGGTTTGACTATGGTGTTATTGCTATATGATGATTTGCTGATCATATGTGGAAGAATGGCAACTGGTTTACGATTCTATAGTGATGCTAGTGCTCTTCTCTTTAGTTGTAGTAGCAAATGAGAGACATGTTGCATGAACATATTGTATCCTAAGGTAACATTTGATGTATATGTTTTGATTTTTAAAATTATTAAAATTGTTAGTAATAAGATAGTCCTTATCATGATGACAAAATATATGAATAACTAACCAATATACTATTAATGAGATACTTTTGTAAACATGTTCATGCAATGTCTTACTTCATTTGCAGAAGAGAGTCATGAGTCATGTGTCTTATAATCTCTCCTTTTGGTGAGGTAAAAACTTGCTCTCCTTGACTAAACTACCTCTTAAAACATGCATGCCTAACAAAAACATAGGAGGGCAATGGCGGGGCTTAACCAACTTTTTAGGGGGGGCGGGGCGCGAAATGATAATATTTATATAAAAATTTACACTACCGGGCTAAAAATTTACACTATCGGACTAAAATTTAACACTACGGACGAAAAAATAGGGGGGGCGCCCCCCCCGGCCCCTTAAAAGCTTCGTCCCTGTAGGAGGGAACAATATATAATACAAAGAGTGTTGATAATTAGAGCATAAAGGGTATAGAAAACCAAGCATATAATGCATTTAGTCCTAGGGATGCATAGTAGCCATTGCAAAATAAAGAGAAGTTTACCCACACAAAATATCTAATTTTTACTAGATCATTTCTTGATTGCTTTTAGCATACAAGATTTTTGATGTTCCTCTTCAACTTACACTTAGATGAATCCAAACATGGTGTTCACATCCTTGCAAGCCCCCAAAACTCCTTTTGAATGGCTCTTATTGTACTACCATATATGTTTACTAGGCCATATAATTTCGTCTTTTGTTAATCAGGAGTTCCATAAAAGAGGAGACTGTTTTAGAGCTTTAAAAAAGTCATCTTCACTAGGTCCTCATATGATTGAGGGGGTGTACCTTCACAACCAGCTCTTTTAGAGGTTTATTGTGCCAACCGTTTAGGGGTTGTGATGTTATGTGGATTATGGTTGGTGGTGCATAATGATTTCTTCAGAAGTGTGTCGATGCTAGTAAAAAGATCGGTGAGGACATAGGAGCAAGTTGTAAGGAAGATCATGTTTGACATTGAAAAGTAGACTTGACATACATCAGACAATGATTAAGGCGACATTGAATTTGATCTCCATTTTTAGATTATAAGATATACAAGTATTATAGCATGAACATGTGAATGATTGTGTCTCGTTTATAAACAATCATACCTTAAAGGATGAAAGGGAGGAAAACCCTTAAAGGAAAAAAAAATCTTGAAATACTTTTGACCCCTTTTATGTTTGAACTTCAAAAACTTGTAAGTTATTATACATAATTATGTTTTGAATAATATTTACACCGATATATATGTATATAAATAAGTATGTTGCAAGGTAAATCAATACTTTTATAAACATCATATTTTTTAAAAGTTATAGGAGAAACTTGAGGGGGAAAAAAGTTATGGATGGTTTACTTAACATAACTTGGTTGGTGTAGAAAACGAATAAAAATACAAGAAGCTATATGTTAACGTTGTAACCTACGAGAAGGCCACTTATTATAACTTGATAAACCATTTTAGTTAAGAATAATTACTTTGATTAACTAGTACAAGGTGCACAAGTAATGATTTATGTAGAAGTAGGGTACAAATAACCCATACGCGACTTGGTACCCGAACCCGGAGGCACAGCCCGACCCGGGTAGAATAAATAAATTAAAGAGATACGAGTTCCATAATTAACACCCTGGGATTGCTGCCGTTCTCGCCGATAGTTCAGCAATAGCCAATCAAGATAAAAGAGCAACAGATTCGCCTAGTAATACTCCCTAAAAATAAGTATACAGTTACAGCAAGACGAACACTATAAATACCAGGTAAAGAGGGTTAAGATCCTCACACAGAAGTACACCCAAACTCTCTATCTCTTTTTCCTTACCATATACTCTCAATCAGCCGATACTTATTCTCACGTCAGAGGGTTGTTATCGGGAGATTTTTCACCCTTTGACGCCTTAACTGGTGTTGTTTTCTATGTGTAGGTGTGAAGCTATGGAGAACCTCTCGTGGATTGGAGTTCAATTGGATCAAAGCAATCTAAGTTGGATTTCGTATCTACATTGGCACCATCCATGGGACGGGTGCGCCTTGTCTTTACATTTACAAGCAACGGGTGCGTCTTGCCTTTACATTTACAGGCAAGTCACCCGGATGGGTGTGCCTTGCCTCTACATGTACAAGCAAGCCACCTGGGCGGGTGCGCCTTGCCTTTACATTTACAGGCGAGTCACCCGAACGGGTGTGCCTTGCCTCTACATTTACATGCAAGCCACCCGGACGGGTATGCCTTACCTTTACCTTTTTATAGGCAAGTCACCCAGACGGGTTCACCTTTCCTTTACATTTACAAGCAAGCCACCCGGACGGGTGCGCCTTGCCTTTACCTTTTTACAAGCAAGTCACCCGGATGGGTGTGCCTTGCCTCTACATTTACAGGCAAGCCACCCGGACGAGTATGCCTTGCCTTTACCTTTTTACAAGCAAGTCACCCGAACGGGTGCGCCTTGCCTTTACATTTACAAGCAAGCCATCTGGATGGGTGCCCCTTGCTTTTACATTTACAAGCAAGTCACCTGGACGAGTGCACATTGCCTTTACATTTATAGCCAAGTCACCGGGACGGGTGTGCTTTGCCTCTATATTTACAAGCAAGCACCCGGATGGGTATGCCTTGCCTTATCTTTTTACAAGCAAGTCACCCGGACGGGTGCGCCTTGCCTTTACATTTACGAGCAAGCCACCCACACGGGTGCGCCCTGCCTTTAACTTTTTACAAGCAAGTCACCCGGACGAGTGTGCCTTGCCTCTACATTAACAGGCAAGCCACCCGGACGGGTATGCCTTGCCTTTACCTTTTTACAAGCAAGTCACCCGGACAGGTGCGCCTTGCATTTATATTTACAAGCAAGCCACCCGGACGGGTGTGCCTTGCCTTTACATTTACAAAGAAGTCACCCCAACGGGTGTGCCTTGCCTTTTACATTTACAAGCAAGCCACCTGGACGGATGTGTCTTGCCTTTACCTCTTTATAAGCAAGTCACCCGGATGTGTTCCTTGCCTTTACCTTTTTACAAGCGAACCACCCGGACGGTGTACCCAACTTTCACATCTACAAGGAAGCCGCCCGGACGGGTATGCTTTACCTTTACTTTTTACAAAGAAAACACCGGGACAGATGTGTTTGCTCTATTACATCCACAGTCACAAGATAAACGACGAATCTCACTATTATAAACACAAACATGTCAGCTTTACAAGTATGACCCATGACTTACAATTATAAACGGATCACGACAAACATATATGAAACAATGTAACAGATATGATGGTCAAAAAAAGCATTCATTAAAAAGAGATAGTCATTACAAGCAAAAATCACAAGTAGATAGTCCTTGCTTAAACTATCCGTAAGACCGTAACTTATGAAGTGGGAGCCATACCGGAGGGGCCTATGTCTGGATCTTCCTCAGTCTTCATAGGGTCAGGAAGCCCTTAAGAGCACTGACCTCACCCTTCGCAGCACATGCCACCATGACATCCAAAACTGGAAGCCGGAGCTCATCAAAAGCATTACTGGTAACTATGAATTTCTGGGTGGCGTCATCATCATATAAGGGCGAGGACTCGACGACCCCTCCATCTCTATATAAGTGGAAGCCCTCAAAATTCCCTCAGATAGCAGCCATAGACGGTCAGCCTCGGACTTCGCCACCTGGGCCTCCATCGAATCCTGCAACCAAAAGATGGTAAGGAACGCGTCAACAGAATGACAATACAAAAGTAACATGACAAGAACATTACCTGGATAGCCTGAAGCAGGTCATGTTCCTCCACAGCTTATCCCTGTCAGAGGACATGGAAGCAAGCTGATCCTCCTGGTTTACCAGCATGGCCTTCAACTTTCCCACCTCCTCAGATAACCCTCGAACGATGTCCACCCTCTCCTTCAATAGTTTGTTGCTCTTCTCACAAGCATCCTCAAAAGTTTTTCAGTCCTGCCCATGCTTGGATTAGAGCTCGAGGATCTGGTGTGACAACTAACTGTTCTCCTCCTTCAACTTTGTCGCCCGAGCTTTCAACCAGGCCATCTCAACCTTATCCGACTTCTCCTTTTTCTGGATTCTCTCGATGTATTGGTGGTGGTGCTCCTACTGGCGACATATCACAAGCATTGTGGAGAATATGCCAGCCAGGCAGACCGTGGAGAAGTTGGATAAGGTCTTGTGATCCTAATTCAGTTGGAAGTCCCTTTCAGCGGGAGGAATAGCATTCTTCAGGAACTCCCGACATACTTTGGGCTTCACCAGGCGGGGTAGAATGAGTGATATTCCAATCTGGGACATATTTGGCCGTCGCGTGGTGAACCTACCCAGTCAAAGACAACGAGTGAGAACTCCCCACCCCGGCAGATATCCCCTCCTTCATTGTAAAAGAACTTGAATGACAGGGGGAGGTTACCCCGCTACCATGAATAGAGACAAAAAGGGATACCTTAGCGTGAGGAGGGTCACCTCCCTCTGGGCAACAAAGTCGGATGCGATGCCGGTTTCCCCCAGCTTACGGCTCATGTGGCGCTCCAAGTCTTCCAGGCGAGTCTTCACCGGAGTAACACTAGGGGAGACGGGGTCAAGCCTACAAAATAAAGGAAACACAGTCATCAATAATAGTAGGCTTTATAACTAAAGCAATGGAAGAATGGAAGAGTGGCATACCAGCAGAGCGAGGAGAAGAAGAGGAGATTGACGGCTTGGCAAGAAACTCCACCCTGTCGCTCATCTTGCGACGCTTGGGTGGATGGGACTGAATCTGAAAGGCCATATTTTCTTGTCCTGTTAAGGCTTAACAGTGACAACCGGGGCCACATCCGGCCTTTTCCGCTTCGTCAACGCCGTCTCAGGAGGGACCCCTTCCACATCAGAGTCAGGGTCCCTCTGCCCATGAGACTTAGGATCCTAGGCTCTCTTGGTCTGACCCTCCTTCTCTAACATCGCCTTCACCTCGACCATAGCAGCCTCGACCCGATCCTTGGACGAGAAAACCCCAGATGACCTAGCGAAGGAAGGGGGCAAAATTTCCCACCGTCTGTTCTAAGATGGTGGCCTCACGGTCTTCGCGTCAAGAAGCGTCAGGGTTAGATTGGGGAACCACTCTGGGAAGGGCACATGGAAAAAACTCATGACTAAAAAGACATGAGAAAACATATTAGAAGGATGGTCATACCAAAAAGCAGGAAGAAATAAGACAACTACTAACCTTTGTTCCCAGTAGTGTAGATGGAGATCTTGTGAAGATGGCCCCAGATACGACTCATACCGACCCCAACTAGAGCATGCTCTAGAAGCTCACAAAATGGGGCCGGTTCCTGGGAGAGAAGTCGGTAATAAGGGTCCGACTCATATTCCTCCTTCCTAGAAGGAGTGTCCACAAGCAGCTCCATGCCCTCCCTGTAGTGTATGGCCTACGGAATCACATCCTTCTGGATGTAGAAGAAATTGTTTTTCCATCCTTTAAATCTGGATAGAACTTCACTGGCATGGGGGGCCACCCCATGGTGTTTCCGGAATGAGAACCAGTCACCCTTTCGGGTAATCTCGTAGCATACCATAAAAAGTTTGACCCTTGGTACGATCCGAAGGCTGGAGAGCAGAACTCAAAGTGAATAATGCGACACATACCCATGGGATAAACCTCGGTCAGGTGGATGCGATAGGACTAGAGAAGATTTAGGGTAATGACCGTAATAGGTAGGCGAAAGTTGGTACGAATGAAGAAGTCGACATAAACGGTCATCTTACCGGCGGGAACATCGAGAGCGGTGTTGTTAGGGTTTGGAAGCTGAGGCTCCCACAAAGGGTGAATCTGGTACCTATTCACCAGCCTGTTAAACTCCTACTCGAAAACTTGACGGGGCAGGTGTCGTGATCGGATGGATCCGACTCGGAACCCTTAACTACCTTGTGCTTGTTGTGAGCGAAAGAGGAAGATTTTTTTATATTGTTAGGAAGAAGAAGAAGAAGGGGTAACACATGAGATTTCTAGGGTTTGGATGAAGTGAAGAAAACAAACCAGGAGATTTCTCATCTTTTATAGGCACTTTCTCTCTCCTGACGCATTAAATGTAGCCGAAAAGGAGACAAGACCCAAGGGGAACTTTTTCAAATGGATCAATAGGAAAATAGTGTAACCTGCGGGCGGGGTGTAAAGTGACGACTCCACTACATGGCCGCGTCAGAGAAAAGACAGCCCAAGTAATCGCACGGTCACGTCTTATAAATGCACCGATAAGACAATCATTAAGGGAATGTTTCAGTCTAGAGTGTTAAGTATTAACAAACTAACCTAGGGGACTTGTAGACGTACAATACAAATAACTCATACGCGACTTGGTACCGGACCCGGTGGCACAGCCCGACCCGGATACAATAAATAAATCAAAGAGATACGGGTTTCTATAATTAATACCCTGGGATTGCCGTCATTCTCGGCTGATAGTTCAGCAACAACCAATCAAGATAAAAGCGCAACAGATTCGCCTAGGAATAATCCCTAAAAATAAGTATATGGTTACAACCAGACGAACACTATAAATACCAAGTAAAGAGGGTCAAGATCCTCACGCAGAAATACGCCCAAACTCTCTCTCTCTTTTTCCTTACCCTATACTCTCAATCAGCCTATACTTATTCTCACGCCGGATGGTTGTTACATGGAGACTTTTCACCCTGTGACGCCTTAACTGTCGTTTTCCTGTGTGTAGGTGTGAAGCTGTGGAGAACATCTCGTGGATCGGAGTTTAATTGGAAGCAATTCAGAGTTGGATTTTGTATTTACAATTTAATTAAATATTTTGTACCTTACTGTCACAAAAATGCTAAGATGGAACTTAAATTACATCGATAGCGTGTGATAATTAATGGTTGACCTACAATTAATAAGCCGTTAGAATTCCTAGGAACAAACGACATAATTTTAATAATCGATGGGTCAATTTGTAAGTTTGTCGTATCACATTTGTTTGTCTTGTTTAATGTGTCCGCCCTTTTTGTTTTTCTATTACAAATCCATTAAAAAACATATTACCACAACCACTTCGGAGCAATAAAGGTTAATGCTTATTGTTGAAATGGTGTTAAGTCGAAACCTCATTTGAATCACAAAGTAAATTTAAAATAAAGTTATATGAATGTTGTTAAAACGAAATTAAAAAGCAATATAACCCTTAATAGTTGGATTCAAAAGATGATGACATCACCAACATTCGGACTCAATCTCACGTTCATACACTCAAACATTTGTTTAAATGGTTTCATTGATTCTTCTTGACTTATTTTTATAACTTTAATAAACGATAAATTTTGTGATGCAAATAACACCGATTGAAAAAAAAAATTTTGTTTTAAACTTAGTGTTGTTTGTCACAAAGACCATCTAAGTTAACATAAAAGATTTAAAGAAAAGGAAAAAAAAACATAACAAGTCTAGTTCTAACCCCTTATTTTTCAAACATAAACAAGATTAGTTCATGAACAATTTGAGTTATTTTTGCCGTTTTTAAAAAAAAGTGTAAAAATGGGTCTAATTATATCTTTTAGGCGAGTCAAATTTTGATAATACAAAGAGTTAATTACACAAATAGTCCCTGTGGTTTACCTAAAGTAACAAGTTTGGGTACTAACTTTTTTGAGTAACAACTTTGAGTATCGTGGTTACTATTTTGTAACAGATGTGGGTACTAAGTGCAACGTCCGTTTGTTTTTAACGGATTACCCCTCACGTGCCAAAACGTGAGGGTAATTTAGTCAATAATCATAGAAAGGTATACTTTACTCATTTAATTTAAACCCTTGTTCATTTCTTCTTCATCATCTTCATCATCGTCTTCATTTCTTCTTCATCATCTTCTCGTATGTACACAAACGACAATGAAGTGGTGGTCAATCAGGGATGACAATGAACATTCGACTGCGATTTTGTGTACAGTAAGTGACCGCAAACCCTATGTTTTGTTTACAGTAAGCAATTCCCAGTAATTTTGTTAATCAAAACCCTTCTTTGTAGGTAAGGATAATTATCCAGATTTCTTTTCCATTCAGATTCATCATGGTGGAGAAATTGTTATAAAAGATCAGCAGAGGGTATATGTAAATGGAAAGATGGATTATGTTGATTTTGTGGCTAAAGATGAATTCTCTGTTTCAGTGGTAAATGATATTGCTAAAGAGTTAGGTTACAATGAAAATGATCGCTTGTTTTACAGTTATGTAGTTCCTGGAAGTAACTTAAACATTGGGTTGAAAGTTTTAGCAGACGATGATGATGTTTTAGATTTTATGTACTATGTATCTGATCACCCATGCATTACTTTGTATACTGAACATGGAAATAGTAACCTTTTGGCTACTTCAAGTGTCCCAAATGACGTAGTTACTGATATGGGTGGTGCTGAAGAAGATGATGATAAGCTTGTAGATGAGGCCAATGAAGTTGATGAGGTGGAAGTGGATATGAAGAACTTCAAGTTGTACTTGAATGGAGACAATCAATGTGATGAGGATGGTCTTGATGTAGTTGATGAGGATTACTTGAGTAATGATTCATTTGGGACATCTTCATCAGAAGAAGAAGATCCTAATCAAAAGAGAAGGAGAAAGGCAATTAGAAGATTAAGAAAACAACAAGAAGGTTGTAAAGATCCATGCACTTTCTATGTTGGTCAACAATTTGGGAACAAAGAAGAAGTTAAATCATTGATTCGAAGACATTCTGTTGAGACAAGGAGGGAGATTGCATTTTACAGGAATGACCAAGAAAGAATAAGGGCCGTTTGTAGAGGGATAATACCACAGTTTGATAAGGGCCCAAGTCAAGGCCCAAGTCAATCCACTAATGATAATGAAAGTTGTGGTCATAAAGGAGTTGTCAGTTCAGATGATAAAGAAGTGGGTCCGAGTAAAAAAGATGGTGGGAGAAAAACCCAAGAAAAACCTAACAAGTGTCCATGGGTGTTGTATGTTGCTAGATTAAAAGAGGAGCCAACATGGATGGTTAAGACTTACAACCCAGAACACAGATGCCTTCAAAGTAGATCTGTCAAGGCTTTCAATTCCGATTGGCTATCTCAACAAATTTTAGAACAGATCCAGTCTAACCCGGCCATACCAATCAAGTCTATCCAAGAACAGATGCAAAAAAGGTATGAAATGTCTGTCTCTAGGATGAAGGCATTTAGGGCTAAGACACAAGCCTCAGAACAGTTAATGGGTGACTACACTAAGCAATACAATCATTTAAGGGATTATGTTCTTGAATTGCAACAGAAAAATCAAGGCACCACTGTTAAATTGAAACTGAGCCTGAGTCAGATCCTGCTTCTGAGGTTAGAGTTTTTAAGAGAATTTATGTTTGTCTTGGTCCATTAAAACTGGGTTTTAAAGCTTGTAGAAGGGATATAGTTGGCTTGGATGGCACATTCATGAAGGGTCCATTTCCAGGTCAATTACTTACTGCAGTGGGTATGGATCCTAATAATGGGATATATCCAGTTGCATATGCCATAGTTGAGGCAGAAAGTTCAAATTCCTGGGCTTGGTTTCTAGAAATTCTAAGAGAAGATCTAGATTTACATGTGAACTCTAACTTTACATTCATCTCTGATAGACAAAAAGGTATCATACCGGCCATTTCAAAGCTATTCCCATCTGCTGAACACAGATACTGTTTAAGACACATTCACCAAAACATGAAGCTTCAATGGAGAGGCAAAGCATACAAAGATATTTTATGGAAAATAGCAACAGCAACAACAATCCAAGAATTTAAAAATAAAATGGAAGACTTGAAGTCTATGAATGTTGCAGCATTTAACTGGTTAAACCAAATTCCATCTGTTCACTGGACTAGAAGCCACTTTTCAGGTTAGTAACATTATTGTTTGAACTATAGCATGTAAATATGATGTTGTGTGATTACTTTGTTTGAACTATAGCATGTAAATATGATTGCAGGTAGAGCAAAGACTGATGTGCTACTAAATAATATGTGTGAGGTGTTTAATTCAAGATTGGTTGATGGAAGGGATAAGCCTATTATAACTGCCTTGGAGTTTGTAAGAGAATATCTCATGAAAAGGATAGTAAATGTCATGAAAGTCATAGATAAATCTGATGGGTTGTTAACTCCTAATGTCACAAAGAAGTTTGAGATTATAAAAAAAGAGGCTGCTAAGTTGACTGTTAAATGGAATGGGGGAGCAAAATTTCAAGTTACATGTTATAATGGGGAACAGTGTGTTGTTGATGTTATTGAGAAAGTATGTTCATGTAGAAGGTGGGAACTGCTGAGCATTCCTTGTAAACATGCAGTTGCAGCAATCTGGGATATGTCATTGAATGGTCAACAGGTTGATATTCCTGAAAAATGGGTGGATTCTTGTTATTATTTGGATACATGGAAGGAGGTATATTCATACAAAGTTGGACCAATCAATGGTAGAAGCATGTGGCCCAGATCAATGTGTCCTATAATGTTAAAGGAGCCTAAGCATCACAAACCAATTGGGAGGCCAAGAAAGATGAGGAAAAAGGATGCATTGGAGAAGGAAGATGATGTGGTCAAGCATGGGAAACTAACTAGAAAGTGGAAGACAGTGACATGCAAAAAGTGTGGGAAAAAAGGTCACAACAAAAGGAGTTGTACTGGACAAGGGGAACCATCAGTTGCTACTCATTGAAGATTTCTCTGTTGTGTAGTTTATTCAAACTTAAGTGATGTTTTGATGCAGCTTTACTTTTGCTTAATGGTTCAAACTTAAGTTGTACTGGTCATTATGTATTTTTAAACAATGTTATGCATTTTGGTATGTAACTTAAGTTATTATGTATTTTGGTTCAAACTTAAGTTGTACTTCTTGGTTTAAGGTACTTGGTTATGATATATTGATTACTGCACTGCACATTGGTTTGGTTTGGTTTTGTTTGTTCACTGCACTGAACATTGATTTACTGCACTGCCAATGTGCTTTTGCTTAGTTTGGTTTGTTCACTGCACTGCACAATGTTCTAATTTTGGTTTGCTTATGATATATTGATTAGTGTTCTAATTTTGTTTGTTCACTGCACTGCACAATGTTCTAACTTTGACTCTCATTAACCTGTGACTGATGGGATAGCCTAACACTATTTTGGTTTTGCAATTGCATCTGTGACTGCATCGCCTGAACTTGTTGCAGTTGTGTCTGTTGTTGTACATTGTTCTTGGTACCATCTTTCACAACCTCAGCAAAAGCCACATTGGTTTGGTTTGGTTATTACACCATCAATAAATCATATCATCCCATTTCATAACACCATCAACACCAATCATATAGAATACAATTTTGAACAAACACTAATCAATTTTGTTTGTTCACTGCACTGCACTGCACATTTTGGTTTGCTGCACTGCACAATGTTCTAATTTTGGTTTGCTTATGATATATTGATTAGTGTTCTAATTTTGTTTGTTCACTAATCAATTTTGTTTGTTCACTGCACTGCATATTGTTTGTTCACTTCATCAATCATATAGAATACAAAAACATATAGAATACAAAAACACCATTGAACATTTCCCATTTCATCCCATTTCATAACACCATCAACACCATCAACACCAATCATATAGAATACAATTTTGAACAAACACTAATCAATTTTGTTTGTTCACTGCACTGCACTGCATAATTTTGGTTTGCTTATCATATCATCCCATTTCATAACACCATCAACACCAATCATATAGAATACAAAAACACCATTTCATCAAACACTGCACATTGAACAAACACTGCATATTGAACATTTCCATTGAACACCAATCATATAGAATACAAAAACACTGCAAATTGGTTTGGTTATTACAATTCAACAAACACTGCACATTGAACATTTGCCATTTCATCCATAAATCTGAAGAGTTACACACTTGAACTACATCATATAGAATAGAAAAACACCAATCACTACAAACATTAACCAACTTAACATCAATTTCTTGTTCTTCCTTTCAATTTCTTCTGTTAGTGTTCTAATTTTGGCTTCAAGGTGGTTAATCCTTTCAATTTCTTCTGTTAGTGTTCTAATTTTGGCTTCAAGGTGGTTCTTTGATTTCAGCAACCCTGGAATGATTTCAGCTGAACGGGGACACATGGGAGGATCACTCCAAACAAAAAATGTGCACTTTGATCGCTGCAAATAAACACGAAGCAGATGAAGATGTAATGACGGATTCAAAAGTTGCAGATGGTTTAGAAGAAATTACCAGTTGTGGGCAAGAGTAGAATCATCGTCCAGGGTTGTTGTTAGTCCAAGAGGTTTTTATTATGGCTGCTCTACCACATTTGCACATAACCATGGTTACTTGAAACAATTAGGGCTTCAAATTTTGAAGTCTTGAAGACGATGATGAAGATGATGAAGAAGAAATAAAGACGATGATGAAGATGATGAAGAAGAAATGAAGACGATGATGAAGATGATGAAGAAGAAATGAAGACGATGATGAAGCTGATGAAGAAGAAATGAAGACGATGATGAACAGGGGTGGGGTTTAATGGGTAATGTAAACGTTACTATTTCGTTTGACTAAAATACCCTCACATTTTTGGCACGTGACGGGGTAATCCGTTAAAAACAAACGGACGTTGCGCTTAGTACCCACATCTGTTACAAAATAGTAACCACGATACTCAAAGTTGTTACTCAAAAAAGTTAGTACCCAAACTTGTTACTTTAGGTAAACCACAGGGACTATTTGTGTAATTAACTCTAATACAAATTATTACGTATCGCCCGATATAACCCACACTATTAATATGATCAGTGATACCTCCAACTTTTACTTTTATTGTTAATAGCAATCTCGGTTGAAAACTTGCTCACAATAATGAATATTTTATGAAATATAAAAAACATACAAGCGAAAATAAGCGGAAAATAAATGTAAAACGAGCATGAATCTATGATAATTATGCTACTAAGGTTACTATTAGTAATAAAAGTGAAAGTTATAAGTGTTATCAATCAATTTAATAGTATGAATTATAACCGATAATGATTAATAATTTGTGTTATTAGAATCTTATTTTTCTATCTTATAAACTCTGATATCATATCTTTTTTCAGTTTATGACAAGACTAAGATTAAAGAAATATCAAATCAAAGTGGGAGGAATGAATTTTAATTCATATAAATTACAAAATATTTTTAAAGAAATTATGTAATAGGTGGTTAATTAAACACATATAATTCTTTTAGTGATATATTTTTCTGTTTTTATGTTAAGATTATAATACAAATAAGTTGTTTAAAACATTTAAAAATGATATGCGTCTAAATTCTTAGAAACATAAGAATGTGGTATATAGATGTAAAAAATTACTCTAAAACAAAAACAACAAAAGAAAAAAGAAAAAAACTTACAGCACCCATTATGGGATCCGACAAGCACACCATTTGATGACAACCAAAGATATACTCTATCGTCAGTCACTGAAGTTTTTCATACTATTGTCCTTACAAAAACGATACAAAACTCACACATAATGTTATAATTGAATATAATTTTATATAACATGTACAAATAAATAAATGTAAATGCTTATTATTAATATTTAAAGTACTATGATTTTTAAATTTGAGTACAACAACTCTTAAAAATTAAATAGTATAATGTCTAGAATTCTTTATCAAATATATCTTTCATTACTCATCATCTAGATCTTATCTTGTGAGTTGTGACAATGGAAGTTTTCCCACCATCACAAGCAAAGAAAGTATTCTGTAGACCTCTAGTTGACCGTCCACAATTAGGGGGTTTGTGGAAATTGGCCCCTAAAGTGTTCCAAAATTTGAATGGGTCCAAAAGGGACTTTACATGGCTAACTTTAATTTAAAACTATTGCTTTTTGGTCTTTTGCTTTTTATTGCTTGCTTGCAAGGCTGTATGTTATGGTCCACCATGATCATCTCATCTTCCCATTCTCCTAACATTCTAGTACAACTATAACCACAATTTTAATTCGTAAATATTTTTTATTGGCTAACACACCTGTTTGCTACTCTATACTTAATTACTCTAGATCTAAAATTATCAAATCTGCAATTTACAGATATTAAACTAATAGTTTTTTTGTTAAAAAGTAAATCACTTTACTATCAGGATGTCTTATTAAGTACGGTAAATGTTTCATTTGTACCATGCAACTATAACCAAATCACAAGATTCTATCTCATCACAGGATTGAGTTGGCTACATATTTACCATGAAACCTCAGATATAAATGATACAAATTAATATGTATGTATACACACAAACACAAGTGAATTTCATGGTATGATCGTCTAGGGGTTTCGTGAGACCCATACATTGTATGAACATAGTAGATATCCTCTTCTACGGTCTGCGAAAGCCATACATGTCTTGTCCACGTTCGTGATGAACCTAGGTCTTCTTTCAAAGCAACTAGACGCGAAGTAAAGATATCAATTAGGAGCTTCAACTTGAATTTTTTAGCAAAATATATTTGTCAAGTTATATCAAAATAGAAGGTAGACGGGCAACAAGCTGCGCCGCCACCCCTTTCTGAATTGCAAATCCTAACCTTCCAAAAACAAATCCTTGCCTCCCCGGGGTTGAGCAATGGTTGTCTATGACCCGTTGGACCCTGGTCAAAAAGTTGATAGCTTCTGGCGCTAGGGAGCCAAATGTATCAAAGGCAAAGGGAACAAAGACGTGCTGGTTCTCTGCGCAAGCTTTAGGATATTTATCCACTTTCTTTGATTCTGCCTTTCTTGCTGCTTGAGCAGCTACAAAACTGTTTTCCCGTAAACCAACCAAAGGGGAAACCCCTGTGAGGTCCACACAAACATGTTTGCCCCCAGCCCAGCCAAAGACGAGCAGATCCGCTGGTCGCAAAGTAGACCTCCCTTCCATAGGGTCCGTAAGGAAATTCACAGGGGCTTCTTTCTTAGCAGAAATCCCAGCTCTTCTTAGGATGTCCCCCAAAACATCCCGTACCCAGTCATGCCGATATTTGAACCCAGTGAGCTCTTTACAATGAACTGCGTGCTCCCCATATTTATCCATACAAGCTTTACGACATATCGGACATGTTTCATCTTCCGGGTACATAGGGATCATCAACCGTGTAACATCTCGTAAATTTCGAAATAATTTAAAGTTAGTAGTAATAATAATAATAATGATCATAATAATAATAATAATAATAATAATAATAGTAATAATAATAATAATAATAATAATAATAATAATATAATAATAATAATAATAATAATAATAATAATAATAATAATAATAATAATACTAAAACTTAGAATTAAAGTGCAGGGGGTCGTATTGTAATTTTGAAAACTTGAAAAAAAAGTTATAACATAAAATGATAAGAGACTGAAAGTGCAGGGACCATTCTGTAATTATTTTAAAAACCTTCCCTCCCCCCCGGTCGATCTCTCGCCGCCGGCCACCGGTTCCGGTGAGCACACAGCAGCCAAACTACTCGGTTTTCAACCGAAACAAACATCCCGACACCTTCACGTGGGAGTTTCGAACCCAAACCCCACAACAATTTGAAATATTCGATCTGGAAGTGCGATCTAACACCCACGTGATTGTCGGCAACTTTTACAGGCCTGAAATCGCACCAAACCCTGATAATAATTAAATTAACTTCACATAAACAAACATATATCCATCTACAATCGATTACAACTTCCATTTACATCTGAAACGAACCCGAGCACCCCATTCGATCCTCTCCTCGGTCGCGGACCTGCAACTCAATCAACAACTACCTTACGAGCAATTTCAGCTTCAATTGATAAAGGGTTTTGCATATAGATCATCACACGAAGCTTCCTGCTAATTTAATTCGATTATTATCAGTGTTTGCATCTCAAACCGACTTCAACTCAGTCGCGACCACATTCGACCTGCAACCATCAAATTCCATCGAAAAAGTAGGTAATATTATACTCATATTGTTCGTTTAACCATAGAGAACAAAAGCCCTATGGTTATATTCATTAACAACATCAAATCAAGGGTCAATTTGACCCAAATCGTTTCTAGGGTTCTTGGAATTGGGGGGAGTACCTTGAAACCTGTTTAAAGAATTTAAAAACCACGAACTGATGCGGCCACGGCCTTTGGTTCACTGGTAGTTGGGTGTGTGTATGTGTTGGAGGTCCCGGGTTCGAACCCGGCTACCTCCAACTATTTTTTTTATGCCTTTTAAACCTCTTAAAAATTTCAGAAAAATTCCTGGAAATTATAAAAATAAGTTTTATAAACCTTAAATATTTTCTTTACATCAAACCAATTTCTGCAAATTTATTTCTTAAAATATATTAATATTTGATTTTATTTTATTAAAACAAATAATAAAACTAGTTAAATAACTTATAAAATAGACTTTAAAATTTGTTTATCTTAACAAAACATTACAATTGGAGTATTTTCATGTTTTAGTTATTAATTATTATTGTTTCAAATAATAAATAATTATTTGTCTTAAATAATAAATAATATAAGTTTGTAGAAATTATATATTTTATAATTTCATAAATCATTCTAAAAAATATTATTCTCTTATAAAATATACTAACTAAAGGTTAGATTAATAATCGTTATTAATCAAAACGTTATTCCAATTAGTCTTAAATAATTATAAAGTTTTATATATATTAAACCTTATCAATTTTTATACTTAAAATTCATCCTTAAAATACTAAAACACATATATGAAATTCTTCTAATGGATCGAAACGCGAATAATTACTTTATAAATTTAATTACTCGACAAACCTCACAATTCCAATTGAAACCCTAGTTCACGTTAAACATTAAAGCTTATTATTAAGACTTTAACCTTGTGAATATATATTTACATATTTAGGTGCCTTGTAACGATTCACGTTGGAACGACGCCTACTATTATTCTTATTAATCGTCATTATATACTTATTTGACAAGTGAGTTTTCCTTGCCCCCTTTTACTTTATTTCACACCATTTTGGGGTGAAACATGATACTTATACATTACACACTTATAAAAGTCTGAGACTTGTAAAGCACTTGCAATTCATCTTTATATTTTTGTCATGGTTATTTGTGTGATGTAAGTGATTATATGAGATACATAGTTTGTTACAATCATTAACTATTGCTAGCCTGGCGACGTCTTAGATCTTTGGGCCTGACAAGCCTATTTGGTGCTAAAGTCGATGTATTGCCGACTCCTAGGAGCCGTATGCTTGTGCACTAGGGAACCAAATACACTTAGCCAATCTTATATACTTGTAATCAAGTCGAGGTTTGATTGTGAAGATATGTGTTCTATAACCTTACTAGCTTATAACCTATGACATGAATTGCTACTTATAATCTTTTCATATTATGTATGAAAACTTGGGAAACTCACCAACTATTTTTAGTTGACCTTTTATTTTTATCATGTTTCAGGTAACTCCCGAGTTTAGAGTGATCTTTTGAAGCTTGCAATAAAACTAGGATGTGGACCTAGTTAAATAAATGAAATGTTATGTTATGTTTGATATTTGCTTGAATGTATTTCGTGATTGAGACTTATGTTGTAATTCCTGTTGAAACTATTAATTTGAATATTTACATTTAAACATAGCGTTATGTGGCTGTGAACAATCGTATTACTCACGCCTCGACGATTCCGCCGTCTAGGTTGGGGTGTGACAGATTGGTATCAGAGCCCATAACTATAGGGATTTAGGTTATTAGAAATGGTGACCTAGACTATAGTTGCATGAACCTGATAGAAAGATCCTTATACTTTTATGCTTACATATTGTTTAAATGCTACATAATGCTATGCCTTTTGTGCAACTTGATGCCTTAGCATAGGATTGCCTTATGTATGCTTAAAACTTAGTTACTTGACTCCTTAAACTTAACTTTGACTTTTGACTCTCCCCGACAAATGAACTTCCTAAACCTATTCTCAACGACATGTGGAATCTACACTTATCATCGTGGATTTAATTCCTTAGACTCTATGTCTAATCTGTGAAAATCTCATCAAGGTTTTGATTTCATAAACCTAAGAAATATTGTGTGACACGTAGACACCTGTATTCTGGATTTCCTGGCAAAAGCCCTCGGGCTAAGGCAAGCGTATCGTATAAATCTCATTGAGGGAACCGTTACGCTTACCTGGGGATTTCTGGGATGAGTGATAAACTATGGTCAACATACATAAGTTTCTAAGGTAAATGGGTCAATTTACCTTGACGTGTCAACGATTCCAAATGGTAATGCGTTACCAAATGGAACCATCCTTTTGTATCTTAAAAATCCTTAAATCCTTGAACTGGTTTATCATCAAAGTTTAAACACTTTCTCATCCTTAACCTAAATAATATTCTTGTTAATATTAAACCCATTCTACAATTCAACTCTCACGTTTAAACGCTGAACGTGTAACGTGTAACAGTATTGAACTCGGCGTTTCATGTAACTATTTCTATACCTTGATCAACGTGAACATGGATTTCAATATACCCAAAGATATTGAGAATCTAAACCGTATGTCTTTAAAACTTTAAACCGTTACCTATGGTTCTCAAGTCTTCTTAAGGATGTGTCCCATAACTAAGAACATGCAACGCTGTAGACGAAATTCCTACATCTCGGGATACTTTGTCTAGGCAAAGTGTAAATGGTGATCTAATTCGATCAATGAATCCGTTACTTGACTCAAAACTCTTGTTATAATTGATCGCTTATAAGTACGCGTGTCATCAATAAGGTTATGGTTGACCTCATATCTTGAGAAGTCCATATATTCCTTTCGATTGGGAATCGAATGTTCACATCTCATTGTGATGTCGAATCATTTTATCCTTGATTTCGTCTTCCCGATTTTAATTATCCAAGATTTGAACACCATTATAACAAATCCTGTTACCTCGAACTGTGACCTAGAATTTTGTAAGTATAATGTTCCTTTTTGGTTACATTGATGTAATTTGAGATTTTCTAAATTTCTAAGTGATATTCTTTTCCTTTCGTTTCTAAGTCGAACCTTGAACCGTCCGCACCATAGGAGATATAAGGGTTTGTAAGTCAATCTATGACTAAGAACGCTCATACCTCCTAAACAATTCTAACTCATCAAAACAGGGGTGATTCCCTTACTTTGATGAATCTCTATTCGTTTCGATAAATGGTTTCTAATTGTGTGTTTTATGATATTTCATCCTCTGGATTAGGGTGATTTCCTTATCCTGAGGATTGACTTCAATTATTCTTATTGAAACTTACACTTCACAAATGACAAGATCTCACCAAAATAGGATTGAAACCCGTACTTTGGTGACAAATGTCAATCTTTGATTATTTTCTTGTTATTATGAAATCCAATCATCAATATAGGCGTGAATTCCATACCTTGATGATAATTTCATGGATTGTATTCTCTCAAATGAAACGATCTCATCAAAGTAGGAGTGAATTCTGGATTTTGATGAAGAAGTTCATCCTGTTATATTTTGTTTTTGTAAAACTTCATCGTTAAGATAGGAGTGATTTCCCTTACCTTAATGGTGAGTTACCTCGTCTTATTTCTATGGATCCTTAACAATGAGTTGGGATCGAACTTTTTGATTGGTAAGTTAATGGTCATATCTTGGGAATACATCATCAAGTTAGGAGTGAAAACCACACCTTGATGACTATTCTTATTTCTTGATCTTCAACTTACCATGGTTGTAATCAAGTGACGAGAAGCATGTAGTAACTTGACGGGTGAAACAATGATAGTGTTTTGACCTATTAAGCCAAAGCATGATCTCTGAACTTGAAAGGAGACCCGATCGTTTTAAGATGATTTTGATTCCAAGCTTGAAGCATGTAAATTCTTAAATTGAATTCCTTCCCTTTATCTTCATATTTTGACTCGATCTAGCTACATCGAACCATTTATTCCCTACTTATCAACTTTCATTTTGAGTTATCATTAAAACCTGAATGCGTAATGATAGCTTCCTAGACAACCTTCCTGCCAAATAAAGACATTACTAATTTGTGTTCATGGCTTCCTAGCCACACGAATGTTTCTCAGCTGTGATTATGAATTTGATGAACCGCATGTGCAAGCCCTACTTGGAAAGCTACTTGTGTTTGCCTTTATCAGCAATATCCTGAATTATTTAAATTTTAATCCAATCGTGAACGCTATCGTCGTTGATCAATGTAATTCTTATTATTGTGTCATTTCTTGAACCATCTTTGAACTCCTTATAACAACCTCTAGTAATCTTTCTGAATGTCTTTCCCTTAAAACCACATCTATTCTGAAAACCCATTACAACGATTTTCCTCATACTAAAGTTAATCTTTAATCTTAACAAACACGATACATGCATCAACGTTACATTAATAACACTTTGAACCCTCATTGACAAGAGTAAACAAGAATCGATCGCCTAGAAACCCGTTAAAGGCACTTGCGTGAGAAGCTCTTATGAATTCCGTCCAAAAACATCTGAAACTTATTTCTTATAAGCCGAGTCCCGTATCGATCTAATGTATGGTGTTTCACACATGACAAAAATTCTTGCTAACCGTATTGAACTGTTTGGAATACAAACATTTGTCAATTAAAAATCTTAAAGGAATAACTTGCACACTTTAGAACATATAAGATTATAAACGGTGAAACTTAGCAAACTTAAGACTCATAGTCAAACTTATTGAATTTAAACACTCGTGAACACGAAATGACATCTAAGTCTCCTCATAAATCTTGAAATTTATTTCTCATGATTAAATTTCGGGACGAAATTTCTTAAAGTAGGGGAGACTGTAACATCTCGTAAATTTCGAAATAATTTAAAGTTAGTAGTAATAATAATAATAATGATCATAATAATAATAATAATAATAATAATAATAGTAATAATAATAATAATAATAATAATAATAATAATAATAATAATAATAATAATAATAATAATAATACTAAAACTTAGAATTAAAGTGCAGGGGGTCGTATTGTAATTTTGAAAACTTGAAAAAAAAGTTATAACATAAAATGATAAGAGACTGAAAGTGCAGGGACCATTCTGTAATTATTTTAAAAACCTTCCCTCCCCCCCGTCGATCTCTCGCCGCCGGCCACCGGTTCCGGCGAGCGCACAGCAGCCAAACTACTCGGTTTTCAACCGAAACAAACATCCCGACACCTTCACGTGGGAGTTTCGAACCCAAACCCCACAACAATTTGAAATATTCGATCTGGAAGTGCGATCTAACACCCACGTGATTGTCGGCAACTTTTACAGGCCTGAAATCGCACCAAACCCCGATAATAATTAAATTAACTTCACATAAACAAACATATATCCATCTACAATCGATTACAACTTCCATTTACATCTGAAACGAACCCGAGCACCCCATTCGATCCTCTCCTCGGTCGCGGACCTGCAACTCAATCAACAACTACCTTACGAGCAATTTCAGCTTCAATTGATAAAGGGCTTTGCATATAGATCATCACACGAAGCTTCCTGCTAATTTAATTCGATTATTATCAGTGTTTGCATCTCAAACCGACTTCAACTCAGTCGCGACCACATTCGACCTGCAACCATCAAATTCCATCGAAAAAGTAGGTAATATTATACTCATATTGTTCGTTTAACCATAGAGAACAAAAGCCCTATGGTTATATTCATTAACAACATCAAATCAAGGGTCAATTTGACCCAAATCGTTTCTAGGGTTCTTGGAATTGGGGGGAGTACCTTGAAACCTGTTTAAAGAATTTAAAAACCACGAACTGATGCGGCCACGGCCTTTGGTTCACTGGTAGTTGGGTGTGTGTATGTGTTGGAGGTCCCGGGTTCGAACCCGGCTACCTCCAACTATTTTTTTTATGCCTTTTAAACCTCTTAAAAATTTCAGAAAAATTCCTGGAAATTATAAAAATAAGTTTTATAAACCTTAAATATTTTTCTTTACATCAAACCAATTTCTGCAAATTTATTTCTTAAAATATATTAATATTTGATTTTATTTTATTAAAACAAATAATAAAACTAGTTAAATAACTTATAAAATAGACTTTAAAATTTGTTTATCTTAACAAAACATTACAATTGGAGTATTTTCATGTTTTAGTTATTAATTATTATTGTTTCAAATAATAAATAATTATTTGTCTTAAATAATAAATAATATAAGTTTGTAGAAATTATATATTTTATAATTTCATAAATCATTCTAAAAAATATTATTCTCTTATAAAATATACTAACTAAAGGTTAGATTAATAATTCGTTATTAATCAAAACGTTATTCCAATTAGTCTTAAATAATTATAAAGTTTTATATATATTAAACCTTATCAATTTTTATACTTAAAATTCATCCTTAAAATACTAAAACACATATATGAAATTCTTCTAATGGATCGAAACGCGAATAATTACTTTATAAATTTAATTACTCGACAAACCTCACAATTCCAATTGAAACCCTAGTTCACGTTAAAACATTAAAGCTTCTTATTAAGACTTTAACCTTGTGAATATATATTTACATATTTAGGTGCCTTGTAACGATTCACGTTGGAACGACGCCTACTATTATTCTTATTAATCGTCATTATATACTTATTTGACAAGTGAGTTTTTCTTGCCCCCTTTTACTTTATTTCACACCATTTTGGGGTGAAACATGATACTTATACATTACACACTTATAAAAGTCTGAGACTTGTAAAGCACTTGCAATTCATCTTTATATTTTTGTCATGGTTATTTGTGTGATGTAAGTGATTATATGAGATACATAGTTTGTTACAATCATTAACTATTGCTAGCCTGGCGACGTCTTAGATCTTTGGGCCTGACAAGCCTATTTGGTGCTAAAGTCGATGTATTGCCGACTCCTAGGAGTCGTATGCTTGTGCACTAGGGAACCAAATACACTTAACCAATCTTATATACTTGTAATCAAGTCGAGGTTTGATTGTGAAGATATGTGTTCTATAACCTTACTAGCTTATAACCTATGACATGAATTGCTACTTATAATCTTTTCATATTATGTATGAAAACTTGGGAAACTCACCAACTATTTTTAGTTGACCTTTTATTTTATCATGTTTCAGGTAACTCCCGAGTTTAGAGTGATCTTTTGAAGCTTGCAATAAAACTAGGATGTGGACCTAGTTAAATAAATGAAATGTTATGTTATGTTTGATATTTGCTTGAATGTATTTCGTGATTGAGACTTATGTTGTAATTCCTGTTGAAACTATTAATTTGAATATTTACATTTAAACATAGCGTTATGTGGCTGTGAACAATCGTATTACTCACGCCTCGACGATTCCGCCGTCTAGGTTGGGGTGTGACAAACCGGTATTTGAGAATTGCTCTATATTCTACTGGAGACATGCACTGAAGGGATAACGGTCAAAAAGTCCTGAGCATGGGGGCCCTTCAGGCACTCAAACACCGCCTTTTGGCGGGATGACAAAGAAAAAACTTCTCCCAGGCTTTTGAGCGATTTTGCTAAACAGAGCATTCGCCAAAGTTGTTTGTGGCTTCGAGGGGGCGGTGTCCTTATTAGAGAACCGCCAATATCCAAGTCTGGGAGAAAGACATATAAGCGTTCGAGCGCCTGCTGATAGTCCGGGTCAAGCCCGAAGACCCCACTGTTTCGAAGGATATGATCTTGTAGTTCCCAAGACTGAGCTCTAGACGCCACAAAAGCATAAGCCCAACATCTCGAGCTGAGAGGAGTCCCAAACCACTGAGACGCATTGGCAAAGATGCCAAACGCCATTGGAGATCACCAAAGAAAGGGCCACCACCCACGACTATGTCTTCTATAGCCTCCCTGAGGCCATCATCGAACCGAGATACCGCATCCTCCATCAAATGGGGTTGACAAGTGCGCAACCCAAAAAGTAACTTAGCAACTCCCATGCACGACCTTAGCAAAAGTAGTTCACATTGGGGATCCCTAAGGCAGGGCAAGAGTTTCATGAGGTCAACCGCTCCCGAGGCCCGCCACCCAGCCAACTCCTCAGTAAAGCTAGGATCACGGCTAACAGCTCCCCCAAGGAGCTTAACCCCCCTCTTTGGTCTACCAATCCTTCTCGGGAAAAGTTTGTCCTGAACTTTACGCCCATCGATGTCGGCCAAAAAAACCTCTGTTTTCTTAATGTTGAGATAAAGCCCCAGAGATGGCCCCTCCACGTTGATGATGTCTAAGGCCTTAGCAACCTCAGACGCGTTGCCGATAATCGTTCCATCATCCAAATACCAAGCATGAAACAAAAGGTTACAACGGTCCTGGACTCAAAGAATAAGGGGGTGTAATGCAAGGGCAAAGAGAAGGGGCCCTAAAGGATCTCCTTGTTGTACTCCGGTAGTAGCCCCAATACAATCATTACCAACATACAACTTAGCAGGCTGAGCATAAAGAATTAGACCCACCGATAGATTGATGGGCAATGCTGATGAACCTCTTGAAGGAAGGTTGTGCGGTCAACCATGTTAAAAGCATTAGAAAAATCCACAGTAAGCAAGGCCAAGGAGCCGTCTTCATGAAAAGAGTTGAGAAACCTGTTTGCACTGTGAAGCACCGCCTCTACACCATTAGGCATCCCTACCCCAAATTGAAAGTCCCCCAAGTACTGGGCCATGTCTTTCCCGACCTTCTTCATCACCACCTTAGAAACCAACCTTCGCCAAATACACCCCACAGCAATAGGCCGAATTCCTTTATCAGGCTTCAATAAGGGGGTGAGGGGGGCCGACGCAACAAACTCAGCAAGCACTTTAGGGCAAGATCCCTCAAGCAATAAGTTAACAACTTCAGTAATGCTCGTAAGCAAACCTGAGGAAGTCACCGAGCCCTCGCCACCAATAGCATCTAACAAGTGTTGGGCCCGCATCCCGTCCCTACCACATGACGTCCCTTTAGGGAAGGATCGGATACATTTGAACACACACTCCTCATCAACAACAAGTGTGGGTTGGGCTAAAGGGTTTGAAGGCAAGGACGGGGGTAGCACCACTGGGTGTTTATCAATAAGAGCTTTCAAGGTCGACTCACCAAAAGTGGCAACTCCACTAGAGCATAAGACCTTAATCGCAGCCATGAAATGCCCATCTCTGACTTTCCGAAGACATTGCTTAACATTAGGGTCCCTTTCCTTGTCTTCCTCTCTCATGCATTCTCCCCTAATAGCACCAGCCTCTCCCACACTATCCAACAGGGACGAGACCAAAGCATCAAACCCGGACCCATTTTTCCAAACTGTTAGTGCATGCAAGATGTTACTACACTGCAAAGATTTCCTGTTCCCTGATCTTCGCTCTTGTCTGGTGGATGGTCTGACCACCCGCAAGGTGCAACGTGGTAGCAAAAGCAATTGAACCCAATTTTCAACGGATCCTGGCGACCCCACCACTTTACGCAAAGCACCTGTTAAAACCTGAGCAAACAACAACCGACAACTGGGGGGAATGCTTTTAACAGTCTAAATTGGGAGTGAAAAAACATGCTCGAGGAGGTTAACATCACCCCCCGAGCCCTGCTGGGTGACGTGGGTTTGTGTCAACCACCACTTGACATGGTTTCCGGATCCCAACAATAAATTCTTCAACATCCCCGAGAACATGTCAAACGACACGACCTCATCATCATGCTTGCACCCCCTACTAAGTGCATGCACTACCATGCACCTTCCACACACCATTTATCACCTGCCTTAAGAACTTCCCCAACATCCAAAAAAAGCTCTAAATCCTTGGAGATAGCCTCCTTCAAAGACAGCCTTCGGTTTTCTGTCTTGAGGTGGGTGCTTTGGATGTGTTCAAATAGGCGGAAAAAAACCCCAGACCCAGGTTTGTCGTCTTTACATTCGTGGAAAAATTTGAAGGGGCATGTCCTTAAACCACTAGCAGAGCCCTGCACAGAGCCCCTTGACTTAACGTTCCGACCCCTCCTTGTAGGGGCCATGCGCGTATGTTAACTGCCACTTGAGATAGAAAAAAAAGCACGTAAACGGTGCACCGAACTCGAGATGAGTTGTGAGTGGTAGAATACCGATGAAACCCTATACAAGCCGAAGGAGGGCAGCAACCGCGAGTTGCCCACCCTCTAGATGGTACCCCACATGACCCCTCACACAATGGCCGTTAGTTAAAGATTAGCAACCCAACAATACGATGAAAGATTAATAGAGTCGAATTTGAATTTCAAGATCAAATCACCTTAACCAATACCCACTTCACAAGATTACTAAAAAAACAAGTTTTCTCAAACCTTCACTTTATAGGGGCATTTGATCGAACACCTTGTGTGCAAAAAACAAGTTTTTTCAAACCTCACTTCATAGGGGCATTTGATCGAACACTTGAATTGAATTGGCAAAAAGCTAGCAGCAACGAATCTCAAAGAATCAGATAAAACCTTGGAAATCGTGAATTGCGGTGAGATGCCGACACAAGTGAAGTAAAGAGCAGTTGGATCGGAGCAGTTCATGGGTGATGAGAAATTGAATCCGTATGCAGTTCCATTTGAGCGTAAAAGTGAGATTTGAATATGGTGATTTGAGAGTGATAATCAAAGTGGATCGGATTGTGATGGTGATTGATATCAATTTAATTTATAAGTAATTTTTTTATCTTCTTTATAAGGAAATTTTAAGGTAAATACATTTTAAGGATGATGTACATGGTGGTTGTTATGGAAAATCCAAGTCAAAGTTAACATCGGTGGTGAACTGGTGATTATGAAAATCAAGTCAAAGTTACCTATATAAAGAGAATTCATAATTTGGGCTTTAACATTTCTAATGAGTTTATAACACAATATCAGATTGGGCTCCTCAACTCTACCATACAAGTTAGAAAAATATACAAACCAATACTTCAAGATATTTATTTATACATTTTTTAGTGTATGTTATATGTGTTTTCATAAGTTGTAACAGTTGACTCGCCCACCAGAGTGTGTTATGTTTATCGAACGATGACAAAAACAAACTCGTTAACATGCTTCTTCATAGCACAAGTTTGAACCATACTTCAGAACAAAATTGCAAACCGTCAATTGTTAGAGTGACGCTCGAGAATAGTGTCAACCGTTCCAAGAGGAAACCGACTAGCTTGTAAAACCCTCTGACTTGCAATAAATCAAAATTCGTTATCTGCAAGATTAGAACCCCATACGGAGAAACCCGAAATGTCGTTGAACGCCTGAACCAAATGGTCATCGGCATTAGGTTATTTTATGTAACCTTGTATCTATGTCCAGTCATTATTTGAAGAGTAAATTATACGAATCGCCCGTGACATTTACTCCAAGTTTCATCTTTCATCCATATGTTCCAAAAGTTACAGGTTAGTTTCAAAGATTTGAACAAATGTAACACATCCGGTCTCTGCAATGGATGACCGTTAAAAATGTTCGTTAAGTGTGTGAAATTAAATCCATGCCTTACAATTAAAAAATAAAGAACACGAAATTATTAAAAAATTATAAAAACTTAGGTCCCACATTAATAATAAAATACATATAACCTCACCACCACCAACTTGAAATTATGACTTCTAAAGTTCTAATCTTAAGTTTCCAATTGAGATTGAGTATATATAAAATACAAATCTCTAAACACTTACTTAGTCGTCAGGTGTGAAAAAATTAAGTCCAATCCAATTACAACAATCATAATCATTCATTCAAGTGCAAAAGTCTTATCAACTTTATAAGATCAAGATGAGTGAATATGTTCATATGTTTGAAATGATGAGACGTTTAAAGACAAGAATTTTAAATAATTAGTTATTTTCTAGAAAATTGAATTTCAATCGAGACAATGTGATATTCATAAACCATTTTGACAAAACAAGATTAACTTAAACCTAATCACATGCCTAATGTGATATTTAAGTTGAATTGGTAAATTAATAGGATTTGAATTTTGAAAATTATTAGTAGATGAAACCTATAGTTGGAAAAGGCTTCAAAGAGTGTCCTACATAGAAGACATAAACAAACTATAAACCCATGACCATATCAAAGAGGAAAACATCTTAGCTTTTTTACAGGGTTCAAAAATAAAATGGGTAGTAACTTTACAAAATACTAATTAAGTTTTAAAAATGTTTTAATCACGTCATTGAAGTTTAAAAAAATTTCAATTAAGTCACTCAATTTTCATGTTTTATTTAAATTAAAGATTATTATTTTAGTTATGAAATATCATTTTCTTTTTTCTTGATGCTAATGTGAATTGTAGATTTTTTTAAATATTCTAATATAATTAACATGTTTTGTTTTAATTTTTATAATATAATAAATATATTAAAATCCCAACCCCATATCTTCTTCATCATTTAGTTCTTAACACAAAAAAAATCTGATGGTTTAGTGATTCAATTTGTGCAAAATATGCACTGGGGATCTAATTGGAACACTTTTAAAATTTGTTTATTGTTTTATAACAGTTTCCAAAAAAATAAAATTTCCAATTTGATGGTTAACATGTTTACCAACTTGACAAGTCAAATGATACTTTATTGAACCTCAAAAATCAGGTGAAATATTGAAGAGAAGTGTGAAAAATACTTAATGTTATTAGACATAGTGCTCGCAAGAAAGACAATGAAACTTGAGGTGACCAGATGATTCATAGTTGCTATATCAATCGTGGCATCGATCTTGGATTGATCAGTAAATGACTTGGGATCTTCTTATGTTATGGTTCTAAATAGAAGCTTGCTACACCTTTTCTCCTATCCTTTTTTACTCTAAACATTGTGTAGTATTGAAAATAACATTTTTCTCACCAACTCTATCATATTCAAAACGTTTTTGAAAATGAAAATATTAATATCAATATCAAAGATCAATGAGCGAAAAGAAAAAATGTGCTTCAACTTGTATTCATATTCTTTCACTTGATTAACGAGAATTTTGCTCAAACATAAGCTTTAACTAAAGTTTTTTAAAGAAAACTAGATCTGTAAATGAACTGAACGAACACGAACATTAGCATGTTCAAGTTCATTCATTTAACTTTTACCGAACACTAGCACGAACACATAATCGAACACGATTTTTGGTTCATATTCGTTCATTAAGAAAATAAAAATGTTCGTATTCATTCATGTTTGTTAGTTAAAAAGCTAAATGAACACTGATGAACATAAATGAACACAAATGAACAATAATAAATGAACATAAATGAACCATAATAAACAAACATAACTGAACATAAAAAAAAACTCTAAATGATCATTTGGAACTTTTAATTAGCTGTATTAGTGAAAATTAAATCTCACTAGACTTATAGGTTTCTTGTATAAGATAACATACTTATGTTTCAAATATTAATACATAATATCCTTTTATTAATATACTAATATATATATAAAATAAACGAACATAAACGGACATAAACGAACATATATGAACGAACTACGTACATGAACGAACAAAAACAAACATATATGAACGAACATAAACGAACGTTCATGAACGTAAACGAACGTTTATGAACGTAAACGAACGAACAAAACATGTGTTCATATTTGTTCGTTTAATTAAAAGAACGCAAATTTTTTGTTCATACTCGTTCATTTTCTAAATAAACGAACATAAACGAACTTTCCGCCGAACAGTTTTTAAACAGTTCATGAACGTTTTGTTCATTTACAAGCCTAAAAGAAATCCATTACCGGTCTAACACCCTCCCCTTAATTTTGTACATCTATATAGTATAGAGGTTTGGGCTATTTCTAATGGGTTAATTGGCTAATAGCCCTTAAGTCCTAATTGAATCAGTTGAGTAGTTGACTACTCGACTTCCTCTCGTCGAATGGGCTAGTTGGCTAATTGCCCTAAAATCCTAACGAGGTTGTGTACCTATTGTCATGTTTAATTTATTTTCATGCTTTTAGGACTTGTTTCATGTTGTTTCACACTATATTGACGATGTTAGGACTGAATTAACCTATTTAAAACTATTTTCATGTACTTTTGGTTTGTTTTGTACTTTTAATGTATATTATACGATGATATATTGATATATGAAGTTGATTATTAAGTTTTTTTTTTAAAACTGTGATTTAGTTTTTTAGAAATTATATTTATCTTTTACTTGAATAAATTCAATTCAAAGTCTAATTCAATTTGAATTGAAACAACAATCTGAATTGAATAATTCAGTTGTTATCTGAACATAAGTTCAAATTTAAAAATACGGTATTCTTATGAATCGAAAAAAAAAATCAAATTCGATTAAAATAAGCACCTCTACTAGTATCCACCTACCGTGCAATAATTTATAACTCAATAGCATGATCTTCTTAAGTTTAGGCTCTATCTAAACTCTCAGTAGACATTTTAAAATAGAATCAAACTATAATTTAAAAACTGAATAAATTATAACTTATTAGCAAGATTTCTTAAGCTCAGGATAAATAAGCTCTACCTCATATCTTAAATAAATTACAAATTTGTTTGTAAGCAGGGGCGGAATTGCAGCCGTTGGATAAGTCAAGTGACCCTATTGATTTTAAGCGGGTAGTATACTGTATATCATAAATTTAGATGAATCCATAGTTTTTCAGGCAGTGAACCGATTAGTATGATTAATTTCTAAATAAACAGATGTCAAGTGTTGGCTCATTGGTCGCGAGCGAGTTCAGATTTACTAAACTCGCATCAGGTCCTGAGTTCGAGCATTACACGGAGCATTTTTTGTACTCATTTTTAATACCTAAAATTACCATTTAATCCTTAGATCTATTTTACATTTAAACACTAACCTAAAAACTCCCCCGCATGCCACAGCCCACGAGTCGACTTTCATCCTCCCCCTCCCCCAATTCAATCAGCTATCACCACTGCTGTTGTTGTATCTCTGCGAATCGCGACCTCCAGGCTCCGCCGACTGCGACCGCTAGGCTCTGGCTCCTCCTACTCGGTGACTCTTCCATTTCGAGATAAGTTTTATAGATTGTGTTTAAGACTTCAAGCCCGACTCGTTTTGTTACTTTGTTTATTAAATTTTTTTTATTGGTTAGAAGATTCAAACCCTAGATTTACACTCCTACCCGTTGTTGTTAGTCAATTTGTTTGAATGATTTGGTATCTACATTGTGTATTTGTGTTTAACATTTTCATTCTTCGTCCAGATGCTTATTTCATGTTTATTAGAAATATGTTGTTCCTGAGCACGTGTGTTTTGCATTCTTGTTAGTTTAGGGTTCTTGATTGTTGATTTAGTTTACTGTTCTTTTTTTATAAAATATAGCTGTCATTTAGAGTTTAAGATATTTTCCTTTAGTTGATTCAATCTTTGATTTTTATTAGTGATTTTGGAAGAAACTATAGTGATTATAGTCATTAGATTGGCTATTAATTCTAGTTGTTCTACTTAAAACTTGAGCCGTGCTCAACCCAACTTGAAATAAATTAATCTTTCAAAAGGTTTCTAATGCTTAGATATGATCATATTTAGAGGGGTAATAATCATTTGAAAAGTTGGTTCTATCTAGTTTGACCCGGCCTGGTCTAACCCGATGAAACGATTCGAAAATTGATGTTGGTTTATTATAAATCTAATTATCAAAAAATAGTGACCCCCCTAGGAAAAATTTCCTGGTTCCATCATTACCTTTAAGCAATGTTTTCAAAACCGGACCGGAAAGCGAACCGGACGGCCTAGAGGTTCATTGGTCGGACCGGTCGGACCGGTCGGACCGGATTACGAACCGGATGACGTCATAAATAATTAAAAAATAAAAAATTCCAAATATTTATATTAACGAACCGGTGTTTCTTAATCCAAAACAACATCCAAATACATACCATTCAAGTAAACATAGTCCAAATTAACGAACCGGTGTTCCTTAATCCATATCCAATAATATTTTTCTATTAAAATTAAAAAAAAAAATCCAAAAACGGTTCAACCCGGTTCGCCGGTTCCGGTCGGACCGGTCGACCGCGCGAACCGGCCGGTTATTGTGAAAACGGTCTAAAACTAAAGAACCGAACCGCCAATTGCACCGGGTCCCGGTCGGACCGGCCGGTCCGGTCCGGTTTTCGAAACCATTGCCTTTAAGTATACCTAAAGTTATGAACCTTATCATTAAAATTTGATAAGTATACTACACATCCTTTATTTAAAAACATATCAAGTTTTTTGTCATTTCTACTAATAAAAGTTAACTTTTTATGTTAGTTTGGTGTGAATAGACAATTTGCTCTTACCCTCACAGGACGAAATCTGTAATTCTCACTAATCTTTTATTTTTCTATTTTGTTGTTATTTTATCTACTTTATCTTTTTAATCACTTTTTACTTTATAAAATTATCTGAAATAATTATATTAATCTTTTTTATAAAATATACTTTTATTTATATGTTTTTAATTTCTTATATTTTTTGTTTTTAAAAATTAGTTATCTACCTTTCTAATCGTACGAGAACAAATTAGAGAGTTATAAAAATTAAAGTAAAGTAATCACTTTTGTTTCACCATCGCTTTTTTATTACCTTTTTGGTATAAGAATTTTCAACTATGTTAAACAATTTGACTTACGGTTTATATTAGAAACCTATTAGAGACCGTATAATTTTGGTATGTGACTTTTTATATGTTACTTGGTTATAATTATTCTAAGTTGGGCTATACATATAAATAAGTTTTGATTAACACATGGAGTATTAAGTGTTTTTTACTGTAAAAGATTCAATAGCTTAATCGTAAAACAAACCAAAACAAAACCCTTAGTAATACTTTGGTTCAGTTTCGTTTTAATTTTAAGGGATTGGTTTTGATTTACATTGATAAAAACTCATTATTAATAGTTTAAATAAACCTTAAATACAACATTTGAATGATTTGTTTATTTAAAACATCTGAGTAGTTGTTTATAAACCTTCTAGCTTGGTTGCAAAAGTCGCTAGGCGCTGCCAGGTCGGTCGATTAAGGAGTTACGCGTACTCGGTCTAGGCGGGGAGTACTCGGACATGGTAAATTATAAAGAAATTAATTTTAAGAAATTATATATATGTCAATATAATAATTTTACAAATATTTATAACATATTACGTGAAAATCAATATATATCAAAAGAATATGTTCACATACTATAATATGAATTGATATTCATTTTTAATATGTATGCATATATTAATCATTTAATACTCATTTTTTAAAGTAAGTTATTAAAAACAACAAAATACAACCAAAATGAGTGAAAAATAGCTAAACTCGGTGAAAAACAACAAAAGTCCGAGTTGGACTGAGGAGGCCGAGTTGGGCCGAGTTGGGCCGAGTTGGGCCGAGTTGGGCCGAGTTGGGCCGAGTTGGGCCGAGTTGGGCCGAGTTGGGCCGAGTTGGGCCGAGTTGGGCCGAGTAGGTCCGAGTTGGGCCGAGTAGTCCGAGTTGGGCCGAGTAGGTCCGAGTTGGTTAGAGTAGGGCCGTGTTGAACCGATTCCGAGTAAGGTTGACCGAGTTGAAGAAAAGCGCCTCAGTGCACCTCCGAGATCCGAGTATATTAAATAGAATAATATGAGTTAAGATAATAACCGAGAATGTTTGTTAAGAATTACATGATCTATACACTGATCTTTGATTAAAAAAAGTTGTGTTTAAATCTATAGAACTAACATTCTTTTTAACTAAATTAGTTACAGTTTACATATTTTCAGCATGAGATGTATATATTGTAATCTAGGCCTAGCAACCATTGCCTCACAATCTGTTCCTCGATCTCTTCACATTAACATTATGAGGTTTTTTAGATGTTCCATCATAAACTTTGAGTTCCAACAATCGTGAGTGCTATAAAAGAGTTGTTAGTTGTTCAAATCATGTCCTGTTACTCCCCGAATAAAGTGGAAACATCAGATATCAAAAACAACATTGTTACAAGAGATTGTTAAACTCGTAGTGGTTGTCATAATTGTTTAAGGCAACATAACAGAAGGTTTACAAAATACAATTTTCAAAGATTGATTAAATATAGTCTATGTGCAATGCTAAGGCAATGTCCAACAATCTTTGACTTATACGCCTAATCATGTGCGCCTTCAATAGTTAAACTAGTTATACGGACTTTAACTTCCGTTTCCTGAAAAACATGTTTAAAATGTGTCAACTAAAAAGTTGAAGAGTTCAATTCGTATAAGCATATGTAGATGTAAATTAATGAGCCTATAACCAAAACTTGACCCCCTAACTTTGCCCCAACTTGGACAATGTCTTATCATGAAACATAAATATATAAAAAATAAAAGGTAAATGTAACGAGTCAGTTGGTGAGACCAACTTGATGAACGGAGACACCAACCCGGCCAATAGTACTATTTCGTACAATTCTCGTCTTAACGTTAATTGGTCGTGTTTTAGAGAAATTGAAAGTGTGATAACATGCATAACACATTTAATTTACTTCAAGAAGACACAATGTTTGCATAAATGAAGCATATTATTCACCCGGGTAACAGTTAAGTAAAACAAAGGTTGTAAGACTCACCTTAGTATCTTGTACATGCATAAATATACACCAATGTACTTAGCCTGCTACAGTGTATATGTGATCACCAGAATACTCTAGTAAAATAACATGAAAATATGGTATTAAGGTAATGTTGTTGTATGTGTGGTTGAGCGCTATGATCTGATTGACGTGTTGTGACGATTAATTACTGTTGGGTTGTATGGTATATAAGTTACTACATGTTAGTATTGTCTTAGTAGTTATACTTACAAGTATTTGTCATTTTCACATAAACATAGATGTATGAGTGTGTATCTACTTGTAAGTATATAACAGACAATGTATAATGAAATAATAATGCAATTATGCTTAAGTCTTACTAAGTATTATGACTGTAAGCAATCGAACGTTCGGCAAACAATTTGTGAACTATTTCAGCTGGAAATTCATTCGTTTAATAAATGAACGAACACGATACAAAACATTATATTCATTAGATTAAACGACGAACATGAACGTTCGTTCATGTATGTTCTTGAATGTTTGATAAAGTGTTCATTTAGGCCCATGGAGATTTGTTATACTATATGTTTCCACCAACGTCCCTATTTGTTCATTTTAAACTCTAGGTTGTGTTTAAGATTGACAAACTTTAAAATTATTGTCTAAATTATATTTATGATAATTACGCATGTCAAATATGTTCTGATAATTATGTTAAGTCTGTGTTAAAGTGTACGACAAACTTCCATTAGTGTTTCTTTATGTTCATGAGCATTTGTTGTGTTCGTTTGACTTTATTTGTATACATTTATGTTCGGTAAATGTTTATGAACAGTTCATGAACAACTCATTTCCTTAATGAACAAACACGAACATGAAATCATGTTTGATAAGCGTTCATGAACAGTTCAAGAATAACTTCATTTTATTAATGAACAAACATGAACAAAACATTGTTTGTGTTCGTTTGGTTCATTTACATTATATTCATTAGATTAAACGAACGAACATGAACGTTCGTTCATGTATGTTCTTGAATGTTTGATAAAGTGTTCATTTAGGCCCATGGAGATTTGTTATACTATATGTTTCCACCAACGTCCCTATTTGTTCATTTTAAACTCTAGGTTGTGTTTAAGATTGACAAACTTTAAAATTATTGTCTAAATTATATTTATGATAATTACGCATGTCAAATATGTTCTGATAATTATGTTAAGTCTGTGTTAAAGTGTACGACAAACTTCCATTAGTGTTTCTTTATGTTCATGAGCATTTGTTGTGTTCGTTTGACTTTATTTGTATACATTTATGTTCGGTAAGTGTTTATGAACAGTTCATGAACAACTCATTCCTTAATGAACAAACACGAACATGAAATCATGTTGATAAGCGTTCATGAACAGTTCAAGAAAACTTCATTTATTAATGAACAAACATGAACAAACATTGTTTGTGTTCGTTTGGTTCATTTACATTCCTGATTGAAGTTATATGTGTGTGTAACAATAAATATCGAATCAAGTATGTTTAAACAAATTTGTGTACATGTATACTTTGATTTTAAACGTCCAACTAGCAATATAGTTAGTTGGTCGTAATGAATACACTTATATACGATGTGTGTGTATGTAGTTTAAATATAAAGGTGTAATGAATACACTATATGAAGGGTGAAGGTTAACTGCGATGGTGTACCATGTGTATTTATATTGCATTAAAATACTTTTAAAGTTTCACTCTCTTGTTAATCAAATGGGTATTCCTTTTCATATATTTATATAATTCAAATATACATGTGTTTATATATTAACTAGGTTAGTCCCCCGTGTAATACACGAATTGAACAAATAAATATTAAATTATTATTAATAAAATTTATGTATTATAAAATCATGCTTGAAAATAAAATATGATTATAAGTACGTGTAAATAGATACTTTAACTAAATAAACAATAATGTATTTTTCTTAAACTTTTATTTTATAAAAATTGTGATTTTTAAATATATTGTTTTAAGAAAATGATTTTTGTTAAAAAAATTCGTTGTATTCTATATTTTATAATTTTTTTTAAAAGTGTGTTTTTAATAAAAAATAGGTTTTAATTTTTTAAATATATTTTTTAATTTGAAATAGTATGAGTAATATTATTAGTTCAACATTATTATTAATATATAAGAAACAAAAAAAGTAAGTATAATGAGATCTATAATTGTTTCACGCTTATTTTAGTTTTTTTATAGATAGATAGATAAGCTAAACAATCATTAAATAAAATGATTAAATTTTAATGTAAAATATATATGTAAAATTACATGAATAATTATAGTATAATTTTTAATGTAAAATATAATTAAAATTATATATAGGTAATAGTTCAAAAAATAAAATAATTATATCATTTTTAACTCTCTTATGTAAATAGTTTTATTTTTAAACATTTGTTTTAAAAATTTTTATAAAAAATATTTTTTTATAAAAATCTTGTTTTTAAAAAATATGATTTGTAATTATTCTGCTTGTTTTAATAGGATTGTTTTAAAATATTTCACCTGTTTATAATTTTTTTAAAAACACAACGATTTTAAAATATTTTGTTTAAAAATATTTAATGATTTAGAAAATTTATATTATATAAACTTTAGTTTTTTGTTATTTAGATTTTAATTAAAAGATGTTATTTTTAAATTCCTTCATAAAATCTATTTTAGAAAAAGATAGTTTGACTTAAAAAAATAGATAAGAGAGAAACATAGTAATTATAAAATTTATATTTAATAAGAGAGAGAAATTTGTATGAGAATTTAAATTACTATATACCCTTTTGGAGGGAAAATTGATTTGTGAATCTCTAGAAAAATGACAAGTGGTAAAAACATGGATTAAGAGAATGACAAGTGGTAAAAGAAACCTTGCTTTATTAAGGTTATAGATACTGTATACTTTAAATGTTGCTTTACGTATTTGAATGAATATTACTTGTATACACTTTCAAGTGCGTTATTCTTTATTGCATCGGCTTGGTTGGTCAATACACACACGTACGATGAACCCATATAAAATTATAACTATATATACTTATACTATTTAATTTTAGTGTCTTAAGAGTTTGAAGAAATGTAATCACTTCTAGGTCACGTATGGGTTTTCAAATTGTATATACATAAATGAGTCATAAGTATTAATCGTTTTTTGTGGGAATAAAAAATTAACATGTCTTGAGTGTTTGCAATCATCGTTCACGGTAGATAAATTTGTAAATAATTAATTGTATGAACGATCCATTTGGTAACACCTTAACGTCTCATCCGGTTTGTCCTTAGAGCTCAACTTGTATAGCACATACATGCGAGTTAGTAATCAACATTAAATGAGTTTAGTGTGCGATTATACCTCTCTTTTCGTTCGTTTCGAGTACGCAATCCCGTTCGTAACAAAGTCGTAAAATCATTATTTACGTCGTTCTACTCATATATTACATGGTGCGATCGTTTCTCGGCATATGTTGATTGCCATTGACCACTTCTAAAAGTTTTGACCAAGTTTGACCAAGCTTTGACCACAGTTGATTGATATCCCAAATCCCAATAACCCCGTAATCATTCAATGCTTCTCTCTAACGACAAAACCTCGTCATCCATCAACTAGTCGACCTACTGCGTTGCCGAAAGTCATCGACGATCTTCGAAACGTTGTTACCCGCAGCTTAAACTATGTTTTCCTGTTTTGTTTACAATCATTTTTGTGAGTAAAACCGAGTAAAAATATATACGATAATTATTCAAGTGAGATTATTCTTAATATCACGAATAAATCTACGCGTATCATTGGTCATAAATTATTCGACAATAGATAAATCCATTTTTATATTCATTCACTAAGAGTTAAAAGCTCAAAGATGACTAAGGTCTAGAGAGGATAAAATCTTCACATATTTATATTACTATTAAGATATATTACGTTAACATATAAGATAGTTCGTTATATGGACAATTCACAAGCTTTGCATATATTTCAGGTTTAGTCCTCGGTTTGCAAAAAGTACAGATCGAGGGCCCAAAATATGCAAAGAGGGCATGCATACAATCCTTGAGGCTAGCTAAGATTAGAGTTAATTATGTGGACGGTCCCTGGGGTTTGCATATATTTTAGGTTTAGTTCCCACTTTAGAAAAAAATTATAGTAGAGGGCCTGAACTATGCAAAAAGTGCACATATACAATCCCTAACGCTAACAAAGGTAAAAAGTTTTCTATTAAATCAATATGAAATTATCAAAACATCGCTACACTTAAAATAAAAAAATAAAAAAACAATTAATAACAATTCTTAAATAAAAACTAACTTATCCCACCCTCCCTTTCATCCTTTTCTTCTATCTTCTTCATATTCATCTTCATCACTCAACTACACCACTTCTCCACCACCATGTAAGAAATCAAGCACCATCACCACCATACCACCCCATCATCATCATCACCACCACAACTCCATCCTTCAAATCAAGTTGCATGACACCACCACCACCATTCCACCAAATTTGAAGTTTTTTTAATGTGATTGATGGGAAAGACATGACCCAATGGTAGCCGTAACAGGTTGCACTCAACTCGTTTTCTGGTGGTAGTCATAATAGGTTGCACGGTGGTATCCATGGGTAGTTGTATGATTGTGCGGTGATAGATCAATGATGTAGGAGGCAACAATGGTGGTGGTTGTGGGTGCGGCGGTAACGATGGTGGTGGGTTAAGGTGGAGGCGGTGGCGGTGGGTGTTCAGGGTGGAGAACAATAATGTAAAGATGAAGATAAAAAATAAGGGCATATGGTTTTTTTATTATACTTAATTATTTACGAGGGATATCTTGGTCTTTTAAAAAAAATTAACAGAGAAACTTAACATTTGTTAGCGTTTGGGACTGTCTGTGTGCACTTTTTGCATAGTTTAAGCATTCTTCTGTATTTTTTCATAACGCAAACTAAACTTGAAACACATGCAAAACCCATAGATTGTTCGAGTAATTAACTCTAAAGGTTAGTGTTCTCTGTTAGTGATTGGGTGTTATTTGTTTGGTGTTAAACATAGTTAACTTCATATTTTTATATATTTATGAATATAAAACGAGGTTACCTTGAGACATGTTTGTGTTGTAGAGATTTAGAGTTTAAAATCATAATTTAGACATCTTAATGTGTGGATTGAACATTAGTGAAATCATGGAACCTTTTGGAAGTTAAACAGAAGCCATTGGGAGTAAAAAGGTCGCAAACAACATTCCAGCGTATATTGATCCACTAACCAGCGCAATGTAGAACACCCAGATGACCCACATAGTGCTCTCTTATCAGCGCACAGACCCAGCGCATAGTGCTTTCCTTCCAACGCAAGTGATGTTTTTTCCTTATAGTTTTCAAAACCATAATCAATTTTACTGCTTTCCTAATTATTTGTATTATGCTTACTTTTCACTATAAACAAATAACACAAAAATATTTTCTTTTCAGAATTCGTGTTATATGTTTTAGTTTTAAGGTATTCAAGCTTCATACTTTTCAGTAATTTCCTGTGGACATGACTCTTACCTACCCTTACTATTTATAAGTATTTAAGCCCTTGAAATCAATTTGTTTTTTATCCAACCACGACAACCCGACCAGTTAGTTTTTTAAAAAGACCAAAATACCCTTGTAATTATTAAATATAATTAAAAACAAAAACCAAAAGCTCCTCCTTTTTTATCTTCATCTTCACATTGTATTTCTCCACCATCAACACCAACCGCCACTGCACCCTCCACTCTTAACCCACCACAACCGTCATTGGCTACACCCTCAACCCACCATCGCTTAATCAGACAACCACCCATGGCTACCACTATGCATGAAAACGACCTAATCGAACAAGTTCTACGAGCTAGACTGGAATCGAGAAGGGTGCGACCTATTACGACTAACACTGGAAGAACAAGCCAAGTGTGACCTGTTACGACTACTATTGGTTCGTGGCTTTCCCATCGATCAAATCTGAAAAATGTCAGAAGTAGTTTATCACTGATTGCAAACTTGGTTCGAATTGATGACAGTTGTGACTGATAGTCTTAGATAGGAGAGAGAGATAGAGATAGAGAGAGAGAGAGACTTAGATGGAGTGGCGGTGGTAGCGATGATGTAGTGGTGACGGTGTTACGCATCTTGATTTCAAGGATGAAGTTGTGCTGGTTGATGATGATGATGATAATGGGGTGGGATGACAGTGGCAATGCTTGATTTCTTACATGGGGGTGTTTGGATAAGCTTTTCAAGCAGCTTATTAACTTATTAACTTTTCCAATAAGTTAATAAGTTAGTACGGACTAACTTATTAACTTATTTCCCTCACAACCATCATATTGTCAAACACTATAAAATGACTTTTTGACTTTTTAAAGTTAATAAGTCAATAAATTGTTTTGAGAAGCAATCCCAAACACCCCCATGGTGGTAGATGGGTGGTGTAGTTGAGTGATGAAGATGAAGGTGAAAATGAAGAAGATCGAGAGAAGGGGTGAGGTGGGTGGGGTGAGGTGGGCGGGGTGGGGTGGGGTGGGAAAAGTTAGTTTTATTTAAAAATGAGTAAATTGCAATTTTCATACCTGTGTTTTGGGGGTGTTAACAGAATCAGCCCCAGCTTAACAGTTTGCATACCTGAGTTTACGAATGCTAACACTTTACGTACCTCACGTCCAATTTTCGTTAAACAACCGCTAAATCTCCCCCACGTGCTCCTCACGTGAGGGGCAAAACTGTCAATTCACCCAATTTATCAATCTTTTAAGAGTAAATTGCAATTTTCATACCTGTGTTTTAGGGGTGTTAACAGGATCAGCCCCAGCTTAACAGCTTGCATACATGAGTTTACAAATGCTGACACTTTACGTACCTCCATCCACTTTTCGTTAAACAACCGTTAAATCTCCCCCACGTGCTCCTCATATGAGGGGCAAAACTGTCATTTCACCCAATTTATTAATCTTCCACCGTCGGTAGGGTTCCGGTGTGTTTATGCCGTTTGTGTTCCGTTAGTTTCCATATTCTGATCTTACTGTCCTGATGAAATGTGAACACTTTTCCGTTATAAAACGTGAGGGATTTGACGAAACCTGATGAGGAATCGTTGACGGTGAAAGTGTCGATGAGGGAGAATGATGTCGTGTCGAATACGTGGATGCAGTGCCGGAGGCGGCGTAGAGGCGGTGGTTGTTGATGGCGAGGTGGCTGATGTGTGCGGCGGGGTAGGGTTTGAGGGCGGTGAGGCAGCGGTGGGAGACGGTGAGTTTGAGAGTCTTCGGCGAGATGTTTTGGAAGGAGGGGATTGAAGGTAGGGTTTGGAGAGAGAGGTTGCTATAGAGGCTACTCACGGTGAATTGACAGCATTGCCCCTCACGTGAGGAGCACGTGAGGAGATTTAATGGTTGTTTAACAAAAATTGGATGGAGGCACGTAAAGTGTTAGCATTCGTAATATGACATCTCACAATATCAAGCAAAGAACGAGGGTCTACTTTCATATTAGTATGACAGCTCAGATGATACAGATGGATTTAATGAACAAAGTTTAGAAACATTCAAGATATTCCCAAATCAGAAAGGAAACCTAAGATTCTTCTTGTTGAAGATCATGTGGTGAATGTGATGGTGTGTAGCATCTGTCACCAATAGACCGTCGATCAACATTAAGTTCGTTAACACACCGTGTGTATTAACAATCCTCACGTATGTCCATAATCTATTTATGGGTTAACCGAATTATCATCGTGTACTTGTTCCGTGTGTATTAACTATCCTTACTTACTTATTATTTTGTTTTAGTTGAATTTCCCGTACACACGTTTGTGTTAATAAATTATAATAATAATAATAATAATAATAAATAGTAATAATAATGATAATAATAATAATAATAATAATAAAAATAATAATATTAATAATAATAATAATAATAAATAAATAATAACAATAATAATAATAATAATAAAGTCCAAGGGGCAATTGGTCATTTTTGAAACTATAAAAACAAGTTTATAATATAAATTAATAAAACATAAACCGCAGGGACCATTTATGTAACTTTGAAAATTTCAAAACCAACCCCCCGCCCAAACCCCGTGTTTCCGGCCACCTTTTCCGGCCAAACTCCAGCCAAACGCCGGCGACCACCAAAACCACCTAAGCACTCAGTTTTACAGCCCAAATTACACCGAACCGTTTCGTGGGAAAGATTCGAACCCTATGCATTCCTAAAACGCGTTGTAACGGTCAATTAACGGATATGATCTTTTCACTTTATTTCCCGAACGTTCAACGGCTAAAACACCCACTCAAACACTAATATAATCAAATTAATTCAACATTAACGACCCTATATAAATCCTTAATCGAATGCAACCTGAACTCACACCTGAAACACACACAAACATTGAAATCGATCACCACCTTCATCCTCGACCTGCAACTCATTCGAATTCCAACAGTGGGGTTCCAATACACGAAATTGACAGAGGGCTATTGATCTTTAGCATCATTTGAAGCTGTCTGTACAATTAATTTGATTTTCATCAAAGATTGATCCCCATTCGAATTCAAGATAGTCGCAACCTGTTCTTTACTGTCCATATCATCAAATCGAAAATAAAACAGGTAATTAAACATCTATACATACTCGTTTACACATGGGGAATCAAAGCCCTATGTTTATTTCAGTAATTATTATCGAATTCGAGTTCAATTTGGTGAAATCGAATTAGGGTTTATTGAGAATTGGGGAAAACTGGAAACCATGCTTAAAAACAAATGAAACGGGGTTCTGTTACGGCTGAGGCCTTTAGTTCAATGGTATGTGTGTGGGTTGGTGAGTTGGAGGTCCCGGGTTCGAACCCGGCTACCTACAACTATTTTTTTAAAGCCTTTTGAGCCTCTAAAAATTATATAAAATTTCTAAAAATCCTAAAAATAAATTTTATAAACTTTTCTTATTTAAAATGTTACAAAATGATTTTTTGTAAATTTATTTTGTTTAAAACCTTAAAAATCTTTATAAAATATTATTTATAAATATTGTAAATAATTATTTATATAAAAATAGACACCACATCGTGTTTAATTATGAAATAATTACGAAAATCATAGAAACTATACACAAATTAATTACAAATGTAATTATAGGTTATATTTTTAAATCATAATCAAGGTAAAATAATATTTATTTCAAAAGTTTACAAAGAATATATACATAAAATATTAAATGATATATTTCTTTCGAATAAATAAAAAATACAAGTAATTTCATTACTTGTCCAAAATCCCACAATTCAATTTAAATCCTAATATCAATAGGTATAAAAATCAAACTCAAATATATATATAATCGTATACGTCAACCTGAATCCAACCAAATATATCTATTCGCGCTGAATATGTTTTAAAGGCTTAGTTATAATCAATATTAGGTGTTGAATGTGTTTGATCGTGCATTGCCTTATTCTGTGAAGTCTTTGTGCATTACATCAATTCAAGGTGAGTTTCGTGGCTCCTTTTTATGCTTATACAAGTTTGCAATGTTTTCAATCAATGGGGGAAAAGTATGCTCACCCGTTTTCAATACTGTACATCATATATTCTATTATCATACTTGGAATCAATGTGATACTGTTTTGCATGCATACATGGTGTTATTCTATGATCATTCTTACAACCATTAATTCCCGGTTTGGGAACCCGCGGTTAGGTATTGGTAGTACTACTGGGTTGACACCCCCACCCTTTGACGATTGGTTAACTTGTGAGTTACCAACACAGCTGCCAGCAATCAGGCCAAGGGTGAATATATTCCGTCTAATTTATATGCATAACGTCATTAGGTTTGGTTGTCTAAAAACACATGTTATGTGGTTTTTGCTTGCAGTATGATTCCACATCAAATTCTACAGCATCAATTACATGTTTTCAATTTAAACCTGCGGAACTCACCAACATTATGTGTTGACATTTTTGAGCATATCTTTTCAGGTGATCATAATCAGAGAGGATAGCTAGAGCAGATGCCTTAGCAAGAGACCCTCAGGATTTCAATAGATTTGCATTAGTATTGTTTATCATTTGTTTTCATATTTGAACACTGTGTATCTTGGATTATAGAATCAATAAGACTATGATAGTCGTGGAACTGACTAACCACGACACAAGTCATCATTATGTCGGGCGACGTCATGACACGAGAATTTTGCATATATTATGTCTCTGTAATTATACCAAGTGTTATGACGATCCCGTCCGTCGCATCCTCGTGCTTCCACTATAAGCGAGGGTGTGACAAATTGGTATCAGAGCCTTGGTTATAGGGAATTAGGTGGAGAATTCGACCTAGACTATAACCTAAGAACCTTCATATAGAATGCATGCTAGGGATTGTGTGCATTTGATTTTACCTAAATGTCTTTCATGATTTGTGTGACACATAGACACCTGTATTCTGGATTTCCTGGCAAAAGGCCTTTAGGCTAAGGCAAGCGTATTCGTATAAATCTCATTGCGAGACCAGTTACGCTACCTGGGGATTTCTGGGATGAGTGATAAACTATGGTCAATACACAAAACTATAAGGCAAATAGGTCAAGTATATTAAGTCTATGAACTTAGTATACAGGTATGTTCCTACATACTTGATTTTATACATATACACGGGTTATCTGAACATCCCGAGGAAGACATTATTACTCTTAGTCTTTCTCCATGGGATACTTTGATACTAGAACTTTACGTTTGTATGCGTACAACATCATATTATTAGGGAACTTCGGTGATCACGCGTAGCGTCGATCTTGGATATTGAATCCGACCCTATCATGGTTATGACTGAAATCCTGAAAGTATGACGGATATGCAGTTATCATTAGACATAATGTGCTTATATGCTTACTTGCTATTACATGCTACTATTGGAATACTATTGGCTCATGGACAGGAGGATATCATATAATTTGTGCTTGTTGAATCTAAATAATACTATAATATTAACTTGGGGTAAGTGAAGCTAAGGGTGATCATGCAAGGTAAATTACCATTACGGGTGCACATGTAATTGCAATTCACCATGCATGAGAAGTCTGGCTAATCTTATCATGAGACAACGATCATGAGTATCACAAGTTTCTATTCTATACCCTAGGGTGCTAGGGTCATAATTCTAGTAAGTCCTTGTTGAAGGCAATCAAACATTATCAATATTTACTCAAGTCCTGTCCTACTTAGAGACTTCATGGTATTTCCAATCACGATATTGACCTTATGAGACATTCCTCCACTTAGCGTTTCAGTAACTACTGATTAATGCTTAGAATGAAAGTGGAATACATGAATGTAGAGGAGTAATGATACTCTCTACCCATACAAGACGTTATTCTTTGAGTAGGTGCTAAGGAAAATTAAGATGTTATGTAACTAGTTTAAGTATTATTCAAGGTATATCGTGGATGTGGTGGGAACGCTGCGGGGAACCCTATATATAAACATCACCGGTATACTAAGAATGTGCTTAATCTGGGCTACATAATGATCTTGATGGACCGAAGCATAGGTTATTAGGAATTGATGAGTGAAATCATGCGGTAACTAAAGTTCACATCTTTCTGTAATCAGAAGATGGCGCCTAAGAGAGTCACCCGTAGAACAAACCAAGAAGCTGAAGCCCCGCAAAACAGGAGAAGGGGTAGACCATCAAGAGCTGGTGGTGCTCCAGCTGGCAATAATCAGGAAACTGGCACTCCTGATATAACTGCTATGATTGCTCAGCAGCTAGCCGCATTGGTTCCTACCATTGTGACACAAGTAAGCGACACCCTGCTGAATCATTCTCTCCACGGGGATCATAACACCAATGTCCAACATAACCAAGGGGTAGTGGATGATACTGGAATTGGCAGAACAAATGGAAACGAAACTGGTGTCAACCATACCAAACGGGGATGCTCATATAAAGAATTTGTGGCTTGCAAACCCCATGAATTCGATGGGAAAGGCGGAGCGATAGCCTTGACCAAATGGATCGAGAAGATGGAGGCAGTAATCGACATTAGTGAATGCCTCTATAGTCAACGGATCAAATATGCCACCTGCTTACTGCAGGGCAAGGCATTAACCTGGTGGAACACCCAGGTTCAGTCTAGAGGAAGGGAGTCTGCAATGCAGATGACCTGCTATGAGTTTAAGGCATTGATTTCTGAGGAATACTGTCCTCTCAATGAAATGCAGAAACTCGAACAAGAGTTCTGGAATCACGCTATGGTCGGAGCTGGGCACGCAACCTACACCGATCGATTCCATGAATTGGCAAGATTGGTGCCACATCTGGTGACACCGGAATCAAAAGAATCGAGAGGTACATTTGGGGACTTGCGCCTCAAATCCGAGCACTGGTAACAGCAGCTGCTCCTCCTACAATCCAGAGCGTAATTTTGAAGGCTGGCGCTCTTACTGACGAAATGGTGAGAACCGGATTGCTGGGGAAGGGAACCGAGAAGAGAAAGGAGTTCAGGTCTAACGCTGGAAGATCCGATAAGAAGGCTAAAACAGCCCGAAGTTTTGTGGCTGTAACCCAAGAAAGGAAGGATTACACTGGACCGCACCCCAAGTGCAACAGGTGTAACTATCACCATTCCCTAGCAAGGCCGTGTCGGGAATGTACAAACTGTAGGCGCTTGGGTCACTGGGTGAAGGATTGTAGGATTGCGCCAAACCTGGTAGCGCCCATCAATGTGGTTAACCCCGTCGGGAATTCCAGGGCATGCTATGAATGCGGAGGTCTCGATCGCTTCCTAAACATGTGCCCCCAACTGAATAGAGCACCCGGTTAACAAGGCAATAACCAGTAGCAAGTGCTGGCCATAGATGGTAACCCGGGTCACGGCAATCAAGGAAATGCTGTAAGAGGATGAGCCTTCGTCATTGGAGCCAATGATGCCCGTCAGGATCCCAATGTCGTCACGGGTACGTACCTTCTCAACGACCACTTCGCCTCTATATTGTTTGATACGGGAGCAGACAATAGCTTCATATCTTCTGATTTTGCACACATGCTTGACTTGAAACCGAGTAGGCTAGAAACTAGCTTTTCCGTAGAAATGGCCAACGGTAGATTCATACAAGCAGATAAGATCATTAGACAGTGCTCCATAATATTAGAGGACCATGCCTTCGACATAGATTTAATACCTTTCGAGTTAGGGAGCTTCGACGTAATTGTGGGAATGGATTGGTTGTCGAAGCACGGAGCCGAGATCGTTTGTCGGGAGAAAGTAGTACGAATCCCCATGCCTAATGGGGAGGTACTCAAGATCCAAGGAGAACGACCAGGAAGAACTCTGAAGCTTATTTCCTGCATGAAGACGCGTCGATGTCTACGGAAGCAGTGCTACGCACTCCTGGCTCATGTTGTAGAAAAGAAGGAAGAAGGCATCAAGTTGGCAGATATTCCTGTGGTGCGAGATTATCCGGAAGTATTTCCTGATGATTTGTCGGGTTTGCCTCCTTTATGACAGGTGGAATTTCGTATCGAGTTGGTTCCTGGAGCTACGCCGGTAGCAAAAGCACCATATCGATTAGCATCATCTGAAATGCAGGAATTATCCAGCCAACTACAAGAGCTATTGGTGAACGGATTCATTCGGCCGAGTCATTCACCATGGGGAGCACCAGTTCTATTTGTCAAGAAGAAAGACGGGTCATTTCGTATGTGTATCGATTATCGCGAGTTGAACAAGTTGACTGTGAAAAATCGATACCCTCTTCCCAGAATTGATGATTTGTTTGATCAATTACAAGGAGCTTCGTATTTCTCCAAGATTGATCTTCGTTCTGGATATCATCAACAGAGAGTTTTTGAGGATGACATACCGAAAACTGCATTCAGGACTCGTTACGGGCACTATGAGTTCTTAGTCATGCCGTTCGGGCTGTCTAATGCACCAGCTGTGTTCATGGATTTGATGAATCGAGTGTACAAACCATACTTAGATAAGTTCGTGATCGTGTTCATAGACGATATACTTATCTATTCTCGATCGAAAGAGGATCACAAGAAACACCTTCGAGCAATTTTAGAATTGTTGCGGGAAGAGAAGCTTTTCGCTAAATTCTCAAAGTGTGAATTCTGGCTTCAAGAAGTGAAGTTTTTGGGCCATGTGGTTAACAAAGCTGGAATTCACATGGACCCTGGCAAGATTGAAGTGGTGAAGAAATGGGATACACCCCAAACACCTTCCGAGAAACGGCAATTCTTAGGATTGGCCGGATACTATCGTCGCTTCATCGCGAATTTCTCGAAGATCGCACAACCATTGACCATGCTAACCCAGAAGGACAAGAAGTTTGATTGGGGACATGCACAAGAACAAGCTTTCCAAACGTTAAAGGAAAAGCTGTGCAATGCTCTAATACTGTCCCTTCCGGACGGAACAGACGACTTCGTGGTGTATTGCGATGCATCGCATCAAGGATTGGGATGTGTGTTAATGCAGAGAGATAAGGTGATTGCTTACGCCTCACGACAACTAAAGGTGCACGAAAAGAACTACACGACTCATGATTTGGAGTTGAGCGCTGTAGTTTTTGCACTTAAGATATGGAGGCACTATCTGTATGGAACCAAATGCATCATCTATACCGATCATAAGAGCCTTCAACACATCCTGAATCAGAAAGAGCTCAACATGCGACAACGACGTTGGGTAGAACTACTTAGTGACTACGATTGCGAAATCCGGTATCATCCGGGGAAAGCAAATGTGGTGGCTGATGCCCTCAGTTGTAAAGAACGCGTAAAACCACTACGTGTTAGATCTTTGGGATTGACTATTCAAACGAACTTGAAAGCTCAAATTCAAAGTGCGCAAAGTGAAGCTCTAAAAGAAGAAAACCTTGCGGGAGAAGAATTCCGAGGGTTGGATAAACAAATGATACGCAAGGATGACGGCGTACATTATTTCATTAATCGCATATGGGTTCCCAAATGGGGAGGTGTAACACTAGTCTTGGATGAAGCACACAAGACTCGATATTCTGTTCATCTCGGTGCAGACAAGATGTACCACGATCTGAAGGATCTGTACTGGTGGCCGGGTATGAAGAAAGATATTGCTCTATATGTGAGCAAATGCTTGACGTGTTCAAAGGTTAAAGCTAAACACCAGAAGCCATCGGGATTATTGCAACAACCCGAAATTCCCGAGTGGAAATGGGAGAACATCACTATGGATTTCATCACCAAACTTCCGAAAACGCCAAGTGGGCACGACTCGATATGGGTTGTAGTGGATCAACTGACTAAATCCGCTCATTTCTTGCCTATCTGAGAAGACTATAAAATGGATAAGCTGGCAAGATTGTACATCAAAGAGGTTGTGACATGGCATGTAGTGCCGGTGTCAATCATATCCGACCGAGACAGTCGATTTACTTCATGCTTTTGGCAGACGTTACAGAAAGCGATGGGTACTCGACTAGATATGAGTACAGCCTATCACCCCCAGACAGACGGCCAAAGTGAACGCACAATACAGACGCTTGAGGACATGCTACGGGCATGTGTCATTGATTTTGGTGGCAGTTGGGATACTCATCTACCGTTGATTGAGTTTTCCTACAATAACAGCTACCATACTAGTATTGGGTGTGCACCATTCGAAGCGCTGTATGGCCGAAAATGTAGATCACCTGTATGTTGGGCCGAGATTGGCGAGAGTCAGCTAACAGGACCCGAAATCATTCAAGAAACAACTGATAAGATTTTCCTAATCAAAGACAGACTTAAAGCTGCTCGAGATCGCCAAAAGAGCTATGCCGACAACCGTCGGAAGCCGTTAGAGTTTAACGTTGGGGATCGAGTGTTACTAAAGGTTTCTCCTTGGAAAGGGATCATTCGGTTTGGAAAAAAGGGGAAGTTAGCCCCGAGATACATTGGACCATTCGAGATCATAGAGAGGATCGGTCCAGTGGCATATCGATTAAGGTTGCCACAAGAGCTTAGCAGTGTGCATGATACTTTCCATGTATCGAACCACAAGAATTGTTTAGCTGATGAATCACTTCACGTGCCTATTGAGGACATCAAGATTGATCAAAGTCACCATTTCATGGAGGAACCTATTGAGGTCATGGACCGAAAGGTCAAGAGATTGAGACGCAGCAAGATACCTATTGTTCGTGTGAGATGGAATTCCAAACGAGGTCCAGAGTTTACATGGGAACGTGAAGATCAGATGAGACTCAAATATCCACATCTATTCGAAAATGACACTCTTGGGCCTAGCACCAGTTGAATTTCGGGACGAAATTCCCTCAACTGGGGGATACTGTGACATCTCACAATATCAAGCAAAGAACAACGAGGGTCTACTTTCACATTAGTATGACAGCTCAGATGATACAGATGGATTTAATGAACAAAGTTTTAGAAACATTCAAGATATTCCCAAATCAGAAAGGAACCTAAGATTCTTCTTGTTGAAGATCATGTGGTGAATATGATGGTGTGTAGCATCTGTCACCAACAGGGGCGGAACTACCCTTTGGGTACGGGGTCAAGCGACCCCATTGAAATTTGAACCGGTAGCGGACCATATAATACCGAAAATTCAATTGAACCCATAGTTTTTTTTAGAAATGAACCCATTAGTATCATGAATTCTAAACAAGACATGAGAAAGAAGCTTAGTTCTCTGGTTTCCACTGTTTGCATGCGGGCATGAAGCTGATTTAGGTCTTGAGTTTCAATCCTGGTAGGTAATTTTTTGACACTTTATTTTCTCCAGGTGGCGAGCTCAAACATTAGTAATATTAATTCTAAACCTTTCACAAGAAAGTAGCTTGGTTTGTTGGTTTCTTCTCCTTTGTCACGATTATGAATTTGCTCTAAGTCACGAGATGGCATCTTGTAAAGGGTATTTTATTTACATTTTTTTAAAGCTGACATGCTATTTTACCCTTAATTACTTTAACCCTAACTCTCCCTTAATCATCACTATACTATTCTAATCGATTTTTTTTTGCTTTGGTTGACTATTAAAAGAAGATAAATCAATAATTTTTTGCTTGGTGACTTCTATATCTAATCACGAAGGAGAATTTCCATTTCTTTCTTAATTTAAAGGTAGGTCACGACATATTTGAGTTCTTTCTTGATTTCTATAGTGATTAGGAGAGTCACCTTATACTGACTTTCCTTATAAATTTTTTAACTTGATTTTTGATATTTGATTTAAAAGTCTCGATTAAAGGTCATGATTCATTGATTTGATGGTTTCGATTTAAATAAATTGTATTGTCTCGAATTGAATAGGTTGTTATTAGTTTAATGCATATTTTTTTTTGTTCTAATATTCTTAATCTAAGAGGCTTTCAATTTAATGAATAAATTTAGTTTAGTTAAAGATTTCTAGTTTAGGGGATGATTTTTAGTTTTAAAAAATAAAAAGTCTTTGACAAGTTTTGTTTGTTTTGATTTTGTTAATCTATAAGTTTTTGTGTTAGGGTTTGGAATGAAATTTAACTTAAACATTTTATGAATGTATTGATTTTAGTTGTTGACTGAAACTTTAGTGTAAAAAACCCGACCCGACCCGACCCGACCCGAAAAATATAGCGTCGAGTTGATAAAAATCCTAGCACCGAAAAAAGTGACCCCACTAGAAAAAACTTCTAGTTCCGCCAGTGGTCACCAATAGACCGTCGATCAACATTAAGTTCGTTAACACACCGTGTGTATTAACAATCCTCACGTATGTCCATAATCTATTTATGGGTTAACCGAATTATCATCGTGTACTTGTTCCGTGTGTATTAACTATCCTTACTTACTTATTATTTTCGTTTTAGTTGAATTTCCCGTACACACGTTTGTGTTAATAAATTATAATAATAATAATAATAATAATAATAAATAGTAATAATAATGATAATAATAATAATAATAAAAATAATAATAATATTAATAATAATAATAATAATAATAATAATAATAATAATAATAATAATAATACTAATAAATAACAATAATAATAATAATAATAAAGTCCAGGGGGCAACTGGTCATTTTTGAAACTATAAAAACAAGTTTATAACATAAATTAATAAAACATAAACCGCAGGGACCATTTATGTAACTTTGAAAATTTCAAAACCAACCCCCCGCCCAAACCCCGTGTTTCCGGCCACCTTTTCCGGCCAAACGCCGACGACCACCAAAACCACCTAAAAACTCAGTTTTTACAGCCCAAATTACACCGAACCGTTTCGTGGGAAAGATTCGAACCCTATGCATTCCTAAAACGCGTTGTAACGGTAAATTAACGGATATAATCTTTTCACTTTATTTCCCGAACGTTCAACGGCTAAAACACCCACTCAAACACTAATATAATCAAATTAATTCAACATTAACGACCCTATATAAATCCTTAATCAAATGCAACCTGAACTCACACCTGAAACACACACAAACATTGAAATCGATCACAACCTTCATCCTCGACCTGCAACTCATTCGAATTCCAACAGTGGGGTTCCAATACACGAAATTGACAGAGGGCTATTGATCTTTAGCATCATTCGAAGCTGTCTGTACAATTAATTTGATTTTCATCAAAGATTGATCCCCATTTGAATTCAAGATAGTCACGACCTGTTCTTTACTGTCCATATCATCAAATCGAAACAAAACAGGTAATTAAACATCTATACATACTCGTTTACACATGGGGAATCAAAGCCCCATGTTTATTTCAGTAATCATTATCGAATTCGAGTTCAATTTTGGTGAAATCGAATTAGGATTTATTGAGAATTGGGGAAAACTAGAAACCATGCTTAAAAACAAATGAAACGGGGTTCTGTTGCGGCTGAGGCCTTTAGTTCAGTGGTATGTGTGTGGGTTGGTGAGTTGGAGGTCCCGGGTTCGAACCCGGCTACCTACAACTATTTTTTTAAAGCCTTTTGAGCCTCTAAAAATTATATAAAAATTTTTAAAAATCCTAAAAATAAATTTTATAAACTTTTCTTATTTAAAATGTTATAAAATGATTTTCTGTAAATTTATTTTGTTTAAAAACCTTAAAAATCTTTATAAAATATTATTTATAAATATTGTAAATAATTATTTCTATAAAAATAGACACCACATCGTGTTTAATTATGAAATAATTACGAAAATCATAGAAACTATACACAAATTAATTACAAATGTAATTATAGGTTATATTTTTAAATCATAATCAAGGTAAAATAATATTTATTTCAAAAGTTTACAAAGAATATATACATAAAATATTTAAATGATATATTTCTTTTGAATAAATAAAAATACAAGTAATTTCATTACTTGTCCAAAATCCCACAATTCAATTTAAATCCTAATATCAATAGGTATAAAAATCAAACTCAAATATATATAATCGTGTACGTCAACCTGAATCCAACCAAATATATCTATTCGCGCTGAATATGTTTTAAAGGCTTAGTTATAATCAATATTAGGTGTTGAACGTGTTTGATCGTGCATTGCCTTATTCTGTGAAGTCTTTGTGCATTACATCAATTCAAGGTGAGTTTCGTGGCCCCTTTTTATGCTTATACAAGTTTTCAATGTTTTCAATCAATGGGGGAAAAGTATGCTCACCTGTTTTCAATGCTGTACATCATATATTCTATTATCATACTTGAAATCAATGTGATACTATTTTGCATGCATACATGGTGTTATTCTATGATCATTCTTACAACCATTAATTCCCGGTTTGGGAACCCGCGGTTAGGTATTGGTAGTACTACTGGGTTAACACCCCCACCCTTCGACGATTGGTTAACTTGTGAGTTACCAACACAGCTGCCAGCAATCAGGCCAAGGGTGAATATATTCCGTCTAATTTATTTGCATAACGTCATTAGGTTTGGTTGTCTAAAAACACATGTTATGTGGTTTTTGCTTGCAGTATGATTCCACATCAAATTCTATACAACATCAATTACATGTTTTCAATTTAAACCTGCGGAACTCACCAACATTATGTGTTGACATTTTTGAGTATATCTTTTCAGGTGATCATAATCAGAGAGGATAGCTAGAGCAGATGCCTTAGCAAGAGACCCTCAGGATTTTAATAGATTTGCATTAGTATTGTTTGTCATTTGTTTTCATATTTGAACACTGTGTATCTTGGATTATAGAATCAATAAGACTATGATAGTCGTGGAACTGACTAACCACGACACAAGTCACCATTGTGTCGGGCGACGTCATGACACGAGGATTTTGCATATATTATGTCTCTGTAATTATACCAAGTGTTATGACGATCCCGTCCGTCGCATCCTAGTGTTTCTGCTATAAGCGAGGGTGTGACACGTAAACTCAGGTATGCAAACTGTTAAGCTGGGGCTGATCATGTTAACACACCTAAAACACAGGTATGAAAATTACAATTTACTCTTAAAAGATTAATAAATTGGGTGAATTGATAGTTTTGCCCCTCACGTGAGGAGCACGTGGGGGAGTTTTAACGGATGTTTAACGGAAACTGAATGTAGGTACGTAAAGTGTTAGCATTCGTAAACTCAGGTATGCAAACTATTAAGCTAGGGCTGATCCCGTTAACACCCTCAAAACACAGATATGAAAATTGCAATTTACTCTTTAAAAATTAATATTAATTGTTTTTTTAAGTTTAACGGTGTTTTGTAATTTCACATCGACTTAACAAAAGAATTAGCATAGAGATTTAAAATTTGTTAGTGTTGTGGACTATTCGCATCCACTCTTTGCATAATTAAGATCAATTTCTATAAAAAATTTCAAAATAAGAACTAAAAGTGAAATATGTTCAAACCCTAAGTCCTGTCCGTGTAATCTATACTATATAATAAAAGAGTAACTAGGATGCCACATGTCACTCTCATGTTAATCCTTAAAAAAAATTTCCCGCCTAAACTAATATATTATTTTAGTCCCCAGTTTTTATTTTAAGAAACTCAATTAAGAGTAATAATTCATTTTGTTTTAAATTTAATTTTTTATATTACCAACTTAATTGTGTAATCATATTGTTTTAAACTATACATATTTTTATAGCTAAATAAGATTTAATTTAAAAAACTAAAAAGAAAAAAATTATTTATTGATATATATATATTTATTTAGATTAGGGTGATTTTAACACAATTGGTTTTAATTTTAAATGAGTCAATTATATATTATATTATTCAAAAAAGTATATGAATATTTATAATTTATAAATCTAACTTTTTATTTTTCATTGTTATAGTAATACGTAACTTAACTATACGAAATATTTATACATTTATGAATTATATTGTTTTTATATTTTCAACCCGTGTATTACACGGGTTTACTAAAACTAGTTAACTTAATATAATATGAATTCGCCAATTATATTGATAAGTGGATTAAAAAATATAAAATAATCTATCAAATCATATTTTTGGTTTTAAGGTAAAAATTTATTATTTTTGTAACATTCTTTAATAGTTAATTATTTAATTAATAATTAATAAATAGTTTCTAAAAATACAAATACTAGTTTCTATTTTATTTAGAAAGCCCTATTATTATAATGATAAATTTTATATAATCCAATATAATGTACTCACTATTAAGTAGTTTTTTCCTTTATGTTTTTAAATTAGCAAGGGCTAATTGAAAGCCACCAGTTTTTCCCTTTGTGTTTTTAAATTAGCATCTGGTGCTACTTGACGGGACTAACAATATTTGTATGTACTTGTAGTCATAAACTTTAATATAACAGATGTGTTAAAATTTGTAACATTTAATTAAAAAAATTAATAAAATATTTTTCCTCTAAACTCTAAGCAAATAAAAACATGAAAGAAAAAAATAATAAAAATGTAATTATAAAAAGAAAAATGCGACCAATAGTGAACCATTTTAAAATGTATATAGTTATAATATATATCCTTCAAAGTTTATTAACAACTAGTTTTATACCCGTTCAATGGCCGGTTAGTTTAACGTAATAATTCAATAACTATCATTCCTTATACTCTTAAAAAGAATATTTATTTATGATTACAGTACAACTCATTTAATGTTAATGTATCATCAAACATATACTATAAGGAAAAAAAAGATAAGAAATTTACTACATTCCTTTGTTGTCAATCATGCAAATAATGATTACTGACATTCATGGTCCACTTCAACCGGTGTTTACCATAATATTAGAACTGCTTCTAATTATATTTTCAGAAAATACAAACCAAATTGTTTATGATAGTTTGACACTTAAAATACACATTGTTAATCTTTGATATGGTCTCTTAATATGAGAAAAAAAACATGAATGAAAAGACTACAAAGTAACATGCTCATAAGCTATAACGATCACCAACCATTTCTTCGCAGCTTCACTATGCGTCACTCCCCTTCACTGAAATCAAGAATAGTAGATCAAATTTCGAACCGACTTTGTAAATCAAAACTTTACATATTTATATAAAGTACAAACACTATGCAAACTTGCTAATTTCAAGAGTGATTCATATTTAGGATGAGATTCAAGGATTTATCAATGCACAATCTGCATTTGATCCATTGTAAATAAAATATAACATTTATGTGGGTCAAAACAATTTTCAATCAAACATGACCTCTTTAAGCAAGTTAGCAAAAGATTTCGGTCATTCTGAAAACAATTGTTCCTTTGAAATTATTTAAAATAATGATTAATCAGTATCAAATCAATGTTAAAAGTTTCTTGCATTTTATACATTTTTGGACCCGTTTCATCATAGTCAAAGTTTTTTATTTATCCATTTAATTCATTACAAATAAAATATAACAATTGTGCCAGTCTAAAAACGTGGGTCAAGTAGATTTTCCAAAGAGTGAGGCCATTCTCGAAACACACTTGGCTTTTAATTTTTGATAAATAACCAATTTTCTATTAATAATGATTTTTTAAAGTTTTTTTGTGAAGTTTTTTAGCCCAATATTTATTTGACCATTTTGAACCATTATATAATACTTCAAAAAAATTCAAAGATAGAAGAATTCATTTGCAGATTTATCAGAATTAGCAAGTTTTAAGGACAAGTAGGATCAAGAATGTGGGGTAATATAGACAAATGCAATCCATTATAAACAATAATATGATCTTATAGTAAAAAGAAGTTTGTATAAATCAATTTTAATTATATAATATTAAGACTAAAGTATAGTACCTGAATTAAGGTAGCATAAAGATCACGTATAGATCTTGATCTATAATCTACAAATGGTAACCTTTCACCAAAGAAAGTACTAAAACATATTATATATGGTTAACTAAATTTTCAAGTGGTCGATTTTGTTTCATGATTGCATTCCTCTACCAAATCTCCATTGCTTTCTTAATTGTATATGTTTCAATATTCTCAGCACAAAAGTTGTGCTCCTCATTTTGCTTTCTTCAACACTAATTCAGCAACCACTTGCACTGCCTTTGTAGCTTTAGCCATTTCTTCAAAATAAAACACACACTTTATAAATCCATTAAGATATTAATCAAAACATACATCCAATTATTTGAAAAAAATTATGAAAATAGCAAATTTCAAATAATTCGTTGCATCCTAGAAATACTCTCATAAATAAAATACACCCAATGTGTGACAACCCGAGTTTTCGGTTAATATTATTAAACTAACCTTCACCGCTTATCGCTAATTTAATCCATTTTACTATTATTTAAGAATAATAATAATAATAATACTAATAATAATAATAATAATAATAATAATAATAATAATAATAATAATAATAATAATAATAATAATAATATATTAATAATATTAACAACTTAGAATTAAAGTGCAGGGGGTAATTTTATAACTTTTAAAAACCTGATTTAAAAGCTTTCTGCATAAAATATAATAGTACAAAACCCCAGGGACCAAATGTGTAAATTTTCTTTTCAAAACCCACCCCCCGCCCGTCACCCTTTCTTCACCGCCGGCCACCTCCAGCCATCTCTCCTGCGAGAGCCAAAACCCTCCAACAAACGCGGTTTTGATCCGAATAAAGTCCCCGACATATTTCTATGGATGAATCGAACGTGGACCAACATCCAATTTAAAATTGGTAGTGCAATTACCACTAAACCCGACCATCCACGATTTCGGCCGACCATCCACCATTATCGCGCACTATGCTGTAAATTAATCGGAATAATCGCGTATATAAGACCATATATCAGTCCCTAATCGAATGCACCATTCAAACCCATCTGAAACACAACTAAACTTCTCGAATTAAACACTATTTCATCGCGACCTGCAACCTACTCGAACACCACTCTCCGGTCTTCCTAACTAGCAATTAACAGAGGGTTTTTGATCCTTAGCATCATTAAAAACTTCCTGTTCAAGGAATTGAATTATAATCACTGATTGGGCATAAATCGAACATCAAGTAGTCGCGAACTGTTCTTAATGGTTAATCATCAAATCGACACCATTCTGGTAATTAAACACACCCACACGCTCGATTTTAAGTGGGGATTAAAAGCCCCATGAATGTTTTCGTAAACATAATCAAATCGAGGGTCAATTTGACCCAAATCAAATCTAGGGTTCATACGGGAATTGGGTTCGATTGTGTTTGTGTTTAAAGGATTTAAAACCCGGGTATTACCGCGGCCACGGCCTTTGGTTCACCGGTTCCCTGCCCATTATCCATCCGAGAGGTCCCGGGTTCGACCCCGGGCCACCTCATTTATTTTTTTAATAGCTTTCTAAGCTTTTAAAAATTACAAAAAATACCTAAAAATTATAAAAATTATTTTATAAACACTGTTTATTTTTAAAACCACCAATTTACTGGAATTTATTTCCTAAAATATCTTAACATTTATTTTTATTAATTTCAAAACAAATGTTATAATCAAACTAACTTTTATAGATTTAAATATTGTTTATTTTATTAAAACATTACATGTTCAATAATACAATTGTATTATGTTCTTAATTTAACTTATTACTTATCATTTGTTTCAAATAATAGATCATAAATCTTTTGATCCAATGATATTTTTAACCTTTATATTTAAATTGTTTTCTTTTAAGATAATTAAATGAATAGTCTTTTTAATTGAATCAAAACATAAATGATTACATTAAAAACTTATTACTTATAAAAACCCCAAATACTTATCGAAACCCTAGTTCGCGTATAATCGTTAAACCTTATTAATAACCTAAATCTTAAAATGTATATATACATGTTTAGGTACCTCGTGAAGGCGTTCGTTGGAACGAAGATTATCATCCTATTTAATCATCTTATATACATACTTACACGCCAAGTGAGTTTACAGCTCAATTTTACTTTGTACTATTTTTGGGGGAGAGAAACATGCTGTTTTCATAAACGTTACATTACATTGGGTTTTGTGATACTGCATATACATGATACTATGTTTGTATACTTTGCCCTTCGGACCGTTAATACGCAAGTAGCGAGGTGATTGTTAGTAGTACTACTGGGATTGACATACCCCGCCCGGGCTAGTCGCGCTAGCTGGTCAAACGGGTGAACGGTTATCCTGTTTTACTGTGTTGTGGTGTGGGATCCACAGCCGGGGCCTACTTTATTATTTGATTGCATGTCAGCTCGATCGCGACTTCGTACACATAGTGATCATTATGGACTAGCTACCCATGATATGCTTTGATTTCAAAAGCCGGGAACTTCATTACTGATACTTACTAATTTCTGATAAACCTGTGAACTCACCAGTCTTGTACTGACTTTTGCATGTTTTCTCTCAGGACATTGATGTGGCACGGTTAGGAGCACAGCATCCATTGCATGTCATTTGGCGTTCATTTTTTTAAAATGATTTCATGGCTTAATTATGTATACATTATTTAAATTGTTTTGGGCATTTGTTGCGCAGTTTATCACTTGTTTAAACATTTCCCGATTTTGCTTCCGCAATAGTCAAATATATTTGGTTTGTTTCATTAAAATTAATCAACTTATATGATTTGTAATTATCAAGTCGTTTGGTGTAACTGATGCTTATCTGAGATCCTGGTTATGTCACACGCCTGACGGTGAAACCCCGTACGTGGAAAATGAGGGTGTGATAGATTGGTATCAGAGCATTAGTTATAGCGAACTAAAATGAACTTTGTATCTCATTTGCATTGCATTTTAGACTATAGCTGGATTTGCATTAGTTACACACACGTAGATTATTAAGCTGTGCTACTTAATTTGGTTGCCTGAGAACTTTTGCTTTAACATATCCCTGTGAGCTTATGACTACAGGGATGGTGACTCCGAGTTGCTGTGAGTCACGGGAAGGGTTACTTACGAATTTTCTGAACTTTTGGCTACCTGAAAACTTTTGATTTAACATATCCCTGTGACACATAGACACCTGTATTCTGGATTTCCTGGCAAAAGGCCCTCGGGCTAAGGCAAGCATATCGCATAAATCTCATTGTGAGACCAGTTATGCTTACCTGGGGATTTCTGGAATGAGTGATAAACTATGGTCAATACACAGGTCTCTATGGCAAATGGGTCAAATTACCTTGGCGTGTCAATGATTCCTAAACTTTACTGATCCTTTCGTATACTTTGATTGATCGACCCCGATATAATACATACATATTTGGTACTTCTATCATTGATGACCACTGTACTTGACAAGATATGTTAGCCTGATAGGAGGAACCGGGGTGATCATGCAAAGCAAATTACCATTACGGGTGCACACGTAATTGTAATTTGTAGTGCATGCTAAGTCCGATGAGTCTGGTCGGGTGGTAACATTGTAGTCAGTATAAGTCATCATTCCTACACCTTGAGCAAGAAAGTCTCGGTCTTCATAGAACATAGCCACTGATGTGGAAACTATCTATCAGTTCTACTTGTACGAATGCTCACCCTTACCTTGAATTTGGACGAAATACAAACCATGACATTTGTGTTAATCCCTCGGATTCGGACTGATTCTCTAGCTTGTCTATTTCTTTAAATCCTTGAATTTCTCTTCCTTTTCATTCCAAGACAATAGGTCTATTTTCATACGACTGATAGCTTTTGATATTTGGTAATTTAAAGAATGTCTGGAAGAGGACGTGGACGCGGGAGAGGTAACATCTCAATGACGCTTGCAGAATTGGCAGCGATAATCAATCATAGTATTACCGCAGCGTTGGCAAACCAACACCCTTCACAGCAGAGCCCTATTGGACAACCGACTTGCACCTACAAGTCCTTTATGGACTGCAAGCCTAACCCGTTCAATGGAACTGCGGGAGCGGTGGGACTGCTCCGTTGGTTCGAAAAGCAGGAGTCGGTGTTCAAAATCTGCAACTGCCCTGCTGGGAATAGGGTAAAATATGCTGCTGGCACACTGGATGGTGCTGCTCTGAGCTGGTGGAACACACAAGTTCAGATGTTGGGCATTGAAGCTGCAAACGCCACGACATGGGAGGAATTCAAGAATCTGCTGAAAGAGGAGTACTGTTCACGAGATGAAGTACAAAAACTGGAAACCGAATTTTGGAACCTGAAGATGGTAGGCTCTGAAATCAAAGCCTACACAACTCGTTCTCACGAGTTGGCTACTCTATGCCCTACTATGATTAACCCGACTTACAAACGGGTTGAAAGGTACATCGACGGACTAGTACCTGAAATCCAGAGCATGGTCACCACTGCTAGACCAGCTACCATTCAGGAAGCTGTCCAACTAGCCCACAAGTTGACTGACCAGGCTGTCGCGTAGGGTAAACTGCCCCCGCGTGGTGCTGCATCTGGTTTCCACAATAACAAGAGGAAATGAGAACCATCTACCAGCGGAAAGCAATCTTCATCCTCTAGTTATTAACCTCAACACAAGAAGTTCAACCCGTCCCAATCTTCTCATGACATGGGGAAATCGGGTGGTTATCACGGAAATCTTTCGAAGTGCAATAAATGTAACTTTCATCATACTGGGCAATGCACAAGGAACACTTGTGAGAGGTGTGGAAAGTTTGGGCATGCTGCCAAGGATTGCAGGGTAAATCTCGCGGGAAAAGCACCACAACAGCAGCAGCAAAACTATAACCGTACTGGGTGTTATGAATGCGGGCAACCCGATCACTTTAAAAGAGAATGTCCAAAGCTAAAAGGGAATGGAAATAGTGGTGCTACTAAAAATCCTAAAGACAACAACAATAGTGGTGGCGGTGGCAGAGGCAGAGTCTTCATCATGGGCTCAGGTGAGGCTCGAAACGACCCTACTATAGTATCTGGTAGATTCTCTATTAATGGGTATTACGCATCTGTTTTATTTGACTCCGGTGCTGATAAAAGTTATGTATCCATGAAATTTAGCAAAGTAGTAGGAATGGCATCTACTAACCTGACTTCTGAGTACACCATAGAAATAGCCGATGGTAGGACGATAACAGCAACACAAGTGTTTAAAAACTGTAAGATAGGCTTATCCGGACACACTTTCTGCATAGACCTTATTCCTGTCACACTAGGAAGCTTCGATGTAGTAGTCGGGATGGATTGGTTATCCCAGAACAGTGCTGAGATCGTTTGTAAGGAAAAGCTGATCAAGTTACCTATTTCAGACGATGAAATTCTTACAGTGGAAGGTGAAAAGGTGGGTGCGGTGGTCGGCATCAATCATATTTGAAGGCTCAGAAATGTCTCAGAAAAAGACACCTTGCCTTATTGGCACTTGTTACTGAAATGAAGGCGGATGAAAGGCGTATTGAAGATATTTCCGTTGTTAGAGACTTTCCTGAAGTATTTCCCGAAGACCTACCTGGCCTTCCTCCACACAGACAGGTGGAATTCCAGATTGAATTAGCACCTGGAGCAGCTCCGATCGCTCGGGCGCCGTACCATTTGGCACCGAACGAAATACAAGAGCTGTCTAAGCAATTGCAAGAATTGTTAGACAAGGGATTCATACGTCCCAGCTCTTCACCCTGGGGAGCTCCAGTGCTTTTCGTTAAAAAGAAAGATGGAACCTTCAGGATGTGTATTGACTACCACGAACTGAACAAGGTGACAATCAAGAATAGGTATCCACTTCCACGCATTGATGATTTGTTCGACCAGTTGCAAGGATCTAGCTACTATTCCAAGATTGACTTGAGATCAGGTTATCATCAGTTGAGGGTTCGAGAGGAAGACATCTCCAAGACTGCGTTTCGGACATGCTATGGGCACTACGAGTTCACCGTAATGCCTTTTGGGCTGACCAATGCCCCAGCAGTTTTCATGGACCTCATGAACCGTGTCTGCAAACCTTATTTGGATAAGTTTGTCATTGTCTTCATTGATGACATACTAATCTACTCTCGTAATAAGGAAGATCATGAGGGACATTTGAAGACCATACTGGAATTGCTGAGAGATGAACAGCTTTACGCGAAGTTCTCAAAATATGACTTCTGGATGCGTGAAGTGTAATTCCTTGGACATGTGGTGAATGAAAAGGGTATACATGTTGATCCTTCAAAGATTAAAGCAATCAAGGAATGGCCGGCACCAAAGACGCCTACTGAGGTGCCACAATTCCTTGGTTTGGCAGGCTATTACCGGAGGTTCATCGAAGGATTTTCAAAATTGGCGCAACCTTTGACTGCCCTAACTCATAAGGGAATAATTTATAAGTGGGGCAGCAAAGAGGAAACAGCGTTTCAGGCGCTTAAAGACAAACTCTGCAGCGCACCAATCCTAGCCTTACCAAAAGGAACAGATGACTTTGTTGTTTACTGTGATGCATCCATCCAAGGTTTGGGGTGTGTATTGATGCAACGTGACAAAGTCATAGCTTATGCATCTAGACAGCTCAAGGTGCATGAGAAGAACTACACAAAGCATGATCTGGAACTGGGAGCTGTAGTGTTTGCCTTGAAGATCTGGAGACACTACTTATATAGAACCAAGTGCATGATATATACAGATCATAAGAGCCTCCAGCACATATATGATCAGAAGGAACTGAATATGCGGCAACGACGATGGTTAGAATTACTCAATGATTATGACTGTGTGATCAAGTATCATCCGGGTAAGGCTAATGTGGTAGCCGATGCCCTTAGTCGTAAGGAAACCCTAAAGCCTCATCGGGTGCGTGCATTACAAATGACTATCCACTCTGACCTACCAGTGCAAATCAAAGCTGCTCAATCTGAGGCTTGAAGACGGAGAATCTCAAAGCAGAATCCATGTGAGGCATGGAGAAACAGTTGGAGCTTAAAGCTGATGAATCCGTTATTTTATGAAACGGATCTGGGTACCACAGTACGGGAATTTGCGAGAGCTGATAATGGATGAAGCTCATAAGCCACGTTACTCGATTCATCCAGGTTCAGACAAGATGTATCAGGACCTGAAAGAATTTTACTGGTGGCCGAAAATGAAAGCGGAGATAGCCAGATACGTAAGCAGATGCTTAACTTGTTCCAAGGTTAAGGTGGAATACCAGAGACCATCCGGTTTACTACAACAACCGGAAATTCCAGTGTGGAAATGGGAGCAGATCTCCATGGACTTCATCACGAAGTTCCCTAGGACTCCCAGCGGATGCGATACCATTTGGGTTATAGTAGATCGCTTAACAAAATCCGCACACTTTCTGGCAATCCGAGAGACTGATCGAATGGAGAAGCTGACACGTATCTATTTAAGGGAAATAGTCTCTCGGCATGGCGTGCCAATATCTATCATTTCTGATCGTGACGCTCGGTTCACTTCTCATTTCTGGCAATCATTACAACGATCATTGGGAACGCGGCTGGATATGAGTACCGCGTATCACCCGCAGACCGATGGTCAAAGTGAGCGTACGATCCCGACACTGGAAGACATGTTGCGTGCCTGTGTGATTGATTTTGGCAGCAGCTGGGAAACTCATTTACCATTGGTTGAGTTCTCCTATAATAACAGTTATCATACCTCGATCAAGGCAGCTCCATTTGAGGCATTGTATGGACGTAAGTGCCGATCTCCTATCTGTTGGGCAGAAGTAGGAGAAAGCCAACTTACAGGACCTGAACTTGTGCACGAAACGACTGAGAAGACCGTGCAAATTTGTAACCGAATGGCAGCAGCACGTGATCGACAAAAGAGTTACGCTGACAAGCGTCGTAAGCCATTGGAGTTTCAGGTTGGTGACAAAGTACTGCTGAAAGTCTCACCCTGGAAAGGTGTAACACACTTTGGAAAACGGGGGAAACTAAACCCTAGGTACGTGGGGCCGTTTGAGATTGTCAAACGGGTTGGCCCGGTGGCTTATCAACTGAACTTACCTGACGAACTCAGTGGAATACACAATGTGTTTCACGTGTCAAACCTAAGAAAGTGTCTTGCTGATGAATCACTGGTTGTTCTATTAGAACAGCTAGAAATCAATGAACAGCTTCGTTTCGTTGAAGAACCAGTAGAGATTATGGATCGAGAAGTCAAGACACTAAAGCGTAGCAAAATTCCCATTGTGCGCGTTAGATGGAACTCTAAGCGTGGCCCAGAATTCACCTGGGAACGCGAGGACCAAATGAAGAAGAAGTATCCAAAACTATTCAACCACCAGACTTCCACTTCTTAAGAAATTTAAGAAACCCAAGCGAGCTGAACACCCTTCTAATGTTGCTGTTAAACTTGACATTCGGTGTTATTGTATTCTAATTTTGGGACGAAAATTCCTTCAACAAGGGGATAATGTGCAACCCGAGTTTTCGGTTAATATTATTAAACTAACCTTCACCGCTATCACCAATTTAATCCATTTTACTATTATTTAAGAATAATAATAATAATAATACTAATAATAATAATAATAATAATAATAATAATAATAATAATAATATTAACAATATTAACAACTTAGAATTAAAGTGCAGGGGGTAATTTTTTAACTTTTAAAAACCTGATTTAAAAGCTTTCTGCATAAAATAATAGTACAAAACCCCAGGGACCAAATGTGTAATTTTTCTTTTCAAAACCCACCCCCCGCCCGTCACCCTTTCTTCACCGCGGGCCACCTCCGGCCATCTCCGGCGAGAGCCAAAACCCTCCAACAAACGCGGTTTTGATCCGAATAAAGTCCCCGACATATTTCCATGGATGAATCGATCGTGGACCAACATCCAATTTAAAAATTGGTAGTGCAATTACCACTAAACCCGACCATCCACCATTATCGCGCACTATGCTGTAAATTAATCGGAATAATCACGTATATAAGACCATATATCAGTCCCTAATCGAATGCACCATTCAAACCCATCTGAAACACAACTAAACTTCTCGAATTAAACACTATTTCATCACGACCCGCAACCTACTCGAACACCACTCTCCGGCCTTCCTAACTAGCAATTAACAGAGGGTTTTTGATCTTTAGCATCATTGAAAACTTCCTGTTCAAGGAATTGAATTATAATCACTAATTGGGCATAAATCGAACATCAAGTAGTCTTCTTCGTGGGTTAATCATCAAATCGACACCATTCTGGTAATTAAACACACCCACACGCTCGATTTTAAGTGGGGATTAAAAGCCCCATGAATGTTTTCGTAAACATAATCAAATCGAGGGTCAATTTGACCCAAATCAAATCTAGGGTTCATACGGGAATTGGGTTCGATTGTGTTTGTGTTTAAAGGATTTAAAACCCGGGTATTACCGCGGCCACGGCCTTTGGTTCACCGGTTCCCTGCCCATTATCCATCTCAGAGGTCCCGGGTTCGACCCCGGGCCACCTCATTTATTTTTTTAATAGCTTTCTAAGCTTTTAAAAATTACAAAAAAAAATACCTAAAAATTATAAAAATTATTTTATAAACACTGTTTATTTTTAAAACCACCAAATTAATTTACTGGAATTTATTTCCTAAAATATCTTAACATTATTTTTATTAATTTCAAAACAAATGATATAATCAAACTAACTTTTATAGATTTAAATATTGTTTATTTTATTAAAACATTACATGTTCAATAATACAATTGTATTATGTTCTTAATTTAACTTATTACTTATCATTTGTTTCAAATAATAGATCATAAATCTTTTGATCCAATGATATTTTAACCTTTATATTTAAATTGTTTTCTTTTAAGATAATTAAATGAATAGTCTTTTTAATTGAATCAAAACATAATTGATTACGTTAAAAACTTATTACTTATAAAAACCCCAAATACTTATCGAAACCCTAGTTCGCGTATAATCGTTAAACCTTATTAATAACCTAAATCTTAAAATGTATATATACATGTTTAGGTACCTCGTGAAGGCGTTCGTTGGAACGACGATTATCATCCTATTTAATCATCTTATATACATACTTACACGCCAAGTGAGTTTACAGCTCAATTTTACTTTGTACTATTTTTGGGGGAGAGAAACATGCTGTTTTCATAAACGTTACATTACATTGGGTTTTGTGATACTGCATATACATGATACTATGTTTGTATACTTTGCCCTTCGGACCGTTAATACGCAAGTAGCGAGGTGATTGTTAGTAGTACTACTGGGATTGACATACCCCGCCCGGGCTAGTCGCGCTAGCTGGTCAAACGGGTGAACGGTTATCCTGTTTTACTGTGTTGTGGTGTGGGATCCACAGCAGGGGCCTACTTTATTATTTGATTGCATGTCAGCTCGGTCGCGACTTCGTACACATAGTGATCATTATGGACTAGCTACCCATGATATGCTTTGATTTCAAAATCCGGGAACTTCATTACTGATACTTACTAATTTCTGATAAACCTGTGAACTCACCAGTCTTGTACTGACTTTTGCATGTTTTCTCTCAGGACATTGATGTGGCATGGTTAGGAACACTGCATCCATTGCATGTCATTTGGCGTTCATTTTTTAAAATGATTTCATGGCTTAATTATTTATACTTTATTTAAATGATTTCATGGCGCTTAATTATTTATACTTTATTTAAATTGTTTTGGGCATTTGTTGCGCAGTTTATCACTTGTTTAACATTTCCCGATTTCGCTTCCGCAATAGTCAAATATATTTGGTTTGTTTCATTAAAATTAATCAACTTATATGATTTGTAATTATCGAATCGTTTGGTGTAACTGATGCTTATCTGAGATCCTGGTTATGTCACACGCCTGACGGTAAAATCCCGTACGTGGAAAATGAGGGTGTGACACAATGATTGGAATACAACATTTAGATGCTTATAGTAGTAGAAAGCTAACATTCTAGTGGTTGTATGTAGTAAAAATAGAATTTCATATTAGCTATTTTTTGTTTGAACTTAGTTTATTTAACCCGTTTTAGATAAAAACATGCTCAAATAACTTGAAAGTATCATATCCAGCAAACCTATAATAAGTTAGATTATGCTTCGATGATATGAATTTTATGGGCATCCTAGTTGACGATTCCAGCCTGGTTAATGATTCCACTAAAAATGAAAACAACTTTCTTAGCAGACTTAAAGGGTGCAATGATATCGATGTCAGGGTGAAATGCAACGAATAAATTCAGAAACCTTGTAAGGGTTTGAAAATACTATTTGCTCAGCGAGCAGCATAACTCCAAATTTGCATGAAATCCATCCACTGCACAAACTGTTTTAAGGTCAGCAAATATCTACTTGTATTAAAATACCCGGGACACTAGTTTCAAAGTTTAAAATACAAGGATAATCTTGCATTCACCCACACTTTTGTGTTGTGTGGTTATAAGATAAAGAAGAGATGTGTAAAAGATTGTGTTAGCCATAAGCTCTGCCATGTGTTACCTACTTTATGATGCTAATAAAATTAATAAAAGTAGTGATAATATGATCCAAAGAGAAGAAATGAACAACATAAAATGAAATTGGAAAACCAGATAACATAAATAAGCTTTCAAACAGACACATATCACCAAATAGAGTGATGTTCTATGAACTCACCTTAGAAAGAAGCAGATTAATGAGTAACAGCGGTCTAAGCGGCTTTCAACACAGGTATTTTTTAAGGTCTGTTGTCCATTATTGTTGTTGACCGAACTCATAACATCCATGTTGTCCATTATTGTTGTTGACCGAACTCATAACATCCACCAATGGCAACTGCAACACACCATTAAGAAATAACAAGATTGAAAACCAAATTTGATGAACCTATCGAAATCAATTTTAGAAAGCAAAATGCTTCCCAATCGCGATATCACTAAAACAAATTCAAGCTCCTGCCTTGCTACTTATCATTAATGGGGTTGCAACTTTAATTATATTTTTGGTTCCGATATAATTAATGGTAATAACGTTTTCAACATGTTCAACAAAATTCTCTAAAGCAATATTATGATTAGATACTACCTATGAACAAAATGCAAAAATAAAAAAACACTGTTGAAGTCATTCCTATAAGTAAAAGAAGTTACTTTATTGGAATTAAAGTGTTGAATGTTATGAAAAATTCCTGACAAATATTGTTTATACTTCATAAGCTTTAGAAATATAAGTTTACCATTATAGGATAATAACTAGGTTTTGACGCGCGCGTTGCCGCGCGTACACGAGTTTTAATGTAATCCTAAATCAAAATCAAAATGAAGGTTCAAAACCACAAAATCAGTAAAATACACAAAGTAAAACACACCAAAACCCCAAATCCATAACAACCAGAACATGCAGAACCCAAAAACTAAATCAAAGCCCAACACCATACACAAAACAAACGAAAATCAAAGCCGTAAGAAAGCGACACAGTCCAAATAGAAAACTGACAAAAATTAAAGCCCCAGAAAGAGCAAACAAAAAAAAAACCAAACCTTAATAGCGAGAATCGTCAGGGTAGCGATAACGAAAGAAAGAAAGCAGGAACCCGGAGAAAGACAACGTCAACGAACCCTACAAATAAAAAACACATGTCCAGATACAAAAAATCCCATCCCAAAATCTCGAACCCACACACAAAACAAACCATATTAAAACACAAACAAAAAAAAGAAAAAAAAATAAAAACACAAACAAAATAAACAAAAGAAAATTTTAAACACAAAAAAAAAGAAAAGAAAAAAGGAAAAATATACCACCGACCAAACCTTTTAATTAGAATAGTAATTCCCAGTTGCTCCATCTCATCATTGTAAAATTACAACCACCATATATAATAGATATTGTATGACATCTCAAACCTTGAAATTAGACAAAAGACACTAACTCATGAATTACACTCCAATAAATATGATATTTTAAATATCTTTGAAGTTGAGAGTGATGTTTAAATCACATGCTTCTAACAAACTAATGGTAAAAAAATAATACCTTATGATTAAGATACATGATCTATTTTGCTTTCTCTAACCATCAATGCATCTAGCCCATGAAACTTGTTCAGGCAACCCTGTAAAATAAAATAGATATGATGTGTATCATATTAGCAAACTTAACAAAAGGTTAAAGAAATCATTTTCTTACGGTTTCAATCACGCAAAAGGATATTCATTCTTGACTCTCTTATAGCACCATTTATTCATAACACTTACAGTGACATTTTATCAAATAAGTGAGATGCATACATCCAATACCTTGAACATAAAGCAGTTGCACAAAAGCATTCAATTTACCAAAGCGTAAAACATTCAAATTAACAATATGATAATAAATTAAATGCAATAAACCAAGAATAGCATAGTTAAACTTACTGGTGCTGGATTATCATTTCTTTCAAAACCCTAATTTCTCTTAATTTAAACCCATCACCTTCATTGTAGCCCTAAGAAGACCTAAAAGTACTTTTTTGTTACCCAAATCGGTTGGTTAAAACTGATCAGATGTACTGAATAAAGTTACTACTCAAAAATGAAAATTGAGAGTGAGATTACCCTTTTTGTAGTGATTAAGCTTGATGTTGTTGATTTGATGTTAATAGCCGAATCCAATGGTACAATCGATTTAAAATATGTTGTTGCTTCGATTAAACCTGATGTTGTAGCTAAAATCGATTGCTCCAAATCAAATTGAGAGAGACATCACATAGCTTGAGAAACAAAGATGAGGACTGAGAAATCAAACCTTGATATCTTTTTCTGATGGCGGTGTTGGGACCACATAGTAAAATTGGCTTATCATTGTAATAAACTTTGGTATATTGAGTTAAGATCAGAAGCCCTAAACAAAGACGGTGGTTTAGAAAATCAAATTTGTGACCAAAAGCACTAATCAGAAACCTAAACAAAGTGACGATGCACATAATTCTCCACTTAAGCAACTGCAAATGAATGATTTAAGCTACATAATAAAGAAAGTAACCTGAAATGAAATCAGGGGCTGATGTGAATGGAGTTCTAGAAAATATGATGCCGCCGAGTTTAATCGGAACAACAGTGCAGGAATGTGAAGGTAACCGGTGAATGGTGGGGGCAACATAGCGGAAGGTGGGCTTGGCGCTATCGATCTTCAGCAACTTTCATATGAAGAACTGATGTGTAGAAACAAATCGCTGATATTTGTCTATATATAAAGTTGTCTGAAGTGGAGGTCATGTGACCGGCCGACGTGGGGAGGAAAAAAAGGGAAGGAGAACCGTCGATTGTATAGCAACTGCTTGTAACCTCTCTGTAACATTGGTGAAGAGGTGAGCGTGTACAATCTGTGTGCTTGATTACAGAATTCCACAGTAACCACATTCAACTGCCGAGAACTACTTCTTAACGGTCATAACTGACCAATTTAAATGGTCAGGATTTGATTTTAGACACTTTAAACGGTTCAGATTAATTTTATCAGCGGTTACACTCAACACTGGTAATATAATATATAATATGAGTGATTATGCGTCTATTTAGACTTTAGAGCTCTCGCATTTGAGGCAAGTGATGCACATTAGATCCCTAGGCCTCACATTTGTTTTTTTTATTAAACAAAGCAAATTGAATAGTCTTCATTTTAACCCGTAAAATATTAAATGCAAAACTAAACATAAACTTTAAATCATATTATTCTATATAAAAAAGCCGTGGTTAACTTTTATTTGTGGTTATAACACTGATCTAATATTTTTATTACATTCAAGTTACATATACTATTAAAATCTCCTTCAACACGTAGGTTCGTGATAACATTTCAAGTTTTTTTTTTTTATAGTTTTACCCTCTACTCCACCACGCTAAAGTTAATAAGTAACCAAACTTTGATTTTGAAATACTAAATCCAACTAAAATATCGCCAGAGTGGACTCTCATTCTTTATCGTGTAGGTGGGCTATGAGCCTCTACTTCAACTTGGGCTTAAGCCCATTGTTTCAAGTTGAAAATGGCTATAAATTACAGAAGCCTAAGCACCTACGTTTAGAGGTGCACACCAAACCCGGTTCCCCGACCCGAACCGAAGACCCGAACCGGACCCGACCCGGTTTGAACCCGGAATTACCCCAAACCGGTTCCAACCCGAAAAAACCCACCGGTTCGGGACCGGTTTTGATTTTTTTCACCCAATCCGGTTTGGAACCGATTTTGATCCAACCCGGTTTGGAAACCGGTTCAAAAAACCCGGTTCCGACCCGGTTCGAACCGTTTTTTTTTTTACCGTTAAAAACGGCTATATAGCCGTTGGGAGCTATTTTGTGACCGTTTTTTCCACATTTTTTGGACCATTTTGCCCTTATATGATAGTATAAATAGGTAGTGGGTGTAATGGTTTAGTCACAACACTCAAAACTTCAAAAACGCTAAAAAACGTGCTTAAAAACGCAAAAACGCTCCTCACTCTCAACTTTCTATTCTCTCAATCTCTTGAATTATGGCTTCTGAATCTTCGGTTCCAACCGGTGGATCCTCAAGTGCCGCTACCGTTGTTAGAATTCTTTCAACAACGAGAAACCAAGAGATTTGGTGCAATTTCGACTTATGCGAAATGTCGAATGGTCAACATAAAGCTCGATGCAAGGCTTGTGGTTCGTTTTTCAAGTCGGATTCAAACTCAACTTTGAGAAATCATATGACCAAATGGTGCAAGTCTTTGAAAAGTACACCGAGTCAAGGGCAAACATCAATCGGAAACGATGGTGGTTTATGGAACTTCAACGTAGATATGGTTCGAAATAGAATGAAAAAGTTTGTAATTCAAGAAGGATTACTGTTCGATCACTTCGACAACCCTCGGTTAACAAAATTGATTCAAGAAACTCTTCAACCACGCTACACTCACGTAAGTCGCACCACTCTTAGACGTGATTGTTTAAATCTTTGGAAACAAGCAAAAAATGATTTAAAGGTTTTATTTGAAAATTTACAAACCGGTATGAACTTAACTACCGACGTTTGGTCCGCCCCACACGGTTTACCGGAATCGTACCTTTGCGTCACGGCCCATTGGATAGATCCAAGTTCGTGGCAAATGATGAAACGTACGACTGCGTTTGAATTATTTGGATATCCGCATACCGGTGATAACCTATTTTAAATTTTAGACTATGTAATCAAAACATATAAATTAGAAAACAAAATTTTTTCAATGTCATTTGATAACGCCTCGAACAACACATCCGCCGTTGAAAAATTAAAAATAAATATAAACCGGTTTGTGACGGCGTATTTTTTCATTCAAGATGTGTTGCACATATTATTATTTAGTTGTGCAAGATGGTCTTGGCGTTCCTGAAGTTAAAGATTTTAAAACGTCTTTCAAAAATATGTTACGTGACGTTCCTGAAATGAAAACAGTAAACGTCAGAGGGGTAACACCCCAAGTAGCGAACTCGGGAGGTATATGGGAACCGATTTTTTAGCCACTATGTCTCCCGATGAATTTTTGAAATTTGATATTCTGACATGGTGGAAAGGAAAGGAATCACAATTTTCGGTCCTAGCCGCCATGGCACGTGATTTACTAACCGTCCAAGCTTCCACGGTAGCTTCGGAGTCTGCATTTTCTGTTAGTGGCAGAGTTTTATCAATTAGAAGAACAAGGTTAACTCCAACATCGCTAGAGATGTGTATTTGTTTAAAAGACCACTTAGATGCGGCCGAACAAAGACAACACATATCAAACCTTGAAGAAGAAACACCGATTGAAGAAGAAATACACGAGCACGAGGTACAAACCGGACGATCCTCACCGCTATTCGACGAAGAACTCGCATATGATTTGTCTCAACACATTGGCACACAAACCGACGAAGACAATTAAATTAGAAAAACTTGTATTCGTAATATGGATATTTTATTTTCTTTGGTTTAATTTTAATGTAATTTTTATTGTTTATTTTTCGTAATGAATTAATTGTTTACTTTTATAAATTAATGTAATTTTTATTGTTTTCTTTAGAAAAACTCGCTTATGATTTTTATTCGTATTAATTGTTTACTTATTAAAATGAAAATAAAAACGCGTACAATCGTATTAATGAAAATCTTAAAAATAAAGTACATACTATTGTGTTTAATTAATCTACTCTAATATTTTTTAATTAATCAAAATTTGTAACTAATTTGTATATATAATTTAAATAGTAGGTAAAAGAAAAAAAAAAAACCGGGTTTTCCAAACCGGTTCTGAAACCCGACCCGGTTCGGTTCCAACCCGGACCGGTTCCAACCGGGTTGGGTTTTCCGGGCTTGAAAACCGGTTCCGACCCGAACCGGTTCTTGGTCAAAAACCGGTCTTGAAAAAGTTGACCGAACCCGAACCGGGTCCAACCCGACCCAGGCTTCAAAAAAACCGGTTTGTGCACCTCTACCTACGTTCATTTACTCTACTATAATCCAGCTACAAGAATACTTGATTTGATGGATAATACAGGATAAAAGTAATTTAGCAATTTAGCGTATTACAAAACGGGAATATTATATTAGACTTTAGATAGCGAGTTGAATTTAAAAAAATTTGGTAAATTTTAGTTAGGATTAACAATGTCTTGTTTTTTAAAGTTTTGTACTACGTTTTTTTAAAGTTTTTAGATAACTAAGCCTGACAACATAGATGGGCTGGATCACGAAAAACGAATTCCGGGCAAAACAGATTCGGGTCAATATTTTGGTTTTGAAATACCATCAATTTTGATTCGAGTAAAAACAAGTTATGAGATGAATTTGGATTAAACTAAGATGTTTAATAAAAATCTAAATGGGTTTTCACGTTGCGTAGCTTTTAAGGCAACTAGTGGCAGTGGTGTAGGTGACGATGTCAGTGTATTGGTGATAGAGATGACAACGAGACAGTGCCAGCAGCCTTTAACAAGTATTTTAGTCGACCTAAATTAACATGTTATATAAATTGAGTCCATCTAATAAGTTTTTTTTAACGAGTAACAAATAATTTTTAAGCCCGATCACCTGGGTAAATCCATTGACGAAAGACCACTCACGCCCGCGAACACAGACAACGTTGGTGACCCGGCTCGCCCACCATTCCAAGAGAAACCCCTCACCCAAAGACTCACTGTGGTAAAACCCTTGGCCAACTTGGAACATATTGCAGCTAGTGAGACTCCAAACCATAACTTTCATTTTGAAAAGTCATAGGATGTCTCATCCTAAATTCGTTGATCTAGGACTCATTGACCCACCTAATAAGCTATATGTATTTTTTTTATATCAAGATCATTTCATTTTTTAAAGAAAAAGTGGGATGATAGTCACCACATTAATTAAAGTGAAAATACTGTTTGGGTTATTTTCTCATTACGAACAAAGAAGGGATAGATCCCTATTTATACAAGAGATGGAGAGACTAATCTAGAGGATCTAGAAGCATCCTCCTAACGACCATGAACTGATTCTAACAACTATATTAACCACCATATAACAACTTCAACTACTCCTTAACTAATCTCTCTAATATCTCTAATATGCCCCCTCAAGCTGAACGGGGAGTAGAAACGTGAAGCTTGGATCGAAAAACACCAAAGCGAGAAGAAGACAAGCCTTTGGTCAACACATCAGCAAGCTGTAACTGAGTAGGAATGTATCGAACAGTAAGCTCACGAGATAATACCATATCACAAATAAAGTGTAAATCAATCTCAATATGTTTTGTACGCTGATGAAACACAGGATTGACTGCAAGATATGTAGCACCAATATTATCACACCAAAGTGTAGGCGAACTAGAAGAAATATGTAGTTCGCGTAATAGAGACATAATCCACCGTATCTCTGCAGCAGTATGAGCAAGGGAACGATACTCAGCCTCAGTGCTAGAGCGAGCAACAGTGTGTTGTTTCTTGGAACTCCAACTAATCAGGTTAGGACCAAGAAAAACACAAAAAACCAGTAGTCGAGCGACGATCATCAGGGCAACCAGCCCAATCCGCATCAGAATACCCATGAACATCGTAACATAAGGAACGATGAATAACCAATCCATGAGAGATAGTACCTCGAAGATAACGTAAAATGCGCTTGACAGCGGCCCAGTGACGATCAGTAGGAGTCTGAAGAAACTGAGAAACCTTACTGACCGCATATGCAATCTCAGGGCGAGTCAAGACTAAATACTATAAAGCACCCACAGTACGACGATAAAGAGATGGATCAGCTAGTGGAACACCAGAATAGCGAGATAACTGTCTGCCAGTAGCAACCGGAGTAGATAAAGGTTTACACTGAGCAAGTCCCGTACGCTGTAACAGATCAAGTAAATATCTCTGCTGAGACAAGTGTAAACAATCATCACTGAATGTGGCCTGAACTCCCAAGAAGTAGGATAATGTGCCTAAATCCTTGAGAGCAAACTAAGAGTGTAATCGAGCAATCAGTGAAGTAACAAACTCAGAAGAACTCCCAGTAATAATAATGTCATCCAGATATACCAAGACATAACAAAGACAGTCACGCTGCTGATAAACAAATAATGATGAGTCTGATATGCACTGAGTAAAACCACTAGTAAGTAGTGCAGAGGAGAGCTTGGAAAACCAAGCTCGAGGTGCCTGTTTAAGGCCATAAAGAGCCTTCCGAAGAAGACAAACATCATGAGGCCGAGCAGGGTCAACAAAGCCAGAGGGTTGAGACATATAAACAGTCTCAGATAAATCCCCATGAAGAAAGGCATTGTTGACATCCACCTGCCGAATAGTCCACCCACGAGAGAATGCAACAGATACTACAAGACGAATAGTGGTGGGTTTAACCACAGGACTAAAAGTCTCAGTATAGTCAATCACCTCTGTCTGATGAAAGCCCTTAGCAACAAGACGGGCTTTGAAACGACTGACAGAACCATCAGGATTACGCTTAATCCTGTAAACCCACTTACAACCAACAATGTTGGCAGAAGCAGGAGGTGAAACAAGATCCCATGTGTGATTGGTACGTAATGCATTCATTTCAGTACGCATTGCATCCCACCACACAGAGTGATGCTGAGCCTGGGAGAAAGAAGAGGGCTCAGTAGTAGGAGAAGTAGTAGCATGAAACAGGACATGATCAGGGAACTGTCTAGGCTGGCGAGTATGATCACGAGAACGAGTGACCATAGGATGAGAAGGAGGAGGAGGAGATGGAGGAGGAGGTGATAGAGATGAAGAAGGTGGAGGAGAAGAAGATGAAGGAGAAGCTACTGAAGAATCAAAAGGAGGAGAGGGAGGAGGAATCAGAAAAATAGGAAGAGAACCAGAAGAATGAGAAACAGAAGACTGGGGAGATCCAGGAATCTCAAATACAGTCTCATGAAAAAGAACATGTCGAGAAGTGATAGTACGAGAGGTACATGGATCATAGCAAAGATAACCGCTATGACTAGGAGCATAGCCAAGAAAGATACAGGGAGTAGATTTGGGTGAAAGTTTATCCTCTCGTGTGTCACCAAGAAAAGGATAACACAAACACCCAAAAAGTACGAAGAATAGAATAATCAGGTCTAGAGCCAAAAAGAATCTCATAGGGAGAAGAATAGTGAAGAACCGGCGTAGGGAGCCGATTAATGAGAAAAGCTGCGGTGGCATATGCATCATACCAAAATTTCTTTGGTAGATGAGCATGAAAAAGTAAAGCACGAGCAACCTCAGACAGATGTCGATTCTTCCGCTCAGCCACCCCAATTTGTTGAGGAGTGTAAGGACAAGAAATCCGATAAGCAATACCCGACTCAGCTAAATATGTAGCCATGTCACCACGAGTCAGCTCAGGAGCACCATCACACTGGAGATGCTTGATGGTGCATGAGAACAAATTTTCAACCAAAGGTCGAAAAAGGCGAAAAGCATCAACTGCCTGAGAACGTCTGGTCAACGGATACATCCATGTAAAACGACTAAAATCATCAATGAATGTAATGAAATAACGATAACCAGATCTAGAGTTAACAGGAGAAGGCCCCCAAATATCACAGTGAATCACATGTAAAGGAACAATAGAATAAGATACAGTAGAATGAAAAGGTAAACGACTAGATTTTGATATATTGCATGAATTACAAGGTTTATTCAAAGATTTGGAAGACAAAGAAAGTAAAGAAAGCCTAGACAGCACAGGATCAGAAGGATGCCCCAGCCGAGTATGCCAAAGCTCCCGAGAAGTGGAGAAATCAGCAGTGAGAGAGTAAAGCTTGTGAGGACTAGCTCGCATGTGGTGGAGGAGCCGCCCTGTGTGAGTCTGTACAGATAAACCGAAACATGAGAATAAGACAGAAATAGGATGATCAATTACAAGCTGTGTGATCGAGAGAAGGTTCTTGGCAAGACCAGGAACCAAAAGAACATTACGAAGTAATAGAACACAGTGCGATAAACGTAAATAAGAATATCCAATGTGTGAAATGATAAAAGATGTACCATCACCAACAGTAACACGTTCAGACCCTGTGTAAGGAACAGTCCCAAACACAATAGTAGGATCCGAAGTCATATGAGCAGTGGCTCCAGAATCAGGAATCCATGATGGAGGAGGGCCCCCAAAAAATGCTGGACCAAAGCCATGTGAGCCGGATCCATGGGAAACAGATCCAGATCCATGTGAGACAAAAGAGGGGCTCGATCCATGAACACCAAATTCGTGCCCTAGATCTGATATAATACCATCACTTGAGTATCTTCCATGGCCACCAGAATCAGATCCACGATTACCGAAAGAATGATCAACAGCCGCAACATTAGCTACAAATCAGTGAGAAGGTTGCTGCCATCGATGACCACCGCGACCACCACCAGTACGACCGCGACCACCACCAGTGCGACCGCCACGCCAATTTCCACCATTGTTGTTTGAAGCTCGAGATGAATCTGTGGTGCTATAAAGAAAATAACACGATGAAGCTTTATGACCCAAATCTGACAAATAACATTCTTTGAAGCATCGATATGTGGCGGATTTAAGGTGGAAGCAGCCATGGCAGCAATAATCGGTTGATTATTTGACTGTCTCTGTTTCAAACGAGCTTCATAGGTAAGTAATTTGGATCTGAGTCGAGAATAAGTAAGAGTCTTATCTTGATTTTCGATGTTCATAACAAAATTTTCATAATGAACATTGAGTCCTTGAAGAATCTGTAAAACAAGAAGATCATCAGTGATTGGATCACCAATAGCATTCAGTGAATCTACTATTTCCTTTGCTTCATTTAGAAACACAACAATTGACTTTGATTCTTGTTTAAGCAGATGAAATTGTGTGCGAAGCTGTGACTGCTTTGCAAAAACAGTCTGAACGAAGGAATCTTCGATTGCTTTCCAGAGTGACGCAGCAGTCTTCGAATTGCGAGCAATATAAAGAACGGATGGAGATAATATTGCAGTAATCAAGGCTTGAACGTATCCATCACTTTTCCCAAAGTTCTTTGTTAATGATTGTAGCATCAAAAGCTTGTAGAAAACTCATCAAGCCGAAATTTTTCAGAATAGTTACAATCTGATGCTTCCAATTGAGGTAATTACTATCATCTAACTTGATTGATAGAAAATTTACTATATTTGGAAGTGAATTTGTGGAATTTGTTGTTGTAGGAATTGTTTCAGAAGAGGAAGACGAAGTAGAAGAATTCATTGAAGGAATGAAGAGAAAGAATGGAGGTAAGATTCAGAGGAAGAAGAAGGAACTGAAATCTCAGAGCTGAAGCTCTGATACCATAAAGTGAAAGTACTGTTTGGATTATTTTCTCATTACAAACAAAGGAGGGATAGATTCCTATTTATACAAGAGATAGAGAGACTAATCTAGAGGATCTAGAAGCATCCTCCTAACGACCATGAACTGATTCTAACAACTATATTAACCACCATATAACAACTTCAACTACTCCTTAACTAATCTCTCTAATATCTCTAATAATAATAACTAAAATGTTATATATGATAGGGTGAAAGGAGTTGATCTTTTTCAGATCTCAAAACCTTATGCTCTCTCGCATTCATTTAGAAACCGTATAAGCTTTTCTCCATCCCTAGCATTGCGGCATACCATTCATAGCGTGTGCCTCAGCATGGCGCGGTGCTCGCACATGAAACGCAATGTCGCACAGGTGGAGGCCACGACAATAGATGAAACACAACGTTTGTGTGCCGATGAATAAAATGTGATCAGTACGATCCATAACCTAAGGTTAGGAAGACTGTAATTTACAACCCTGACTATTTTTCAGTTAATTAATTTATTGTAATATAAACTAATAACAGATAATACTAATCTACATAAAAAATAAAAACGCCTTTTTCAAATTTATCATAACGTTTAATTAACGAAACAATACATGCGTAAATAACTAGGATTAAATGCGTTCTTAGTTACATAACTACATACTTTTGGTAACCCCCAACTCCCTACCACTCTTTCCTCACTTATAGAAAATATATTTTAAAATTTAACACATGACTTATAACATGATATATCGGCCTTTAATGTTGTCAAAAGGTCACGTTAATTTAAGACTCGTCTTAAACAAACCTAACTATCTATACCTATAGAATAGCTATGGTAATTTGTAACTTGAAATGAGGTAGGGGTGGTTTCGGTGGCATGGTCATTTGTTGTTAGAGTGATAATGTTCCCCTTAAAGTCAATGGTTGAGCCTGTGTCGATGCTAATTTATTGTTACAGAATTAGAAGCATGTTAGATAAGTATATAAATTTCTGTTAAAAGAAAATTATAACGAATAAGAGATCTTTGTAGCGTGCACTACATGTACTTGGTTTCAGCCCAATTGGTGAATCAAATGCGTGTCATCCTCGATTCTTTATGGGTTAGGTCACACGGCAATTTCCCAATATTAATTCACTTTGGTCACGAATGTTCCACTTTTTCTTGAAAAAGAGAATTAGTGACGTAAATGATTTGAGGTGTAAACAACAAAATACTATACTTATGCATGCTTTGTTGATGAACTTGTTGCGGGAAAGTAAATCACTTTTTATAATAGCAACAACAATAATAGTAACAACAAAAATACACTTCTTATCCGTAGATGACACACTAGTACAAATCGTATATAAAACTGAATGGAAATAAATATTTTCATATATATATAATGTTAACCTTGAAGACATATTATTGTAGTTTTTTTTACTCGTGTCTTGAAAAACGTCAAGGTTTCAACATTGTGCTTGATTGCAACAATGAACAAATGATTGACGGTTATGTGTGAGGATTCGGATTTTTAAAATAGATTTCATGTCTCCCCTAAAAGAACTTTGTCTCTTAGAGAACATAGCCAAAGTTGTATGTACTACCAAAAAAGAGAAGGTTGCATCGGGTTAATGCGTTTTGTGATTGTAAAAGGAAAAAGGGAGTCGGTAAAGATGGAAGAATTACTAGAAAGTAATGCTCCCTATTTTTCTTATGTGATTAATAGTAAAACTATGTTTCTATTCTTACAAAATGAACCTATAATAGGCCTCAAGTCGGGAAACCTCTCGGTTGACCTTATAAAGCAACCTAGTTCAATAAACTAGAAAAAATAAACCGTTCGTAATGGAAACATTCATTTATAATGAAGCAGATATAATTCGCGTACTTAACCATAAACGTTCAATTGAAATTCTTAAAACAATGAAACAAATGGGAATGCCAGGAGTTGATACTAGGTAGCCTCTTATTCCATGTCAAAGTCCGAAGCTCTTCTATAAACGTACACTTGTCAATCTAACATGCAAACTAAAAATAAACATAATCGAGTGAGCTCTGGTTTTGAGAAAAACATCAATATATAATTTGTGAACCACAATCAATTAAACTTTGTACGTAACTCACAACCATAGCTCAAATAATCCACATGGCACATAACATTTGAACATATCAAGTTATACATATAACAAAAAACTACTTCCAATTATACATGTATAATTTTTTCCTTTTGCTACACCTCTACAAAATGCATGAACTAGCATCATAGTGCTAAATCTTAAAGACCATAAGGTGAGAGGGTTACGACCCTTAACCCATAATCCGGTGAGTCACTAATACATGCCACGTGCAGGGTGCTCCAGTGAAACCGTCACGATCTTACGAACAGTAAAGACCGTCATTACGGTCCATAAGATTGTCTTTGTCATGCTTAGTACGTTGCACCTCCGTAAGATTCCTTTGCCACTAAGTTACAGGCCATAAGGTCAGGGGCGGAACTAGGCTTTCGGGAACGGGGTCAAGTGACCCCATTGATTTTTGAACCCGTAGTGTAACGTATAATACTGAATTTTTTAGTGAACCCATAGTTTTACAGAGGGTGAACCCATTAGTATATTAAAATTAGTAACATAACACAAAACTGCTTCCTAGTTCGCTGGTAATTTGCGCGGCGCGCGCGACTCCCGCTGCAAGTGGTCGCGAGTTCGAGTCTTCCTCCCAGCAGTTTTTATTTTTTTCCCCTTCTAAATTTACCTAAAATTACTAAACTGCCCTTCTTCTAAAATAAAACCCTAACCCTTAATTTTTCCCTCCAAGTCCCATCCGGCCATCCCCAATTCCCCTCTCCATCGACTGCGCAAGCTGCGGCTGCCCCACCCCGCCACCCGGCCACCCCTCCCTGCGGGCTGCGACCCCAATCGGCCCATGCTGGCCTGCTCGGCTGCTTGGTTGCTTGGCTGTGACCCCTAATCGGCCCCTCTCCATCGACTGCCCAGCTGCGGTCACCCCCCAATCGGCCCCTCATCCATCAATCACCATTGTCCATTAATTCTTCAAAAGGTTAGTTTCTTTATGGTTTATTTAAAGTTCAAATTCTTTAAGTTTATTTTGCTTAATTGTTTGTTGTTAGACATAACTTAACTTGTTTGTTGTTAGCCTTTAGAATTTAGAAACTTATTTGTTGTTAGACTTTAGAATTTAGAAACTTTTAAGTTTATATGATATTAGGTTTATCACAATTTGGGTATGAATGTATGATACTAGTAATTTAGGTTTATCACAATTTGGGTATGATATTAGTAATTTAGTTTATATAATATACTTTATGTGATATAATTTGGGTATTTTATCATATTAGTAATTTAGTTTATCACAATTTGTATAAATTAGGGACATGGACCGCTTTGTTGTGAAAAGGAAACCATCGAATGTTGCTTCTTCATCTAGTACTAGTATTCCAGCAAGAATTGATTTAGATAATCTTCCATGGGATCCTTCTGAACGAAAGCCAATCTCATCATATCACCCTAATCAAAAAGATGAAATTAGAAGAGCATACTTGCTTAGAGGTCCATGTCAATCTATTGGGCATGAGTTTCCACTTGTATGTAATTTAATTACATTCCGAACCGAACCGACCCGACCCGACCCGACCAAAAAATTTTTATATTATCTTGTTACAAAACGAGTCACCGAAAAATAGTGACCCCACTAGGAAAAATTCCTGGTTCCGCCACTGCATAAGGTACTGGTGTTATGGTTTATAGGACCAAAGTATATAACTTTTCCTTCTTATTTTTCTCAAATAAAAATATGGGGTATCATATACAAGTTCATTTTATACTCAATTTAAAAATTTTCATGTTCATTAATAATGTATAAACGAGACTTAAATGACAAAGTTAATACGCATTGTAACTTGTAGCAACACTGAGCCATGTGCAAGAGATGTAATGTGTGTGCTTAAAGCGTTAAATCGCTGATTCGCGTCGTGTGATTGGTTAAATAAACTTAAAAGTGTGTTTAATCACCCTAATTGTAAAGGTAAGAACAGTGTCGAATCCATAGGAAATCACTAGAAAATGCTAATAATAATTAAACGAAAAACATTAAACATTGAAAAGAAGACCGCTTGATTGATTGATTTAAGTAATTATAAAATTAATAAAAATTAAAGTTTAGGTTCTTAACAATCTTGTGACAAAAGCAACTCACTTCGCGATTTCAGTTTGGCAAAATCATGTCTCCTTAATAGCACCTATTCAGAGGTTATTAATTAAACGTATTGAGAAGTTATTAACGATAACCATATGCTTGATCAGACCTAATTGATAATTATGGATCAAATCTTAATGGACTTCGCTGACACAATCATCAGTTCAAGTTATGTAACCCTAATTCTAAGAATTAAACACATAATGATTAAAGGAAATCAAGGTTATATGAAACTACAATTAGGCTTAAACATCGAATTGTTTAATTTATCAAATCACATATTTAATCTAGTATAACTTAAAAGGTTCAAGATCCAATCTCAAAATTAGGTTACAAATTAAGAAAGACAAAAACTTGCATAAACACGTCCTCTAAAGTCAATCATAAATGGATTAGCCTTGCATCATCATTAATTCTTTAAAACACATGAGATTGAGCATGTAAATTTTGATGATCTTTATGTTGAAAAGCCTTGGAATGATAAAAGATGTTAAATTTTTTGCCCAGAATGTTATGGTAGAAGGTGTTTTTTTTCTACAGTTAATATCCTTCTAAAGCCCCTCAAATTAGATGAAATCCGTCAAAACATGGTGCCTAGCGTCGTGGCACCCTAGTGCTAGTTGGGCTGAAACTTGCTGATTAACGGTGGCTCTAACGATTTTTCTAATGACATGGCGGTGGCGTCGATGGCGCCTAGAATGGCGTTGGTGGTGCCACCATTGCTGAAACTTTTAATTTTTTAAGAGCTTTCTGTTGATAGGTCATGGATCCCGTGTCACACCCACGCTTATAGTGGAAACACAAGGATGTAACGAATGTGATCGTCATAATACATTGATATTAATAGAGATGCATTAATGATGAACAACTAACGTGTCATAACGTCACCCAACACAAATGGAGACTTGTGTCGCAATTAGTCAGTTCCACGACAAACATAGTCAAACAAGTATAATAATTTTGAATCCCACAACCTCTAGGAACAAGTAAAGGTAAACATGTCCAACTAGGATAACTTAAAGTAAAACACAATTGGGGGTGTCAGCCTAATGGTACTATCAATACATGTCCGTCAGCTCCAATATCGAAGTTAAATAGTTATGAATAAAGAACCATACAGAAAACTCATGCATGTACCATATATTAACTTAAAAAAAATAAACACAATAATTCCAAAGATTAAATGAGTTCACAACATAAAAAGAATTGGGCATACTTTTCCCCTTGATGTTTAATTGTAATAAAACATGGCCGTGAAACTCACCTCAAAAGATATGGATGATAATGCAACAAAATGCATCTAACAACGTGCGCAAACCCAAGTAAACACACACCTATAACAATATATAATTGAACTTGTAACACATTAAATAAACGCTACATGCTTTCGGTCTATTTCGGGTCGGTTCGGGTTCGGCACGTGAATTCACTCAAAAAGATACGCATATACCAACTAATGATTTGTTTATTTTTATTACATTTCATATTTTATGACAGAGATTTGGGTCTGTCTCTTGAAAGTGCATCGTCCGATTAGGTTAGGGTTGCACGTAAAGTAACCAGTGCATCGTCCGATTAGGTTAGGGCTGCACGTAAAGTAACCAGAACAAGTAGTTCAACAGCTATTGATGTTGATCCATCAATGAAAGTTGAAATCCAAGCAAGAATCAAGATAAAGAAAGATCGTGTAGAATCAGATAATTAATCTTTCAAAAACTTAGTGAATTAATTGAAAAAATCTCTGGTGACGTCGTCATCATCAACGTGCATTTGTTATATCATTAACTTGTTTCACAAGTTTTGTATTGGAAACAAAGGAGATAATTCTTTCATTTTCTAAAATGATCGATTTTAAATTAGTTGGATGATAGTGTTAAGAATCTATGCTCCACTTTATGTAAAACGAGAGGAAAGAATGTATCACTATATCATTGGCAAACACTAAAGAAATACTATATAATACACAAAGTAACTTTTGTAAATAATTACATGAAAAGCAAAATTAAGAAAAGTATTAACAATATATCACCAGAGAAATGATAAATCGATAGAAATGGATACCGCGTTGCAAAATTGCACCGCCGCATCGCGCGGGGTTTGTTACTAGTATGTGTGTGGGTATAATATATCCATAGATAATTAAATGCACTATTTATCTACCTATATCATATAGTTATATACCATACGCGTCTCCTTTATTATCTCAATCCGATATCGTATTTGTACTGTATTATATGAACACTCAATTTATATATCACTATACTTGTTAGTACTGTGTACGTACGGAGTACTAACGTATTCTACATGAAACCAGATCAAATAGTGCGTAATTCTATTTGATTGACGATCCAATAAGTGAGAACGAATAACCCGATCGATCTAACGATGTAACAAACATTAAGAACAGATTGAAATCGATCAGGAATGAACTATGAACTTGGATATGCGACTTGGGGCGCTCTGGACGGCTAGGGTACGAAAATATACGAAGTATTATGAAGTGTTATGTTTTCCACGAATTATGTGGTATTTATAGGTTATCAGTGTTCATTCGTACGAATGAACCATTAGCATGGTTCGTCGTGCGACTGAATCATGCGATTGACTCATACGCACGACTGAAGGTTCAGTCGTGCGATTAAACCAATCTTATGTCTCAATCATACGACTGGTCCAGTCACCTGGTTCAGTCGTGCGACTGGTCCATAAGCATGGTTCATTCATGCGTATGGGCCATAAGTATGGTCCATTAGCATGATTGTCCATATGACTGAGTTAAACACATTTCTAAGTTCTTATTGACTTAGAACTATTTCAAACAACATCAAACCCATATATTAAGTTCATATATGTGAATCACAATCAATATAAAGATAACATGGCCATAATCAATCATATATAAACAACACAATGCATTTCATATATCATTAAATCATTTCATTACATTGTATTACATAAGTGAAAGACATAAAAGACTTTACATTTGAGCACGTAAACTAGGTACATCAAGATGTATCAACAAATTCCCCCTTGGACCTAGTTTAACCTAATGTCTAACATTCTTCACATGTTCTTGGAACCTCTTGTACTTCTCTTCTCTTGTAACTCCTGCATGTATCTCGAATGCAAAACAGAGTCATATGACGTGTTGAAACTGTAGAGCTTGTACAATGTCCTACGTGTCATAGAATAGTGGCCACTTGTAGAGAGTGTATACATTATCTGCAAACAAGTTCGTGAGCCACATAGGGTCAAACACCCGGATAGTCTCTATTTTGCTCTCTTTATGCAAAACTATGACCGCTTCACCCGTTCGCCAGTCATAATACCACCACTTAGGGTGTAAACGAGCCAAGCCGGCTCGCAAGCTACTCGGGATCGGTTCGAAAAAAGCTCGAATCGAGTTGAGCTTAAACGAGCTCGAGCCCGAGCTCGAGCTTAAATTATTGCTCGTTTACTAAACGAGCTTGAGCTCGAGCTTCAGGATATCGGGCTCGAGCTGGCTCGCGTGCCTAAACGACCTTTTTGTATATATGTATTTTTTACTTACATATTAGATATATATAATAATATTTACATAAATTATATTATTAAATATATTATTGTGATAAAAATAGTTAAATAATATATATTGTGTTATATATAAAAGTATGCTTATAAATAATTATAAAAGTAATTATAAAAAATATAAATTTAATAATTTAACAATAAACTAGCCGAGCTCGAGCCGAGCTCGAGCTTGAAAATTTTCTAACGAGTCGAGCTCGAGCGTTATAAATAAAACTATAAACGAGCCGAGCTCGAGCTCGAGCTTCCTAAAACCAAAACGAGCCAAGCTCGAGCCTTAGCAAGTTCGGGCTCGGCTCAGCTCGTTTACACCCCTACCATCACTTGAAGTGTGGAGTGATGTTCTGAGGCATTTTCCTTAGTGGGATCTTCGACATTATGCGTGAAGGACTCCACTTCAGCACTACTTTATGCTTTCCAGTGTTAGGATCAACTTCGGTCTTATTTATGAACCGTTTTGGCTGTTGAGGCCTGAAGTTGACCCATCTGGTGTGGTTTCCTTTTTGAGCGCCATCTCAAACCAACCCGACATCTTTTCGGATTGGCGTACAAAAGGTCTAAACAGGCAAACATGTTTAACTCAAAACCGGGAAGAGTCTTCAGATCATGAGGAATCTGAAGTACTCAATCCCCTCCTCCCTCTTCATGGCATAAACATCCAAGTCTTCAAAATAAGCCTAACTGATAATCTTGCCTGACACCTTCTGATGCTTCTTCACTCGGTAGAGTTTGGTGTAGGTATTTGACTTTGGCGGTTCTCGTTGGGCTCTCATCTCAGCTAAGCACACTGCCCACTCAGCCTACTTAATATTGACATCAGCGTCCATAGCTTGGGCTTTCCCTTCTTCTTTCTCTTTCTCTTTTCCTTTGCATCAAGAGTTCTAAAAGTATCACTACCAAATGTTTCACCCGGATCAGGGATAACATTTCCCTGTTGGTCAGTGTACTGAGGATACTCTTCTGCAGTGATATTCTCGATATCAATCTCATCTACATCTTGCGTCTCTTTATCACTGATGACATCAACGTCAGGAGCATCCTTGACTAGCTCATACGGGTTGAGTCGAAACATGTCGGCAACTGCTCATCTGTGAGATCATGAATGATCTCTCCATCTTCGGGGGTGTAGCTCACAGATCTTCGCACGATCCCTTGCAAATCAAGAATCATGGTTAGCTGAGTCTTGATTTGCTGAAGGGGTGCTACATCATAGTCGTCTGTCTACTCAGCTTTATCTGTTTGATTAACCATTCAAGACACAATCACACACACATCAGTAATCAAGGTTATTAAACATTAATAATCATTAATTACATTAGTGTAATACATATTTCAAGTATAAAAGTTTTCAAATACAAAGACATTTAAGCATTACTTTTGCCTTGGTCGCTCGGCTCTTTAGCTTGAGGAGCTGAGGAAGAGGGTCGCTGATCTTGATTCCTCTTAGTGTGCCTCTCCCGAGCAGATGGATTTGAGGTTGATGCAGATGCATCACCTTCATGCTTAGGCTCATCATCATTCCCCCTTCTTTGTCCTTCCCACTGCCTTCAGCCTCACCCTCATCATCTCATCATCATCCGATTCATCATCGGAAGAATCATCATCATCATCATCATCTCCACCATCACCATCACCTTTATCTTTAGGGGGATCACCCTTCGTCCCTTTAAGTCTAAGCAGAAGCTTCTTGTTCTTCTTCTCGTCCTCCTCAATCCTCTTCACCGAGGCCATCGGCAGCTCATTCTGTGCAGTGAGGGCACGATAAGCTCTGCCTAAGGCTCTCTCATGAGAAGCATCTCTCTCAGTCAAATGGGTGATCTGTTGACTCTGAGCTGCGTCTCTCTCAGTCAGCAGGGCTATTTGCTTGCCCTGTGCAGTGTTGACTGCCCTCAACTGGTTCATCTGGTTAGCTCATATGTCATCTGTTATGAGCAGTTTGAGCACCAGACGGTGAGGCTAGCCAGCTGATCCTCTAACCCAACAGAGGGCAGAGGAGATCCCTTTATAGGTATCGAGGATATGGAAGGGCCAGTTTGGGGTATGGTCGGTGTGGTGGTGGATGTGGTGTATGATGGAGGGGAATGAAGGTGAATGGTGGTGGAATAGATGTGGGTATGGTAGGTGTGGTGGTGGGAACAGTGGTGGCTGTAGTGGTGGCAGTAGTGGTGGTTGTGCAGGTAGGAGTGGTGGTGGCTGTGGAGGTACCAGGAGTGGTGGTGGGAGTGGGGTAGGAGTGGTGGTAGGAGTGGTGGTAGGAGTGGTGGTAGGAGTGGTGGCTGTAGTAGCTATGGAAGTGGAGGTGGTAATCAGGACTATCCTTCGTCTCTTGCCCTTATTGCCGTGAGGCTGGGCCATTCTCTTTAGCCTGACCCCCTAGCAATCTGCACTATGCCTGGGCTAGTTGGCTGGGGAGGTGTGTAAGTGGGATCATCAGTCTCAGCACCTTTATCCCAGCCTGGCGTCCCCTAACCGCCTCTTTGCCCCTTTCGGTAGCCACCACTCGTCTACCGATGGTCCTCGTGAGAGGCTCCTCATCTGACTCATCCTCCTCCTCATCAACCAAGAAGTCCCAGTGGATGGCAGCCTGCTCCAATCCACCGGGAGCAGAAGTACTACTGTGGGGAGGTGGTGGAGATGTGGTAGACCGTTAGTGGCTCTGTGATTGACTGGGGCATGCATATCCACAACTTGGCCATCATCATGGTCATCATCGTCATCATCCTTGTCAGCAGGAGCCATAATCGGCTCGATGTCAAAATCACTGTCGTCGTGACGCCACTTCTTAGGAGCTGGCGCCACGTATCCCTCATTGGCCAGATGACCGAATAGTCTCCTCACGGGGGCTTCACCTGCTTCCCCCGGTAGACCTTCATTCTACCCAAGGTGGTGTTATCCATCACCTCTAGAGTCACTGTATCCTCCTCCTCCTTAGGCAGCATAGGAAGCTTCTCATCTATAATCATCTGCAAGAATCTTGGATACATGCAGAAGCCTTCCTTGCCTTTGGCCTCGATGTTCTGTGTCAAGTAGGAGAAGAACATGCATGAGAAACTGAACGGGTGGTTCAGTACCAGGGCAACATATGCGTTCTGGATTTGGTCTGACATCTCATCGAATCCTCCTCTCCTGGAGGCTATGCACTTCAAGATAACATGTGCCAGATACTTAAACTAGGGGCACATGTTGCTCTTGTTAAGCACGCCGACATTGATGTCGCCGGCGTACTTAATCCGAAGAAAGCATCCCCGTACCGTAAGGGGATGTAGCTTGTTGGGTGAGCTCCATCCTCACCCAAATCCAAGACTCGTCTCAATTCGTCTCCCCAATCCAAATATCCTGTCCGAAGATTGAGCTCCAGATGCAGTATGGCTCCGCAGAGCGATCGACGGTGGCATTCTCCCAGAATGCCCGCTGGATCGATCTATAAGGTGTGCATAGAGTGGAGATGGCCCTGTAGATCCTCGATCTACGTAGGAAGAATGATCACGATGAAATCAGAGGTGTTCCGGGAGGTGAAATCAAGATAAGCACAATTTGTGCTTGGTGCTCATAGTCCATTCTTAGCCATTTGCTGCAATATAAGAAACATAAACGTTAGATCCATCATAAGAGAAACAATTGAATTGAAATGATTTTAACAACTGGTTCAATCGTGCGACTGAACCATATGACTTGTTCAGTCGTACGATTGAGCCTGCGGCTGGAACTTAGTGTATGCATACCAATACGGTTGAGTCAGTCATGCGACTGAGTCATCGATGATTCAATCGTACGAATGAATCATACGTCTGGCTCAATCGTGCGACTGAATCGTACGTCTGGCTCGTGCGACTGAAGTTCATCAGCCTGTCCATTTCGTATCATTGCACTGTTTGAACCATAAATTTGAATCTTCGTCAAAATGTTAAATTAGATTCGTGTTTAGATTCATTAGGTGCGCGGGGACTCGAAATAACACTTAATGTCATTAAAATCAACTTTAGTGTCCATTTAAGTGGTCTATTTTAGAATTTTTTGGCCCGATTATTTGTTTTATCACTTTCGATCATTTTAGGTTCAATTAAAGCTGTTATGTGTCACGATTTCGTCCGCATAGTACCTGAAGATGAACACTTAGTGGTAGTAATAAAATCAGAGCGTAATCACAAGTATGGATATTTGGTAGAGTGTCTGGGTAATGGGCGGTTTTTTAGAATTTTTGAAGTGTGTAGGGTTTACGACCGACTGAGTCTCCTTTATACTGTTTTGGGTTTCATTATGCGACAGGACTCATGCGCACGACTCAATCATGCGGACTGGACCAAAGCGCATGACTCAATCGCGCGAGTGGGTTTCAGTCGTGCACTGACTCAGACTCCTTCATTAGTAGTACGATTGGTTCATTCTTATGATCCAATCGCATGGTTTTCCCCACACTCATAGTCTAGTAGTATTATTTGCTCATACTTATGGTCATATCGTGTGATTTGCTCATACTTATGGTCCAATCGTGCGATTGGTCCATACTTATGGTCCAATCGTGCGATTGGTCCATACTTATGAGTTTGACTTCATCCATTCCACACACTCGAATTTAACTTTTGATAAATAAATGTTATGACCGATGATCATCTCAGACATGATCATTTAACATAATCCTTTGATAACCTCAACATGATCCTTTTAATTAAAACTGATTGATCACCTCAAACATGATCTTTTTAATGAAATCGTTGGTCACCTCAGACGTGACCCTTTTAAATTTTCAAACTTGATCATCTCAGACATGATTCTTTTAATTCATACCAGTTTGGTCACTCAGACGTGACCCTTTTAAATTTCAAACTTGATCATCTCAGACATGATCCTTTTAAATTCATACCTGTTTGGTCACCTCAGACGTGACCCTTTTAATTTATGATTCACAGAGTCATCTAGTTACATAGTCTGAATTGACACCTAATTGATAGATAAAACAGAAAACAACTTGAATTGAAATGAAAGAGAACATATTTTTGTGGTTTTGTTTGAGGTGGGTTGAAAACATTTTAATTTTCCTTAAACGATTTCTCCCCCTGAACAGAACAACATCAAGCATTACATCTTATCTGGAAAGACTCTTATGGAATCTACAGGCATAAACATAATCATTTGGGACCCTTAGTATATGTGTGTTAACTTATTCTTATTTGTTGAGAGTCCAAGCCCTTACAGGAAATCATACTAGAACTGTAAGAAGCATAGAATGATTTTGACTGTCGAGTATTGCTGCCACTATAATTGTCAGTATATTTGTCCCACTTAATTCCATACACAGTTTTTTGACTCACATTGGTGATTAGTTAGGTTTGTTATATTCAACAAGCATTTGGGATCACACGCTTATATGGTAATCAACGTTCCTCAGGAGATTTTGAGCGGTCTATGGGTTTGGACAAGAAGAGACTATTCTAAGAGCTTTCAAAAAGATGTCAAGCCTCAGGTCAGTGCCATTGAACAGAAGAGAGGCGCAACAACAATGAATTCTAGAATATTTAGGTTATGCTTATCCTCAGGTCAGTGCCATCGCACAGTAGAAGGCACACAACTATCTTCTTGTTTGAGCAATTTTCTTTTACACATTACGCACCAAAACATTAGTCATTATCTTGATTGCGTTAACAATTTTTATGTGCTTTTGCTCATTTTAAGGTCACCCGCACACATTGTGGCATTTATTTGCTCGTCACCCCTTATTGGAAATGCGTTGATTGTGTTAACCAGGGATAAGGTGGAAACCCACAGCTAGTTGAACTATTTAGTTTAAGTTATTTCACCAATGAAGTCTACTCGTCTATTGTGTTGAATCTACCGACACATCATATAATGGACTAGCAACCTCTAGGTCTACTTTCTCGATGTAACCTCAGTAACAGCCTAGTTTACTATCATTTTTCCATTATTTGGCTTATCCTTCTCAGACTTGTAGTTTTAATGTAACATTTCAAACCTTTAAGTCCTTTTGATATTCCAAACAATTAGTTCCCTATGTACTATCATTCCATAGTTTTGAGTCAATCTCATAGATTTGATGTCCTTGCTTTTAGTTTTCTGCCCGCCCTCGTTTTTTTTGAGTAATTTAAATACTAACTACTGAAACTAAACCTATTTCCCCTTAAAATTCTAAAATCAAAAATCTTTTTGTGGTTTTTAGATTTTAAAGACAGGAAAATAAAATAAAGAAATATAAAATAAAAAAATAAAAATTAAAATAAAGACGGACTAAGAATAGATTCTTCCGGAATCACATCACTTTTCTTTTTGACACCATGTACCTCTAAGAAATATAAAAACTGAGGTTTATCAAATGCTTTTGTGTAGAGGTCGGCGCGTTAAAAATCGTATTAATTTAACAACATCAATTAAATTGCTTTTCAAAACAGTCACGTGTAAAGTGATTTTTAATACCGATGTGTTTAGTCTGTGGGTGTTGGACCGGATTTTTAGTGACAGCTATTGCAGCAGAGTTATCAACAAAGATAGGGGTGTTAGAAAATTGCAAATCGTAGTCTCGCATTGTTGTTGAATCCAGATGATTTAAGAACAGCAACTTGCAGCGGCAACGTATTCGGCTTCACATGTCGATAGAGCAACCGGCGTCAGCTTCTTACACTGCCAGTTGACTAAGCATCTTCCAAAGAACTGACATCCCGCGGATGTTGACTTGTAATTCATCTTGCAACCACATAATCCGAGTCACTATACGTTGTAAGCTCAAAGTCATCATCATAAGGATACCACAAACCAAGTGTTGGAGTACCCTTCAGATAATGAAAAATCATTTTTACCCCAATTAGATGATTTACTTTAGGTTTTGCCTGATATCGGAACAGAGACACGTGACGTACATATATCAGGATGAGAAGCTGTGAGGTACATTAGAGATCCAATCATCCTTGATACATAGTGGCATGGACCAGATCACCATTTTCGTCAGGTACCACATTGTGGTTCGTGGCAAGTGGAGTCCGAGCAACCGTTGCATCTTCATGTCAAACCGACTAAGGATATCTCCTATATATTGGTCTGGTGCAGGAAGATACCATTTGGTGTCTGATCTACTTGTAACCGAGAAAGAACTTCATCTCTCCCATGGCGCTCATTTCAAACTCAGCTTTCATCACAGACTCAAATTCTTTACACAATGTTTCGTTCTTGGAACCGAAGATTATGTCATCCACGTATATCTGCACCAGTAGTAAATCACCGTCCTTTCCTTGATAAACAATATGCAGTCAATGACCCTCTGCTAAAACCATGTTTCAGCAGATGAGTAGAGAGTTTCTTGTACCAGGCTTGAGGGGCTTGATGAAGCCCGTACAAAGCCTTGTCCAGTTTATAAACTCCATCCCGATGATAAGGATCCTCAAATCCTTCGGTTGACTGATGTACACCGTTTCATGGATTTCACCATGAAGGAATGCACTTTTCACATCCAGTTGATAGAGTTTAATCTGCATGTAGGATGCATAGGCTAAGAAGATACGAATAGCTTACATCCTTGCCACAGGTGCAAACACTTCATTATAGTCAATACCTTCGACTTGCCTAAACCCTTGAACGACAAGTCGAGCCTTGTTCCTCATTATGACCCCTTGGTCATCTTTCTTACACCGAAGAACCCATTTTGTGACAATCACCTTTACACCTTTTGGTCTGTCCACAAGTGTCCAGATTCCTAACTTCTTGAACTGAAGGAGTTCTTCTTGCATAGAACTTACCCATGCTTCATCTTTTAAAGCCTCGCTTACATGCTTTGACTCAACTTGAGAAACAAAGAATCGATAAGCACTAATCGTATAAGTATCTCTTTTCCATGACTGCAGCATAATCAGCTGAGTATAGATGATTTCTTGTTTGAACTCCCGATAGAATATCCCTAATAATGTTGTCCAGGGGATGATGTACATTAACTCGAGTTCCTGGAGTGGTGGGTACTGCGACTACAGTGTCCAGATTCTGAACTGTTGGAGTATGCGGTTAAGAAGTTTCAGCTGCATCATAATCAAAGGATGGAGTGCTTTTGGTAGTAGGAACTTGTTCCACATTTGTGGTTTCAACTGCTTCATCATCAGAGGAAGAATCACTTACCTCGAGCTATCCCCCTGAAGGGCTAAAAGTATCACCTAATGGACTGGTGATGTCGAGTCTGGTGTGGGAGCATTTAGAACATCGTACATCATTCGTGCAGCTAAGTTATCATCAGAATGGGAAGGTGGTAGATTGAAGGATTTGAAAAATCCATCATAGTCGAAGAAAAAGGAAGGACCTTTTCCCGCAGGGGGGTGGTGTATCTTTGAACATCAACGTTGCACCACACTTCTACCTGACCAGTTGAGTTATTGTAAACCCATTTGTCTGGTATACTGTATCCAAGGAAGATACCTTCTTCTGCCTTCTCACAGAACTTCCCGGTCTGATTCTTCTTTAGCAGCATGCAGGGTGCACCAAATGGTTCCAGATACTCTAAATTAGGTTTACGTTGTTGGAGCAACTCATAACAAGTTTTTCCATGACGTTTGACTACCAATACCCGATTTAGAGTGTAACATGCATTAGCTACCTCCTCGTTCCGGAATTGAACTGGCAGTTTGGAGTCAGCTAGCATAGTCCTTGTTGTCTCTATCAAGCTCCGATTCTTCCTTTCCACAACACTGTTTATTTGTGGAGTGTAGGCAGAGGTAAACTGATGAACAATTCCTTTCTCTTGACAAAAGGCCTCCGTCCACTGATTATTGAGCTCTGTCCCTTGTCTGATCGAATCCTTCTTACTTTCAGCTTGTAGAGAGACTCCAATATGGTAATAAGTTGTTTGAATGATTCAAATGTCTCTGATTTAGCTTTTAGAAACATCACCCAAGAGAATCTTGAGTAATTATCCGTCACCACAAAGCAGTACCAATCCCCGACTATGCTTTTTGTGCTCACTGGGCCAAACAGGTCCATGAGTCAAAGCTCGAGAGGAATGTCGATACAATTAACTTTCTTTGCTTTGTGAGACTTCTTGGTCTGTTTCCCTTTCTTGCAAGCGACATAGAAATCTGGAAGCTGAAAATTTATGAACTATGACATCTTCTGGGATTGATGTGTCCCACTCTCCTATGTGAATCTCTTTTTGTTGCTTTTGACAAGAAGCACTGAGCAGAGACTCAGTTGTTGTAGGTCCAAGACGTACAGGTTGTTGTTATTGAAGCCGACATTAGAACTTGCTCCTCCAGGATGACATACTCCTTCTTCAGTATGTAGCACCTCTTGTTGTCAAACACAACCTTAAATCCCTTATCACAGATTTAGGAGACAGAAAACAAGTTGTTCTGTAGTTGCTAAACATAGTTGACATTGAAAAAATTCACTTTCTCGTTTCCCACTTCGCCTTGCGCGGTGATGTAACCTCTTTTATTTCCAGCGAATAATACGTGTCCCCTTTAATTTGCTTGACGTTGAGAAGGAGAGACGAATTCCTGGTCATGTGCCTGGACGCCCCACTATCAATAATCCAGGTATTAGTGATAGCGCTGTAGCGGACACCCTGCACATACAGTGGAAATGATTAGTTCAGGTTCGGGACCCAATCCTTAACTGACTTGGGTGTCCCAGAGGTATCACACATCATTAACTCAACCCACTGGCCTTCATAGGATGAGGGCGTATCTTTCTTTTCCTTGTCTTCACTATCAGACACAACACATGATTTTTCTTTCCATAAACCAGTTTTGTAAGGCCTGTTTATGGTAAACAGACGACTGACTTATGGTTTGAACTTTAGGTTCACTAATAATCCTAGATTTAACCTTAGGTGACACAGCTTCGCTTTTAGCTTGTCTGTGTTGACTTTGGTGTTTTGAAGGAGTATTAGATCTGATTTTAGAAAATCTTGGTTTTTCATCATCAAAAAGTTCAATTTTCCTTTTAGGTGTCTGATAGTAAGGACAATTTGGATTTTTTCCACAACTGTAGCAGGATCTCCCTTTGACAGTATGAGGAAAACGTTGATGAGGGTCGAGTTTGGTCGGGGGCTGGGTACTTTCTTTTACCTTTTAGATGTTTCTCCTTTTTTAACAAAAAATTAATTGTTTTGACATTTGGAACATCTTTTGCTTTCATTTCATTTGAATTTTGATGACTTGCTGGTTTAGGGTTTGTTGACTTAGATTGTTTAGGTTCTAAAACAGACGTTTTTGAACCTGACCCTAAGTTAACCTTTTTAATTTTATTAGTCAAGTCTTCAACAAAATCTTATCTTTTGATCCCAAAGTAGTATTCTTCTGTTCAGTGACTGACTTCACGGGTTACCCGTAGAATCTGGATCACTAACCAAAGGAGTAGACACCACATGATCCTTTACCGGGATATTATTTATTGGTCTATATTTAGTGTTCAAAAGGATAGCATGTGGTGGCGGTACTACTTTATAACCCAGACCTTCCCCGCCATTTCGTTCTTTCACTAAGTTTTGAACTATGTGTGAAGAACTTGCCAAACTGTGCAATTTTTGTTTTAAAGATTCAACTTCTACTTGCAAAACTACTTTCTTCTTTTTAGTTTCTCCTAAAGAATTTAAATAAAACTTAATATCTTTAGATTGATTTAAAGCAACAACCTCGGTTTCCCTTAGTTGTTTCTCTAACAGTTCTATTTTTTCTTTGAAGCTGCACTCATTTTGTTTTAATACACGATTTGCTTCAGTGCAGAGTTGTAAATCATTTATTAAATTATCATTGTGTTCTAATAACCTAGCAAACTTTAAATCAATGCTTTATCTAAATTTGTCACATTCAGAGCAAGCATTTTATCAAATAATTCGTCTTTAGAATATACATGTGTAGAGCTAGACGAATCAACTATCAGTGCAATGTCAGATTCTTCAGTGACTTAAGATTCTGAGTTTACAGCACTTAACTCTTCTTCAACCAAATGATCAACGACATCCCTAGCTTCTTTGATATCTGAACTAGCATGATCAGCTAAGATGTCTTCCTCACTTGCAGATCCATCATCCAAGGTATCAACAAAAGCAACATTGGATTCACCCTCGGATACGAATCGGAAGGACCAGTCTTGTCCTTCATCATCTTGAGCAACCAAAGCTTTAAAATCTTTACTTGACGATGCTCCAACCTTCTCTTTATCTTAACAGTTGAAAGTGGAAAAATGATTTCCATTCCCAGTCTTCTTTGGCTTTATGCACTCACGTTTAAAGTGCCCTTTCTCTCCATAATTGAAGCACGTGACCTTGGTTTTATCAAATCCAAATGTCATGTCTTTAGTTGCAACCAGGTTTTGCCCCGTCTTCTTGAAAAACTTCTTGGCTCTTCTAACAGCACTAGCCAAGGCCCACATAATATCCATGCATTCCAGCTCAGATTCATCAACTTGCTCGTAGTCTTCATCAGCAAGATGACGGTTCCCAATATTACCAGCAACTAACCCATCATAAGATTGAACAACAGCAGCTAGAAGGTCCATGTGTTCTTTAGAAACTTCCACTGTGACATTTCTGAGATTCTCGGTCTTTAACTTGTAGTATTTGCCTCAGGAACAATGTATTGGGTACTAGTTGACCCTGACGTTTCGGTTCTTGATGAGCTGCTTTGGGAGGGAGCAGAAGAGTGAGACACAAACCCCGTTTGAAGCGGTGCGTCTGAAGTAGTAGGAGTTGGAACTGAGTTGTATAATGCAGGATTCTAAGCATAGATCCTTTCTTTGACTTGTATTTCTGACGCAACTCTTCCTCCCTTAACTTCAGAATGAAATCATTTATTTCTAAAGTGGCAAGAATGTCGTTTTGCCTTAAATTAGACACAAATGGATCCCTTTGGCATGCGACTGAGGTTCCTTAGACACAAATGGATCCCTTAGACACAAATGGATCCCTTAGACACAAATGGATCCCTTAAATTAGACATAAATTAGACACAAGTGTCCAGATTCCTAACTTCTTGAACGTTTGGCATGCGACTGAGGTTCCTTCGCACGCATGTTGTGCGACTGAACACTAATCCTAATAAATAAATAATTATCAAACTTTTTGGATGTTACAGTTTATATTTTCTGTCTTAATAATGATTATGTTTGATTACTTACTAACAAGTATTGTGTTGCATGTTTAAATCAAGCAGATCCAAACTTTCAAAGAGATGAATATGATGTCGAACCCCTACAACAGGTCAAGATTCAATTAACAATGATTCTTGATCTGCAGGGCATCGTAAGGAGATCGGTTGAGTATACCCCTGAAGAGGGAGAGATTATTCACAGCTTCACTAAGGAACAGTTGGCAGAAATGTTCAAACTCAAAGCCGATGACATAGTGAAAGACGCTCCCAAAGTTCAAGTTGATAGTGAAGAAGAACTACACGACGTAGATGAGATTGAGATAGAGGATATAACAGACCAATGCTATCCAGAGTACATTGACACTGAAGGTCATGTCATTCCAAATCTGGATGACAATCTGGTCAGCGAGACGTTTGATACTCTGGATAAGATGGAAGAAGAGTCCGATAAATAAGAAGATACAGCCAGAGCCACTGAGGAGGAAGTCAAAGAGAGAAAGGCTGAATGGGCTGCTTGTTTTGCGGATCTTCATGCCCAACGAAGTGCTCCAACGTCTGATGCCTACACCAAGCTCTACAGAGTGAAGAAACATCAAAAGGTGTCTGGCAAGATTATATCGTGGGCGTATTTTGATGACCTTAACTTTTATGCGGTTAAGAGAGAGAAGGTATTGAGTATTTTAGATTCCCACACGATCTAAAAAATCTACCTGGTTTTGAGCTCAACCAACTGGCAAAGCTGAAGCTACTTTATGCTGATCCCAGAAAGATGTCAGGTTGGTTCGAAGCTGCGTTAAAGAAAGAGTACCACACCCGGTGGGTAAACTTCAGGCCTCAGCAACCTACGAGGTACATTCGAAGGTCTGAAGTGGATTCACGAACCAGGAAGCCAAAGATTCGAAGGTCTGAAGTGGATTCACGAACCAGGAAGCCAAAGATTGTGTTGAAGTGGCGTCCTCCGCGTACTATGTCGAAGATTACTCTTAGGGAAATGCCTCAGGACATCACTCCACACTTCAAGTGGTGGTACTACGATTGGCGAACAGCAGAAGCAGTCATAGTTCTGAACAGAGATGGACAGATGGATGTCATCAGGGTATTTGACCCAATGTGGCTCACGAACTTGTCAGAGAATGATGTTTATACTCTCTACAAGTGGCCACTGTTCTATGACTCGCAAGACATCGTACAAGCTCTCTAGTTCCAGAATGTCATACACATCTGTTTTGTATTTGAAATACATGCAGGTGTAACCAGAGAGGAGAAGTTCAAGAAGTACGAGGAGATAATGGGTAAAGCAAGACATTAGAGGAATCTAGGTCCAAGGGGGAGTTTGTTGATACATGTGTACCTAGATTCTGAGCTAAATGTAATATCTTTGTAATGTCTTACTTATATGTAATTAAAAGTTGATTAATGAAATGCAAGTGGTTGTGAATGCTTATAATGTTTAAATGTTTCATTAATGGGTTGTGCAATGAATGGTTGATAGTTTATATAGGTAGATGGTTGTTTGAATTGATATGCTTAATGTTATGATAATTAACACATTCAAACTTAACATTATGAAGTTATCATGCGAATGGGCCATGCCAATGGACCATACGCATGAATAACTTCATGCGAATGGCTCAGTCGCACGATTGAACCAGGAGACTGGATTAGTCGTAAGACTGAAGCATAAGATTGAACCAGTCATACGACTGAAGGCTCAGTCGTGCATTTGGATCAAACGCATAGCTCAATCGCACGACCGAACCATGCGAATGGTTCAGTCGCACGAATGAGAAACCCTTACCTATAAATACCACTTATTTTGTGAAAAAACATAACACTTCGAATACTTGAAACCCTAGTCGACCCAGAGCGTCCTGTTCGTCAATTCCAAGTTCATAGAACGGCCCAGATCATTCCTAGTCTATTCTTAACGTTTTCTAATCATTAGGATTGATCTTGATTACGTTCTCCCTGATTGGATCGCCAATCAAATAGGATTCTGTACTATTTGATCCGGTATAACGAAGAATCATTTAGTACTCCGTACGTACACGGTCCTAACACATACATACATACATACATACATACTACATACATACATACATACATACGTACATACGTACATATATACATACATACATACATACATACATACATACATACATACATACATACATACATACATACATACATACATACATACATACATACATACATACATACATACATAGATACATACATACATACATAGATACATACATACATACATACATACATACATAGATACATACATACATACATACATACATACATACATACATACATACATACATACATACATACATACATACATACATACATACATACATACATACATACATACATACATACATACATACGTACGTACGTACATACATACGTACGTACATACATACGTACATACATACATACATACATACGTACATACATACATACGTACATACATATATATACATACATACATATACATATATATATATATATATATAATATGGCCGGTTACTATACAAAACGTATAATTCGTACGAAGCGTACGAAGCAATCTCGACCGTTCATTTTAAAATCTCAGTGCCTGACATGCAAAGCGTGATAATTCCACCCCGTTTTCATTAAAAAGGGTAGAATGGCAAACTCTGATTATTAGCAACAATTGCGTGATGACAAAACCCCAAATTTTAGGGCTCTTTTAATGACCCTCAATTGCGTGATAACGAAGAGGTTCTATAACTATTAAATACTCAAGTATCGAACACCCTAAAACCTAACATTTAAAAAAAACACCATGATAATCACAGAGAAAGTTCAAAACAAAGAAGATGCAGGTATGTTCAATCCCATTAATGTATCAATGCTCGATCAAATACTTAAAATCTCAAATGTTTTCTTTATTACAGTTGTTTATCATGACAAGCGAACTGAAAACAAGAACGATACGTAAGCTAGGGTCGAAAGAAATCTAGGTACTATGCATGCGTACAATGACTGATTATTGATACAATTTCGTACGTTGTTAACAAAGTATTCAAACAGATGTTCAGAAGGAAAAGCGCCCAAAAATAAAAACGATACCGAAGCTGAAAAGGATGCAAGAAAAGGTTAGTTTGACTATAGACATTGCGTAACTTCTTATGTTTTGATTGCTTATGTAATTTACTTGTCAAGCTTGCGTAATTATTAATATAGGTTGCGTAATAACTGAAATTGTTTGAGTAATTTCTGTTAGGTGGAAAAATAGAAAAAGGATGAGATCTAGTGATTCATATGATGATGATTTAGTAGATCCACCACCAAAACAATCAAAAAATATAACCAACTCTAATGACGACTTTGAATCCCCTATGAAAAAAAGTTAAAAAGCAAAATATAAAAGAAAAATAAGAAGGCAAGAATTTGTTAACTACAACAATCGGAGATTGTCCATGCGTAGCTCCCCAGAAAAGTTGTATGACGCCATCCAAAAGTTCACTGATGCACAAGTAGCTACAGTTAAAGTGATCGGCGTTGTTCTATACTACACATGAAGATAGATAACATACCCATTGCTTTGGGTTATGGGATTCTCATGAACTATGATCATTAGATAAATGAATTGAATATGGGAAACCATCGCCTAGAAATTACAGCATCCAAGGTTCATGAGATGCTGAGTATACCAATAGGAAATTCAAAGGTTGTTGAAAAGAATAGACAACAAAGGGGGTTAACATACAAACCAATGAGTTTAAAGTTCAATTTCAAACATCAAGAATAATAGTTGTCAATTCCCAAATGCAATTGAAACAACAAATAGATGGTGGAAGGCTTTTCAAGCTAAACATTATTGTTGTCTTCTTCACGATAGTGGGATTCATCATAAAGTCAATGACTATAAATCAAAGGATCCTTATGAATATTGATGACGAGAAAGAAATATCGAATACGTACCGGTGCAGCTATGTAATAGAATGTTTAAAGAGCACAAATGTAGATTGGAAAATCACTAAGCCATGGAATGGGACTCTTTTATTTATTGTGGTTAGTATATACTTCTATTTAATTACGCAAATATATTATATTAAATTACGCAATCATATGTTTCTACTTAGGTTCTATATACGCATAAGCATCAGAAGAGGCATGGAGCACTAATAAATCCTATTGAACTACCAGCAATAAAATACATTTCATCAGAAGCCTTATCCAAGATGTAGGAATACTTATTCGAGAATGGCCCACTAACAGATAACAAGATAAGTGATGATAATGTTGAGAAGGATGTTGAGCTTGAGGGGACTAAAACAGATAATTAGTGGGGATTAATGTTGAGAAAGATGTTGATACCAATAAAGATACCGAAGTTAAAGATGTGGTTAATGATGATCAGATCAATGAAGAAACTGAAGTAGAAGTGGTTGCTAATGATGTTGAGACCAACAAAGAAAATGAAGTAAAAGGGGTTGATAATGATGTTGAAACCAACAAAGAAGATGAAGTACAAGAGGTTGGGATAATGATCCTATGGGGATTACATTGAACAGGGTATATGAATGTGTGAATAAGAATCCCATGAATACCGGTCAATCCTACTACACACCATTGATGGATGACGACTATGTTGTCATAAGAAATGAGCAACAAGAGTATGAGGTTAGTTTCTCAAAACCAAGAGAGTGGAGATATGGAGGAACCATTTTACTAGTATGATGAGACAATTTACACTTCACTAAAGCTAAAGAATCCAATAGGAATAGGCATGCAGAAGATAATTGAGTATTATCAACAATCACCTGAACTGTCGAGAATTTCAATATATATGGTAGAAAAAACACATAACCTATCTGATCAAATAGTAAGTTTTTCATAATTACGCAAGTACTGCTTATTAAATTACTCAATTTAAACTACTAATGATGCATTACTTGTTTGTTTAAATAGGAGTGGATAGTGGCAGTGGATCAAACCATGATAGTCTTTGACATGTGAGAAGTTGTGCTCAAGATACAAGTGCTGATTACAACTGCTGATGGGAAGTACTGATGAAAGTACTGAAGTTAATAAACTACTGATGAAACTACTGAAGGGCTAGAAAGTACTGAAGTTAATAAACTACTGATGAAACTACTGAAAGGGCTACAACTACTGAAGTTATAAAACTACTGAAAGTTTATAACTACTGAAGGGGTCGTGGTGTCATTCTGTTAAAGTTTAGGGTTATATGTCTTTGCAATAAAGCTCGATCTATAAGGGCTATTTGTGTTAATATTCAATGTTAGGTTGTTAGGATTGTTAACGGTAAGTCAATCGATGAGTGTATAAGTGTGATTAACTGCTGTTAATCTGGAGCGATTGATTTGTATATCAAGATTCATTATTTCATTCTTGTTTCAAGTATTCAATAGAAGAAATCGTTTTATGTGTTCATCTTGATTCTGATTCTTACAATTGGTATAAGAGCGAGGCTCTCGATTTGGTTTTTCAGATTGATTAATTGTAATCCGTAGATCATCGTAGATCTTTGATTGATTCACGCTAGGCGTAATCGATTGTGATCCGTTGGTCATCGTAAATTGATCAATCAGTGTAAGAAAGATGAATACCAAGTTCGATTTGGAGAAATTCGATGGTAAGAACGATTTTGGTCTTTGGAGGGTTAAGATGCGAGCATTACTTGTTCATCAGGGCATAGTTGACGCCCTGAAAGGGGAAGAAGTGGTGATACCGGCGATACCCCTCCGGATAGAAAATTTGGGTTGGAAACGAAGTGGAAGAATATGATGTAGAAAGCTCACAGTGCAATTATACTCAGTTTGGGTGATAGAGTCTTGAGAGAAGTCTCAAAAGAAACCACTGCAGCGGGTCTATGGGCAAAATTGGAGAGTTTGTATATGACAAAATCACTGGCCAATCGACTGTACCTCAAGAAAAGCAGATGAAGATAGAGCAATTATGTTCTTATCTTCATTACCCAGCTCTTATGAACATTTGTTGACACACTAATGTTTGGGAGAGATAGTTTGTCTATGGAGGAGGTAGTTGCTGCTATGAACTCAAAGGAGTTGCACAAGAAAGGTGAGTTCAGAGATGATAATGCAGATGGTCTTGTTCTTAGGGGAAGAAGTGACTTCAGGAACAACAAGGGAAAGCAACCTGCAAGATCAAAGTCAAGAGGGAAAAGGAGATGTTATGTTTGTCAATCTGATAACATTTCAAGAAAGATTGTCCAGAGAGGTTCAAGAAGAAGAAGTCTGAGGCAGGTCCATCAAAGTTCTCAAGGTCAACATCAGAAACTGGGTCAGACGGGTATGATAGTGCTGATGTGTTGATGATGGCACACTCATGTAGTGATGATGAGTGGATCTTGGACTCTGGATGTTCCTATCATATGACACCTCATAAGGAGTCATTTGATGAACTTGAAATGAAGATACAAGGGAATGTGAAACTTGGGGATGACAGACCTTGCATCATTGAAGGCATTGGTTCCATCTCTTTGAATTTGAATAATGGGTCTAACATCATGTTGAGGAATGTTAGATATATTCCTGGATTAAAGAGGAACTTAGTCTCACTAGGCACATTGGAAAGTGAGGGGTATGTGGTTAATCTAAGGAATGGGAAAGTCAGGGTGATAAAAGGGTCAATGGTGGTATTGACAGGAACCAGAAAGAACAACATGACCTATGTTGTCGATGGTTATGTTAGAAAGGATGAAGTGAATGTAAGTGCGGACCAAGGCAAGAACTTAGCTATGGTGTGGCATAGGAGGATGGGCCATATCAGCATACCAGGCATGAAAGAGTTGATGAAACAAGACCTGTTGAAGGAGCTAAGCAGTTGTGATACTGGTTTTTGTGAAAATTGTATTTTGGGCAAGGCACACAAGGTGAAGTTCAGTAGGAGTGTGCATACTACCAAATGCAAGTTGGATTATGTGCATGCTGATCTCTGGGGTCCAGCAAGAACTGAGTCACTTGAAGGTGCCAAGTACTTCTTGTCTTTAGTAGATGATTACACAAGAAGAGTGTGGGTGTACATTTTAAAGCACAAGAGTGAGGCATTTGAGAAGTTCAAAGAGTGGAAGGTTCTAGTTGAGACTCAGTCTGAAAGAAGGGTCAAAGCCTTAAGGACAGATAATGGCTTGGAGTTTTACAATCACCTGTTTAATGAATACTGTAGAAAGCAAGGAATAAAGAGGCATTTGACTGTGGCTTACACACCACAACAAAATGGGCTTGCAGAGAGAATGAACCGAACCTTATTGAACAAGGTGATGTGCTTGTTGATTGATTCAGGTATGCCAAAGCAGTTTTGGGCTGAGGCAGTAAATACAGCAGCATTATTAGTGAACATGTCCCCTTCATCTGCAATTCAGATGAAAACACCGCTTGAAATGTGGTCAGGTGAACCAGGGGATTATAGCAGGCTTAGGGTGTTTGGTTCATTGGCATATGCTCATGTTAATGAAGGCAAACTAGAGCCTAGGGCTATAAAGTGTATGGTTCTTGGTTACACAAGTGGTGTGAAGGGGTATAGACTGTGGAGGATGGATGATAAGACTCCTAGGGTGATAACAAGCAGAAATGTTGTATTTAGAGAAGATTAATTGTATAAGGATATGTTGAACAAGAATGATGAGGGTGAAGGTGATCGTGACAGGGGTGTTCAGATTGAGGTGGAGCTGAATGATCAAAATCCTATGCAGAATGATGCTGGTACTGAAGGTGGAAGGGGTAAGGAGACTTGTGGCTCATCAGGAGAAGAGACTTTGGTCCAAAACAGGTCTATTGCTCAAGGTAGAACTAGAAGGACCGTAGTACCCCCTCTGAGGTATAGGACAAGTGATGAGTTAACACTTGTTACAAATGAGGATGTTTCTGCATATGTGTTTAATGCTGCTATGGAAATAGTGATGATCCATTGTCTTATGAAGAAGCATTAAGTTCTGTTGATAAGGATAAATGGATGCAGGCAATGAAAGAAGAAATGAATTCATTGTATGAAAACAATACTTGGGAGATTGTTGACAAACCCAAGGATAAGAAGTTAGTGAGTTGCAAGTGGCTGTACAAGTTGAAGGATGGGTTAACTGAAGATGATCCACCAAGGTACAAAGCAAGGTTGGTTGCTAAGGGGTTTACTCAGAAGGCTGGTGTTGACTACACTGAGATTTTCTCTCCTGTGGTCAAACACTCATCTATCAGAGTGGTGTTGAATCTTGTAGCTATTCATAATCTGGAACTGGAGCAGATGGATGTAAAGACTGCATTTTAAATGGAAGTCTTGATGAGATGATTTATATGAGGCAGCCTATTGGTTTTGAAGTTAAAGGCCAGGAAGATAAGGTGTGTTTGCTGAAAAGGTCTTTGTATGGATTAAAGCAGTCTCCTAGACAGTGGAACAAGAGGTTCAATGATTTTATTGTGTCTAAAGGGTTCAATAAAAGTAGCTATGATCCTTGTGTATATTTCAAGGAAGATTCAGCTGGTGGTATATATATCTTCTGCTTTATATAGATGATATGTTAATTGCTAGTAAGTCAAAGGCTGATGTAGAAGCTACTAAGTCAATTTTGAAAGAAGAGTTTGACATGAAGGATTTGGGAGTTGCAAGGAAGATACTAGGCATGGAAATTGAAAGAGATAGAGATGCTGGTGTATTGAAGCTCAGTCAAACTGGTTACATCAAGAAGGTACTTAATAATTTTTACATGGTTAGTTGTAAGCATGTTAGTACTCCTTTGGCTACGCATTTTAAGTTGTCTAGCAAAGATAGTCCTCATACTGAAGAAGAGCAGGCTAAGATGTCTCGTGTTCCTTATGCAAATGCTGTGGGGAGTTTGATGTACTTGATGGTGTGTACTAGACCTGATCTGGGTTATGCAGTCAGTCTAGCCAGTAGGTATCTAAGTAATCCTGGGGTTAAGCACTGGGAAGGTGTGAAATGGATACTTAGATATCTCAAGGGTACTAGTCAAGTTGGGTTAGTGTTTGGCGGAGCTGATGAGACCAAACATGTAGTGACAGGATTTGTTGATGCAGATTATGCTAAAGACTGGGATTCAGGTAGGTCTGTAACTGGTTATGGTTTTACAGTTCATGGTGGATTGGTGAGTTGGAAGTCTTCATCACAGCGTGTTGTTGCTTTGTCATCAACTGAGTCTGAATATGTTGCACTTACTGAAGTTGTTAAGGAAGCATTATGGTTGAAGAGATTTGTTTCTGAACTAGGTGTTGATATTCAGGAAACAATGATATGGTATGATAACATGGGTGCTTTACAACTTGCTAAGAATCCGGTGTATCATGAAAGAACTAAGCATGTGGATGTGAGATTGCAATTCATCAGGGATGTTGTAAAATCCAAGCAGTTGAGTGTTGAGTATATTGATACTCATGATAATCCTGCTGACATGATGACAAAGTCTGTTGGAGGAGTAAAATTTCGATTTTGTTGTGATCAGTGGAATGTTGCTTAATCTTGACACAAAGGTGGAGTTTGTGAGAAGTTGTGCTCAAGATACAAGTGCTGATTACAACTGCTGATGGGAAGTATTGACGAAAGTACTGAAGTTAATAAACTACTGATGAAACTACTGAAGGGCTAGAAAGTACTGAAGTTAATAAACTATTGATGAAACTACTGAAGGGCTACAACTACTGAAGTTATAAACTACTAAAAGTTTATAACTACTGAAGGGGGTTGTGGTGTCATTCTGTTAAAGTTTAGGGTTATATGTCTTTGCAATAAAGCTCGATCTATAAGGGCTATTTGTGTTAATATTCAATGTTAGGTTGTTAGGATTGTTAAGGGTAAGTCAATCGGTGAGTGTATAAGTGTGATTAACTGCTGTTAATCTGGAGCGATTGATTTGTATATCAAGATTCATTGTTTCATTCTTGTTTCAAGTATTCAATAGAAGAAATCGTTTTATGTGTTCATGTTGATTCTGATTCTGACAAGAGCATTTGCAGAAATTAGTTCCTTGATTCTAGGACAATTGAAGTACTCTTCAAGTGACGATGTAAATGAAAAGTGTAAGGAATGGGAAGAAAGGTTAATGCGAATTCATAAGCATATTTCAATGAAAGATATATCATCGGAGCAGCCCCAGACGAATAATAATGTAGTAGTAAGTTTAGGGGAATCAAACGAGATTGCTAATGAAGCTGGTAAGAGATTAAAAGCATTGTTATCTATGTTTAAAGCAATAACAACATACACGCAGTGATAAAAATAATGTAAAAGCAGGAGAAGAAGTTGAAGTTGATAAAGAGGATGCTACTAATGCTGATAAAGATGATGGGGAAACGAAGACAAAGATGAGGAAGTTGATGGTATAAAATATACACCAAAAGTTTAGTTGCAATAATCATTATTTATGTTACGCATTAAGCTTCGGAAGATACGTCATAATATCTTCCGATGTTAACTAATAAAAGGACTCTAATCAATGTTTTAATCACGCAATGATACCTTATTTAAGCTGCAGAAGATATTATAAACAAGGGGAAAATAAATCTTCCGAGACTTAATCGTTTTCGAAAGAAAATTGTCCTTCAAACATATAAATACTTTGAATCGATTTAAGATTCGGCAGATATATCATAATTTCTTTCGAATCCAAAACAATCTCTACCGAGGCAAACATGGCTTATATGAGTCATAAATTAGACAATATTGAAGACACACATTTTTTAGAAACAAATTTAAAATTAATTTAAGAAAATATACTCAATGTTAATGATCCCTATAACTGATACAATATATTCCTACAGGAATTGATAAGGATGCTGATGATATTGAGGTAGCCACAGTATTACAGACAATGCCCTTCCTCCAACCTGATGAACGAAAAAAAGAGAAAACAATTGAACGAGATAAGGATGATCTTCATACACCATTGCAGACACTGGGTATAATGCAAAGAGAAAAAACGGAAGACCTATTTTTCCTTAGCAATGAGATCACCTTACTATAATCACAAAGTTGAGCTAAATTAAGAACTTACAACTATTGAAGCTTTGGTGACAATACATATTTCGCCTATCCCAGAATTCTAGTAAGTAAATTACAATACTTTATATTCAGTTCTTGTTTTGTTATGCTTGTGTTTTAGTAAACACGAATTAATCTTGAATAATTACAGCGCACTTGTCTACCAATCAAAATATGGAACATAAAACTTTAAAGTTATATTTTTAAGAGCTTCTATCCTGGGATATACGTATGTACAAATGTGATAGATACTTGGAGCGAAATCTTAAATTGTGAAGAAAAAGGACGACATCCTTCAAGACCATTTAGAATGTTCTGCTCAATTGCTATGTGGTAAGTAACATGCGTTTATTATTATCACGCAAGTTATTTAACGCGATCATGCAAAAAGTTCATAAATAACGCCATTTGTTTATCATTATCATGCAAGTTATTTTCATTATCACGCAATATGTTTTCATTATCATGCAAATTGTGTCGCATTATCACAAACGTAAATTAATCACACGATTTATCATAATGCAGCCCCCTAAACATTACACTACACAGTATGACAATCAAGCAAGGCTAAGCTTGTTTTCAAGAAATGTGGACGATCTGATGAAAAATTTTAAAATTAAATCCATCTTGGGTGTGGACATACTAATTGTCCCAATTTTGCATTCAGAACATTACTATGTAATAACAATTGATCTTAGAAATAGAAATTTATATCTCTTGGGCAACTCGGCTTTGAAACAAGCTTTTGCAAGAAGACACAAATGGGTTCACTGAAATTCTGGAATGTAATCTTATACATTCAACAAGAATGACTAGATTAAAAAATTAATTATATTTTTTAAATATATATGCAGAGCTACAGACAGCCTACCATTATCTACAAAATATGAATCATCCAAAAGCACACTTATTTGAGAAACCTCAAATAAATCGATGTGAAATGACATGGAGGACACTGGAAAACAAAGTAGACTGGAATCTTTGCAATGCGTCACATGGAGACTTTCATGGGTGATGTACCATGGGATTGTGGGCTGGGACTGGAGAGTGAACACACACCGCAAATAGCATAATTAAGAAGCAAATCGTGGCTAAAATCCTATTAGGAGATGTCAATCTAAAAAGACAAAGACTTATAACTAAAGCTAGAAAATTCAACTAAGATAATACAATTGACAAACAAATGCTTAAAGATGATTTGCTTGGACAGCTTCAGTATAGGCAGTCTAAAATATAACGTTAGTTTTAATTTGTCCTGATTTTAGTGTTTGTCAATATTTTTACATGTTGTTGGCATACATAATGCAAAAGGATTGAAGATAATCATGAAATGATTATAACACAAACAACTGAAATTCAAATATAAATAGATAATCACACTATCATTTTAACACAAAAGATCCGATCATTAATATTGATAATCATATTTAGGATAGAATAGTAAAGCAAAATACTAAACAAAACAGTCACTAGATTCAAATATTCTTGAGAAATTCAATATTTTTATCTTGTGAACAGCTCAACAAAACCATTGCCATTCCCAATTCTTCTAAAAAAACTCCTCCTTTTTTTAGCAATTTCACCCATGACCCTAAAGCTTAACTTCTTGAGAGAGGATTGAGGATTTGAAGATAAAACTTTTATCAATTCCTCTCTCTTCCTTCGGCCATTATGTAGTTTGTTAAATCTTTCCAGCAAAGCCTCTCTACAAACTGACTCTTCAATTATTACCCATTCATCCTCTTCATGAGCGCCTCTCTGCTGGATGAAGATGAACCTGCCATAAGTTTAAGTAATTGAATGTGAGAAAGTTATAGTGAACAAAGACAATACATGATGAACCCGTTTATAAAGAAAAGAGAAATACAAAAAGTCACAAAAAGAGAATATATTTAAATCACACGTGAATAATTAGCATCTTTTCATACTGAAAAGTCTGAAAAGCATAAGTTATATTAAATAATTGAATTGGAAAAACCAAAAAAAATAAATACACATTTTGGGGAAAATAACGCAATGAACGTTGCTTCTATATTTGAATAAAATGATTACTTAACCTATCTCTCAACTTGATTATTTTCAACTCACAAAAATTGACGTGATGTATGTAATGATAATCTGTAACAAATAAATGTTACCAATTATTACGCAAACATGATATCTCTTATTACGCAATATGAAAATAATCACACATAGGTATAAAATATGAAAAACCATTCATATTCTTGCTTCATTTTCCATGGAATTCGAAAGATCAGAACCATTAGCGAATTCAAATGCATCTGCTCGGCTATAATGATGACATAAACATTAAATTTACGCGGTAATCTCTTCCATCTATCCATGCGAAAAACACTTAGTGAGCTCTCTATATTACTTAGTTTCTTGTCATCACCATATCGCATAACCACCAAAAAACAAAACACAAAATGTCTAGTGATCAAGTTTCAATCAAAGATCCGGTTAGAAACCAACGATCTCAAGAATTTGATAGCGACATATCAATCTCATCAAGCTTGCTGGTGGTCCAGGGTCATCTATTGGAGCAGAGGGCAAAAATCTAGATCTTTATCAGGAGATTCTTAAGGAGCCTCATTCACACTTCAAAACAAATCCATCGCCCACATGGAGGTTCAATTGCAGTCTGACAAGCTTCTTTGCCTGATTGTTAGCGATGCATGTAAAACCCTTCTATCTAAAATGGACAACAAGGAAAAAGGGTTTGATGACATCTTAGAGGAGTAGGTTGGGGGGGGGGGGGGGGTAGTGATGGTAGTGGTGATGGTGATGGTGGCGATGGTAATGATGATGGTTGGGTGTAAATGTAATATTTTAGTTTATTTTGAATGAAATATTGTTTTATGATTTTTCACGTTGTCAAAAGCACACGATGTTAAGAACACAACATAGTTAATCATGCAATACTATAAACATAATAACACAAAACATATATGATAATAACGTTAACATTATAAGAAATGACGCAAGAGTTTTCTATAATAATGCAATATCCTCTTTAATGCGTTTCACTCCCTTTTGCTGGACCTGATCCACTGGTGCACGTTTACCTATCATGACCACTTTCCCCACAAATATGACACGACCTGTGTCTCTTACCAGCACAACTAATTGCTTTTTCTTTCTTCGATTTTATCCTTTTGTGAGATCCGCGACCTTTATTTCGAATTCCACCAGGAACATGTACCGTAGCATCTGTTGGTTGATTAAAACCAAGCACAGACGCATACCTGCTAGCCTATTTAATGGAGGTAATTTGCGACAATCTTTTTCGTTTCAACTAATCATTTACAAGACAAAGCATCAAGATTAGCGGCTAATCGATTTATAATAAATTTTGTTGAATGTTGTATCTAACGAGCGACTTTATCAACATCCCGCGACTTTATCAACATCCCGAGAGTGCTCGTTGTCAATATCCTCTGTTACACGTGAATACTTTATGGTGTTGCTAACCGCATTCCTTGTCCAACGTTCACTAACATATTAATTAGGAAGCTCATGAACTTGGGATATCTTAAACGCATAAAAAACATGGTGACACAACAATCCATATCGCTTAAACCTTTTACAACTGCATGATACACTTAGATCATGTTTTCTAAACAAAACCTATTTAACAACAAACAGAACCACAAATAAGAAATTACGTAAAGCTAAATGAAATAACTCAATGGTTAACTAAGAACATTTAAAAGTAACACAAGGGTTAATTATAAACTTACCTCCAATTATCCATCTCCGTAGGCCTCAAAATCTTTAACCATAATCTTAGAAAACTCACCTTCGATTGACACTTTAAACGACATACACTTCTCAGAAGCAGAATAAATATCTTGTTGAACATCATTAAATATGGCCATTGTAAAAATTCTTGTTGCCTATTCCTCAAGTGGAAACTCTGACCATAGATATGGAAAGGTGTATCGGGATTCGTGGTCATGTTTCTGTCGATTATGCCTCTAAATTTCTATTCCAGTGTCATAGTGATTAAAAAACTCAATCAGAGTCAATTGGGAGTTTGCAACCTGACGATAGAAGCGATTCTCACTTTCAGACCGAGAGGTTGTTGATCGTTGTCGAAGTAACAATCAAAAGATGTTAAATGTGTGTTCCTATTCACCTTAAACTAGTTAGGGTAAGTAGGGTTGTCGAACCTCGTGGAATTAGTGGTCGGTGTGATGTAAATTGATTTCCAAGAAACGATTAATCAAATTATCAAATTAATTAAACTATTGCCTCTTGCCTGTAAAATTGGATTTTTGGAATGATTAAGAAATTAACTAAGAAAACAAATTGTAAATGAGTGAACTTGATTAAGAAGATAATTATGAGAAAGAGTAATCTACTCCGGGATTAAGGTTTGGCTTGCGGTAATCGTTTAGTCCAACTTGGTGGAAAATCCTTAATGAGGATTCTATGTGTGTAATGATTAAGTGATATTGGTAATCAAGACTTAATGGGTCTTAATGCACAATACCAATTCAACTGACAACCAAAACTTTACAACCATATGATTCGCGCAATATCATATAATATTCAAATAATGATTAACCAAAACAATCGTTTAAATAATCAAACACGAGTTAAACTTATCAAAGAACTTAACAGGTTCTAAAGTTCAATCCCAACACAAGTCAAACATAAACGAAAACCTAATCACACAAAACCTATTACCCAAGTAGATCACGAAAAGACTAGCCGCTCATTATTCTTGAATGATCTTCAAAACCATTGTTGATTTGCATATCGGATGATTGAATGGTGTTGGAATGATGTAGAATGGTGAATTTCAGGTCTAGGAACTCCCAAAATCGTCTAAGATCGTCCTAGGTCGAATAGGGGGTAAGTGGTAGGTGAAACCTAACAAAAACGCGATTTTATAGGTGTTCCACGGAGGCCCTAGCGTAGGCTACGCCATCCAGCGTAGCCTACGCTGGGGGGTATTCTGCTATTTTTTTGCTAATGCTGGCGTAGCCTACGGTGTCTACAGTAGGCTACGGTAGGAAATTTTCTGCTGCACTTTGAATATTCATTTCTTGACCCCTCCAATGCCTTGTTTCACCATGTAAGCTTCCAACTTGATTATTTTACCTACAAAATCACTTCAAACTCCTAGTTAACCTATTCAACATAATCAAATGCATAAACACTAGGAATCAAACATAATATTCAACATTTAAACCCTTAAATTACCATTCCAACACACTCACATCAGTTGTTCGCATGAGACCAGGCATAGGATCATCACGGTAGAATGAAGGAATCCACATCGATCTCATATCAAATACACCTGACAGTCAATTATTGCATGTAACAAATTCATGGATTAAATCTAACCACTCAATCTCAAAATCTTCAAGACTAATATAATTTGTCCATACTAATTGCATATCTTCCTTTGAAATCTTCATTATTGCATAACGCAGCACCAACCTACAAAAACAAAAATTATACTCTTTTTAAACAAGCATAATTAATTAATACGCAAGAAGCATAACATTAATCACACAAATAAGAGGGTGAGTAATTAAGCTTCAGAAGTTATTATTATAAGGAGAAAATCCTATCGGATTAAAATTATCCTTCAAAACATATAAGTACTTTGTAGCTTATTTAAGCCGTGAAAGTTAATTTTCAAAATGAGAAAATAAAACTTCCGAGACTTGATTGTTTTCGGAAGAAAATTGTCTTTCAAAACATATAAATACTTTGAAGCTTATTTAAGCTTTGGAAGATATATCAAAATTTCTTCCAAATAATAAATCACGCATAATATATCCACTAATTCAAGCATATATGTACATTAATAATGCAAAAAGCAAACAGAATAATAACGCATCAATCTATACCTTGTCAGCAACCTTTTCATTATATGTCACATACATAACCTATACTAGCTTTCATTGAAGATGCTTTCGATAGCTATTTTCATAGCAGGATCCTTATCAGTGACAACAACTTTAGGCTGATGACCATGCGATTTTAAAAAACATCGAGCAACCATTTATACGATTTAAATGATTCAAATGACAACAGTCCAGCACCAAATGTAACATTACGAAAATGATTATCAATGCTGGAAAATGAGACAAAAACCATTTTATACCTACGAAAAAAATAAAATTACAAAAAATAAGATCAATTATGCTATACATTAAAAAACACAATGATAGATTTCAAACTTACATACTTGTTGGTTTTGAAAGTTGCATCAAATGAAATGACATCTCCAAACGTAACATAATTCCACTTGCATTCATCATTAGCCCAAAACAACCCGGTCAACGTACCCTTTTCATCAACTGTGTAGCAGTTTAGCTTTTAAAATTCTCACACTTAGTTACCGTCACAAAACAACAGGGAGATACTCTTTCTTGCTAAGCAACCTTTGAACAATCATTTCAGCATCGTATTCCCCGATGTAGCAATTTGACTTACTTTTAAAATTCTCACACTCAGTTACCATCACACCAACATGCGCAAAGCTGTCATATTTAGTATTCATCACATTAAATGCCTTCACTCGCCCTAAATTAAGCGTTGCTAGATCATAAATCATTTTTCTTGTACGTAAGACAACTTCTAATTAAAACGTACAAGGTGCATATCCTTCTCTGCCACTAACTCGAGATTATGCTCTTCACAAAACTTATAAACTTGGAATGTCTTACCATCAGAGCATTTCAAAGAAATTAAAGCTTTACACCCAGTTCTAATCAAATAATTTTTCTTGTTCTTCTTTTTGGATTTCTTACTGTAGAATCAATTGAATCGTATCTTTTAAATGGTTTGTTCCTATCCTTAGAGCATGTAAAATATTTCAACTTTAATATCCTATTGCTCGAGTGTTCAGCACCTTTTCAAACACAAAACCCACCTTATTTTGCATATGCCATGTAAAACTCATAAGCATCATTAATGGATGAAAATGACATATCCACAACCGGTTTATATGACATTGGAAATTTCAGGATAAACCGTTGGTCACATTCTTGGGAAACTTCTAAACAACCTCCTAAAACAAAATTATAAATAAAAACATAAATCACGCAACCATTATATGAAACATATGCAACAATCAAATCACAATTTAGATCATGAAAATTCCATTAATCACCACCATATATAATTACGCAATAACTAAATCACTATATGACATCAAAATAAACATAAACAGGATCATGAAAATTCCATTAATCACCACCATATATAATTACGCAATAACTAAATCACTATATGACATCAAAATAAACATAAACAATTACGCTATAAAAATAGTTGATCTGTTACTTATCACTCAAGCCTTACACGTTAACACTACAATACCCCATTGTTTCATCACAAACTTACGTACCAAAAAATTACATCACCTCATGCACACATGTTATCAATAATCGAACAATAAACTTGATTCAGTAAAACACTAAAAACATTAATAATGTTGTTCGTCAATTATGAAAATTACAAGAATCAAAATGAATGAAACATATTAAAAAACATCACATTGCAAAACGACCATTAAAGGCATCCAATATCAACGAAATCAATTAATATATACCTGAGCTCTGGCCGATCATTTCTACAATTATAAAAAATGAAAACTTGAGATTGCTAATTGAAATAATCAATTGACAGACGATATTATGTTCAAAAACGCTCTCAATACAATCAACAATCAAACATAAAAAACCCTATATACGTTGATTAATGTAGCGGATCACATCTCCATAAAACTTGTGTGTCAAAATTACGCAAGAGTGAATTCAGTTACGCCCTGTAATGGGTATAATTACAATCCAATCCTCCGATCCAAAATTTTACTTTGCCACGCGGCACCCTATATATAGTGGCTTCATACGCTTCACACGAAATCTTCACTTTGTACCGTAAACTTTTCCATATATATACATATATACATATATATACATATATATATACATATATATATATACATATATATACACATACATATATATATGTATTCACATATATTTATATACATACACACACACACACACACACATATATATATATATATATATGAGTAAATTACACGAGTCGTCCCTAAAGTTTGTTTAAATTGTACCTTTCGTCACTAGGACTGAAATATTACATGTTTAATCCTAAGGTTTGAAAAAAAAAATAACATATTTCGTCCCTGGGTCAAACAGACGTTAAATAATTCTATTAAGTTGTAGTAAATTGACCATTTTACCCTCAGGGGATGAAATGTGTAATTTACTCTAATGTTATTACTATATTACATCATCATCATCATCACCATTTTACCCTCAGGGGGTCAAACAGATGTTAAATAATTCTCTCACCGACAACCACCACCATCTCCTGCCTCACATTCGTCGGCTAGCAACCCACCACCACCATCACCCTTTCCCGTCGCCATAACCATTATACCGTCTAACCATCATAGTCATCAACCCACCGTCGTCATACACCATAACCCACACCCACCACCATTAATAACTCATGACCATTTGAGTGCCCCATCGCTATCCGTCGGATATCATCAACCTCCAAACCCGTTATATCCATTCGCAGGATTGTTGAAGGGGGTCAATGTAATAGTTTCACAGTGAGGGTAGACTTAGAACACTTAACAGATCAAATAGGAAACTAGGTTTATGTTGATGATTCTAAGAACACAAGTAAATATGAGACAGAACAAGAACAAGAACAAGATGATATTTGGTTTTCAAGAATGTTGTATACTGCTCTCAAGTTCTATTACAATTGTTACAAAGCATAAAAATAAAGACAAGGACTTGAGACACTTTATACCACATACTACAGCCGGCTATACTTCGAAAGCCATCTGGAAACACTAATCTAGACAAAATGATCAATGTATAGTCAAAAGGCAGATTGCCTTTTCACTTGTGATTATAACATGCCATAGCTCACATCCTAATATATTACAAAAAGGATAAAGGATACAAAAGTAAAAAGTTACAAACCAATGACCTTAATCTACAGTTGACAAAGGTATGGATATTTTTACCAACTTATCTAAGTTGGTGAGTCTTCAGAGGTGATAACATAAAGTTGTTCAGCTTTTATCACAAGGTGATCAGAGAAATCATGTCGTCTCTGTCTTCGGAAGAAATCAGTCTTTGGCTTCGGAAGACTTTGTCTCGGAAGACTTTGTCTCGGAAGCTTTGGAAGACTTCATCTTTGGCTTCGGAAGATTTGGTCATTTCACTTCGAAAGATTTTAAACTTAGCATATTTTCCTGAGATGTGTAAAACTTCCGAAGTAACTTTCCTCTGTACTTCATGCATGCATGCTTAGAGCTCTTTGGTTGCTTTGGTTGTATCAACATTTAAGTGTAAATCTTACAAACTCTCCCTAGGCTGATGCTACCAAAACAAAAGAGATTACTCATCTATTCACAGTACTTATCAGGATCAAGTCCATTCCTTTCTTCATCATTTGGTCAGGATTCCTCAAACTCTCATAGTATCTCCTCATGTCATAGAGATCATACAGAGGAAGGTCAAGTATGTCTTGCTAGAAATAGATGTCTTGACCTCCTAGATCTCTAATGACATACCATATGTGTGGATTAGCAGCAAAGGTCCGAGACAAGATGGGTCTCCTAGTAGCAAGAGGTTTTACATTGGTTGGACTTGATTGAGCAGCTTTTTCTTGAGTAACCTCAGGAAGCTCTGGCTCATCCTGAGGTAAAGAGGTGAATGCCTTGGACTTCTTCTTCTTTTTCTTACTATCCCTCTTCATGGCCATCATTTTCTTCCTCTTTTAGATTTTAACTGAGAAGATTGGCCTTCAGCACCAGGTTGTTTTTATAAGTCTTTCTCAGTTGGATCCTTTTCCCTCACAAATTCAAAAGAGAGGGATTAGGACCCTACTGTGGATCAGAAGATGAAGTTGGTTGTGGTCTAGCACTAAGTCCAGGTTATGTTGTCTCTTAGGGTTCAACCTTGACCTCAACTTCAGGTGCAGTCTGACTTGGTGAAGAATGCAAGTCAATGAGCTCACCCTTTTTGATCTTGTTCTTGATCACCCTAATGTGCTCATCCATGGTGGATAGATACATTGGACCAAGCCTTATTCTAGAGAATCCATACAGCTTCAAGAAACTCACCATCTTCTTTTTATCTGCAGATTTCTTTAGACTTGCTTTGATGGTGGCTCTTGACTTTGAAGCTTCTTCCCTCATCTTCCTCTTAGCATCCTTTTGTTCTTTCATTACTTGTTACTCAAGCTGCTTGAGGCACTCAAACTCTATGTACTCATAGGACAAGGGAAGAAGTACATATACTTGATAGAGGCCTATGGCACTCAGGTAGTTGATCATATTTTGTCTATCTGCTTCTTTGTCTACGTGAGGTTGTTGCTTAATTGTCACAACCTCTATCTTAATGCTTTCTTAAACTGGGGAGAGAGTAGGAGCATGCTTGTAGAGTCTTTTCCTCCTCCTTTCTTCTTTGATCTTGAGGAGCATCTCTGCATCCTCTACCACCTTTCTCTCCTTTGGCATCTTAGTGTTAGCCAGTTCATTTAACTCTTCTAAGAGAAGAGATATGAGTTCATCAATGTTGTAGTTTCTGGTCCCCAAGTAGTTTAATCTAGCTGCCCTTAACTTATCATCTTGAGTGTTTGGTCTGTGGGCAGCCCTGATTGCAGCTTCTATAAAGCCTAAGGACCCACTTGAACTCTCTCTCCTTAGCTTTCTCTTCCTCTTTCTTTCCTCTTCCTCAATCTCTACAGGAGTCAACCTCCTTTTCCCTTTGTCACTCACAAGCTATGGTGACTCAAGATGGAGAGAGCTTTAACATTAATTGCTTGGTTCAGCACTTAAGCTCTGTAAAGAGAGAGGTTATGAAACACATTCACTAGCTGGTGCCTCACTGAGGTATAGAATATTAAAGTAGTTCATGTCTCAAGGTTCACAGGTTCTATCATTGGGCCTTCAGTCAAGGTTTTCCATTTGAAGCTAATCTTAGCGTCCACGTCAATATCCAGTTGACCAATGGCATTGCCTATTAGCCTTTGTCTTCTTTTTAGTCTTAACTCTTTAACAATCATGTCTTGTATACTTTGAGCTAGTCTGTCAGCTTCCTTGTTTTGACATGGGTTGGCAAGTGACATTTGAACTAGAGAAAGACTCTTACAGTACTTCAGGGTCTGAAAACTAAAGAATTCCCGCTGCCCCTAAAGTCTAAGGAGTATCAAAGCTCTTCTGTCAACATCATATCTCCACCCTAATGTTTTATTTCCAGTATCATGGGGTGGGGCAGGCATAGCCCTTGGAATACCCTACTCAAACATACTTTGTATGAGTGAGTCCATATCAATGTGGACTTGAGTAGGTTACTGAGTATGAACAATTGCAAGTGAGGGTGGTGAATCCTCTATGTACATACTTTGAGAAGATTTCATAGGTTTTGTGAATGCAGGCATGACATTTTGCCCTTTTTGGTAGCATCACCCTCTTGCATAGGTGAGATAAAGGTTAGGTCCACTACATCCACGGGTCCTTATGGCCCTAGTTGAGCCCTCCTGAGTGGTCTCTCAACTAACTTTCCCTTAAAATTAGTGACCTCAAGTTGCTGGTCATTGACCCTCTTTTGTAAGGTAGTCACCTGAGATTTCAGGTGACTAACCTTTGAGACTAATAGGTGTAGGTTTTAGTTAGTTTATGCACCTTTAGTTTTAGACTCCCCTCATCTTCATCAAAGAATCACGGGGGATGATATAATAGGACCAAAGTCTTTTTACTCACCACCGACACTATGTTTTTGGCTGCTATATTTCCCTTGCACCATGATAGCTTTAGTTGAAGTGTCAATAGGCTGGGTTGTCATGGTTAAGGTCTTAAAGTTATAATCACTTGAAGAAGTGAGAGCCTCTTCCATATGGGCCTCCTAAACATGGTCAGGGAGATCCACCTCAGTTGTGGGTGGATGATGTGGGCAAACATGGGGAGTTAGGAGCACTCATCTCTCATTGAGAAGGGGTGGAGAAGAAAGACTCATGGCACTCACTGAATCCCATGTATTCATCATCATAGAATTCAAGGTTGGAAATTGATTGATTAGGATCAAGAGGCTGAGGATGGTGGCTTTTCCTTGAAGGTTGTGTTACACCCCCGCTTATAGCGGAAACACGAGGATGTAACGGACGGGATCGTCATAACACATTGTTAAATTAATAGAGATGCATTAAATGGTAATAGGCAACGTGTCATGACGTCACCCGACACAAATGGAGACTTGTGTCGTAGTTAGTCAATTCCACGACAAACATAGTCATACAAACAATTAAGTATAAATCCCACAACCCGAGAAACAGGTGAACATAATGCGGATAAACAAATAAAAGATATGCTCTAAGGTCATCGCTAAGGCAGCATCCCTATCTATCCTCAATGATTGTTACCTGAAAAGATATGCTCAAAAGGTCAATATATTGTTGGTGAGTTCGCAGGTTTAAATAGTAAACAAAACTTGATGTTGTGTAAAAGCTTGGTAGGACATGAGTGCATACAGTTATAAGCAGGTACTATCAGATGTAAACATGAGCATCACAACTAAACCTACGACGTACACACAGATCTTGTCGGAACATATTCACCCTAGGACCCGTTTCTAGCCACTGTCAGTCCCAACTAGTATACTAACAAACAAGGGTGGGGGTGTCATCTCAATAGTACTATCAATACATGTCCGTTGATTGCACACCGGAATTAAATAGTTGTGAATAAAGAACCACACATCAACTCATGCATGTACCAGATATACACTTACAAAACAGTAAACACAACAGTCTCAAGAATAAATGAGTTCACAACATAAAAAAGATGAGTATACTTTTCCCCCAAGTTTGTAAACAATTGAAATGAAAACGGGGCCGTGAAACTCACCTTGTGTGATACAGCAAGTGATGAAACCAAAAATACTTCTTGCAACGCGAGTAAACCCAAGCAATCAAACACCTATACAATATATATTTGAACTTGTAACACGTCTAATAAACACTACAATACATTCGATCTTTCTCAGGTCAATTCGAGTTTGACACGCGACTCCCACCATAAATAAATAAATAAATAAATAATATATATATACATACATATATATATATATATATATATATATATATATATATATATCCCTAGTTAATATGATTACTCCCATTGTTAAACACGAGCAAATATTTATGTATATAATTAGTACTCATATACACGCCACTATTATTTGCATATATATTTATATATTTAAAATTACATAGCCCCACGACACATGCATTATTTCAACGCGATCGCACCTTTATACCATATCATCTCATATAGTATTTATTAATCTTTATTTCAAATTTTAGCTTAATTTAATTGTTTAAATTACTACCCTCAATTTACTAGTTTAGAAAGTATTTAGCATACCTTACAGTTTGCACACAGATCTTGTAAAATCAGTTTGGAAGTTGAAACGATAACGAAATGACGCGATACCAATTTTATTTTAAAGGTAACATGTGAAATTTTATTTCTGGATAAAATAAGATTATTTTGATAAAAATTGAGAGAGATATGTGTTTCTAAAGTCGGACGAAACATTCTGCCAGAAATTCAAATTTAACCAATCTTTTTGTATCAACTGTTTCGGTGATCAAAACTTCATAGTTTTTGACGAGACCAATTTTGTTGAAAAGTATACTCTTTAAACTTAGTTTTAGACTTTAAATGTGTTCATTGTGGACCTTGTATAACCAAGTTATCACTCGCACAAAATGGCCCAATTTTCTGACAACAAACCGTCTAAAATACAACCATAAATCTTTGTTCCCAATCTCATAATTCTTGATCATAGGTGACCCAAAAATCCAATCAACGTTTATTTTATGATCCAATTAACATACCCACATACTCACATGTATATATATATATATATATATATATATATATATATATATATATATATATATATATATATATAACTCTCACACACAAACACATGTATGTATATATATACCAACACACAAACTTGAAATCAAATGACTTTATACATACACACCATATACATGAATTCATACATATATATATTTTGACAGCCATATTAGTACACACACCATACATTCATACACCCATACATATATATATATACACATCCATACATCCACACACAAACACATACATACACTCACCTACTCATGAACACAAACACAAAGCGCTCACACGCACAATACGTACACACACACAAACACTGTTACACACACAAGCACACAGTACACACACTATGCACACACACAACCGTACACCACCGCACACCACCGCCACATACCCCACAACACCATCACGCGTGGTTGACTAAAACACGGCTCCCGAACCGGAACGAAACGAAAGTAAAACGAAACTATACGAAGATTACGACGATCCATTACCTGTAGAACGACGAGACGGTGAGACGATGACAACCGATGACGGCTAACGGTGATGAGAGGCGCTCGAACGGTGGGCGAAGGCGACTACGGTGGCTCGGGTGGTGGTCGACGGCGGGTAGGATGCGACTAGGTTTCGTGGCCGTGACTTGCATCCATATATATGTTACAAAATTGCAATTAAGTCCCTAGAATATATAATAACTAATTCCTTCAAGTTTAATCAGTTGGCAATTTAAACCCTAGACTATTTATTTACATTTTATATAAATCGAAAACTTTAAGAACGCAATCTTTAACAAACCAATTTAGGAAAAATATATACACGGGCTACGACGTGATGTAAACTAATATTAGCACATTCAAGATTCACGGCGTCGCGAGCGTGATTTGATAGATTTTCACGAATGATACTATTTATATAATAATAATAATAATAATAATAATAATAATAATAATAATAATAATAATAATAATAATAATAATATAATAATAATAATAATAATAATAATAATAATAATAATAATAATAATAATAACAATAATAAGGATATACTAATTTATTATTTTATGCATTAAGATATCACGCGACGATTAACGAAGTGAATTAGTGCAATCACGAACAAATTACTTACACGAAGATAATAAATGCATAGTCGAATGATAACGAGCTTCGGTTAATTAACAGAGCTGAGTGTGATGGGTGTGACATTATCCCCCAGTTGAGAGAATTTCGTCCTGAAATTCAACAGGGGTTAGATCCCGAAACTCTATTGTTAAAAGATGCAAACATTTATGTCTCATCTTATCTTCCCGCTACCAAGTAAACTTATGGACTCGTTTAGGGTCCATCAAACTCTAGAGGTTAGGATCTTACAGGTCTTCAACTGCTTAACTTTTCACGCCATGTTTTCTATTTGCTCTTCCCTAAATTGAAGCTTATCATCTATTCGGGTTTCTTCGATTATCAACATAACTTTTGTAGCGATCTCTGGCTACCTTGAGTCTATCTTTAATTTGAAATATCTTATTGATTGTTTCTTATATGATCTTAGGATCTGTTAACTAATTTTCAACATCAATCCAAAATACAAGTGATGGTCACTTCCTTCCATGCATCGCCTCAAACGGAGTACATCTAATGCTCGTATGATGACTATTGTTATAAGAAAGTTTAATTAATGGTAAATAAGTATCCCAACTTCCACCAAAGTCTATCACACATGCCCTAAGCAAATCTTCTAGAGTCTGTATCGTATGTTCACTTTGATCATCTGTTTGTGGATGATAAGCGGTACTTAGGTCTAACTGAATACCCATGGCCTTCTGTAAAATCTGCCAGAACCGCGATGTAAATCGTCTATCACGATCTAATATAATTGACACAGGCACTCCATGTCTAGTCACGATCTCATTCACATATAATCTCGCCAACTTTTCCATCTTGTAGTCCTCGCTAATCGGTAAGAAATGAGCAGATTTTGTCACTCGATTCACAATAACCCAAATCGGATCATGCCCACTACTGTTCTAGGAAACTTAGTGATAAAGTCCATCGCTATATTTTCCCATTTCCATTAGGGAATTTCCGGTTGTTACAATAGACCTGACGGTTCCTGATGTTCGGCTTTGACTTTCGAACAAGTCAGACATTCACTTACATACGTCGCAATGTCTTTCTTCATACTTTGCCACCAATATCATTGCTTAAGGTCTTGATACATCTTGTCTACACCAGGATAAGCATCGTATCTCAACTTGTGTGCCTCATTCATGATTAGGGTATGCACATCTCCCCACTTAGGTACCCATATACGATCCACAAGGTACGGTACTCTATCCTCCTTACAGTTCATCTGTTTATCCAACCCTTAAAACTCCTCACTTGCAATATTCTCTACCTTTAGTGCTTTATCTTGTGCTACCAGGATTTGACTTTCAGATTCAATTGAATGTTCATTCCTAACGTTCGTGCACTAAAGGTTTTACGCCTTCCGTTCTACTCAAGGCATCAGCCACCATATTTGCCTTTCCAGGATGGTATCGGATCTCACAATCATAGTCATTGAGAAGTTCCACCCATCATCTTTGGCGCATATTCAATTTCTTTTGGTTAAAAATGTGTTGAAAACTTTTATGAACATTGTAGATGACACACTTAGTACCGTACAGATAATGCCTCCATGTCTTAAGTGCAAATACTACCGCGCCTAATTACTGGTCATGTGTCGTATAATTCTTTTCATAAACCTTAAGCTGGCGCGAGGCGTAAACAATCACCTTATCCTTTTGCATTAGCACACAACTCAGTCCTTGATGTAATGCATCGTAGTACTCCATAAAGTCATTGGAACTATCAGGGAGGGTCAATTGTTGGTGTGTTTCACAATCCCCTTTTTAACGTTTTGGAGGCCTTTTCTTGGTTATGACCGCAATCAAATTTCTTGTCTGTTTAAGTTAGCATTGTCAATGGTTGGGCGATCTTTTAAAAGGTTCGGTATGAATCGTTGATAATACCTAACCAATCCTAAGACCTATCGAATTTCCGAAGACGTCTTTAATGTGTTCCACTTCTTGACCTATTAAATCTTACCTGGTTCATCATGAATTTTCTCCTCGTTGATCAGGTGAACAAGAAACTTCAATTCACGAAATTTAAAACTCTCACTAAGAGAATTTGGGATGTATTTTCTCTTATCACACAACTATAGAATCACTACCAGTTGTTCCTCGTGCTCTTTCTTTTATAAAAAATAGATGAGGATACCATCTATAGACATAATCATAAACTTATCCTAGTACAAATTAATACTCAATTCATTAAATGTAGAAATATTGTGGGAGAGTTTGTCAAACCAAACCGCATAACTAAAAACTCGTAATTTCCATAACGAAGGTTGTCTTCGGATATCGTCTTCTTAAACCCTCAACCAATAATATCCTGGCCAGAGATCAACCTTTAATAAGTACGTTGACTTGATAATTCTTGCATTTCTAATGGTGCTAACCGATAGGGTGTCTTTGCAATGGGTGTTGCTCTAGGGATCAGATCATACTAAAATTCCACATGTGCTAAAAATGAGTAACACCGCTTCTTTAGGCATCGACGAATATTCATGCAAGAAATGAGTATTAAATCCTTTCTAGATGGTTCTCCTTGAATCTAAAGCACTTCACCATTTAATAGAGAATTACGCACAACCTTCCCCCGACAGACTATCTTGGCTTCGTGTCTCGATAATCAATCCAAACAGTATTAAGTCTATGTCAAAGATGTAATCTTCTTGTACTTCTATGCAACCTCTAATTATTACCATTGGCTATTTCAACTTAGCACATAATTTGTAAGCAACTATGGTTCATGTCAAATGAATGAGTGAATTCGGGAAAATCAAAGCTATCTCCTACCCCAGTATCCAGCAGATACGTATTGATTGATGATAAGATGCGTGCCCGTAATGACATTTGGGTCTTCTTATCTACCTTATCACTTGCTTGCTTGTTCGACTCTCTAACTTCTTTCTACTACTTACTAGATTTTTCAAATGTCCTTCTAAATTCTATTTGGTCTAAATGTCACAAGGTCTCACATCAGTTTTGTCAGCTTATGGAGTTGGTCAGTATAAAGAGCACGACTTAACTCTACCTATGCATGATTCCAGAATTACTATTTTAACTTTTGCATTTCATTCCTCGGGTAGTAGTACTCAATCACCAAAGCTTGTCACACCCTCAAATTCCGGGTCTGTAATTTATCACGGAGGGGTGAGCAAACAGGATCGAACACATTAGTCACACATGAGATGCAGTTATCTATATGATGAATATTAGATAATCATTTCATTATTATTCAGAGTATTAAATATCATGCGTAGTGGAAATAAAAGATAGATTGTTTCATAACGATACGTCTAATCATGTCTTAATAATAAGCAAAATGTATCTTGAGCTCTTATATGATCCTACGTGCATGTCCATAAGCTTCTAGTAGATACCTTAGAATACATGTAAAATCAAGTGTCAAAACAGGGTTGGTGAGTTCATAGGTGAGTAAAACATATATGATAAATCATCCATTATCATTCAAAGTAGGGTTTATTTTGTGAAGATATGGTCATTTCATAACTTCAATTGAGCCTTGAGATATCCCTGATATCATTCCGTATATGGATAGTCTTAATGGAACCGCTTTACAATAGGTGAACTCACTATCCCATATACTAACTAAGTACAAGCCAACAAAACCTTTACCTAGGTTTTGCCCATGTATCATAGTTAATTTTCCCTTTTCCTTTTTTATATATAGCATATTATATTAGTTATAATAATTCAAATCAGAGGGCGCGAATCCTCTCTTTACATTTATCCTCATACGGGTTATAAGTGGAACTATAATGCAAACTTCACATAGTGCACATCTACCTTCTCAACACAAAACAGTCATCCCGAATGACTATAAGATCTTTGTGCATCTTGGTAAGGACCACATGTCCAAACCTTTGTGGGGGTAAGTCACTCCCCGATAGTACTATCCAAAAGATCCCTGCTTGTTTATAGTCCAGTTTACAGAGAAGGGTTTTCAATGTAACCATATGTAATCATAAATGTGATCAAATTATTATTTAACATAATACACAAAAATAATTGGAAATTTCAATTACAACATGTATCTGTCACAACTCTCGTGAAACCTGACGTTCTGTGTTTTGGATTCGTTTCAGAAACCCTCGGAAATCCTACCCCGACTACGTTCTTGATCATTGATTAGCTTGCTCACTAGTCACTTGTTGACGTTCATGTTATAATTTTCGGGATGAAAATTCCTTCAACAAGGGGATGATGTGACAACTCACATTTTCAGGTTTACAACGTTTCTACTTCTTTAACTACTCGTCGCTGCTCACGAACATAATGCTCATTATTATTATTGTTAATGTTATCATTATTAGTAGTAATGATATTAATATTATTACAATTATTATCTAACTCCAATTCTAACCATAACTAACCACTAAAACAAATTAAAATCCTAAAGTGTAAATTATATAAGATTGGAGACTAATGTACAAAAATCATTAATTATATATACACATTATGCGCATACATCCCGTAACCAACTCCCTTATCGATCTCAGAAATTCATTCCCGAAACCCTACCCCATTCGAGCCTTCATCTTCCTCTCTCGACGACAATTCGCCGCCGTTAGCCACCGCCGGTTGCCGTCGTCACGCCGTTCACTTGTTTCGCCAGTAACCGCTCGTCCTAAACTTCATTTCGTTTCGTTTCGGTTCGGTTTGTTATCGCGATTTGGTTCGGTTCTGTTTTGGGTTGTTTGAATGATTGTCGTGTGATTATATACATGTGTGTATACGTATGGATGTATGTAATCATAGTGTGTGTGCGCGTAGATATATATATATGTATGTATATGTACGTCTGCGTAGGTATATGTATGTATGTATACGTTTTGCATATGAAGTTAGGAATATATGTCTGCATAGATATATGAATGTGGGTATTTTGTATGCGCATGTGTGTGTGTCGAAGGGTTATGTATGCATGTATATGTTATGCGACGTATGTGTATGTTCCTGCCAAGTATATATGTTTTATGTACATATGGTGTTTGGGCGCATGAAGCCCTTTAGGGGGCGCATGGGGGGGAGACAGAAGAAGCACAAAATATATATGTATGTATACAATTGTAGGCATGTATTATGTATATAAATATATAAAATGGAGTGTGGTGGTGTCATAGTAGGGGTTACTTATTTTAGTATTGATTGTGGGCATATGGGTGTTTGGCAGTAGGTGGATCAGAGTGTGTATATAATATATTATACATGGGAATTCTTTTTAAGTTAGTGGGTTGCATGTGCATGAGATGTATGTATGAATGTGTATATGAATGTATGTTGTAGTTGGCAAATGAAGACAAGGCAGATCGCATTGGGAGCATGACATAAAAGTTACTTATTTTATATTTGTATATGTATAATAGTAAGTGGGCATGAGGATAAACATTAGGCGCATTAGGTTCTTGCATGTATGTATGTACTTGTTGCATTATTAAATATATGTATTTATATATATGTGGATGCTACGTGCATGGTGAATTCGTGAATATAATTGAATGTGAATGTCACATGTGAGTGTATGTGCATAATATATATATGTAGTAATTTATATATATTAGAGCATACGTGTATATACATATATATGGGGCGTATGATTAAATTATATAAAGAGTACCCTTTTCACATGATAATTATGTCTTATAGACTGAATATGAGTTGGGGTTTGTTTGTGCACATGAACATGGGTATTGTTAGTCTGTATCGATAACCGACACCGTAACTGGGACACGAAAGCGAAACCGTACGACTCTTATACTTGTAATTAATAATTAATATTAATTATATATATACTGAATGAAACACAGGTTAATTTGGAGACCCGATCTTTTATGTTTACATTTAATTGTTGCTCTACACTCGAGGTGAGTATTCACGGCCCCTATTTTACTTTCTTTCCTTTTGGGGGAGAAAACATGCAAACATATTTTATGAATGGTTTTAGTATTAATGATATCGCCTGTTACGTTAGTGCAAACATACAAATAGTTCTGACACTCTCGAACCATTAGTAATGGGATTAGCGAGGTAATTCCGAGTAGTACTACTGGATCTGACAAACCCCGCCTGGGCTAGTCGCGCTAGCTTGTTTGGAGGTCAAACGGGTACATTATTGACCTAACATTTGTTACTGTCTTGCGAGACGTGACGGGGGAACAACAAACATATAGGACACGCAAACAGTCAGCTTCGGTTCGAAACGCTAAGTAACATGATTATAGGCTAGCTACCTATCGATATGCTTTAATTACTATACCATTCAAATAGTCGAACGGTTACAAATAGTCGAACAGTTACAAACATTTCGAACAGTTACAAACTGTCGAACAGTTACAAACAGTCGAACAGTTACAAACATTTTTATTTAGGATAAAACCTGTGAACTCACCAACTTTATGTTGACACACTTTAGCATGTTTTCTCAGGTCACAGGAACGCTTAAGCTCATGATGCACGATTAAGGACGCACTCAGGACATACATTCATCAGTTCCATTTAGTTGCATTGAATATTTGATTTGGCATAGCATTTTCAGACTTTCAGTATTGTTTATATTTCGTTTATTCGCTTCCGCACTGTTATTCATTTCTTATATATTACTCTGATTTAAGTCAAACGTGTATTTTTAAACTCATATAGTGTCGTTTGATATGACCGTGTCTGAGATCCTGGTATGTCACACGCCTAACGGTAAAACCCCGTTTGTGGAAATTGAGGGTGTGACAGATTGGTATCAGAGCCACTGGTTATAGAGAACTAGAATTGCATCTGCATCTAGACTATAGCCTTAGACACAACACTAGTATTGCACAGACACTCTTACATGATTGCAACTGTTGTACGAACATTCTCCCGGCATGCTAACATTACATTACTGAACGATCAAACATTGATTGCAACTGTTGTACGAACATTCTCCCGGCATGCTAACATTACATTACTAAACGATCAAACATTACCCGCACTATCCATATCACCTGTATCATCCTCAACTAACAGAGGGGGGCGGAGAGTCCCGCTCTCTTACTTCCAATATCTACATCTGTTTCTTCACTCTCGGAGTTGAAGCAACGACAACTTGAACCTAACATTACCACCTGGGAACACGAAACCTTTTTCTAACAAACATGACAAACCTAACGATGACAAACAAGGAGAACAACACACACTACTTTTCTAACTCTATTGTACTTGTTTCTACTTCCCACATACCCTATCATCTCCACTAGTCTGAACAGTAAAATGTGGGACAACCAAGGGATTTGAGGTCTATCAGAGGATCAGACTTAGACATGCAGACGCTTAGAGCTTCAAAGGGAAAAGACCAGATCGTCTTGATTCCCCGTTGTTATCTTAACCGAATCTTTTGTACAACCTTAGTTATTTGACCCTTGGCATAATGAACATATCTTTGATACCTCTATCATTGATAACACTCGGTACTTGACAAGACATGTTATCTCGAATGGGAGGAACTATGGGTGACCATGCAAAGCAAATTAGAATCACGGGTGCACATGTAATTTTAATTTGTCGTGCATGAGAATTCTGGCAACTCTATCGGGTGACAACGATCATAATCAGTACAAATTTTCATTTCTATACCTGGAGACATGAGGTCTCGGTTCTCATAAAACCTCACTATTGATATGCAAACAAATCCTTCATTCCTACTAGTATGAAAGTTCTTATCTACCCCGAGTCTTAATGAGATTCGTGTTATGACATTAGCCCTAGTATCTATGAGTCGTGCTCTTTTTAGCATTTCAGTGTTCGTGTAACATTATCCATCTACATTGTGCCAGATCTTCAAAAGTTGTAATAAAGTGATAATATTCTTGACATGTGTAGTCCTTGCTCACTGGATTGATCTTAAGACTTAGAGTCTCCGTAATTTTAGCGTTCCAGCATTCATTTCATTTGATATCTATCCTGTTTAAGCGTACGTTACATTTGTTTGTCTCCCGGTGGTGAGAATCCAATTGGATTTTTCGGGCTTACTAGCTTGGCCTAGGACCAAAAAGCAAGACATTATGATGACCCCGTCTAATATATATCTCAGCCTCTCCATTATAAGCAACAGGTACAACTATCCCTCCCAATGACTCGTGCAAGAGAACATTTGAGAGCACTGTAGAGAAATTTAGCCATACCTTCAAGAACCATCATGTGAACATCCCGGCCAAGTCTCCCCAGCCATAAGAATCACAAAGAGGATGTTATGAGTGCAGAAAACCCATGCATAAAAGGGAAACTGCCCAAGGCTCAAGAAGATAAGAAACCAGCAGAAATGGTAGTTCTGCTCCAGCATTATCTCATTAGAGTACCGATAGAAGTTTCATGCCTAGTAACTTGAGTGGACTGCTAGAGGTAGTTCTTACCAGTTTAATTTCCAAAACCTATCATAAAATTTACCGATGGTAGAACTATAACTGCCACCCATGTGCTTGGCAGTTGTAATCTAGGTCTGTCTAGACAATCCTTCGATATAAGCCTGATTTCTATTACCAATGGTAGCTACGATGTTGTGGTCAAAATGGATTGGTTGTCCAAAAAACCAAACATAGATCATTTGTGGAAATAAACTAATTAAGTTACCTATCCTTAGTGATGGAAAACCTACGGTAGAAGATGACAGGGTTGGTGTTCTGGTTGGCATCATCTCAAACGTGAAGGTGCATATATGTCTCAAGAAAAGGGATTTTCTCTACTGACACTAATTACATAGAAGAAGGCGGATGAGAAGCATGTTAAAGATATTCCAGTTGTCAGAGACTTCCCAGAAGTATTTCCAGAATAATTAACTAGTATGACCACTATGAGTTTTTGGTTATGCTGTTTGGGTTGACCAACGCACCAGCGGTTTTCATGGACCTCATGAACCGAGTGTGTAAACTCTATTTAGACAAGTTTGTCATCGTCATCATTGATGACATCCTTATTTATTTAAAGAATAAGGAAGAACACGAGGAACACCCTAGACTGATTTTGGAACTGCTAAAATAAGAACAAGTGTATGCTAAATTTTCAAAGTGTGACTTCTGGATACGAGAAGTCCAATTCTTGGTCATGTAGTCAACTAGAAGGGCATACATGTTGACTCGGTAAAAATAGAAGCCATCAAGAACTGGGCTACACCTAAGACCCCGACTGAGGTACGACAGTTTCTTGGGTTGGCTGGCTATTATGACGATTCATCAAAGGGTTTTCAAAGATTGCTCAACCTCTCACCGTGTTAACTCATAAAGGCACCACATACAATTGGATGACAAACAAGAATCTGCATTACAAGTTTTGAAGCAGAAACTCTGTACGGCACCGATTCTATCCCTGCCTGAGGGAACAGACGATTTTGTAGTTATTGTGATGCTTCAATTCAAGGTCTCGGCTGTGTGCTAATGCAACGCGAGAAGGTGATTGCTTATGCTTCCCGTCAATTGAAAGTTCACGAGAAAAACTACACGACACATGACTTAGAGTTGGGAGCCGTTGTGTTTGCACTCAAGATATGGAGACACTACTTGTACGGTACCAAGTGCACCATTTACACCGATCACAAGAGTCTCCAGCACATCTTTGAACAGAAGGAGCTGAACATGAGACAACGTCGTTGGGTCGAGTTGTTGAACGACTACGATTGTGCCATCAAATATCATCCGGGTAAGGCTAACGTAGTAGCCGACGCCTTAAGTCGAAAGGAGACACCTAAGCCGAAGCGAGTTCGAGCATTACAACTCACCATTCACACTGGATTACCTGATCAAATACGTAATGCTCAACTTGAAGCCTTGAAAGACAAGAACCTAAAGCGGAATCACTACGAGGCATGGAGAAACAATTAGAGGTAAAATCTGACGGAGTCCGCTACTTCATGGACCGAATATGGGTTCCTTTGTATGGAAACCTATGAGAGCTGGTAATGGACGAAGCTCACAAGTCACGATATTCTATTCATCCTGGTTCGGATAAGATGTATCAGGATTTGAAGACTCTATACTGGTGGCCAAACATGAAAGCTGGTATTACCACTTATGTAAACAGATGTTTAACCTGTTCTAAGGTTAAGGTAGAATATCAAAGGCCATACGTTTGCTCCAACAACCGAAAATTCTAGTATGGAAGTGGGAACAGACATCAATGGACTTTATCACGAAACTTCCTCGGACGCCCAGCGGATGCGATACCATTTGGGTAATTGTAGATCGTTTGACGAAATCTGCACACTTCCTACCAATTAGGGAGGCTGACCGAATGGAGAAGTTGACTCGTATCTATCTAAGGGAAATAGTCGCTCGGCACGGTGTGCCAGTTTCCATCATCTCTGATCGTGACGCTCGATTCACTTCACACTTCTGGCAATCTTTACAACGATCATTGGAACGCGGTTAGATATGAGCACTGCATATCATCCACAAACTGACGGCCAGAGTGAGCGTACGATCCAAAACTTGGAAGACATGTTGCGCGCTTGCGTGATTGAATTTGGCAGCAGTTGGGAAACTCACTTACCGTTAGTTGAGTTTTCATACAATAATAGCTATCACACGTCGATCAAAGCTGCTCCATTTGAGGCACTGTATGGACGTAAGTGCCGATCACCTATCTGTTGGGCAGAAGTTGGAGAAAGTCAACTTACCGGTCCTGAACTTGTGCACGAGACGACTGAGAAGATCGTGCAGATCCGTAACCGTATGGCAGCAGGACGTGACCGACAAAAGAGTTACGCCGATAAGTGTCGTAAACCATTGGAGTTTCAGATTGGTGACAAAGTACTGTTGAAAGTGTCACCTTGGAAGGGCGTGATTCGTTTTGGAAAACGTGGAAAACTAAACCCTAGATACGTGGGGTCATTTAAGATTGTCAAACGGGTTGGCCCGGTGGCTTATCAACTGAACCTACCCGAAGAACTCAGTGGAGTACACAATGTGTTCCATGTTTCAAACCTGAGGAAATGCCTTGCAGACGAGACTCTCGTCGTTCCGTTGGACGAGATACATGTTAGCGAACAACTACGCTTCATCGAGGAACCAGTGGAAGTGATGGACCGAGAGGTCAAGACACTCAAACACAGTCGTATCCCTATTGTCAAAGTCCGATGGAACTCAAAGCATGGACCAGAGTTTACCTGGGAACGCGAAGATCAAATGAAGAAGAAGTATCCACAACTGTTCAACAAACAACATCTACTTCTTAAGGTATCATTCTGAGATACATTTCTTTCAATTTCGAGACGAAATTCCCTTCAATAAGGGGATGATGTCACAACTCTCGTGAAACCTGACGTTCTATTTTTTGGATTCGTTTCAGAAACCCTCGGAAATTCTACCCCGACTACGTTCTGGATAATTGATTAGCTTGCTCACTAGTCACCTGTTGATGTTCATGTTCTAATTTCGGGATGAAAATTCCTTCAACAAGGGGATGATGTAACAACTCACATTTTCAAGTTTACAACGTTTCTACTTCTTTAACTACTCGTCGCTGCTCACGAACATAATGCTCATTATTATTATTATTAATGTTATCATTATTAGTAGTAATGATATTAATATTGTTATAATTATTATTACAATTATTATCTAACTCCAATTTTAACCATAACTAACCACTAAAACAAATTAAAATCCTAAAGTGTAAATTATATAAGATTAGGGCTAATGTGCAAAAATCATTAATTATATATACACATTATGCGCATACATCCCGTAACCAACTCCCTCATCGATCTCAGAAATTCATTCCCGAAACCCTACCCCATTCGAGCCTTCATCTTCCTCTCTCGACGACAATTCGCCGCCGTTAGCCACCGCGGTTGCCGTCGTCACGCCGTTCACTTGTTTCGCCGGTAACCGCTCGTCCTAAACTTCGTTTCGTTTCATTTCGGTTCGGTTTGTTATCGCGATTTGGTTCGGTTCCGTTTTGGGTTGTTTGAATCATTGTCGTGTGATTATATACATGTGTGTATACGTATGGATGTATGTAATCATAGTGTGTGTGTGCGTAGATATATATATATATATATATATATATATTATATACATGTATGTATATGTACGTCTGCGTAGGTATATGTATGTATGTATACGTTTTGCATATGAAGTTAGGAATATATGTCTGCGTAGATATATGAATGTGGGTGTTTTGTATGCGCATGTGTGTGTGTCGAAGGGTTATGTATGCATGTATATGTTATGCGACGTATGTGTATGTTCCTGCCAAGTATATATGTTTTATGTACATATGGTGTTTGGGCGCATGAAGCCCTTTAGGGGGCGCATGGGGGGGAGACAGAAGAAGCACGAAATATATATGTATGTATACGATTGTAGGCATGTATTGTGTATATAAATATATAAAATGGAGTGTGGTGGTGTCATAGTGGGGGTTACTTATTTTAGTATTGATTGTGGGCACATGGGTGTTTGGCAGTAGGTGGATCTGAGTGTGTATATAATATATTATACATGGGAATTCTTTTTAAGTTAGTGGGTTGCATGTGCATGAGATGTATGTATGAATGTGTATATGAATGTATGTTGTAGTTGGCGAATGAAGACATGGCAGATCGCATTGGGAGCATGACATAAAAGTTACTTATTTTATATTTGTATATGTATAATAGTAAGTGGGCGCATGAGGATAAACATTAGGCGCATTAGGTTCTTGCATGTATGTATGTACTTGTTGCATTATTAAATATATGTATTTATATATATGTGGATGCTACGTGCATGGTGAATTCGTGAATATAATTGAATGTGAATGTCACATGTGAGTGTATGTGCATAATATATATATGTAGTAATTTATATATATTAGAGCATATGTGTATATATATGGGGCGTATGATTAAATTATATAAAGAGTACCCTTTTCACGTGATAATTACGTCTTATAGACTGAATATGACTTGGGGTTTGTTTGTGCACGTGAACATGGGTATTGTTAGTCTGTATCGATAATCGACACCGTAACCGGGACACGAACGTGAAACCGTACAACTCTTATATTTGTAATTAATAATTAATATTAATTATTTATATACTAAATGAAACACAGGTTAATTTGGAGACCCGATCTTTTGTGTTTACATTTAATTGTTGCTCTACACTCGAGGTGAGTATTCACGGCCCCTATTTTACTTTCTTTCCGTTTGGGGAGAAAACATACAAACATATTTTATGAATGGTTTTAGTATTAATGATATCGCCTGTTACGTTAGTGCAAACATACAAATAGTCCTGACACTCTCGAACCGTTAGTAATGGGATTAGCGAGGTAATTCTGAGTAGTACTACTGGGTCTGACAAACCCCGCCCGGGCTAGTCGCGCTAGCTTGATTGGAGGTCAAACGGGTGCATTATTGACCTAACATTTGTCACTGTCTTGCGAGACGTGACGGGGAATAACAAACATATAGGACACACAAACAGTCAGCTTCGGTTCGAAACGCTAAGTAACATGATTTAAGGCTAGCTACCTATCGATATGCTTTAATTACTATACCATTCGAACAGTCGAACAGTTACAAACAGTCGAACAGTTACAAACATTTCAAACAGTTACAAACATTTCGAACAGTTACAAACAGTTGAACAGTTACAAACAGTCGAACAGTTACAAATATTTTTATTTGGGATAAAACCTGTGAACTCACCAACTTTATGTTGACACACTTTAGCATGTTTTCTCAGGTCACAGGAACGCTTAAGCTCATGATGCACGATTAAGGACGCACTCAGGACATACATTCATCAGTTCCATTTAGTTGCATTGAATATTTGATTTGGCATAGCATTTTCAGACTTTCAGTATTGTTTATATTTCGTTTATTCGCTTCCGCACTGTTATTCATTTCTTATATATTACTCTGATTTAAGTCAAACGTGTATTTTTAAACTCATATAGTGTCGTTTGATATGACCGTGTCTGAGATCCTGGTTTGTCACACGCCTAACTGTAATACCCCGTTTGTGGAAATTGAGGGTGTGACAGTATCCATCCCCAAAATATTTTTATGATTTAAAAAGGGGAATAGTTAAGTATGAACTCGCCTCAGTTCTTGTGTGGTGTTGACAAGCTAGTAAATACCTCCTAAGGAATTATAATTCACATAAGCAAATAGATACAAATCCATAACCTAAATAAGTTAGATCTTGATCCTGGAGTTCAATTGATCCAGGGTTTGGTTTTCTGGGATTTGTTATAAACATATAATTAAATCATTTGATTATTTTTATTAATTCTTTAGTAACTAAAGATTTGCATTTCATTTGATTAATTTAATAATGATTTTAACATATCATTATATTTTAAATAAATTTTAGACATTATTTAAATATGTAAGTTTGTATTTAATTTAGTAAGATTTTATAATTAAATTTATAAAATCTAATTTGTATTTGTCTTATCAAATAAGTAATGTTTACAAGTTTTAATTTATTATTAATCTACACCTTTAATTAGTATATTTTATAAGAAATAATTTAAAATAACGCTTGTAAATAATTTATGAAATTATAAAATCTTTATAATTTCCACAATTATCATGATTTATCCATAATCAAAGGTAATATAGTGTCCAATAATAAATTAATAATTTAAATTATTATTTAGAATCTATTTTTATAAAAATAACTATTTATAACATTTATAAATAATATTTTATAAAAATTATTAAGGTGTTTTTAATAAATAAATTTTATAGAAAATTACTTAGATACTTTTAAATTAAAGAAAGTTTATAAAAGTTATTTTTATAATTTTTTTAGGTATTTTTATATATTTTTTAAGAGCTGAAAAAGGCATTTAAAAATAAATGTGGGTGCACGGGTTTTAACCCGTGACCCCAAGGATTGCAAGTGAACCGGGAACCAGTGAACCAAGGCATACAGCCGCGGTAAGACTCTGTTCTCTTTAATTTTAAACACAAACAAAAGAACCCTCCCAAAACCGTATGAACCCTAGAACGAATTCGATCAAATTGAAGCCCAAATCGATGTTGATAATGATCGAATCCATGGGGCTTTTGATCCCCATCTAAAATCGAGCAGGTAGATGTACATACTTACGTGGTTGTGTTCGAAAATGAGGTCTACGAATGAGTTGCAGGTCCGCGACCGAAGATGAATCAAATTGATGTGTTTGTGTGTTTTCAGATCGAATTGAGCTTGATGGAAGGTTTTAAATGATTAAAGTTCGTTAGTGCGCCATTAATTTTGATTATTATTGAAGTTAGTGGTCGATTAGGTGGGTGGTCGGCCGAAAGTATGGATCACACTAATTAGACTACAATATTCAAATTTCAGTGGGGTTTAGTGTTCGAATCACCCACTCGAATATGTCGGGACGGTTTAATCGAGTTGGAATCGACTAAATGTGGGTGTTTTGGCTCGCCGGAGCCTCGCCGGAGGCGGTGGCCGGCGGTGACAGGGTCGACGGGGACGGGAGGTTGGGTTTTAAGAAATTTACAGAAATGGTCCCTCAACTTTCCAAGTCTTATTATTTTATGCTAAAAGTATTTAAAATAAGTTTTAAAATTAACATTTCTCACCCAAAACTTTTAGGATTTAGTTTTTAATAATAAATTTTATTATCAGTATTATTATTATTATTATTATTAACATTATTATTAATATTATGATCATTAACATTATTGTTATTAATATTATTTTTGTTATATTATTATTATTATTATTATTATAATTGTTGAAATTTTGGAATTAACCTCAACGTATTAAACTTAATTGTTCGTAAAATTAACTTTAATTAAATAAAATTCGAGATGTTACAGTTTAAACCCTATAGTTCAATTAAAGGTAACGAAATTTTCCGGGTTGTCACAAAGGTTTGAACTCATCTCGAGTCATGGCTATCACAGCCTCACTACCTTAGACTTGAGCTTGGACATTCTACTATTTCAGTGCTTTACCCATTAGTGAACAAGCAACATTCTTCATCTTCTAGTTTCAGCATGGTTGTTAATGTCCACTATAGTTTCCATTTCTTTCTATCCAACGGTTCAGATCTACTATTTCCTTTTTCTTTTTATACTCTTTTGACTATTATGTCAAGAATCCCTTATATGTACAACCAACCATGTTACCTTAACATTTCTTTCATGTCTTACTTCAATTAATCGGATTATCACATAGCGCAGCTCAGGCACATTCTGAGTATACCAGTGACGCTTATATATAGGTTCCCCGCAGCGTTCCCACCACATCCATGATATACCAAGAACAATGCTTAAACTGGTCATGTGACATCCGATTACTCCATCAAGGCATAATGCAATAGCATCCAAACTGCTAATGCTCCAAGTTCTGAGGTCAATCCGTTGAAGAAGATAATACATATGAAGGGAGTATCATTACTATACTGCAACTCCTCAAAGGCCATGTACATTCCAAACAAACATTCAATTTGCATAATTTCTGAAATGTAAGAGTAACGTCTCACTGGGGATAGGACTAGTGTCATAATGTGATTCCCATGTAGAATCCATGTAGATTAGAACTTATATAAGGGTAAAGGTTATAGATGTTTCTTATTCTTAATAAAGTCTTATAAGGACTGAAACTCAGGCATCCCAAGGTATAGAATAGAAGATTTGTACTATGATTGTTATCTCATGGCAAGATTTGCTAGGCTTCACATGCACTGCAAATTTCAATTACGTGTGCACCCGTAATGGTAATTTTCTTTGTATGGTCACCCAGCCCCACCTATCCAAGTTAACATATCTTGTCAAGTACAGAGTGTTATCCATGATTTGAGTATCAAGGATATGGTTACTAACAAAAAGTTAATTAATCAGAGTTGTACAAGGAATCGATTAAGTAAGCATTCGCTTGAGCAACGAATAGTTGAAAGAATCCATGTACTTAATCCGAACTAAGATGAAGTAGTCATCTAATCTGATTACGTCGCAACTCTTGTCTACTAGTGTCGTCTTAGCTAACTCGTCCGTCTTCCAAGATTCAACCCAACAAGTTATAAATAATAGAGTATATAGCAAATGTGACATCGACAGACCCATGGAATAAAGGTTGGCTTAACAATCTAAGTTCTTAGAAGAATTCTTAGAGTAGAACTTATCAATCCATCCGAATATAAGTCTAATACATAATGAGAGTATATGCTTACCTAAAGCTTTCTCAAGATATAAATAGATGATATAATACCCATAACCTTCACAAATAAGCATACTATAGATAGCTTGTAAGACAGGCTATGTAAGCATAACCAATAATGAACTTAATACATTCACATGTATATATATTACATGTGGGTAAGCAATATATTACAGAAGTAATAAGCAGTCAATCGAGTCATGAAGAACATGCATGTAACATCAAATGCACACAAACCCTAGTATGCATTCTACATGAAGGTTCCTAGGTTATAGTCTAGGTCGAGTGATCCACCTAGTTCTCTATAACTAATGGCTCTGATACCAATCTGTCATTCCCCCGCTTATAGCGGAAACACGAGGATGTAACGGATGGGATCGTTGTTGGACCAAAAGAACCAATGAGCCAAGATCAGGAAAACCTATAAGTCTCACATGACATCACAACAACTACTGAAGACCTTCATCAGCAGTTTGACAAAGTCTGAAGAATCAACAACTGAAGATCAAAGATCTGAAGTACAACAGCTGAAGATCCCAAAGTGCTGAAGATAAGTACTGAAGTCTGAAGTACTGATAAATACAAGTACTGAAGACTTCAAGTGCTGAAGACAAGTGCTGAAGATCAAAGTCTGAAGAACTGAAGAACTGAAGATCAACTATTGATGCACAAAGTCTGAAGACAATGACTGAAGACATCAGCTGATGATAACTACTGAAGTCATCAGCTGATGAATCATCTGAAGACCAAAGTCTGAAGACCAAAATGCTGAAGCTTCAGAGTTTGTCACAACAGCTGAAGAAGTCTTCTTCAGTTGTTGTGATGGTTTTTCTTTTCAGTAGTTTTATATTTTTCCTTTCAATAGTTTGTACAACAGCTGAAGAGTTTGTTCTTCAGCTGTTATAGTTCAGTAGTTGTAAACGACTGAAGAGTTTGTTCTTCAGTCGTTGTAGCTTTTCAGTAGTTTCTCTTTCAGTACTTGTAATAGGTAGAACACTTAGAATTTTGTAAGAAGATGTCAGCTGTTGTGACATCTTCAGTAGTTAAGTGTTCTATCAGTAGTTAGTAAAATAACTGTTAATGTCAGTGGAATCTGATAACAGTATGGGTCTTTTGCCTATAAAAGGGCAGTGACCTAATTGTATTTTGTGCGAAACATGTGAGACAAACAGAATATTATTCGTTTTAGGCAAAATTGTTCTCTCTCTACATTTACTTTACATGCAATATTCTTTATGTTCTTGCATTAATTGCTAATTTTCATGCTAAATCCGCTGCGAATATGACAGGATCTCAGCCTCTCGTGTTGATCAATTAGATTATGTTTGCAGCGGATTTAGCACATTAATTAGCAATTAAAGCAAGAACATAAAAGATATTGCAATTAAAGCATTAACATAGAGAGAGAAGAGTTCTGCGAAACAATAAATGTTCTATTGGTCGCACGTTTCGGCATTTAAAACTATATGGCTTGCCATCCTTATATAGGCGGCAAGAGCATGGTGGTGATGTCCTTTTCTGACATCACTGAATATTCAAATTACAGTTGTCAAAACATAAAACTACTGAAGATGTCAACAACTGACATCTTCTTACAAAAGTTCCTAAGTGCTGACAAAAGTAAACTACTGAAATCTTACAACGACTGAAGAACAAACTCTTCAGTCGTTTATAACTACTGATACTATAACAACTGAAGAACATGCTCTTCAGTTGTTGTACAACTACTGAAACAAATAAACTACTGAAAAAGAAAAACCACTACAACAACTGAAGAAGACTTCTTCAGTTGTTGTGACAAACTCTGAGTCTTCAGTACTTGGTCTTCAGACTTGGCTTCAGATGATATAACAACTGATGACTTCAGTAGATATCATCAGTTGTTGTCTTCAGTCTTTGTCTTCAGACTTTGTGCTTCAGTAGAAGGTATTCAGTTCTTTAGTTCTTCAGCTTTTGATTCTTCAGTACTTGTCTTCAGTACTTGAAGTCTTCAGTACTTGTAAGATCAGTACTTCAGACTTCAGTACTTGGTCTTCAGTACTTTAGAGTCTTCAGCTGATATTCTTCAGTTCTTTGATCTTCATACTTTGTTCTTCAGACTTGTCATAACAGCAGAAGGCTGGAGCTAAGATGCTCTCGAGTTTGACATTCAAGCAAGAGAACACAATAGCTGATGAGAGTCTTCAGATGTTCTCTAGTCTGACATTCAAGCAAGAGAACATTATAACTGATGGGAGTCTTCAGCAGTTGTAGCAGTGGCATGTGGGACTTAGAGGTTTCCTGATCTTGGCTCATTGGTTCTTTTGGTCCAACAAACTCCCCCTGAACCAATGCAGCCAAAACCTCTAATTATTGGATGTCCCACTTATTGGTGGCATAATGATTGGTCTATTTCCTTCTAGATCAGATTAGAAGTTGACCCAGATAAGCACTGGCCAGAGAGGTAGTCTCAAGTGTTTGTTTGGCTAAGTATGGATGGGAGCTCTGTCTTGGGGAATTGGACACAGAGCTGTTGCCCCATCCATGAGATCTACCTCCCACGTACAAGCCGGTAGGATTCTTTACAGTAAGCCTGAAGAAAGATCAATTGATCTTCTTTGGACAGGTCTTCAGGCTCACCTTCGAATAACCCCTCCCGACCGTACAGCTCTGAGAGGTACTTGACCTGTCTTCCATTTTTGAGCTCAAGTGTTGTGATTTGCCTATATGCAAACTCATCAGGGTGTTTACCCTCTAACAACAAAGTGAGCTCATTCCTATGAAAATTCTCAAGCTCTTATAGACCAGACCCTTCCTAACCACCCTATTATCTAGCATTGAAAAGGGTGATTGGCCGGCTCTATAAGCTTTCTCGAATTCATCTACTATTTCCCAGGGTGTTATTACAATAGCCACAGAGATCTCTTCATCTACGATTCTCTTTAGTTGGCTTTTGTATCTCACAGGCATGTCCTTCTTGACTATCCTGTGAGCCACCTTGGGTCAGGCCAAGTTCTCACCCTCTCCCTTTCATATTGAAAGGTTTGTCTGAGGGTGAATAACCTCAGAGCTTCTCTCTGCATATTTATTATAGAGGTGGTAGCAGTATAACATTTGTCAATGCTTTTCAGCATTTCCTCATCATGTCTTTTCTGCTGCTCCTCCTCTTCTAACTTAACCTTCACAGTGTCCTGCTGTGAGGTGGGATTGATGGTTTGTGGTTGGCTTTGGGTAGAGGTAAAACTGCTGAGAGTGGCAGGCTATCCTCCTCATCATCCTCTTCTTCATCTTGCAGCCTCAGCACCCTTCTCTTCTTCTTCAAGGGTGGATCATTGGCTGCGGGTTTTGGTGGTAAGGGAGTTGGTTTTGTGGGTTGTGGTTGGGTTGTTGGTGTGGGAGTGTTGGCAGGTACTGCTAGCAGCCTAGAAATAAGGGCTGGTTTGGTTAGCTTGACTAGCAGTGTCCTGTTCCCAGCACCGGCTTCAGATAAGGCCTCTGCGACCAGTCCCTTTGTAAAATCACCAGCCGAACAAATCTTGGTGGTTATTGCCAAGAGTTTGTCCCTGGTCCATGCCTTAACATCAAGGACTGGTCTGCCCAGGTACTTCGAAGTGAACCTACTCATAGCCTCAAGTTTTTGTCTTTCCTCTTGGCTATGAGTAGTCCATCGGTACTCAATCTCTCTCCTCTCCATATTCCTGATCTCTTGATCTAGCAAGGCAGTGTCCTTGTCAAAGCCTTGCCTGAACAGCTGTTCAATGACTTTGTTCATTGAACGGTTATGTTCAGCATCAGCCTCCTTGACAAGGGCTGCTAGATCAGGATCAGCCGCCTTCTTTCCCTCTCCCTTATTCTTATCAGTGATACTGAAATCCTTTTGGATTTCAGCCACTTCTATATGCTCTACCTCCCTCACTTTCCTCTTCCCCTTCTCCCTCACCTTACTACTCTCCTCAGCCAACTCCCTCTCTACCACCACCTCTTTTTCTGCCTCTCTCTCCTCCTCTCCCCTCTTCCTCTTGTCTTGCACTGATGTCTCCCCCTTTTTGGTTGCATTGGTTGGGGTTTGACTATCAGCAAGAGCCTTAGTTATGGCAACCTCCACCATGGGTTGTATATATGTGGGAAGCCTCTCATCAAGGGTTTGAATAACTATATCTTTAAGGATTGGTGTGATGAGAGGCAGGGATTTCTGGAGGATAGCATCCAGCTACTCAGGGGGGTTCTGTCCCTGAGAGCTAGTGCCAGAAGCAGGGGCTGGTGGCTGAGTTTGTGGGAGTGGCTCAGTGTGTCTGAGACCTTCGGGTGAAGGTGCCATCTGTGGGGTAGTGGTGGCAGATGGACTTCTATCCTGAGTCATTTGAGCAAGCAGCTCTTTGAGTCTGCTTATCTCATCCTCAAGGATAGTGTTTTGAGCTACTACATCGTAGAAGAAGCTCAGGTCATCATCAGCATGAGCTGAATCACCTGACCTCCTGACCTTGTTAGGGTGAACATGTCCTGAGTGTGGCTCAGTAATGACATGTGCCCCTTGTTCATGGTACTGGGGACTTCTGGCCTCAGGATTGGATCCATCATCGGCCATTGCCTCTGGTGAGGTCTTAGAGATGTTACCAGCTTCACCCTGCTCAGATGTTGATGCAGGGGAAGTGGCAGCCTCACCAGATTGTTCTCTCTCCCTAGCCACACTGGGAGAGTGAACTGATTCTCTGTGCTGTGGGCTCTGATCAGCACTTGTGCCCACCCCCTCTTCGGTTGGAGTCTCCCCAGTGGTAATAGGTTTCTGGGAGAGGGTGGAGTGCTCAGATCAGTCAGCACTTTGGCTATAACCAATGTTGGGCTTAGTGGGGCGGTCTCCTCTGTATGTGGGCTAGAAGCAGTATGCACATGGGGGAGGACTGTGCTCTTCAATGGCAGCCTCCTCAAGTGAGGAAGACCCCAGTAATGTGGTTGCCCCAAAATTGGTTGCATCAGGCTCCTGTTGAGATGAAGGCTGTGCGGTTGTGGTGGGTGGAGTCGTGGTACCTGCTGGGAGAATCGAACCAGCAGGCACATCCTGCCTTTGTGTGGCAGGGGCATCCTCAGGGGACTCATCTCCCTGAGTAGCCTTGGTTGGCTTCTTTTTGGCTTTTGGCTTGGTGGGGACTTTGGATTTGGAGGTGGAGGCTGTGGGTTCCAGCTGCGTGGGTTTTCGCAGCCGGCCAGCCTGTTTGAGTGTGGGGTCAGTGTTGTGCCTGGAGTATACCTCGGCTTGAACAGCCATGGCAGGGACCCCAGTGCCAACTAGTCCCTCAGCCTGAAGCTGGTATTCGATCATGGCCATTATGAACCGTGGATATAAGTTCCAACGGTTAGTAAAAGGTTTTGTGGCCATGTCCTTGAGTTCCAAAAATAAAAGATCAGTAAAATTTAAAGGTTGTTTCTCAAGGATAGAATACAATACCTGCTGCCACCTTGTGGACATCTGGTCCCACGAAGAGGTCTTGGGAGCCAGACATACATTCACCATGTGGAAGATCAAGCGTTGAGGATCAGGAAAGTGTTTCTTCAACAAGGTGGAGGCGGAGAGGTTACCCTGATAGTCATGAGATGTGAAGGAAAGATCAAGGGTACCTTTGGAGTAGGAAGTTGGGTGAGTGGCATCATCCAGCTCTAGGGTTTGGCGTAGAGCAGCTGGAGTGATAACCACAGGTTTGCCATGACGGAGGACGGAGGGAGACCTCGGCATTCTGCTCTCCGGTTTGGACGGTGACATTGGTCCAAAACTCCGTCAAGGAGTCGGTGTATAGTGTGGGGTTCAAGAGAAAAGCCGTCTTGTATGGTGAGTCATGCATAAGTTCGATGGCCTGGTGAAATTTGGGCCATAATGGCGATTTTGTAAGGTGGGCGACACAGTTGTGTCGAGGTTTCAGTTGCATGTTCGCCATTAATGGTGTATGGGAATTTCAGAGGTTTGTAAGGATTAGGTCAAGTGAGGAGTAAATTCTCTGAAAGTGGGGTATTTATAGGGTAGGGCAAAGGTTGAAAGTAAACTACTGAAGGTTTTGGTGTTAGTGATCAGTTGTTGTAACAGCTGATGACGTGGTTTTAACCTTCAGTGGTTGTAACATCTGAGGACTTGGTGTTAGCCTTCAGTAGTGGAAACTACTGAGACCTTGGTTTTGTCCTTCAGATGTTGTGAACGTCTGAAGAGTTACTGTCAGTCTTCAGTAGTTATGAACTACTGATGACCTAGTATTCTTCTTCAGACGTTGTAACAACTGAAGACTTGGTATTAGCCTTCAGTAGTTGTGAACTACTGATGTCAGTAGTTGTGAACTACTGAAGATATGGTTTTGTCCTTCAGTTGTTTGTGTATGAAACATCAGCTGTTGTTATCAGCTGATGAGAAATTACTCATCAGCTGTTTCCGTCAAATCAGTTGTTTCATACTAGCCTCTACATTTACTCATCAGCTCTTTGGCTGACTTTCAGATGTTTCATTGACCCTTCAGCTCTTGGGAATATGCCTTCAGCTCTTGTGATCAGATGTTCACAAGTGCTGATGAAATTCTTCAGAGCTGGTGAACAAATTTTGTCTTCAGTATTTGTGTAAGATTACACATCAGTACTTGTGAGCAAAATTTGTTCTTCAGTACTTATTTATTGAAAATCATACATCAGTAGTTGTAATCCACTTCACTACAGTTGTTTTTCAATAAATAATGTACATCAGTACTTTGAGTCAGTTTAGTCTTCAGTAGTTGAAAAGCTGAAGACTAAATTACTCATTAGTACTTATATTGGACCTTTGCTCTTCAGTAGTTGTGAACTAAGATACCAGCATAGGTCAAATCATTCAAGCTGCAGCATACCAAGCCTTAGTACCAAATTTTGGAATGTGGCACTATCTAAGGCTTAGTAAAATGTCTGCAAGCTCATCAGCACTAGGCACAAACTTAGGATCAATCAGACCTTTCTCATAGCAATCCCTGATAAAATGATGTCTGATCTCAATATGCTTGGTCCTAGAGTGCTGGACTGGATTCTTAACAATACAAAGAGCTGAAGCACTATCCATTAATAATGGAGTCTTAGTCTCAGTAATGCCATAATCCAGAAGTTGGTTCTGAAGCCAGAGTATTTGAGAGGTACAGCTTGCAGCAGTAATATACTCAGCTTCAGCAGTGGATGTAGCAATTGATGTTTGTTTCTTACTCTGCCAAGAAACTAAACAATTGCCTAGGAACTGGCAACCACCAGAAGTGGATTTTCTGGTGACTTTGCATCCTGCATAGTCCTATCAGAGAAAGCAACTAATTTGCATGAATGCCCAGCTGAATACCAAAGTCCTAGTGATTGGGTACCTTGCAGATATCTAAAAAGATCCTTTTGACTGCAATCAAATGGGATTCTTTAGGTGCAGCCTGAAATCTAGCACAAGCACATGTTGAAAACATGATGTCTGGTCTAGAAGCTGTAAGGTACATCAAGGACCCAATCATACATCTGTAAAGGGTTTCATCAACCGCTTTACCTTTTTGATCAACATCTAGTTGTGTGATGCTGCTCATGGGAGTAGAACAGGGCTTACAGGATTGTAAATCAAACTTATTCAGCAACTCTTTGGTATACTTGGACTGATGGATGAAGATTCCATCATCCAGTTGTTTGATTTGCAAGCCCAGAAAGTACTGTAATTCTCCCATAGCACTCATTTCAAATCTCAGCTTCATAAGCTTTGTAAATTCATCACACAACTTGGATCAGAGGATGCAAAGATGATATCATCAACATAAATCTGAACAAGGAGCTTATGTTGTCCCACAGTCTTGATGAATAAGGTTTTATCAATGGTGCCTCTAGTGAACTTATTCTCTAGAAGAAAGGTTGAAGTGTCTCATACCAGGCTCTAGGTGCTTGCTTCAGCCCATAGAAGCCTTATCAAGCTTGTACACCCAATCAGGATGTTTATTGTCCTCAAAGCCTGATGGTTGACACACATAAACCTCTTCTTTGATTTTTCCATATAGGAAGGCACTTTTGACATCCATTTGATAAACCTTAGACTGTGAAAGGCAGCATAAGCTAAGAACAGTCTGATTGCTTCCAGTCTTGCCACAGGTGCAAAGGTCTCATCATAATCGATTCCTTCCTCCTGTGCAAACCCTTGAACAACCAGTCTGGCCTTGTTCTTGACAATTTGGCCCTTCTCATCTGTTTTGTTCCTGAATACCCACTTGGTGCCTATAGCACACTTACCTTTGGGTAATGGAACAAGCTCCCACACTTGCTGTTTCTTGAATTGAAGTAGCTCAAGCTGCATAGCTTCCACCCATCCATTGTCTCTTAAAGCAATATGATAGTTCTTTGGCTCTTGCTGACTGATGAAGAGAGCATAGAAGCAGAAGTTGGACAATTGATTCCTGGTTGAAACTCCAGCATGAATATCACCAATGATTTGTGAAGTGGGGTGATTCTTGAGCTCTTGATAAACTATGATATCTGTGCAAGTGTTTGTAGACCCATCAGCAGCAACAGATGGTGATGGAGATTCCTGAAACCATGTAGAGGATGGCAGCTCAAATGAAGTAGAGCAAGCAGAAATCTCATCAGCATTTGTAGTGGATGGAGCTGCTGAGGCTACAGGAGCATCAGGTTCAGTGGAATTAGGCAGGTTGTCACTAAACCTGAAGAGGTGAGTACTGACTTCATCATCTTCAGTACCACCAGGGGGAGATCTGTTGACAGCTCACAGATGGAGGTTGATAAGGAACATATTGCAGTATGTCCAGATCAAACAGCTCCACAGGGTTTTGTGGAATCTTGTCCTTTGGAGATTCATTGAACTTAACATGCAAAGTTTCTTCAACCCCTTTGGTTCTACAGTTGAAGACTCTGTATGCTTTGCAAGTTGATGAATAACCAACAAAGTACCCTGCATCCACCTTACTAGCAAACTTATGGAGTGGGTTGCTAGTGTTGAGAATGAAACAAGGACACCCAAAGGCTCTAAAGAATGAAATAGAGGGGCCAAATGATGAAGAACTTCATAGGGAGTCTTCATCAACCTCTTATTTACTAAGGCTCTATTCTGTACATAGCAAGCTGTATTGACAGCTTCAGCCCAAAAGGTCAGTGGCAGCCCTGAGTCAGCCAACATTGACCTTGCTGCTTCAATGAGGGTCCTGTTCTTTCTCTCCACCACACCATTCTGTTCAGGAGTTCTTGGAATGCTAAACTGCCTTCTAATTCCCTTGGACAGGTAGAAGTCATCAAGTGTGTGGTTTCTAAATTCTGTTCCATTGTCACTCCTCACACACTTGACCTGTAGGGAATACTGCTTTTCTACTTGTAACACAAAGTTCATTATTGTCTTTGCTGCTTCATCCTTGGAGTGCAAGAAGAAGTCCATACAAACCTGGAGTAATCATCCACAATTACCAGGCAGTATTTCTTCTTTGCCATGCTCATTACTCTGACAGGACCAAAGAGATCCATGTGCAGAAGTTGTAAGCAGGCAGTGGACTTTGGTTCTTCTATTGAAGGGAATGAAACTTTGTGTTGTTTTCCTTTCAAGCAAGCAGTGCAGTCATCTTCACACTTGAACTCCTTCAGAGGCAATCCTCTTACTAAACCATGGCTTATAAGCTGATTCATGTTCTTGAAATTAACATGACCCACCTTCTATGCCATAGTGTAGACTCTTGAGGAGATGCCTTGGAAAATAGGCAAGGATGGCCTTTTAGATCCATCTTTTTGGAAAGATCTAAGGCATACACTCTTCCTGTCCTGTTGGCTTCAGGAGAGTGTGTTCATCCAATGCCTTGTCAATCAAACTCAGAACTTTGGATGACAGAATCCTACAGTTCTGGCTTGTGAAAAGGGCAACATGGCCTTTGTCACACATTTGACTGACACTCAAGAGGTTGTACTTGAGATTCTCCACATGGTTAACATCATCAAACCTTATTTCCCCGTTGGAAACAAAGCCTTTTCCGACGATGTAACCCTTTGCATCATTGCCAAAAGAAACAAATCCCTTCTTTCCTTGAGAGTAGTCATTAAGAAGGGAGCTGCTTCCAGTCATATGCATGGATCCTCCACTGTCTACATACCAGATGCTTCTATGGCATGTTGAAGAACCCTGCAAACACAACCATGTGTTAGTTAGTCTTGGAGACCCAAACCTGCTTGGCTTGGGTCTGTTCTCAGCTACAGGGTAGCACTAACAGGTCAGGTGTGTGTGGAGTGACAGCTTGAGGTGAAGAAGATGGTACAGAAGAGGAACCCTTTGGCTTGGACTTCCTTTTCTGTGGTTTCAACACAGGAGCATCTAAGTGGTTGACTCTTCCCACTAGCTGCTGAACCATCATCACCAATTGTGTCTGATTCTGTGATAGGGCTTTCAGCTCTTCAGACATATTGGAGTTTGCTGATGATGAGTTCCTATGTTGTACCATCTTTTTCTGAGCAACCTCAGCTGTTGCCTGAGTAATCCCTACCTTCTTGGATTTAACTTTGGCCCTAGGGATTTCAGGCTTGGATCTTGCCAGTACAAACTTGGTTTCAAACTCATTCTTCATTTTATTGATGCTCTCAGCAATTTGCTCTTTCTGTTTGAGTTTGGAACCCCTTTTAACCAGCAATCATCAGTAAGATGATTGAACAAGCCACATATCTCACATGGCTTTTTCTTCATCTTATGCTGATCATCAGCTGAAGAGGATTTAACTGCTGAAGACTTGTTCTTCAGCTGTTTGTCATCAGTACTAGCAGTTTTCTTCCTAGTGACTGCTTTCCTGGTATCCTCTCTAGCTGTCTTCAACCTTCCTACTGTTAGTTTTCTTCTCTTTAGTGCTAACAGTATTTGAGGTTTGAACTTCAGATGTTGTCACTTGCTCTCCAGTACCTTCAGTACTTCTAGTGACACTCCTGAGTTGATCAGCCTTTTGGTCATGTGATAGTCCATCTCTGATGATGCTGATTCAGAAGATAGTAAGTCACATGATGAGAAGGATTGGTTATTGCTCTCCCCATCAGATTCAACTTCTGCTCTTGAAATGAAGTCTGTGGGAGGAGCAGTGTGATTATACCAATGCCAAACTTCACATTGGAAGCTGTTTGCTTGCTAAGAAGCATTTCAAAACCCTTGCAAGATTGCACCCATCGATCACACTCAACTTGGGTGGTTGCAAGAGTTTCCTTGAGGTCCTTGTACTTCTCTAGAAGTACATCTTCCCTAGCTTTACTATCTTTGATTTGGCAGTTGAGCTTGTAAATCTCATCATTTTTATCTTTTAGAACAACCTCAAAATCAGCTTTTCTTTTGGAAATAGTGTGCTCAAGCTCAAGATTTTTATCTATTAAAGCTACATTTGCTTCTCTAATAGAAGCAAATGCTGCTATGCATGACTCTGAACAAAGCTTGGCTTTTGCCTCAGTGGATACCTGAGATGAGGCATTGGATGATGACCCTTCAGCAGAGTCAAGGGCCATCAGAGCAAGATTTCCAAAAGGTTGATCACCGCCATGTTGACCAGCATCTTGGAGTAGTGGTTCCTGACCAGATAGCTCTTCTAGTAGACTACTCCAGTCAACAGCAGTTGGGGTGAAAAAGCTTTGTTGTTGAGGTTGTGTGTGGTGATGAGATTGGGAAGAATGAGGCTCTGGAAGAGCATGAGGTGGTTGAGCCGGGGGTGCTTGAGTCTGACCAGGCTGAGGCATGTAGTAACAGGGGTAAGGATAAGGCATATGACCCTGTGGCACAAAATAAGCAGGTGGTGCTTGTGCTTGAGATGGATGGGGAACTGTAGGAAGGTTGCCCTTTGTGCTGTGAGCTATTGCTGGGAAAAGTCACAAAGGGTGCAGATGAGTTAGATCCAGATGATCTACACTCTCTTGCAAAGTGTCCAAGCCTTTGGCACTTGTGACACCTCAACTTGCTCTTGTCAAAACCCACTTTGGTTTTGCCAGAGAGTCCTGGGAATTTCCTACCAGTTCTTTTGTAGAACTTCTGAGAGCGGATATTTATCATTGCCATTTGGTTCAAAATATCCATCTCTTCCAGATCATCATCTGGAATGCCCTTCAATCCTCCATCAGAAAACACAAATTGTCACCACCACCTCCTGAACTACTAACACCAACGAAAGCTTGTTCTGAGTTGGTAGAGAAATCGATATGCTCATCATAAGAACTTTCTGATGAAGCATATTCTGACTCATGACTTATCAAGGCAGCATTACCTTGGACAAAGTCATCAGCGAGCTTGCCAGAAGAGACAGCTTCCTCTTTTGCTCTACTCTCTCTCAAAAGTGAGAAGCTTCCCATGAAGTTGGGTGAGAGATAAGTGTCAAGGTCAGCACTAGAGCGTAGGACAATGGTATATGTGTCCCATCTCTCAGGCAATGACCTGAGGAACCTGTTGTTCATCTGGCTTTTGGAGTACTCTTGTTTAACCATCTTCAGCTCAGAAATTAAACAAGAGAACCGCTCAAACTGCTGGGTCAGAGTCTCACCCTTTCTATATGAGAAAGTCTCATATTGTTGGGCAAGGATTTCCCTATTGTTTGCTAAGACCGAATCAGTTCCTCCAAATTGTTCCTTTAGAGCAACCCATAGGTCATGAGCAGACTCATGATGCAAGGCCCTGAATATATCTCGTTTGGAATGGCCATGGCTAAAATTCCATGGGCTCTGGCATCAATTTCAAACAGCTTTAGATCTTCGTCCGAGTATTGTTCAGGTTTCTTGGCAACCTGTTCATTAGACTCCGGGACGCTCACCATAGGCTTGTATGGCCCATGCACCACTGACTTCCAACAACCAGCACTGTTGACAGCCAAGTGGTGCAGCATACGTCTTTGCCATATGTTATACTCGTTCCTAACCAGCATCGGAGGCTTGGTTGCGGAACCAGTATTGTGAGGATCATTGTTGGTGTTGTCATCTCAGGGTTTGGTCAAGAACAAGGTTAAACACGACAATCGTAACTCAAAACCACCAAAAGACCTCAAGATTTTGGCCGAAACAGCAGAAACTCACTCTCTATGGCTAACTTCTTGCAAATTCTAATTCGATCAAACTGAGAGATCAAAAGAGCAGTTTCAAATGATCAATGGTAAGATCGATCAATGATTAACCTGCTCTGATACCATTTGACAGGATCTCAGCCTCTCGTGTTGATCAATTAATTATGTTTGCAGCGGATTTAGCACATTAATTAGCAATTAAAGCAAGAACATAAAGATATTGCAATTAAAGCATTAACATAGAGAGAGAAGAGTTCTGCGAAACAATAAATGTTCTATTTGTTGCACGTTTCGGCATTTAAAATTGTATGGCTTGCCATCCTTATATAGGCGGCAAGAGCATGGTGGTGATGTCCTTTTCTGACATCACTGAATATTCAAATTACAGTTGTCAAAACATAAAACTACTGAAGATGTCAACAACTGACATCTTCTTACAAAAGTTCCTAAGTGCTGACAAAAGTAAACTACTGAAATCTTACAACGACTGAAGAACAAACTCTTCAGTCGTTTATAACTACTGATACTATAACAACTGAAGAACATGCTCTTCAGTTGTTGTACAACTACTGAAACAAAATAACTACTGAAAAAGAAAAACCACTACAACAACTGAAGAAGACTTCTTCAGTTGTTTGTGACAAACTCTGAGTCTTCAGTACTTGGTCTTCAGACTTGGCTTCAGATGATATAACAACTGATGACTTCAGTAGATATCATCAGTTGTTGTCTTCAGTCTTTGTCTTCAGACTTTGTGCTTCAGTAGAAGGTCTTCAGTTCTTTAGTTCTTCAGCTTTTGATTCTTCAGTACTTGTCTTCAGTACTTGAAGTCTTCAGTACTTGTAAGATCAGTACTTCAGACTTCAGTACTTGGTCTTCAGTACTTTAGAGTCTTCAGCTGATATTCTTCAGTTCTTTGATCTTCATACTTTGTTCTTTAGACTTGTCATAACAGCAGAAGGCTGGAGCTAAGATGCTCTCGAGTTTGACATTCAAGCAGAGAACACAATAGCTGATGAGAGTCTTCAGATGTTCTCTAGTCTGACATTCAAGCAAGAGAACATTGTAACTGATGGGAGTCTTCAGCAGTTGTAGCAGTGGCATGTGGGACTTAGAGGTTTTCCTGATCTTGGCTCATTGGTTCTTTGGTCCAACAGAATACAACCTAATTGATCAAACTAGAGGCTGAGATCCTATCAAATGGTATCAGAGCAGTTAATCATTGATCGATTTCACTATTGATCATTTGAAACTGCTCTTTTGATCTCTACGTTTGATCGAATTAGCAATTTGCAAGAATTAGCTGTAGAGAGTGAGATTCTGCTGTTTCTGGCCGAAAACTTAAGGTCTCTCGTGGTTTTTGAGCTACATTTGTTTTGTTTAAACTTGATTTTGACTAAAAACTGAGATGACTACACCAACGAACGATCCTCACAATACTGGTTCCTCAACCAAGCCCCCGATGCTTGTGAGGAAGGAGTATAACATCTGGCAACGACGTATGCTTCACCACTTATCTGTCAACAGTGCTGGTTGTTGGAAGTCAGTGGTGCATGGACCATACAAGCCTATGGTGAGCGTCCCTGAATCTAATGAACAGGTTCCGAAGAAACCTGAACAATATTCGGACGAAGATCTAAAGCTGTTCGAGATTGATGCTGGAGCCCATGGAATTTTAGCCATGGCTATTCCAAATGAGATTTACTCAGGGCTTTTGCATCATGAAATTGCTCATGACCTATGGGTTGCTCTGAAGGAACAATTCAGAGGAACCGATTCGGTCCTAGCAAATACTAGGGAAATCGTCGCCCAACAATATGAGACATTCTCTCATAGGAAGGGTGAGACTCTGACTCAGCAGTTTGAGCGGTTTTCTTGTTTGATCTCTGAGTTGAAGATGGTCAAACAAGAGTACTCCAACAGCCAGATGAACAACAGATTCCTCAGGTCACTGCCTGAGAGATGGGACACTTATACTATTGTCCTACGCTCCAGTGCAGACCTGGATACTCTATCTCTCACCCAACTTCATGGGAAACTGCTCACATTTGAGAGAGAGAGATAGAGCAAAAGAGGAAGTTACCACCTCTTGCAAGCTCACTGATGACTTTGTCCATGGCAATGCTGCCTTGATAAGTCAAGAGTCTGAATATGCTGCATCAGAAAGTTCTTATGATGAGCATATTGATTTCTCTACCAACTCTGAACAAGCTTTTGTTGGTGTTAGTAGTAGTTCAGGAGGTAGCAGTGATAACTGGTGCTTTTTGATGGAAGATTTGAAGGGCATTCCAGATGACGATCTGGAAGAGATGGATATTTTGAGCCAAATGGCAATAATCAATATCAGATCTCAAAAGTTCTACAAAAGAACTGGTAGGAAATTCCCTGGTCTCTCTGGCAAAACCAAAGTTGGTTTTGACAAGAGCAAGTTGAGGTGTCACAAGTGCCAAAGGCTTGGACACTTTGCTAGGATTGTAGATCATCTGATCTAACTCCTCTGCACCCTTTGTGACTTTTCCAAGCAATAGCTCACAGCACAGAGGGCAACCTTCCTCCAGTTCTGGCCATCCATCACAAGCACAGGCATCACCTGCTTATTTTGTCCCTCAGGGTTATATGCCATACCCCTGCTACTATGTGCCTCAGCCCAGTCAAACTCAAGCACCTTCTGCTCAGCCACCACAGGCTCTTCCTGAGCCTCAATCTTCCCTATCTCATCATTAAACACAACCTCAACAACACAGCTTCTTCACCCCAGGAGTTGTTGACTGGAGTAGTCTGCCAGATGATCTATCAGGTCAGGAACAACTACTCCAAGGTGCTGGTCAACATGGTGGTGATAGTCCATTTGGAAATCTTGCTCTGATGGCCCTTGAGTCTGCAGAGGGGTCATCATCCAATGCCTCATCACAGGTATCCTCTGAGGCCAAAGCCAAGCTTTGTTCTGAATCATGCATAGCAGCATTTGCTTCTATTAGAGAAGCAAATGTAGCTTTAATAGATAAAATCTTGAGCTAGAGCAAACAATTTCCAAAAAGAAAGCTGAATTTGAGGCTGCACTTAATGAGAAAAATGATGAGATTTACAAGCTTAAATGCCAAATAAAAGATGGTAAAGCTAGGGAAGATGTACTTCTAGAGAAGTACAGAGACCTCAAGAAAACTCTTGCAAACACCTAAGTAGAGTGTGATCGATGGGTACAATCATGCAAGGGTTTTGAAATGCTTCTTAGCAAGCAATCAGCTTCCAATGTGAAGTTTGGCATGGTTATAATCACACTGCTCCTCCTACAGATTTTACTTCAAGAGCAGAAGTTGAATCTGATAGAGAGAGCAATAACCAATCCTTCTCATCATGTGACCTACTATCTTCTGATTCAGCATCATCAGAGATAAAAGTCAGCATTAGCTCCTACCAAAATCAATCAGCTGATGCTACAACAGCTGTTGGTTCAAATGCTGACTGTCACATGATCAAAAGGTTGATCAACTCAGGTGTTGTCTCTAGAAGTACTGAAAGTACTGGAGAGCAAGTGATAACACCTAAAGTTCAAACCTCAACTACTGCCAGCACTGAAGAGAAGAAAACTGACAGTAGAAAAGGTTTGAAGACACTAAAGAAGAGGTCAGGAAAGCAGGTACTAAAGGGAAGAAAACTGCTAGTACTGATGATAAACAGCTGAAGAACAAGTCTTCAGCAGTTTCATCTTCTTTAGTTGATGATCAACATAAGATGAAGAAGAAGCCATGTGAAGTATGTGGCTTGTTCAATCATCTTACTGATGATTGTTAGTACAAAAGGGGATCCAAACTCAAACAAAAGGAGAGAGTTAAAGAGCAAATAAAGAAAATGAAAATGAGTTTGAAACCAAGTTTGTACTAGCAACATCAAAGCCTGAAATCCCTAAGCCCAAAGCAAAATCTAAAAAGAAAGTAGGGGTTACTCAGGAAACAGCTGAGGTTGCTCAAAAGAAGATGGTGCAACATAGGAATCCATCATCAGCAAGTCTCAATGTGTCTGAAGAGCTGAAAGCTTTATCACAAAGTCAGACACAACTGGTGATGATGGTTCAACATCTAATGGGAAGAGTCAACCATTTAGATGCTCCTGTGTTGAAACCACAGAAAAGGAAGTCCAAGCCAAAGGGTTCCTCTTCTACACCATCTTCTTCACCTCAGGCTGTCACACATAACACACCTGTTAGTGTTGCACCTGTAGTTGAGAACAGACCCAAAACCAAACAGGTTTGGGTCTCTAAAACTAACTAACATGTGGTTATGATTGCAGGGTTCTTCAACATGCCAAAGAAGCATCTGGTATGTAGACAGTGGAGGATCCATGCACATGACTGGAAGCAGCTCCCTTCTTAATGACTACTCTTAAGGAAAGAAGGGATTTGTCTCCTTTGGCAATGATGCAAAGGGTTACATCATCAGAAAAGGCTTTGTTTCCAATGGGGAAATAAGGTTTGATGATGTTAACCATGTGGAGAACTCAAGTACAACCTCTTGAGTGTCAGTCAAATGTGTGATAAAGGCCATGTTGCCCTTTTCACAAGCCAGAACTGTCGGATTCTGTCATCCAAAGTTCTGAATTTGATTGACAAGGTGTTGGATGAATACACTCTCCTGAAGGCCAACAGGACAGGAAGAGTGTATGCCTTAGATCTTTCCAAAAAGATAGATCTAAAAGGCTATCCTTTCCTATTCTCCAAGGCATCTCCTCAAGAGTCTACTCTATGGCATAGGAGGCTGGGGTATGTTAATTTCAAGAACATGAATCAGCTGATAAGCCATGGTTTAGTAAGAGGATTGCCTTTGAAGGAGTTCAAGTGTGAAGACAACTGCACTGCTTGCTTAAAAGGAAAACAACACAAAGTTTCATTCCCTTTAATAGAAGAACCAAAGTCGACTGCCTGCTTGCAGCTCCTGCACATGGATCTCTTTGGTCCTGTCAGAGTGATGAGCATGGCAAAGAAGAAATACTGCCTGGTAATTGTGGATGATTATTCCAGGTTTGTATGGACTTTCTTCTTGCACTCCAAGGATGAAGCAGCCAAGACTATCATGAACTTTGTGTTATTTGTAGAAAAGCAGTATTCCCTACAGGTCAAGTGTGTGAGGAGTGACAATGGAACAGAATTTAGAAACCACACACTTGATGACTTCTACCTGTCCAAGGGAAATTAAAGGCAGTTTAGTATTCCTAGAACTCCTGAGCCATTTGGAGTGGTGGAGAGAGAAAGAATAGGACTCTCATTGAAGCAGCAAGTTCAATGTTGGCTGACTCAGGGTTGCCACTGACCTTTTGGGCTGAAGCTGTCAATACAGCTTGCTATGTACAAAATAGAGCTTTAGTGAATAAGAGGTTGATGAAGACTCCTTATGAAGTACTTCATCATTTGGCTCCTTGATTTCATTCTTTAGAGCCTTTGGGTGTCCATGTTTTATTCTAACACTAGCAACCCACTCCAGAAATTTGCTAGTAAGGTGGATGCAGAGTATTTTGTTGGTTATTCATCAACTTGCAAGGCATACAGAGTCTTCAACTGTAGGACAAAGGTGGTTGAAGAAACTCTGCATGTTAAGTTCAATGAATCTCCAAAGGACAAGATTCCACAAAACCTTGTGGAGTTGTTTGATCTGGACATACTGCAATATGTTCGTTATCAACCTCCAGCTGTTGAGCCTGTCAACAGTTCTCCACCTGGTGGTACTGATGATGATGTAGTCAGTACTCACCTCTTCAGGTTTAGTGACAACCTGCCTGAGTCCACTAAACCTGATGCTCCTGTAGCTTCAGCAGTCCCATCCACAACAAATGCTGATGAGATTTCTGCATGCTCTACTTCATTTGAGCTGCCATTTCCTACATGGTTTCAAGAATCTCCATCACCAGTTGTTGCTGCTGAAAGTCCTACAAACACTTACACTGACATTATAGTCTATCAAGAGCTGAAGAATCACCCCACATCTCAAATCATTGGTGATATCAATGCTGGAGTTTCAACCAGGAGTCAATTGTCCAATTTCTGCTTCTATGCTCTCTTCATCAGTCAGCAAGAGCCAAAGAACTATCATGTTGCTTTAAGAGACAATGGATGGGTTGAAGCTATGCAGCTTGAGCTTCTTCAATTCAAGAAACAGCAAGTGTGGGAGCTTGTTCCATTACCCAAAGATAAGTGTGCTATAGGCACCAAGTGGGTATTCAGGAACAAAACAGATGAAAAGGGCCAAATTGTCAAGAACAAGGCTAAACTGGTTGTTCAAGGGTTTGCACAGGAAGGCATCGATTATGATGAGACCTTTGCACCTGTGGCCAGACTGGAAGCAATCAGACTGTTCTTAGCTTATGCTGCTTTTCACAGTCTTAAGGTTTATCAAATGGATGTCAAAAGTGCCTTCTATATGGGAAAATAAAAGAAGAGGTTTATGTGTGTCAACCACCAGGCTTTGAGGACAATAAACATCCTGATTGGGTGTACAAGCTTGATAAGGCTCTTTATGGGCTGAAGCAAGCTCCTAGAGCTTGGTATGAGACACTATCAACTTTTCTTCTAAAGAATAAGTTCACTCGAGGCACCATTGATAAAACCTTATTCATCAAGACTGTGGGACAACATAAGCTCCTTGTTCAAATTTATGTAGATGACATCATCTTTGCATCCTCTGATCCAAAGTTATGTGATGAATTTACAAAGCTCATGAAGCTAAGGTTTGAAATGAGTGCTATGGGAGAATTACAGTTCTTTCTAGGTTTGCAAATCAAATAACAGGATGATGGAATCTTCATCCATCAGTCCAAATATACCAACGAGTTGTTGAATAAGTTTAATTTACAAACCTGTAAGCCCTGTTCTACTCCCATGAGCAGCATCACACAACTAGATGTAGATCAGAAAGGTAAAGCGGTTGATGAAACCCTTTACAGATGTATGATTGGGTCCTTGATGTACCTCACAGCTTCTAGACTAGACATCATGTTTGCAACATGTGCCTGTGCTAGATTTCAGGCTGCACCTAAAGAATCCCATTTGATTGCAGTCAAAAGGATCTTTAGATATCTGCAAGGTACCCAATCACTAGGTCTTTGGTATTCAACTGGTCATTCTTGCAAATTAGTTTCTTTCTCTGATAGTGACTATGCAGGATGCAAAGTCACCAGAAAATCCACTTCTGGTGGTTGCCAATTCCTAGGCAATTGTTTAGTTTCTTGGGAGAGTAAGAAACAAACATCAATTGCTACATCCACTGCTAAAGCTGAGTACATTGCTGCTGCAAGTTGTACATCTCAGATACTCTGGCTTCAGAACCAACTCTTGGATTATGGCATTACAGAGACTAAGACTCCATTATTAATGGATAGTGCTTCAGCTCTTTGCATTGTTAAAAATCCAGTCCAGCACTCTAGGACCAAACATATAGAGATCAGACATCATTTTATTAGGGATTGCTATGAAAAAGGTCTGATTGATCCAAAGTTTGTGCCTAGTGCTGATGAGCTTGAAGACATATTTACTAAGCCTTTAGATAGTGCCGCATTTCAAAACTTGGTACTAAGGCTTGGTATGCTGCAGCTAGAATAATTTGACCAATACTGATGCTCTCAGTTCACAAGTACTGATGAGCATTAGTATGCAAAGGTCAAATATAAGTACTGGTGAGTAATTTAGTCTTCAGCATTTTCACAACTACTGAAGACTAAAATGCTTCAAAGTACTGATGTACATTATTTGTTGAAAACAACTGATGTAGTGAGGTGGATTACAACTACTGATGTATCATTTTCAAACAAATAAGTACAGAAGAACAAATTTTGTTCACAAGTACTGATGTGTAATCCTAAAGTACTGAAGACAAAATTTGTTCACCAGCTGTGGAGTATTTCATCAGCACTTGTGAACATCTGATCACAAGAGCTGAAGGCATAAATATTCACAAGAGCTGAAGGGTCAATGAAACATCTGAAAGTCAGCCAAAGAGCTGATGAGTAAATGTGGAGGTCAGCATGAAACAACTGATTTGACGGAAACACCTGATGAGTAATTTTACTCTTCAGCTGATGCCAACAGCTGCTGTTTCATACCCAAACAACTGAAGGACAAAACCATGTCTTCAGTAGTTTCACAACTACTGATGACTAACACCAAGTCCTCAGTTGTTTACAACAACTGAAGCAATACCATGTCTTCAGTAGTTCACAACTACTGATGTTAGTAGTTCACAACTACTGAAGGCCAACACCAAGTCTTCAGTTGTTACAACGTCTGAAGATGAAAACTAGGTCCTCAGTAGTTTATAACTACTGAAGACTGACAACAAATCTTCAGCCGTTTACAACATCTGAAGGACAAAACCAAGGTTTCAGTAGTTTCAACTACTGAAGACTAACACCAAGCCCTCAGATGTTATAACCACTGAAGGTTAAAACCACGTCATCAGTAGTTTCAACAACTGATAACTAACACCAAAACCTTCAGTAGTTTTCTTTTAGCCGTTGCCCTACCCTATAAATACCCAACCTTCAGAGCATTTACTCTTCACTTGACCTAACTTTTCAAAACCTCTGAACTTCCCATACACCACTAATGGCGACCATGCAACTCAAACCTCGACACAACTGTGTCGCTCATCTCACCAAACGCCATTATGGCCTAAATTTCACCATGCCGTCGATCTTATGAACGACTCACCTTACCAAACGGCATTTCTTTTGAACCCCACCATCTACACCGACTCCCTGACGGAGTTTTGGACGAACATCACCGTCCAAAGCGTAGAGCAAGATGGCGAGGTCTCTCTCCGGTCCTCCGTCAACAACCACCCAGTGGTTATCACTCCAGCTACTTTGCACCAAACCCTAAAGCTGGAGGATGCCACCTTCCCAACGTCTTACCCCAAAGGCGCCCTCGATCTATGTTTCACAGCCAACGACTATCAGGGCGACCTCTCTGCCACCACCTTGTTGAAGAAACACTTCCCAGATCCCCAACGACTCATCTTCCACATGGTGAATGTGTGTCTGGCCCCCAAAACATTTTCATGGGACCAGATATCAACAAGGTGGCAACAGGTATTATTTTCTATCCTTGAAAACAACCTTTGAACTTAACAGATATTATATTTTTAGAAATCAAGGATATGGCCACAAAACCAGTTTCTAACCGGTGGATCTTGTATCCTCGGTTTATAATGGCCATAATCGAGGACCAGCTTTTAGCTGAAGGACTTGTTGGCATTGGGGTCCCTGCCATGGCTGTTTTAGCCGAGGTATACTCCAGGCACAACACCGACCACACACTAAAACAGGCTGACCGGCTGCGAAAACCCACGTAGCAGGAACCCACAGCCTCCACCTCCAAATCCAAAGTCCCCACCAAGCCAAAAGCAAAAAAGAAGCCCAAAAAGGCTACTCAGGGAAATGAGTCCCCTGAGGATGCCCCTGCAACACAAAGGTAGGATGTGGCTGCTGGTTCGATTCTCCCAGTAGCTACCACGACTCCACCCACCACAACCGCACAGGCCTCCTCTCAACAGGAGCCTGATGCAACCACTTCTAGGGCAGCCACACTTCTGGGGTCTATCTCACTTGAGAAGACTGCCATTGAAACGCACAGTCCTCCCCATGTGCACTCTGCTTCAAGCCCATCTCCTACTGAGACCGCCCCACAAAGCCCTACACTATAATAGCCAAAGTGCTGACCCATCTGAGCACTCCACCCTCTCCCCAGAAACCAATTACAACTGGGGAGACTCCAACCGAAGAGGGGGTGGACACTAGTGCCGGTGGGAGCCCACAGCACAGAGAATCACATGTCCAATCTCCTAGTGTGGCTAGGGAGATAGGACATTCTGGTGAGGCTGCCACTTTCTCTGCATCAACATCTGAGCAGGGTAAAGCTGGTAACATCAATAAGACCTCACCAGAGGCAACTGCCGATGATAGATCCAATCCGGAAGCTGGAAGTCCCCAGTACCAAGAACAAGGGGCACATGCAACTACTGAGCCACACTCAGTGCATGTACATCCTGACATTGTCAGGAGGTCAGGTGATTCAGTTCACACTGATGATGACCTGAGCTTCTTCTTTGATGTAGTTGCTCAAAACACACTTCTTGAGGAGGAGGTGAGCAGACTCAAAGAGCTGCTTGCCAAATTCTCCTAAGAAGCAAGTCCATCTGCCACCATAAACCCAAAAATGGCACCTTCACCCGAAGGTCTCACATACACTGAGCCACTCCCACAAACTCGGCCACCAGCCCCTGCTTCTGGCACTAGCTCTCAGGGCCAGAACCCCCCTGAGCAGCTAGATGCTATCCTCCAGAAATCCCTGCCTCTCATCACACCCATAATAACAGATATTGTCATGAAAACCATTGATGAGAGGCTTCCCACTCATATCCAACCCTGGTGGAGGTTGCTGTAGCCAAGGCGCTTGCTGATAGTCAAACCCCAACCAATGCACCCAAAAAGGGGGAGACATCAGTGCAAGCTAAGAGGAAGAGGGGAGAGGAGGAGATAGAAGTAAGAGAGGAGGTAGTTGAGAGGGAGAAGACTGAGGAGAGTGTTAGGGTGAAGGGGAAGAAGGTGAGGGAGGAGAGTGAGCATATTGAAGTGGCTGGAATCCAAAAGGATTTCAGTGTCACTTATCAGAAGAAAAAGGGAGAGGTGGGAAAGAAGACTGACTCTAATCTAGCAGCCCTTGTCAAGGAGGCTGATGCTGAACAAAGCAGATCAATGGACTCTGTCATTGATCAGCTGTTCAGGCAAGGCTTTGACTTGGACACTGCTTTGCTAGGTCAGGAGATTAGGAAGATGGAGACTAGAGAGATAGAACATCGATGGTCTACTTATAGCCAAGAGGACAAAAAGAGACTCGAGGCTATGAGTAGATTCATTTTGAAGTATCTGGGCAGGCCAGTCCTTGATGTCAAAGCATGGACCAGGGACAGAATCTTGGCTATAGCCACCAAGATCTGTTCAGCTGGTGATTTCACCAAAGGACTGGTCGTTGAGGCCCTCTCAGAAGCCGGTGCTGGGAACAGGACACTGCTAGCAAAACAGACCAAACCATCTCTTATCTCTAGATTGCTAGTAGTGCCTGCCAACATTCCCACACCAACCACCCAAACACAACCCACAAAACCAACCCCTTCACCATCAAAACCCGCAGCCAATGATCCACCCTTGAAGAAGAAGAGAAGGATGTTGAGGCTGCAAGAAGAAGAAGAAGAGGAGGATGAGGAGGATAGACTGCCACTTTCAGCAGTCATCCCTCTACCAAAATCCAAACCTCAAACCATCACTCCCACCTCACAGATGGACACTGTGAGGGTAAAATTAGAAGAAGAGGAGCAGCAAAGATTACACGATGAGGAAATGCTGAAAAGCATTGACAAATCATATGCTGCTTCCACTTCTATCATGAATATGAAGAAGGAGGCTCTGAGACTCTTCACTCTTAAGCAAACCTTTCAATATGATAAGGAAAGAGTGAGGACTTGGCCTGATCCTAGGGTGGCTCACAGGATAGTTCAGAAAGATATTCCTGTGAGATACAAGAGCAAATTTAAGAGAATCGTAGATGAAGTGATCTCTGTGGCTCTTGTAATAACACCCTGGGAGATAGTAGAGGAGTTCGAGAAAGCCTATAGAGCTAAGCAGCCACCCCAAAAAATGTTAGACAATAGGGTGGTGAGGAAGGGCTTAGTCTATAAGAGGCTTGAGAACTTCCATAGGGATGAGCTCAACTTGTTGTTAGAAGGAAGACACCCAGATGAATTTGCATATAGGCAAGTCACAACAGTTGAGCTCAAAAATAGAAAACAGGCCAAGTATGTCTCAGAGCTGTACGGCCGGGAGGGGTTATTCGAAGGTGCGGCTGAAGACTTAACCAAAGAAGAGTAGATGATATTTCTTCAAGCCTACACCCGAGAATCCTACCGGCTCGTACGTGGGAGGTAGATCTCATGGATGGGACAATAGCTCTGTGTCCAATTCCCCAAAATAGAGCTCCCATCCATACTCAGCCAATCAAATCCTAGAGACTACCTCTCAGGCCAGTGCTTATCAGGGTCAACTTCTGATCCGATCCAGAAGGAAATAGACCAATCTTTATGCCAACAATAAGTGGGACAACAAATAATTAGAGGTTTTGGCTGCATTAGTTCAGGGGAGTTTGTTGGACCAAAAGAACCAATGAGCCAAGATCAGGAAAACCTCTAAGTCCCACATGACATCACAACAACTGCTGAAGACCTTCATCAGCAGTTTGACAAAGTCTGAAGAATCAACAGCTGAATATCAAAGATCTGAAGTACAACAGCTGAAGATCCCAAAGTGCTGAAGATAAGTACTGAAGTCTGAAGTACTGATAAATACAAGTACTGAAGACTTCAAGTGCTGAAGACAAGTGCTGAAGATCAAAGTCTGAAGAACTGAAGAACTGAAGATCAACTACTGATGCACAAAGTCTGAAGACAATGACTGAAGACATCAGCTGATGACAACTACTGAAGTCATCAGCTGATGAATCATCTGAAGACCAAAGTCTGAAGACCAAAGTGCTGAAGCTTCAGAGTTTGTCACAACAGCTGAAGAAGTCTTCTTCAGTTGTTGTGATGGTTTTTCTTTCAGTAGTTTTATATTTTTCCTTTCAGTAGTTTGTACAACAGCTGGAGAGTTTGTTCTTTAGCTGTTATAGTTCAGTAGTTGTAAACGACTGAAGAGTTTGTTCTTCAGTCGTTGTAGCTTTTCAGTAGTTTCTCTTTCAGTACTTGTAATAGGTAGAACACTTAGAAATTTTGTAAGAAGATGTCAGCTGTTGTGACATCTTCAGTAGTTTAAGTGTTCTATCAGTAGTTAGTTAAATAATTGTTAATGTCAGTGGAATCTGACAACAGTATGGGTCTTTTGCCTATAAAAGGGCAGTGACCTAATTGTATTTTGTGCCGAAACATGTGAGACAAACAGAATATTATTCATTTTAGGCAGAATTATTTTCTCTCTACATTTACTTTACATGCAATATTCTTTATGTTCTTGCATTAATTGCTAATTTTCATGCTAAATCCACTGCGAATACAACCTAATTGATCAAACTATAGGCTGAGATCCTGTCAATTGTCATAACACATTGTTAAATTAATAGAGATGCATTAAATGGTAATAGTCAATGTTTCATGACGTCACCCGACACAAATGGAGACGTGTCGTGGTTAGTCAATTCCACGATAAACATAGTCATACAAACAATTAAGTATAAATCCCACAACCCGAGAAACAAGTAAACATAATGCGGATAAACAAATAAAAGTTAATACAATTGTTAAAGCCATCCAATGAATTTAAATAATGCATATTTAAGGTCATCGCTAAGGCAGCATCCCTAGCTATCCTCAATGATTTTTACCCAAAAAGATATGCTCAAAAGGTCAATATATCATTGGTGAGTTCGCAGGTTTAAATAGTAAACAAAACTTGATGTTGTGTAAAAGCTTGGCAGGACATGAGTGCATACAGTTATAAGCAGGTACTATCACATGTAAACATGAGCATCACAACTAAACCTATGACGTACACACAGATCTTATCGATACATATTCACCCTAGGGCCCGTTCCTGGCCACTATCAGTCCCAACTAGTATACCAACAAACAAGGGTGGGGGTGTCAGCCCAATAGTACTATCAATACCTGTCTGTCGATTGCACTAAATAAATAGTTGTGAATAAAGAACCACACAACAACTCATGCATGTACCAAATATACACTTACAAAACAGTAAACACAACAGTCCCAAGAATAAATGAGTTCACAGCATAAAAAGAGTGAGCATACTCTTCCCCCAAGTTTGTAAACAATTGAAATGAAAACGGGGCCGCGAAACTCACCTTGTATGATACAACAAGTGATGAAACCAAAAATACTTCTTGCAACGCGAGTAAACCCAAGCAATCAAACACCTATTACAATATATAATTGAACTTGTAACCCGTCTAATAAACACTATAATACATTCGATCTTTATCGGGTCAATTCGGTTTTGACGCGCGACTCCCACCATAAATAAATAATATATATATATATGTATATATATATATATGTATATTTGTATATATATATATGTATATATATATATATATATATCCCTAGTTAATATGATTACTCCCATTGTTAAACACGAGCAAAATATATATGTATATAATTAGTACTCATATACACACCACTATTATTTGCATATATATTTATATATTTAAAATTACAAGGCCCCACGCGACACATTCATTATTTCAACGCGATCGCACCTTTATACCATATCATCTCGTATAGTATTTATTAATCTTTATTTCAAATTTTAGCTTAATTTAATTGTTTAAATTACTACCCTCAATTTAGTAGTTTAGAAAGTATTTAGCATACCTTACTGTTTGCACACAGATCTTGTAAAATCAGTTTGGAGGTTGAAATGATAACAAAATGACGTGATACAAATTTTATTTTAAAGGTAACATGTGAAATTTTATTTCTGGAGAAAATAAGATTATTTTGCTAAAAATTGAGAGAGATATGTGTTTCTAAAGTCAGACAAAACATTCTGCCAGAAATTCAAATTTAACCAATCTTTTTGTATCAACTGTTTTGGTGCTCAAAACTTCATGGTTTGTGACGAGACTAATTGTGTTGAAAAGTATACTCTTTAAACTTAGTTTTAGACTTTAAATTTGTTCATTTTGGACCTTGTATGACCAAGTTATCACTCGCACAAAATGACCCAATTTTCTGACAGCAAACTGTCTAAAATACAACCATAAATCTTTTTTACCAATCTCAAAATTCTTGATCATAGGTGACCCAAAAATCCAATCAACGTTTATTTTATGATCCAGTTAACATACCCACATACTCACATGTATATATATATAACTCTCACACACAAACACATGTATGTATATATATACCAACACACACAAACTTGAAATCAAATGACTTTATACATACACACTATATACATGTGTAAGGCCCCCTTTCTCAGGGAACCTCACAGTTGGTCATTCACAGCAAAACATAGATTTAAAGCAATCATTTACTCGTCTATGTATAAATATATATTACAGCAGAAAGATACGGTAATTTCAATTCATTATAATGTAGTTAAATTAAAATATAAACATTGTCTTTAAACATCAAAACTCTTTACGTCCTCTTAAACTCTCCTCCATCAGGGATGCCAGTCTTTAAGTGCCAAGAAGCTTCAGTCCCATGCGCCCATCCTATAAGACTCAAACTCTCACCTGTCAACTGATATACATATGAAAGTCAGCTTCGCTGAGTGAATTCTAGGTTTACTTTGTTAAATAACTTTTGCAAAAGGTATTAGCTTTAATAGTTGAAAAATAATCACCATCTATCAGAACATCAATACACATAGGCTATCACTTTATCGATACTTTATCATTACTTGTTAATTATTACTCGTCTTTATCCATCAATTCTCTGTCACTATCGGTGCCTATGATAAACACAGGACTTTACCGACACGCCAATTTAGGACTTACTGTTGTACCCAATCAGGCCATTATTGTCATGCCAATCCAGGCCTTACTGACCTGCCTGTTCGAGCAATTACTTTATCACTTTATCAGGGTGAGGGCACAACGAATGCAACCCTACTTTATCAATTGCTTGCAAGGCTTTACTTTATCAAGGTACATGTTATGGGCCCAATAATAGTTCTTTAAGTTTCACTTATATCTTTAGTTTTCACATACACTTAACACATAATAAGAAGCAAACTCTTAGTCTAAGCATTCGCATTTCATTAATCATGAGAGATAAACTAGATAACTGACCCTCCGTAGGACAGCGGGGGTTTGGGGGCGGCAGCCCCTGATAGCGGAGTTCTAGGGGCGGCAACCCCTAGTGGGTCCAAGGGGCAACGCGCCCGAAAATTATTTTGAACTATTTAAATGGCACATTTTACTTTAGAGAATTTTATTTTCTTGATAAAAGGTCTTAAAAACCGTCATCATAAAAGTATGTATTTTAGTATGCATATCACCCCAAAACATTGAAAACGGGTAAAGGAGGGGTCTAGAACTCACCTGAACTTATCCAAACAGCTTAAATTCTAAGTCACTTAAGCTATAGTCTGAATACTCGAGCTGCACGAAAGTTAATACGCAAAAACGTCATTTTCTTTATAAATTCACTGACAGTTTCGCTGGTAGTTTCGCTGCCAGTTTCGCTGGCAGTTTCGCTACCAGTTTCGCTGGGCAGCACTTCTGCCAGTTTCGCTGGATAGATTCGCTGCCATGAGCGCCCAACTTTCGTTGGAATTTCTTACTTTCACTAAGTCTATAGGTCAAACCTAAGCACTAGCGAACTTATCAGCGAAACTGTAGTTTCGCAGTAGCGAAACTGTAGTTTCGCTGGAAATCCTTTAGTTCGCTGGATAAATGAATAGTTTCGCTGGATGAATACATAAATTCGCTGGATCGGGGCCCAGTTTCGCTGGATGAACAGAAATTAAGAATCAGCCCGTTTTTAACCCAAAATCTTAACTTTTTACGTCCAAATCCTTGGTTTACCATCCATGAAGCCATATCTAACCATTTTCCACGTTTTCATACGTAAAAATTTGACCTTTATGTGTTTCTTTGAAACTTTTCAAAACCCAAAACCCTAGAATCCGGGTTTGATCAACAGAAGGGTTTAGAGGTCGATTCTTACCTTGTTTTGTTGCTCTTTTCTTAGGATTTGATGCTCGAATCACCCAGATCTTCAACCTTTCAACCTTTCAAGATCCAAATCTTGAGTTTTCTCCACTTTCTCTCTCTACTTTCTCTCTCTACGAATTTGGGGGCTAAGGTTGGAATGAGGGAAGTGGAGCTGATCATGCATTGTTTAAGGGCTGATTAGGGCCCTTAAACCCATCAACACATAGCCCATTAGGGTTAATTTGGTCTATAGCCCACTAATTCACCTTTACTTCTTAAATTAACCTTTAAAAGCCTATTATTGTTAAATGGCTTGTTTCGGGAAATTTCGGGGCGTTACAACATGAATTCATACATATATATATTTCGACAGCCATATTACTACTCACACCATACATTTATACACCCATACATACATACATATATATATATATGTATATATATATATATATGTATATATATATAGGATTGAGTTCATATGAAAACCCTTATAAATTACAAGAACTCTTTAACCTTATATCTAACCATTGATTTAATGTAAAAAGTAAAGATGCCAAATGGATGGTTGAGATGAGATGGAGGGCATTTATGTCTTTTACTATATTCTGATTTCTATACTTTCCTGACACAAAAGTTTTTCTTCTTTTCATGAGCTTATCATCTAAACAAACACCTTTTTCACCAACCCCAAAACCCATCTATCTTCTTTCTCTGTATTTCTAAGAATTTTTCTTTTGATTCAACATTCACAAACCCAGATTCATCATGGTGTTTTCATCTATTCTTCAATCCAATTAACCCACCATTATTTTTTATTCAACATCACCCAACGCACATTCATCTTTGGTGTGATTTACACATAATTTTGCCACCACCATCGCCAATGGCCGGCGTTGATTCCACGGCCGTCGCCGCCCGCTCCCTCCTCCAAATCGTCTGCGATGCTAGGCGTACCTCCGGCGTCGGATTTAAGGGAGACTTGAAGGTGTTCGAGTTGTTCTCGCCGTCTTTGTACCTGCAGGTATGTTAATTTCTCCTCACTTTCGTTATTCTTCTAAGCATTTCTTAGATTCATGTTCTACATGATTTTATTTAGGTCCGATTTGTGCTTGGGAAGTCTATTATCACGCGCACTGTCAATGACTCTGATTTGTTCTTTGGAAGTTTATGCTTCAGATTTGGGGATCTTGACTATTTTCAAAATGCGAATTTGAAGACAACAAAGGAATAGTCCCAGTTATTTCCATCTCCGACCACCATTGATGACAACAAGTGTTAAAGAAGGTATATTTTTTTGTTTTGTGTGTTTTTTTATTTGGGTTTTGATTCTTGAAGATAATAGTAGCAACTGTACAACATCTGATGCATGAGGTATAAGTATAAGTTACATCTTTTTATATAAAAAAACTCACTTTTATGAATAATCCATAGATAATGTTTCTGAAAAAACATAACTTATTGTAGATAATTAAGAACATTAAATTTATAACTTAATTTATATAAGTGCCAATTTTTAAAACTTAAACAATTTATTTAATGTCATTTAAAATAAAATACATTGTATTATGAATATGATTCTTTTTACATAAAACAATAAGAATTAATTTTACATTATATTATACTTAATCACTTTCCAATCTCAAAATCCAACCATTGAAGCTATGCGCATTGATTTTGCATCTTTATTTCCTTGTAGCTTCTCTAAATCATAAACGCAAAAGTCATAGGGATGGATTATTTCAGGAAACACATATGTTCTTAGTTTACATTAGGTTACAACGGGTTTAGGTTTTGTTAAGGCATCTGTGCTTAGTTTACATTGGTTTACAAATTAGTTTATATTAGTTTACATTGAGAAGAAGCTAGTTTACATTGGATTTACATTGAAGAAATGCCTGTTTACATTGGTTTGCATTGAAGAGTACATTGGTTTACATCAAGACATTTTTAAAATGACTTTTATTAGTACAATTAAACAAGATATATTATACAACTAATATAATAGTTTTTGCTTTCCAGGTTACAAGATCTATTGGTTACGCATATTTAAAAAGGCGGTTTTCAAGTTTCATTATCCCTAATCGAGAAAGTGTTCTTTTTCTTTGGTTTATATTGGTTTACATTAGTTTATATTATTTAATAGATTCATGTACATTGGTTTAATTTCATTATAGTGATGTAGTTTTGTTATTTTGGTTTCATTATAGTGCTGAAATTCCGTTAGAGTTGTGTAGTTACATGTTGTACTGTAATAGATGCAATTTATTATAAGTAATTATAAATATGCTGTAATTTACTGTAAATAATTATAAATATACTGTAATTTACTGTAAGTAATAACAAATATGATTTAATTCACTTTAAGTATTATGATTTACATTCAAATAAACATAATATATTTCATTGTAACTATGTGTTTCTGTTAAGCAAACTTTATTTATGACGTTACATTATGCTTCTGATGTTTATAAATTTGAGTATGTTTTTATATTTGATTTTGAGTTTTTTGTTGTTACTGCACTATGTTTCATTATTATAATCTTGAAATTTAGATATTTATAAAGGTTTGTGCACTATGTTTATTGCATGGAGGGGGATGCCAACGATGACGCGTACGGTAAAAGATTAATAAAAGATTTAATGCCAACGATGACCCGTACATCTCTTTTATTTATATAAATTATCTTTAATTTTTGTTAAAAATATCTTTAATTTTACACTATTTTCATTTTTTTTCCTAAAATATCTTTAATTTTTGTTTAAAATTATAGCCTATTATGGATTAACTTTGACATTTGAAAAATAAAATGATTTGACGATGGAACTTGTATCTCAAATTATGAGAAATAAAAATTACTTTCTTTTTGTTAGAAAATATATAAACTTTTAGGGTGCACATTCTTATAAAAAGGTGAAAAAACCATTTTTGCAGATTGTTAAATCAACTTAAATTGTTTTTAATTTTTTAGATAACTGTAGAGTGAAGGCTGTCAAAAGGAAGACTACAGCAATGATGATGCATAAGGTTTATTTTTGTTGGTTTTTAAATGTGTTTATTCGTTGTAGTTCACTGTAAGTAAGTAAAATGCAATGTAATTCACTGTAAGTATTATAATTTTCATTCAAATAAACATGATGTAATTAATTATAACTAAGTGTTTCGTAACATGTACATTTAATTTTTATATTTATGTTATACCTTTTTACTGTGTTGTTACACTTATTTATATTAATGTAACACTAAGTTTGCATCAGTTTACATTTGTTTTGTAGATTGATTTACATTGTTTAATATTGGTTTACATCAGTTTACATTGGTTTACATTGGTGTAATATTGGTTAATGTCACACCCCCGCTTATAGCGGAAACACGAGGATGTAATGGACGGGATCGTCATAACACATGGTTAACAATAGAGATGCAATATACGTATGTAATTGATGAAAAGCGTGTCATGACGACACCCGGCACAATGGTGACTTGTGTCGCAGTTAGTCAATTTCACGACAAACATAGTCATACAAACCAAATAAATATAAGTCCCATAACCCGGGAAACAAATGAACATAAGTGATTAATGAAAATCAAGCAACTGTCATAGACATCCATTGAGTCTAAGTAATGCAATCCTAAGGTCGTCTCTAAGGCAGCATCCCTAGCTATCCTCAATGATTGTTACCTGAAAAGATATGCTCAAAATTGTCAACAATAATGTTGGTGAGCTTCGCAGGTTTGAATTATAAACATGTAATTGATGCTGTATAGTGTTTGTAGTGGAATACCGTGCATACAGTTATAAGCAAGCAATATCACATACCATGAGTTTTATACAACCAAACCTATGACGAACCACACAGCAATTGTCGAAATATATTCACCCCAGGCCTGATCCTGGCAGTGGGATGGTACTCACGAGTAACCATCTGTCAAGGGTGGGGGTGTCAACCAGTAGTACTACCAATACCTATTCGTTGGTTCCTACCCGGAATTAATGGTTGTAAGAAGAACCACACAGTAACATCATGTATGCTTCAGATAAGTACTCACAATACAGTATCACGTTGATTCCAGGTATGAAAATTGTATGTATATTGAACAGCATTGAAAACTGATGAGCATACTTTCCCCCATGTTTGTAAAAGATTGAAACAATTGTATAAGCATAAAAAGGGGCCGTGAAACTCACATGGCGTATAAGTATGTATATAAGATGATTAAATAGGATAATGATCGATGTTCCAATGAACTCCTTCACAAGGTACCTAAACATTTATATATTATAAATTTTACGTTAGTAATAATGTTAAAGTTCTAACAAGAACTAAGGTTTCATTGGAATTATGGGGTTTTTAATAAATAATACTTTACAAAGTAATTATTTACGTTCTTAATCCATTAGAAAAATTATATATGTAAATATTTTAGAAATGCCTTTAAGTGTAAATATTGCTATGATTTAATGTATAAATAAATCTTTATAATTATTTACAAATAATTAGAATAATATATAGATTAATATCAATAATATTAATCTAAACCATTTGTTATGGTATATTGTTATAAGAAATAATATTTGTAAATAACTTTGCGAGATTATAAATTATATAATTTCTACAATTATTATGACAAAACCTTAACTAAAGATAATATAGTGTCCAATAATAATTTAATAATTTAAACCATAATTTAAAGTCCATTTTTACATGAAATATCCAAAAATAATCTTTGTCATAATGTTTTATAAATATTAAGATTTAAATAAAAATTGTGGAAAATTATTTGATGATTTTAAAAATAAATAGAGTTTATAAAAATGATTTTTATAATTTTTAGGAATTTTTCGGTAATTTTTAAGTACTTAAAAAGGCTTTAAAAAAATAAATGAGGTTGCCCGGGGTCAAACCCGGGACCTCAAGACTAACATGGGCGCTTTGAACCGGTGAACCAAAGGCATACAGCCACGATAGACTTCTACTTTTAAATCATAAAAGCACAGTTTTTGTGGTTTCCCCGAATCCGAAGAACCCTAATTTGAAATCGATTCAATTGGACAACGATTCGCGTATGATAATGAAATTAATGATAGGGCTTTTGATCCCTGAATGAAACCGAGCATGTAGTAGTGTTTAATTACCAAAATTGAAGACGAATTGGTGATGGACCATCGAAGAACAGTCGCGACAGTGAGGGTGAACGAATCGTGGGTTTGTGTGATTTTTCAAGTGAATTTGAGATTGGTAGTTGATTAGGAACAGCTAAAAGATCCTTTATACTCGATTACTTAGATTATTTTAGTGCGTTAGTGCGATCGATCGTGGAGGACTTTCGGCCGAGTGGGGTGGTTGGGTTTAGTCTAGATCGCACTCAAATCGATTGTAATTTTAAATGGTATGGGTTCGAATCTTGCAGATAAAGCTGTCGGGAGTGTTTAATTGATTAAAATCGAGTGATTTGGTGGTTTGTGGTGTCGCAGGAGAGTCGCCGGAGAGGTGTGGCCGGAGGGAGAAGGCGGTCGACGGGAGGGATGGGGTGTTTAAAAAAATTTACAATTTGGCCCCTATGGTTTAAAGTTCAACATTTTATGTTAGAAACTAAAATTTAAGTTTCATAAATTGCATAATTAACCCCTGCACTTTTAAATCTATTTTTTTTATAAATGTTTATTTTCTTAATTATTATTATTATTATTATTATTATGTTATTATTATTATTATTATTATTATTATTATTATTATTATTATTATTATTATTATTATTATTTTTGTAATTATTGGAATTAACATCGTATTAAACTTGATTGTTTATAAAATTATCTTTTCATAAAAGCCGTGAATAGACCTTACAGTATTTAACAAGGTTAACTTTTAATTAACAAAAATTGTAAGGCCCACCTCTCTCAGGGAAGCCTCACAGTTGGTCATTCACAGCAAAACATAGATTTAAAGCAATCATTTACTCGTATATGTATAAATAACTATCGCAGCGGAAAATACGGTAATTTCAATTCATTACAAGTAAAATATAAACATTGTCTTTAATCCACAAAACTATTTAGGGGTTCTTGTTTAGCTTTTCTTCATTCGGGATGCCAGTCTTCTAGTGCCAAGAAGCTTCAGTCCCATGCCTCTATTCCGTCGCTCTAACTCTTACCTGTCAACTGATATGCATACAAAAGTCAGCTTCGCTGAGTGAATTCTAGGTTTTCTTTATAAATAACTTTTTGTAAAGGTATTAGCTTTAGCAGTTGAAAATAGTTCTCGTCTATCAAGCATCAATACATACAGGCTATCACTTTATCGATACTTTATCATTTCTTTTCATTTCTCGTTATTTATTACTCTTCTTTATCCGTCAATTCTCTGTCACAATCGGTGCCTAGGCTCACCTAGGACTTTACCGACACGCCAATTAAGGGCGTACAGTCGTACTCGGTCGGGCCATTAATGTCATGCCAATTCAGGGCTTACAGATCTGCCTGTTCGAGCATTACTTTATCCGGGTGAGGGCACAACAAATGCAACCCTCCTTTAGCCATTGCTTGCAAGTCTTTACTTTATCCCTTGCCTGCAGGACTTTACTTGCAAGACTTTACTTTATCCAGGTACACGTTATGGGCCACATAACCTTTCTTTACGTTTCACTTTCTTATTTAAGTTATATATATAATATAACACAACACATCTCGAAGGCAATCCATCACTACAAGGTTATATCTCAATAAGGAAAAACACGTTATCAATTCGTTATAAAATCCCGTTTCCCATATAAGATAGTAAGTAAAACTTTACTCTAAAAGAACTGGTCATAAAAAGGTATATATATTAGTATTCATACCGCCACAAAACATTTAAAGCATGTGTAAAATAGGGGATCTAGAACTCCCCTGAACTCGTCCAAGTAGCTTAAATTCTAAGTCACTTAAGCTATAGCCTGAACTCTCTAGCTGCACGAAAGTTAATATGCAAAATCGTCATTTTCTTCATAGTTTCGCCCATAGTTTCGCTACAGCGAAACTGCAGTTTCGCTGATAGTTTTGCTGGGCAGCACTTCTGCTAGTTTCGCTAGGCAGATTCGCTGCCTTGAGCGCCCAACTTTCATTGGAATTCCCTAGTCTCGCAGAGTCTATAGGTCAGTCTGGGTCTTAGCGAGATTACCGGCGAAACTGTAGTTTCGCCCGAGCGAAACCGTAGTTTCGCTGAATTTTCTCCTAGTCTCGCTAAATGAGTACACGGTTTCGCTGGATTAACTCACAGTTTCGCTGGATCGGGGGCCAGTTTCGCTGGATGAATAAAAACTAAGAACCAGCCGTTTTTAACCCAAAATTTTAACTTTTTACGTCCAAATCCTTGGTTTACCTTCCACGAAACCAAATCTAAGCTTTTTACACGTTTTCATACGTAAAAATTTGACCTTTATGTGTTTCTTTGATCTTTTCAAAACCCCAAAACCCTAGAATCCGGGTTTGATCTACAGAAGGTCTTAGAGGTCGATTCTAACCTTGTTTTGTTGCTATTTCCTTAGGTTTTGATGCTCCAAACCCCCAGCTCTTCAATCCTTCAATCTTCCAAGCTCAAATCTTGAGTTCTTCCCACTTTCTCTCTCTACTTTCTCTCTCTATGAAATTTTGGTGGCTAGGGTTGAAGTAAGGAGATGGATCTGATCATGCATGTTTAAGGGCTGATTAGGGCCCTTAAACCCATCAAGTCTAGCCCATTAAGACTAATTTTATCCATAGCCCACTAATTTACCCCTTTATTTCTTAAATTAACCCTTAAAAGCCCATTATTATTAAATGGCTCCTTTCGGGAAATTTCGGGGCGTTACAAGTCTCCCCCCTTATTTAGGTTTCGTCCTCGAAACCTGCTTCGTCGTTAAACAGATCGGGGTATTGACGTCTCATTTCCTCCTCGGATTCCCAGGTGGCATCCGACCCCTTTCGATGTTTCCATTGTACCTTGACTTGCTTGACTACCTTATTTCTCAATTGTTTCTCCTTCCGGTCCAGTATAACCACTGGTTGTTCTACATAGTTTAGCTTCTCGTCCACCTCGATGTCATCTAGAGGTACGACTGCCTCATTTGGTGCTAAACATTTTCTTAAGTGTGACACATGAAAGGTAGGGTGAATCCCACTTAACTCTTCTGGAAGGTCTAGCCTGTAAGCTACATCCCCAACTCGTGCTAGTACCTCGAATGGTCCGATGAACCTGGGACTCAGTTTCCCCCTCTTCCTAAATCGGATGATTCCCTTCCATAGTGACACTTTTAACATTACCCTGTCACCCACGCTGAACTCTATCGGTCTCCTTCTTCTGTCGGCGTATGACTTTTGTCTATCCTTGGCAGCCTTCATATACGCCTTGATTTTCTCCAACTTTTCAGTTGTGGCTTCCACGACTTCTAAGCTTCCTAGCTCCTTCTGTCCGACATCACCCTAACAAACAGGAGTTCTGCACCGTCGACCGTACAATAACTCATACGGGGGCATCTTAATACTGGCGTGGTAGCTGTTGTTATAAGAGAACTCTGCTAGTGGCAAGTGATCATCTCAGTTACCGCCAAATTCGATAACGCATGCCCGAAGCATATCCTCCAGGGTCTGGATCGTTCTCTCCGATTGCCCATCGGTCTGCGGGTGGTATGCGGTACTAACATGCAACCTCGCACCCATCTCTTCATTGAACTTTTTCCAAAACTTGGAGGTGAACCGCGTATCCCTATCTAAAACAATCGATACGGGCATACCATGTCGCGCCACAATTTCTCGGATAAGTAGTTCAGCAAGTTTTTCTGAACTAATTGCTTCCTTGATTGGCAGGAAATGCGCACTTTTAGTCAGTCTATCAACGACCTCCCATATCGCGTCACGGCCTTTTGTCGTGCGGGGTAGTTTGGTGATGAAGTCCATGGTAACATGTTCCCACTTCCACTCTGGCACTTCTAACGACTGAACATAACCATAAGGTCTTTGGTGCTCAGCCTTCACCTGTAGGCACGTGAGGCATTTATTTACATACGCAACCATATCTCTCTTCATCCCAGGCCACCAATAATCTTTCTTCAAATCATGGTACATCTTATTTGAGCCTGGATGTATTGAGTAGCGGGTCTTGTGCACTTCATCCATAATCTTTTTCCGCAAGTCGCCATGCTTCGGAACCCATATCCTGCCATGGAAGGTCTTAACGCCCAAGGTGTTCTCTACCAATTCATCCACTTTTCCCACCATCCTTTCTTTATTGACTTGCTGCTCTTTTAAAGCGTCCTTTTGAGCTTTGCTTATCATCCTCATAACATCTGGGGTCACTACTAGTTGGCACGCCTTCACCCGGATCGGTTCATATCCTTCCTTTCGGCTTAGGGCATCGGCTACCACGTTCGCCTTACCCGGGTGATAATGAATTTCACAGTCGTAATCCTTTATCAACTCCAACCACCTCCTCTGTCTCATATTTAGGTCTTTCTGCTCAAAGAAATATTTCAGATTTTTATGGTCGGTAAATATAGCGCACTTAGTTCCATACAAATAGTGTCTCCAGATCTTCAATGCGAACACTACTGCGGCAAGTTCCAGATCGTGAACCGGGTAGTTAACCTCCGTGTCCTTTAGCTGTCTGGATGCGTAAGCTATAACCTTCCCTCTTTGCATCAACACACAGCCTAGCCCGCAGTAAGAAGCATCGGAGTATACCGTTAGGTCTTCATCTCCCTCCGGTAGGGTTAGTATAGGAGCTTTGGTTAATCTATCCTTCAATTCCTGGAACGCATCTTCCTGTTCCCTTCCCCAGTCGAACACCACGTTCTTCCTCGTTAACCTTGTTAATGGGGAAGCTATCTTTGAGAAATCTTTGATGAACCTTCTATAATAACCAGCCAATCCCAAGAAACTACGGATTTCGGATGGTGTCCTCGGGGAATTCCATTGCGTAACTGCTTCAACTTTCGCTGGATCAACCATTACTCCCTCGGAATTTATAACGTGCCCTAAAAACTGCACCTCCCGTAGCCAGAAGGCACATTTAGAGAACTTCGCGTACAGTTTATCCTTTCGTAAAGTCTCCAACACCTCCTTAATATGGCAAGCGTGGTCTCCTTCATTCTTTGAGTATATCAAAATATCGTCAATGAAGACTATCACTGATCGATCCAACATTGGCCGACACACGTGATTCATTAAGTCCATGAATGCCGCAGGAGCATTGGTTGTTAGGACCGAGCAAGTACGGAGTACTAACTGATTCTTCGTTGTACCGAATCAAATAGTGCGGAATCCTATTTGATTGGCGATCCAATCAGTGAGAACGAATTCAAGATCAATCCTAACGATTAGAAAACGTTATGAATTGACTCGGAATGATCTGAAACGCTCTATGAAGTTGGAATGGTCGAACAGCACGTTCTGGGGCGATTAGGGTTTCTGGTATTCGAAGTGTCACGTTTTTCCACGAATTAAGTGGTATTTATAGGTTACAGATCTCATTCGTGCGACTGAGTCTTGCGACTGACTCAGTCGTGCGATTGAGTAATACGACTGATTCATTCGTACGCTTCAGTCAGACTGATGACTCAACCGTCCGATTGACTCAGCCTCTTAGTTCAACCGTGCGATTGGACCATTCGCATGGTCCAGTCGGGCGACTGAAAGAGATGTTTAGTCAAACACATTCATGAACCTTTAATGATTCAGAACTGTGTCTCACAACTGTAAACCTATATAACATGGTCATTAAGCGTGTAATAACTAATAAAATAAGTAGATATAACATTATATAATCAACAACAATATAAAGAAGAGATTCTCATTAGATTGATTTAGCATTACATATGTGTAACAAGATTGAAGTTTATTACATTTCTGATCACTAGACTAGAACTGGGGACATGTGTACCAACAAACTCCCCCTTGGACCTAGTTCTATCTAGACTTTTACTTCTTTCTTGAACTCTTCATATCGTTTAACCCTTTCCTCTCTTGAGATCCCAGAATGAATATTTAATGCAAAGCAGATACGTATAACATGTTGGAATTGCAGTGCTTGCACAATATCCTGTGTATCAAAGAACAGTGGCCACTTGAATAAGATATAGACATCAGATTCAGACAAGTTGGTTAGCCACATCGGATCAAACACTCTTATCGTCTCGACCTTTCCTTCTTTCTCCAAAACTATGACGGCTTCACCAGTTCGCCAGTCATAATACCACCATTTGAAATGGGGTGCAAAATCCTGAGGCATCTCCCTCAATGGAATACGCGACATCGTGCGCGGAGGGTGCCATCTCAAGACCACTTTTGGTCTTCCTGAGGTGGGGTCAACCTCAGTCCTATGAAATAACCTTCTTGGCTGTTGAGGTTTAAAGTTGACCCACCTAGTATGGTACTCTTTCTTTAGTGCCTGCTCAAACCATCCTGATATCTTTCCTGGAACAGCATATAGGAGGTTCAAGTTGGCTAGACGATTAAGCTCAAACCCTGGGAGGGTTTTCAAATCATGAGGAAATCTGAAATATTCGATTCCCTTCTCTCTCTTTACTGCATATACTTTGAGATCATCAAAGTATGCCCAGCTGATTATCTTTCCTGACACCTTCTGATGCTTTTTGATCTTGTAAAGCTTGGTGTAGGCATTTGACTTTGGAGGCCCACGCTGTTTCTTCATTTCCTCAAGGCAGGCAATCCATTCCTCCTTCTTGGTTGCACGATCAGCTTCATCTGCCTGAGGAATCTCTTCTGCAGCTGCCTTAGCTGCTGTCATCTCTTCCACTTTATCAAATATGTTGCTGTCAAAGGTTTCCCCCACATCTGGAAGCACTTCGCCTTCAGCGTTAGTGTATTGGGGATAATGATCAGCCGTTACATCCTCAATCTCCACCTCGTCGACATCTTGAAGTTCTTCATCACTGACTACATCGACTGCGGGAGCATCTTTTACCAACTCATCCGGATTCAGACTGAACAGTTCTGCAATCTGTTCATCTGTCAAGTCGTGAATGATCTCCCCTTCTTCAGCTGAGTAACCCACAGACCGTTGCACTATCCCTTGAAGATCAAGAATCATAGTCAACTTGGTCTCAATCTGACGAAGGGGCATAACATCATGCTCATCGACTTGTGTGGCTGATCCTGTTACAAAATCAAATATATTGCAAGTAAGTATACATTCATCACATAACCAAAAATGATTATATCCACTAAACTTTATATATAACAGACTAGAATACATAATTTCAAGTACAAAGTTGCAGTAAAATAAATAAACGTCTAGTCTTGAACTTTGCCTTGTATCTCCGGTGGATTTTCAGTTGTAGTAGATGAAGAGGGGTCTTTATCATGTCGGCGTTTAGTACGCCTTTCTCCTGCAGCATTACCGCTTTGATCTCCGGTGGTTTCCCCCCTTTCACCTTCATCATCTTCTTTCTTATCATCATCATCATTACTTTCTTCACCACCATCATCATCGTCATCATCATCCTCATCATCTTCATCATCATCTTCCTCATCCTCACTATCATCATCATTATCATCACCATCACCTTCTCCAATCTTGAGGGGCTCACTTTGAGTTCCTTTTAACTTAAGCAACAAAGTTTTGTGAGCCGCCTCCAGCTTTCCAAACTTAGCATCTGTCTCTGCCTCATGTTGAAGTAACCCAGTGATCTGATCTGTCTGTGAGGTGATCACCTGGGCTTGGGAAGAAATCTGCTCGCGTAGCTGATGAATTTCAGCAGTTTGAGAGGAACTTAACTCTCTCAGCTGCTGTAACTGAGCCGTTTTCTCCGCATCAGACGCCATCAGCTTAACCACCATGCTGTTTAGGGCAGCAAGCTACTCTACAACAGAAACTGGTGGGATGAAAGAGCTGGATGGAAAAGATGAGGGACCTGTTTGATGAGTAGTGGTGGTTGTGGTGGCTGTGGTGAATATGGGAGGAGAGGTAAAGGCTGTAGATGGTGGTACAGTGGTGGTGGTGGATGTGGAAGTGTGAGGAGGAGGTGCAGTAGTGGTGGTGGTTTGAGGTGAGGTGGATGTAGTGACTGGGGTAGCTGTGGTAGAGGTGGTGGATGTGGTGAACCTTAGTCGCTTGCCTTTCTTACCATGCGGACGCGCCATGGTTTTCTTCCTTTTGCCCGTTGACAAAGGTGCTCCCCCTCTGTTGCTAGAATCATCAGGGGCATACGAGGGATCAGACTCAATGCGTGTGTCCCCTGATGTACCAGACTGCCCACCAGCATCTCTCAGTCCTTTCTCGGTGGCAACCACTTTGCTGCCAACTCTTCTGGTCAAACCTTCTTCATCACTTTCTTCCTCATCATCAGGTGGGCAAAAGTCAGGAACAAATCCTGCAGTTGCCGTGTCTGTGTGTGGTGATAACGGCTGAGCTGTAGAAGTAGATGGTCCCTCAGAAGAAATTGGTACATTTTCTCCATCAAGATCATCATCATCATCTGAGTCAACCAATGATACAGTAATCACCTCTGTATCAGAATCGCTATCGTCATGACGCCATTTTCGCCTTCTTGGCGCCATGTAGTCTTCCCGGGCCAGATGCCCTATCAACCTCTTGAACACGGGCTTCACCTGCTTGCCCCTATACACTTTCATTCTTCCCAGAGTAGTGTCATCCATAATCTCTAACACCACTGCATCACTCCTCTCTTTGGGCAAATCAGGCAGTTTCTCATTAAAAATGAGCTGAAGAAAGCGTGGATACATACAGAAACCTTCTTTTCCCTTAGCCTCCAAGTTCTCAATCAGATAATTAAAGATCATGTTGGAGAAGCTGAAAGGGTGGTTAAGGACCAATGCCACATAAGCATTCTGAATTTGGTCCGATAAGTCATCGAACCCACCCCTTCTTGCAGCAATGCACTTTAGAATCACATGAGCTAAATACTTGTACTGTGGGCTCAGGTTGCTCTTGTTCAGCACACCGAGCTTATGTCTCCACAGTACCCAATTCGCAGAAAGCATCCACGAACTGTAAGAGGGTGAATCCTGACTGGATGTGAATCATCATCTCCAAAGTCCAAAACTCTTCTAATATCTCCAGCTGTGATCTCAATTCCCTACCAAAGATTGTACTTAGGATGCGGTAGGGTTCCACAGATCGGTCTACCGAAGCTCCTGCCCAAAATGCTTGATGGATAGACTGATATGGTGTACATGGAGTAGATATGGCCTTGAAGATCCGAGATCTTCTCAGGAAGTCAATAATACCAACAAAATCACCACCATTTCTTGAGGTGGAATCCAGATTAGCACAGATATTGTGCTTTGGATTAATTTGCCACCGGTTGGCCATCTTCCTGTAACAATAACAAATGTATGTTAGAAACTTGAACAACAGAGTTTGACTAAGTCAGAAATCAGTGCAGTTCACTCGAGCGAATGAAGTGTGCGACTGGGTTTAGTCAAATGATGTAATTCTGCGATTGAGTTGTCCGACCGAATGAACTCATTCGAATGACCTAGTCGGCCGATTGAATGAATCACTTCATTCAATCGTGCGATTGACTTTCATTCGGGGCAACCAATCGTATGGCAGACTCAACCCATTCGCATCCTCCATTCGGCCGAATGAACGAGTCTCCTCTTTCAATCGGTCGATTGAAGTTCATCGGGGGACCAGTCGTATCGCCGACCCCTGTTCCATTTCAAACTTGGTTTTATAATTTTTACGAAATTAGAGGTTAAGTTCAGGCTTGTTAGACTCGCAATCATGTACTTAGACTACTTCGATCAATGATTTGAACATTTCATGTGATTAAAGCAGTTTATTTGACCGATTTGTTACGAATCAACATTTAGGGCAAATGTGAACCGATTAACCATCAATTTTTACATTCTGATGCATCCTTGTGTTGCGTATTACCTGTGTAACAAGTGCAAATCGTCAGAAAGTGTATATCAAAAGGTTTAGAGATCAAACGAAAATTTTGCAGAGTAACGGTGCGAATAGGAGTGTTTTAGGGCGAATGATGTCTGCGATCGACTGAGGGGTCTATTTATAGACAGACTCAGCTCAATCGGCCGACTGACTCAATCGTACCTTTCATTCGGTCGATTCAAAATCAACTCGTACGATCGAGTCCAATCGCCTGTTTCATTCGATCGATTGGAACTGGGTCGTACGATTCACTCAATCGACCTGCTTCATTCGATCAACTGATCTCCATTCGCACGTTTGACCTAATCGACCCTTTCAATCGGCCGATTGGGCTCATACTTATGGTCCAATCTTACGATTGAGTTCAATCGTATAACCCATTCGCATGACTAGGCATACTCATGATTAAGTAGTGCGATTGGGCTATACTTGTGCCATATCAGTCATTTCGTTTGTTGACACATAGTTTTCCTTAAACAATTAATAAAACATTATGTGTAATTGATCATCTCAGACATGATCCATTTAACCACCCGATCACCTCAGACGTGATCCATTTATCCACCCGATCACCTCAGACGTGATCCTTTTAACCTTCAGAAACAATCAGTTTATATAAACATTAAGCTCATTTAGTGACATTTAGCAGATAACAGTATACACAGTCCGACACGACACATTATACTAGGACTAAACAAAAACTTAACCTATGAATAGAAAGACCTATTTTGTGATTTTTGTTTGGGGCAGGCTTGTATAGCTTGTTAGCATTAACAGTTTATCCGGAATGGACTCTCGTGGAATCAGACAGGCATATACACCATCACTTGGAACATCCAGTGCTTATTACACTTTGCATGATATGATTGTACAGTTTTTCACTTATCGAAGACTTCTAATATCTAACTGGGAATCATGTTTGAACTAATATGTAATTCTTATTGATTTTGATCATCAGGCGATGCAGCCACGACGATTGTCAGTATGTTTGTCCACTTAAATCCATACACAGACGTTTGACACACATCAGCGATTAATTGATGAATTAGGTCAAACCGTATTTGTGTATTCCACAGGTATATGGTAATCAATCGTCCTCAGGAGATTTTTGAGCGGTCTTGGACTTAGAAGATTTGGTTCTAAAAATTGTCAAAGAGATGCCAAGCCTCAGGTCAGTGCCATCGCACAGCAGAGAGGCGCAAACAACAATGAATTCTTAGAACAAATAGGTTATGCTTAGCCTCAGGTCAGTGCCATCGCACAGCAGAGAGGCGCAATACCTATTTATCTTCTTAGAGCAGCATATTTGCATATACATTATGTTAATGACATTTGTCATCTTTTGCTCTGTTTTGCAGGTCTTTGCTCACATTTGTGGCATTAGCTTGCTCCTCACCCCTTATTGGACATTGATTGATTGTGCAGACCAGGGATACCATGGGAACACACAACTGGTTGAATAACTTTAGTTTAAGCCTGTTCACTGATGATGTCTAATGGTCTATTGTGTTGAATCTACTGACACATCGTATTGTGTACTTACACAACCCTAGATCTACTTTCTCCAAGTAATTACAATACCAGTCAAAGCTTCTATCATATTCCCATTTTGTTAGACTTAGACTTCTCTGACTTATGATTTTTATGTTTAGAACCGAAAAACCAATTTGATATTCCAAGTAACTCGGTGCCTGTGTGCTATCACTTTCCAGTTTTTTCGAGTCGCATTTCCAGTCTATTTGTCTATGCCTTTTCAGCTTAACTTCTCTTCCCCCGTTTTTTTTTTTTTTTTTTTTTTTTTTTTTTAAGTAAATAAATACTGAAATAAATCTCCCCCTAAAATTCTAAAACAGAAAATCTTTTTGTGTTTTTGGATTTTATATGACATGGAAATTAAAATAAAAATAAAAATGAAAGAAAGAAAGAAATAAACTAAAGACACAAGTCGGACTATGAATCTGCTTCTTCAGCAATTACATCACTTTTCTTTTTAACGCCGTTGACCTCTAGCAGATATAAAAATCTTGGTTTATCAAACGGTTTGGTGTAGAGGTCAGCGCGCTGAAAATCCGTGTTAATTTTAATCACATCAATTAATTGTTTTTCATAGCAATCGCGTATGAAATGATATTTAATCCCGATGTGTTTAGTTTTTGGGTGTTGAACAGGATTTTTAGTGACAGCTATGGCAGCAGAATTATCAACATAAATAGGGGTGTTAGAAAATTTCAAACCGTAGTCGCGCATTTGCTGTTGAATCCAGATGATTTGAGAGCAGCAACTTGCAGCAGCAACGTATTCAGCTTCACAGGTTGATAAGGCAACCGAGGTCTGCTTCTTGCATTGCCACGTGACTAACCGTCTTCCAAAGAACTGACACCCTGCTGACGTCGATTTGAAATTCATCTTGCAGCCACCATAATCTGAATCGCTGTACGCAGTAAGCTCGAAGTCATCGTCATGAGGATACCACAAACCCAGTGTTGGAGTACCCTTCAGATAACGGAAAATCCTTTTTACCCCAATCAGATGATTCACTTTTGGCTTCGCTTGATATCTAGAACATAGACATGTTGCATACATGATATCTGGACGCGAGGCAGTGAGATACATGAGAGATCCAATCATCCCACGATACATAGTGGCATCCACCAAATCCCCATTCTCATCAGGAGCCACATCATGATTTGTGGCGAGAGGGGTACCGGCAGCAGACGCATTTTCCATGTCAAATCGACTGAGAATATCGCCGACATATTTGGACTGATGTAAGAAAATACCGGTAGGTGTTTGATCCACCTGTAATCCCAGGAAGAACTTCATCTCTCCCATTGCACTCATTTCAAACTCTGCCTTCATCACAGATTCGAAATCTTTGCATAATGCTTCATTTCTAGATCCAAAGATGATATCATCCACATAGATCTGCACCAGAAGCAAGTCACCATCTTTTTCTTTGATGAACAATGTACAGTCAATCACACCCCTGCGAAAACCATGCTTCAGCAGGGGGTAGAGAGCTTTTCATACCAAGCTCGAGGAGCCTGATGTAGCCCATACAGAGCCTTGTCCAACTTGTAGACTCTGTCCCGATGATAAGGATCTTCGAATCCTTCGGGTTGACTGACATAAACTTCTTCACGGATTTCCCCATGCAAGAATGCACTCTTAACATCCAGTTGATAAACTTTGATTTTCATGTAAGAGGCGTAGGCTAGAAAGATACGAATAGCTTCCATTCTAGCTACGGGAGCAAAGACTTCATTGTAGTCGATCCTTCGACTTGTCTGAAGCCTTGAACAACCAAGCGTGCCTTGTTTCTGATAACAACACCTTGGTCATCCTTCTTGCATTTTAGTACCCATTTGGTACCAATCACCTTAACTCCTTTCGGCCTGTCAACTAGTGTCCAGACTCCAAGTTTCTTGAACTGGAGTAGCTCTTCTTGCATAGCATTGACCCAGGCCTCATCTTTCAGGGCGTCACAGACATATTTAGGCTCGATTTGTGAAACAAAACATGAGAAAGCCCCGTCATTGACATAACCCTTTTCCATGACTGCAGCATAATCAGCAGAGTACAGCTGATTTCTTGTTTGCACACCGGATTGAATGTCCCCTATGATAGACGAGGGGGGATGATTCACACTGATCCTAGTCACTGGTGTGGTAGGAACCACAACCTCAGTATCCATATTGGTGACTACTGGTTCAGTATCCGGATTCCTGCAGCTGGTATAGCAGCTGATGATTCACTGTGTTGATTAGCTGTTTGCTCAGTGTTAGAAGCAGGAGCTTCTTCATCATCTGATGAATCATCACTCTCATCATGAGCAGGAGTCGAAGAGCTTGAGGCACCAGCAGTAGGTGTGATGTTGCTTGAATCCAGATTTGGTGAGTTAAGAACATCGTACAGCATCTGGGTAGCAGCATCATCCTCTGAATCAAGCTGTGGAAGATTGAAGGATTTGAAAAAGCCATCATAATCAAAGAATGATGATGGTCCTTTTCCAGCAGGAGGTGTGGTGAATCTCTGAACATCCACATTGCACCACACCTCTACCTGACCCGTCGAATTATTGTAAACTCGCTTGTCTGGGATGCTGTATCCTAAGAATATTCCCTGATCTGCTTTTTCGCTGAACTTGCCATCCTGAGTCTTCTTCAGTAATGTACATGGAGCTCCAAATGGTTCCAGATACTCCAAATTTGGCTTTCTTTCTGAAGTAGCTCGTAGCAAGTCTTACCATGCCTTTTGACTACTAACACACGATTAAGTGTGTAGCAGGCATTTGCAACTGCTCATTCCAGAACTGAACTGGGAGCTTTGAATCAGCTAACATGGTTCGCGCAGTCTCAATTAAGCTCCGATTCTTTCGTTCTGCAACTCCATTCATCTGTGGTGTGTATGCTGAGGTGAACTGGTGAACAATACCCTTCTCCTTGCAGAAAGCATCCATCCACTGATTCTTGAACTCTGTGCCATTGTCAGAACGAATTCTCCTACCTTCAGTTTGTAGAGTGACTCCAAAGTCGTGACGAGCACCTTGAATGATTCAAACGTCTCTGATTTAGCTTTCAGAAACATCACCCAGGTGAATCTTGAGTAGTCATCAGTGACTACAAAGCAGTACCAGTCTCCTGCTATACTCTTCGTGCTTACAGGACCAAATAGATCCATGTGTAGCAGCTCCAAGGGCATCTCAATTGTGTTGACGTGCTTGGTCTTGTGAGATTTCCTGATCTGCTTTCCCTTCTTGCAAGAGACACAAAAATCAGGAAGTTGGAAGTTCTTGACTGTAACTCCTTCAACTAGGTTGTTGTGAATCAGATGATTCATCTTCCTTTGATTTATGTGTCCCATCCTTCTATGCCATGAGATGGAGTCCTTCTCTGTAGCTTTGAGAGGAAACATTGTGCTGTAGATTCAGAAGTAGAAGCATTAGACATATCCAAGACATATAGATCATTGTACCTGGATGCAGACATCAAAACCTGCTTCTCTGGAATCTCCATCTCCTTTTTCAGTATGTAACATTTTCGGTTGTCAAACATAACTTTGAAGCCCTTGTCACATATCTGAGACACTGAAAGTAAATTGTTTTCCAGTTGTTGGACAAAATTTACTTTATCAAACTTTACCTTCTCATTACCTACTTCTCCCTGAGCGGTAATGTATCCTCCTTTATTTCCAGCAAATGAAACGTGTCCCCTTTAATTTGTTTGACATTGAAAAGAAGAGACTTGTTTCCTGTCATGTGCCTGGAAGCTCCGCTATCCACAATCCATGTATTTGTTGAAGCACTGTAGCGGACAACCTGCACATAATTGAAAACAATCAGTTAAGGAGGGGGACCCAAGCCTTGACTGGCTTGGGTTTCCCAAGGAATCAACCATCATGAATTCAACCCACTGTCCTTTATCAGTAGGTGGAATCTCAACTTTTAGATTGTCCTGGCTGTCAGACACACCAGATGTCTTTGCTTTCCATAGACCATCCCTGTGAAAGGATTGTTTATGATAAACTTTAGACTGATTAACAGTTTGAGTATATGGTTTAGATTCAGAAACAGTTTTTCTTGCCGGTGTCACAGACCTGTCGGGGACTTGTCTGTGTTGTCTTTCACGTGGGGGGGACGAAAACGACTTAGAAGGTGTTTTATGCCTAATGGGTGTTTTCGATCTCACCGGGGTCTTAGATCGCTGTTTTGAATCTACTTTGACTTTGTCGGTTAACTCAACTTTAATTCTTGGTGTCTGATAGCGTGGACAATTGGTTGAAATATGACCTCGCTTACCACAGGTATAGCAGGATCTCCATTCATCAGGACTAGGAGATCTCTTGTGGGGCGGTGAGTACACCTCAGGAATGGGTCTTTTGGTCTCAATCTTTGAATATGTACCCTCTTTAACAAATTTAACTTGTTTAACATTTTGATTAAATTGTCGTTGAGGTTGAACATTATCCCTTTTAACTGGTTTAGCTTGAGTGGATTTAGAAATCTTGGTTTGAGTAATATTTGACTTTGATTCTGAACCAAGAGTTGTTTGTACAGTTTCTTCCACCCGTTTCTCAACATTGACCGTTCTTGATGTTGAGGGTTTCTGATTATCATCCGAAGAAGCAGACTGAGCTGCAGTGTCCGGATCACTCACCAAAGGAGTTGTCACCACATGATCCTTGATTTGATTATTATTAATTGGACGTTGTTTTGTGTTCAAAAGGATTTCATGTGGTGGTGGAACTACCTTGTAACCCAAACCTTCCCCATTGTTGCGTTCTTTAACCAAGTTTTTCAAATGTGCGAAGAACTCGCGAGACTATGCAGTTTCTGTTGCAATGACTCATTTTCTACCTGTAAGACTGCTTTTTCCTTTTTAGTTTCTTCAATGGTCTTTAAGTAGAATTTAATGTCATTTTCTTGGTTAAAGACAACAACTTCAGTTTCCTTTAGTTGCTTCTGCAATGCATCTAACTTCTCCTTATAACTGCTCTCATTTTGTTTTAATATACGATTAGCTTCTGAGCACAGTTTTAAGTCATTTACTAAGTTATCATTGTGATCTAATAACCTAGCAAACTTTAGATCAATGCTTTCTCTAAATTTCTCACATTCGACACAAACATGTTCATTAAATAGTTCATCTTTAGATTTTACCTGTGTGGATGTCGATGTTCCAGCCATGAAAGCATTCTGAGACGTAGATTGAGCTTCAGATTCTGAATTCAACTCATTCTTGACTATTTCATCAACAGCATCAAATGTCTCTTCCAAATCAGCATTATCAACTTCAGCTGAGTTTTCGCCTTCACTCGCCGAGTCTTCGTTCAAGTCTTCCACGGATGCTATGTTAGCTTCATCAGACACGAATCTAAAGGACCAATCTTGTCCTTCATCTCCTTGTGCTACCATAGCTTTAGAGTCACTTCCCGTGGATACTGGTTTCTTGTCTCTATCTTGCCTGTTGAACGAAGAAAAAGGATTCCCATTCCCAGTCTTCTTAGGCTTTGAACACTCCCTTTTGAAATGGCCCTTTTCTCCACAATTGAAGCACGTGACTTTAGACTTGTCAAAACCAAAGGTTGTATCTTTAGTAGCCACGAGATTCTGCCCTGTTTTCTTCACAAATTTCTTGGCTCTTCGGACAGCGCTTGCAAGAGCCCACATGATGTCCATTCTTTCCAGCTCATTCTCATCTACTTGTTCATAATCTTCATCGGCAAGGTGGCAATTACCAATCTTGCCTGCCACCAAACCATCATAGGAATGCACAACAGCAGCCAGAAGATCCATGTGCTCTTTAGCAACCTCCACTGTTACCTTTCCCAGGTTTTCTGTTGTTAACTTTGCAGATTGAGTAACAATAGGGCTATGACTAGCTCCAGATGCACCAAGAGGCTCATTTGCAGATGAGGAGCCTTGTTCAGTAATTGAAGATGCAGTGGACACGAAAGCTGTTTGCAAAGGTGCACCAGAAGATTTTGCAGCAGGGGAGGAAGTAGAAGCAACATTGTAGAGTGAGGGGTCTTGAGCATAAGAACCCTTCTTAGCCTTGTATTTTTGTCGCACTTCCTCCTCTTTCAGTTTTAGAATAAAGTCATTGATATCCAGGGTTTCTAAAACTGAGTTGTATCGAAGAGTAGAGATGAACGAATCCCACTTTGCAGGTAGACCATCTGCCAAGCTTAAAACCTTGTCTTCCATTGAAGTCTTAACACCATGAGTGTTAAGTTCACTCATCAGATGGTAGAAACGATCGATGATCTCATCTAAGCTTTCATTCCCAATTGCTGAGAAGTTATCAAACTCCTTCTTCAAAGCTTTGCCTTTCAGTGCCTTTAAGTTAGAATTTCCTTCATACCTCTTTTCAAGGACTTCCATCAGTTTTTTACTTTGTTTGTGCTCTGAGTATGATGAAAAATAGGCTTGGGAATGGACTGAGTCAAAATAGCATAAGCTTCTTCTCTGCATTGTAGGCAACCTTTTGTGTATCGGAGAGTCCACTCAAAGTCAAAGGAACACCATCAGCCCCTACTGGTATTTTATAACCCACCTCAATAGAGTTTCATAAGTTAGTATCTACACCATTAAGATAGATTTCAAAACGTTGTCTCCATTGAGGAAAGTCCTCTATTGTCAATAGTTTAGGTGGCTTGTTATGGTTTCCGATCTCATTTTCCAGTAACAACAGATTCTGAATTCGTGAATCCTTTCCAGCTGACATGGCATAATTTTCTGAGTCCATCTTCGAATTAAGTTAACTTGAGAATTAAACTGCTGTGCGAATGGGCTATAAGCGATTGGACTCAAACGTACGATTGAAACAGACGACTGAGAGACTTAGACGACTGAACAGACCGAACGACTCAGATGTGCGACTGGAGTGGGCGATTGACTCAATCGGGCGATTGACACTGCGATTGACTCAACGGGCGAATGGACTGGCGAATGACTCAAACGTGCGAAAGACCGGGGCGAATGAGGTCAGTCGTACGATTGAGATAATCGTGCGACTGGGTCGGCTGTAAACGCGATTTTTGAACACTTTTGACCTAGAACGCAATTCTTTGCACCCTAGACGGCTGAAACTCGAAAAACACTTAATTTTCAGAACATGCAAACGTAAAGACTCGATTTTTAGCCGAAAGAATGGATCTTTTTGCGTAAAAACATAGACTTTTTCACAAAAACGATTGAATCAACGAAGAATCAAGAGCCAAAGCTCTGATACCACTTGTTAGGACCGAGCAAGTACGGAGTACTAACTGATTCTTCGTTGTACCGAATCAAATAGTGCGGAATCCTATTTGATTGGCGATCCAATCAGTGAGAACGAATTCAAGATCAATCCTAACGATTAGAAAACGTTATGAATTGACTCGGAATGATCTGAAACGCTCTATGAAGTTGGAATGGTCGAACAGCACGTTCTGGGGCGATTAGGGTTTCTGGTATTCGAAGTGTCACGTTTTTCCACGAATTAAGTGGTATTTATAGGTTACAGATCTCATTCGTGCGACTGAGTCTTGCGACTGACTCAGTCGTGCGATTGAGTAATACGACTGATTCATTCGTACGCTTGAGTCAGACTGATGACTCAACCGTCCGATTGACTCAGCCTCTTAGTTCAACCGTGCGATTGGACCATTCGCATGGTCCAGTCGGGCGACTGAAAGAGATGTTTAGTCAAACACATTCATGAACCTTTAATGATTCAGAACTGTGTCTCACAACTGTAAACCTATATAACATGGTCATTAAGCGTGTAATAACTAATAAAATAAGTAGATATAACATTATATAATCAACAACAATATAAAGAAGAGATTCTCATTAGATTGATTTAGCATTACATATGTGTAACAAGATTGAAGTTTATTACATTTCTGATCACTAGACTAGAACTGGGGACATGTGTACCAACATTGGTTAGCCCAAAAGACATAACCAGAAACTCATAGTGGCCATAGCGTGTTCGGAAAGCCGTCTTCGGGATATCTTGCTCCCTTACCTTCAGTTGGTGATATCCAGATCGGAGATCTATTCAGGAGAACCAACTTGCCCCTTGCAACTGATCAAACAGATCGTCTATCCGGGATAGAGGGTATCGATTCTTTACGGTCAGCTTATTCAACTCCCTGTAATCTATACACATCCTCATGCTGCCATCCTTCTTCTTCACAAACAACACGGGGGCACCCCATGGGGAAATGCTGGGCCTAATGAATCCCTTGTCAAGGAGTTCCTGCAATTGTGACATGAGCTACTTCATCTCGGACGGAGCTAGGCGGTAGGCTGCTTTGGCAATGGGTTGGGCTCCTGACAGTAAGTCAATCTGAACCTCTACTTCTCTATCTGGTGGTACTCCGGGCAGATCCTTCGGGAATACGTCAGGAAAGTCCCGCACCACTGGTACATCGGACAACTCTTTCGCTTTATCTTTAACATCCTTGATATATGCTAGATAGGCTTCGCACCCTCGCCTCATACATTTCTCCACCTTGATCATGGAAATGATCCTTGGAACCTTACAATCGTTATCGCCGTAGATCGTAACCGGACTACCATCTGGAGCCGTTAATCGGATCATCTTCTGTTGGCACACTATGTTAGCATCGTGGGCGCTAGCTAATCCATCCTAGTACGACATCGAAACCTCCTAAGGGCATAACAAACAATCGTGCGGGAAAGTAATGGCCTCCTAGTTTAATGTGGCAATCCTCTATCATCCTGACTATTCTAATGGACTTACCATCGGCTGTTTCTGCTTCGAAGGCATCATCTGTTTCCTTAGTTTGGACATCTAGTGTAGCACAGAAGGATACAGATACGAAACTCTTACTGGCACCACTATCAAATAATATGGAGGCACAAACATCATTGACAAGGAACGTACCTGACACTACATCCGGGTCCTTCCTTGCTTCTTCTTGTTCATGGTGAAAGCCCTTGCCTTGACCTTGGGCTTTCCATCATCCCCTTGTCATCACCCCTGCTCGTGCCCGAGCTTCCCGGCTTGGCTTTCTTGCAATCCCTGTTGTAGTGCCCCGACTCATGGCAGTTAAAGCACTCGTTTACTTCCGGGCACTCCCTAGCCATGTGACCCGTTTTCCCACACCGGTAGCACCCATGGCTACCCAATCGGCACTCTCCGGGATGCCTCCTCCCACACTTCCCACAGTTCTTAACTTCCTCGACCCCCTTCATAACCATCTGTTTTGCATCCACCTTGCTTTCTTGTTCCCCAGTTGATGGCAACCACTTCCATATCTCTTCCCATTGTTATTCCAGGCCTTCTTCGTCTCACCCACTATCACCGGCCTGCGATGATCGTACAACCTTCCACTGAGGTCCACCGTTGATCTAAAAGTACCAGGTCGGGCAGTGACCATGTCCCTACAAATGTCCAGAGGCAACCCTTGTATGTACCTCTTGATTCTCTTGGATTCGGGAGTCACCAAGTCAGGCACCAGACGTGCCATTTCATTGAATTTTGTAGTGTACTCCTGGTGAGTCATACTTCCTCAAGCTCCCTTTCCGGGCAGTACTCCTCTATCACCAACCTCTTATCTCCGGCCATTTCATCCTCTCAATAGCCTCCTCTCCGTAAGACTCAGCAATGTTATCCCACCAACACAGTGCTGGATCCAAAAGGGAATGGGAAGCAAACTTCACCTTTTGGTTTTCACGGCACTCACTGATCTTCAGTACGGCCTCCATTTCCCTAATCCAATGATGGGCAGTGGCAGCGTTACCAGTACCATCGAACATCGGGGGCTTACACCTCTGAAAATCCCCGTAGCTGCACCCCTTCGCCCTCTCTTCCACCTCGGAACCGTCATAGTTACCTAGACGATCTTCCTCGTCGCTATCTCCTCAATCTTGACCGCTCCCTTCTTATCAATCTTCTCTGAAGCCGCACTCTTTTTACTGTCGCCCTTAACCTGCTCCACGAATTCCGCGAGCAGAGCGGGCATCACTCCAGAGAGGACCTGGTGCACCTCTTGGGCAATAGCTTCCTTCACTGTCTCCTTCAGTTTTGCCTGGTCCGTAGTGAGCCCCGGCTCCCATTTCTAACTCAACCTCCTCCTCCTTAACCGGTTTCTCAGCCGGTTTCTTGGTTGACCCTTTTGTTGGCTTCACAGTTGCACTTGTAGTTTCCCTTGCCCTAGTCGGGGGCCTTCCCCTAGTGCTCTCCGGGTGACCATTGTTGGGACTTCTTTCTTTGGTGCCATTCTTTCTACTTCCTATAAGATTCAGAATGTTAATATGGTCTTTCAAGGCAAGTTCAGTTCACGACAAGTTTTGTAAATTTTTAATAACAGTGGCCAGTTATGATTAACTACTTACAGAACTTCTCGCGCCATAAAACTTTCCTATCCTGAACCACACCAACACCAGAACCTACTATACCTAGTTTATGCACGTATAAGTCACATAAATTCAGATAGGTGTCACAGATAACTTTATCATACTCTACCTCGGCTCTTACTTAAATAAGAAGGCACTATCCCTCGGAATAATACCTACAACATACTTTGTTACCTCTTGGCATGGAGCTTCTTGGACTGGCATCCTTGACACTTGGTCCCATTATCTGTTTAAGTTTAGGTTTACAAAAAACAGTTTTCCCAAATCTCTTAAACATTGGCTCTGGTACCAACTTGTAAGGCCACCTCTCTCAGGGAAGCCTCACAGTTGGTCATTCACAGCAAAACATAGATTTAAAGCAATCATTTACTCGTATATGTATAAATAACTATCGCAGCGGAAAATACGGTAATTTCAATTCATTACAAGTAAAATATAAACATTGTCTTTAATCCATAAAACTATTTAGGGGTTCTTGTTTAGCTTTTCTTCATTCGGGATGCCAGTCTTCTAGTGCTAAGAAGCTTCAGTCCCATGCCTCTATTCCGTCGCTCTAACTCTTACCTGTCAACTGATATGCATACAAAAGACAGCTTCGCTTAGTGAATTCTAGGTTTTCTTTGTAAATAACTTTTTGTAAAGGTATTAGCTTTAGCAGTTGAAAATAGTTCTCGTCTATCAAGCATCAATACATACAGGCTATCACTTTATCGATACTTTATCATTTCTTTTCATTTCTCGTTATTTATTACTCTTCTTTATCCGTCAATTCTCTGTCACAATCGGTGCCTAGGCTCGCCTAGGACTTTACCGACACGCCAATTAAGGGCTTACAGTCGTACTCGATCGGGCCATTAATGTCATGCCAATTCAGGGCTTACAGATCTGCCTGTTCGAGCATTACTTTATCCGGGTGAGGGCACAACAAATGCAACCCTCCTTTAGCTATTGCTTGCAAGTCTTTACTTTATCCCTTGCCTACAGGACTTTACTTGCAAGACTTTACTTTATCTAGGTACACGTTATGGGCCACATAACCTTTCTTTACGTTTCACTTTCTTATTTAAGTTATATATATATAATATAACACAACACATCTCGAAGGCAATCCATCACTACAAGGTTATATCTCAATAAGGAAAAACACGTTATCAATTCGTTAGAAAATCCCGTTTCCCATATAAGATAGTAAGTAAAACTTACTCTAAAAGAACTGGTCATAAAAAGGTATATATATTAGTATGCATACCGCCCCAAAACATTTAAAGCGTGTGTAAAATAGGGGATCTAGAACTCACCTGAATTCGTCCAAGTAGCTTAAATTCTAAGTCACTTAAGCTATAGCCTGAACTCTCTAGCTGCACGAAAGTTAATATGCAAAAACGTCATTTTCTTCATAGTTTCGCCCATAGTTTCGCTACAGCGAAACTGCAGTTTCGCTGACAGTTTCGCTGGGCAGCACTTCTGCTAGTTTCGCTAGGCAGATTCGCTGCCTTGAGCGCCCAACTTTCGTTGGAATTCCCTAGTCTCGCAGAGTCTATAGGTCAGTCTGGGTCTTAGCGAGATTACCGGCGAAACTGTAGTTTCGCCCGAGCGAAACTGTAGTTTCGCTGAATTTCTCCTAGTCTCGCTGAATGAGTACACAGTTTCGCTGGATTAACTCACAGTTTCGCTGGATCGGGGCCCAGTTTCGCTGGATGAATAAAAACAAAGAACCAGCCCGTTTTTAACCCAAAATCTTAACTTTTTACGTCCAAATCCTTGGTTTACCTTCCATGAAACCAAATCTAAGCTTTTTACACGTTTTCATACGTAAAAATTTGACCTTTATGTGTTTCTTTGATCTTTTCAAAATCCCAAAACCCTAGAATCCGGGTTTGATCTGCAGAAGGTCTTAGAGGTCGATTCTTACCTTGTTTTGTTGCTATTTCCTTGGGTTTTGATGCTCCAAACACCCAGCTCTTCAATCCTTCAATCTTCCAAGCTCAAATATTGAGTTCTTCCCACTTTCTCTCTCTACTTTCTCTCTCTACGAAATTTTGGTGGCTAGGGTTGAAGTGAGGAGATGGATCTGATCATGCATGTTTAAGGGCTGATTAGGGCCCTTAAACCTATCAAGTCTAGCCCATTAAGACTAATTTTATCCATAGCCCATTAATTTACCTCTTTATTTCTTAAATTAACCCTTAAAAGCCCATTATTATTAAATGGCTCGTTTCGGGAAATTTCGGGGCGTTACAAAAATGCAAGATGTTACAGTTAATATTGGTTCATATCGGGTTTTTAATAGTGTAACTTGATGTTTCGTTACAACTTTGCTAAATGTTGCATTAGTATAACATTAAAACCTGATGTATCTAAGTACATGTTATATTTCTTTAATTTTTATGGTGTAGCACATTAATGTTTTAAAGTAGATATTTGTTGTTTTTTATATATTTTTGTTGGTTTTTATATATGTTTTTTGATGTAAAACATTATAAAGAGTTACTATATGATGTAATTCATTGTACGCATTTCGTTTAGGAGGTGTAGCTACGTGGTTTAATATCATTTGGTTGTTATGTTATTAAAATCACGTTGGTGTAGTTACATCGTTTAATAATGTATCTTACATTTGGTTTAGTTTTTTATTGTTTAATTTTGTTATAATCATGTAATTATAGTGGTGTTTTGTTATTATTTAATTTTGTTACAGTGCTATAATATTTTTTTGGTTTAATTATAGTGCTCAAATTTCGTTACACTTGTGTAGTTACATTGTGTAATGTCGTTTGTTTGTTAGATTGTGGTAGTCACAACGTTATTAATAGTTGCAGTGGTGTAATATCAGGAGTAAGCTTTTGTTACAGTGGTGCCACAATAGTGTAAGTGTTTTACACATTGGTTTACAATTATTTACATTGTAAAAGACTTGGTATTACAGTGGTGTAGTTTTGTTATAGTGGTGTAACATTTGATTATAAATATTGTTAGGTGTTGCACATGCTATTTACAGTAATGTAGCTATAGTCGTTTGAACTGAATCACAAAAATATGTCAAGACTATATGGAAATTAACGAGAAAAATGATACAAGTTTAACGATATAATTTTTATAAAAATACAATATAGTATAAAAAGTTATGAATGTATAAAAATGTTAGATGTAGAGTTTACACTGGTATGATATAATTTTTATAAAAATACAATATAATATAAAAAGTTACGATATAATTATAAAAGTGTGTTTGTGAAAAGTGTGTGTTGCTTCCCCAAATTGATTAGTTGTAAGTATTAGCATTTGCATTCAAATGAACTGTTACGATATGATGTAACTCACTGTTATTCGATGTAATTCATTGTATTAGGTATGGTTTTATGTTTGATTCAAGGTTTTTTGTTGTTAATACACCATGTTTGTTTGAGGTAATTTACGGTAAGAAGTTACAATATGATGTAATTCATTGTAGGTATTAAAAATTACATTCTTATGAACATGATGTAATTCATTGTTTCTTGGTTCATGATTTAGTTAGGATGAACTTTATACTCGATGTAGTTGATGGTGTGATTTTGTACATATTGTTTTGTTGTTAATACACATTATAATGTGATTTAATTTGCTGTAGGTATTATTATTTGAATTCATATAAACATGATGTAATTTATTGTAATATCTAACGTCCGGAAATTTATTAAAACTTTTTTCGAGACTATATTTTCATTATTGTAAGCAAAAAATTTATATATTTTCATGATTGTGTCACTTTTAGTTGGAGTGGTTTAATATCAGGTAATTAATAGTGTAAGTAGATGTTTCCGTTACAACTTTACTAAATATTACATTAGTATAACATTAACAGTGTAACTAGATTTTTTTTTTGCAATACTACAGTAGTGTAGACCAGTGTAATCCTCTTTTTGTTATATCGCTATTAAATGTTAACGAAATTATTAATGTATAATTGTTTTTTTATTTTATTTTTTTATTTAATTCCATTGTTGAAGTTTTGTTATATTAGTGTAGTTACCATAAGGTCATATATGAACTTTATTATAACAAATTCTTTGTCTTTTCTTTAGATATAAGTATGTTTTTAAGTTTAATTCTGTTTTTTTTGTTTTATCTACACGTTACAGTAATATAATAAGTAACAACTGAGGATAAACTTTAAAAAATTTCAAAACTATATTGGATTTAAAGAGAAAATGAGACGAGTCTAATGGTGTGACTTTTATAAAAAAATCATAATGCATAAAAAAGTTATATAAGTTTTAAAAATAAAGGGGGTAAACTTTTTAAAAAAGAGGATGTAATCTTTTGAAAATAGGTGGTGACACTTGTCAACACCAAATTAAAAGCTGACTTTTGTGTATGAGTGAAATGTCAAAAATGACCTTTTCTACTAAAAAAAGAATATGGACACTTGTTATTATCTTATGGTTCTAAAATATAATCAATGGCCTACAAAGAGTTAATGGGTTCTTACAATTAGGATGGGTTCTTAATAGAACCAAACCCTATATATATATATATATATATATATGTATATGTATATATATATGTATATATATGTATATATATATGTATGTGTATATATATATATATACACATCCATACATCCACACACAAACACATACATACACTCACATACTTATGAACACAAACACAAAGCGCACACACACACAATACGTACACACACACAAACACTGTTACACACACAAGCACACAGTACGCACACTACGCACACACACAACTGTACACCACCGCACACCACCGCCACATGCCCCATAACACCATCACGCGTGGTCAACTAAAACACGGCTCCCGAACCGGAACGAAACGAAAGTAAAACGAAACGATACGAAGATTACGACGATCGATTACTTGTAGAACGACGAGACGGTGAGACGATGAGAACCGATGATGGCTAACGGTGACGAGAGGCGCTCGAACGGTGGGTGAAGGCGACTACGGTGGCTCGGGTGGTGGTCGACGGCGGGTAAGAGGCGACTAGATTTCGTTAGGGGTGTTAAAAAATATCCGAATCCGAGAATCCGATCCGAAAATCCGAAAACCCGAATCCGAAATATCCGAATTTTCGGATATCCGAATTTCGGATATCCGAAAATTCGGATTCGGATTCGGATAGTGATTTTCAAAAGTTTCGGATATTCGGATATCCGATTATCCGAAAACTAAAAAATATTTTTTTATTTTTTTAATTTTAGATATATTTTTAATTTAGATTGAGATTTTTTAGTGTATATTGTGAATTTTATGATATGAGTTGGTTTTTATATTATTTTTATAATATTATATGTCTATATTTTGTAAAAAAAACTAAAAAATAAAAAAAAAAAAAAATGAATTTCGGATATCCGAATCACTATCCGAATCCGTATCCGAATTTTCGGATATCCGAATTTCGGATATCCGAAATTTCGGATACGGATACGGATAGAGATTTTCACTATCCGAAATTTTCGGATATCCAAAATTCAGATATCCGACTTTGAACACCCTAGATTTCGTGGCCGTGACTTGCATCCATATATATGTCACAAAATTGCAATTAAGTCCCTAGAATATATAATAACTAACTCCTTCAAGTTTAATCAATTGGCAATTTAAACCCTAGACTATTTATTTACATTTTATATAAATCAAAAACTTTAAGAACGCAACCTTTAACGAACCAATTTAGGAAAAATATATACACGGGCTACGACATGATTTAAACTAATATTAGCACATTCAAGATTCATGGCGTCGCGAACGTGATTTGATAGGTTTTCACGAATGATACTATTTATATAATAATAATAAACAAACAAACAAACATACCCAGTGTATCCCGCTGAAGAGCAGGGTCTGGGAGGGGTAGATGGTGGCAAGTCTTTCCTTTATCTTGAAAGATAGAGAGACCGCTTCCGAAGAGACCCCCGACTCGTTAACAAAGGTAATAACAATAACAATCATAATACAAAGCATACAACACAAAGGTAGATATCACATGAAGAATTAGATAATGCGCACATAAAAAACGGCATGTAACACCCAAAAAGGGTAGATGATGAAAACTACACCTAACGTGTGGGGTCCGGCCATATGTCACCGTATACCCTTCCCTCCCACAAAAGCCACTAAAAGTCCTTAATTTAATTCTACGCCTCCACTCACTCCTATCCTCGATTATGTGCTCAGAAAGATGCAAGTCTATCATATCCCTCCTAATAACCTCGTCCCAAGTCAACCTAGGTCTACCTCTACTCCTCCTACCCTCTAAGCTGATGTTCTCTACTGCTCGGACAGGTGCTGCCATCGTTCTCCTCTTCACGTGCCCAAACCATCTTAATCTTCCTTCTCTTATTTTTTCTGTGATACAAGCTACCTCTAGCCTCTGGCGAAAGACGTCGTTTCTTATCCGATCCAATCTTGTGTGTCCACACATCCACCTCAGCATTCGCATTTCTGCGACCTCTATTTGTCTCTCGTGCGATTTCTTTATGGCCCAACAGTCTGTGTCGTATAACATAGCTGGACGTACTGCCACTCTGTATAGTTTTTCCTTTAGTTTTGCTGGGAACCTCTTATCACACAAAATCCCTGATGCTGCTCTCCACTTGCACCATCCTGATTGTACACGGTGTGCTATATCGCTGTGTATCTCTCCATCTTCCTGTACGTACGAGCCAAGGTATTTGAACCTAGACGTCCGGGGGACCGCCATGCCCTGGATACTGATTTGGTTGTCCTCTTCGGCCTCACCACTAAAGTTTCAATGCATGTATTCTGTCTTAGAGCGACTTATCCTTAAGCCCCTGCGTTCTAGTGCTGCTCTCCACTGTTCTAATCTCTCGTTAAGCACCATCTTAGATTCTGATATTAAGACAATATCATCCGCAAACAGCATACACCATGGGACTGGCTCTTGTATAGACTTGATCATCTCGTCCAACACTACTGTGAAGAGGAATGGGCTCAATGCCGATCCTTGGTGGAGTCCTACTTCCACCGGGAAGAAGTCTGTGTCTCCGACAGGTGCTCGTACACACTTTTTTGCCCCGTCATACATATCCTTTATTATTTTGATATACCTCTCTGGTACCTTTCTAAGTCGTAGACTTTCCCAGATAAGTTTCCGCGGCACACTGTCATAGGCTTTTTCTAGGTCAATGAATACTATATGTAGGTCTCTTTTCTTTTCTCTATATTTCTCCATTATCCTCCTTATGACGTGTATAGCTTCTGTTGTGGAGCGTCCTGGCATAAATCCAAATTGGTTTACCGCTATCTGAGTTTCTCGTCTAATTCTCGTGTCAACAATTCTTTCCCATAGCTTCATCATGTGACTCAATAGCTTTATTATTCTTATTATATAATAATAATAATAATAATAATAATAATAATAATGATAATAATGATAATAATAATAATAATAATAATAATAATAATAATAATAATAATATAATAACAATAATAAGGATATACTGATTTATTATTTTATGCATTAAGATATCACGCGACGACTAACGATGTGAATTAATGCAATCACGAACAAATACTTACACAAAGATAATAATGCATAGTCGAATGATAACGAGCTTCGGTTAATTAACAGAGCTGAGTGTGACGGGTGTCACAGGTTGTTCACTAGTAAGGCTGTTGGGATTGTGAGCTCATCAGCCTAAGCATGATGAACCTTAGCACTGATCGATGAAGTGATGGGAGTGGTTTACTACTCAGGGAAAGTGGTAGCTCTATTGTCCACTTCCTCCTGTACGGGTGAGTATATGAGGCCCTGCATAACCTGAGTAGCTTATACAGGGATTCGTTTGGATCTTCTTGAGTAGGTGAGGGTAATTTGTGGGTGTGTGGGTGGTTCAGATATAGAAGGGGTAGGTTCAACACTAGCTGGTACTGCTAGATTATCACCTTAAGCAATGAGCTCTAATATTTTTGGCACTAGGGTTATTTCTACCCCTGAGAAGCCCATAGTAGGCTTTATCATTATCTTGAAGATACCAGGCTTCATATGTCCCATTTTAAGAATATTACATGTTCCCCTTAACTTTGATCCTAGTTCATAGTTAAGAATATGCTGAACATATCTAGGGAACATCTAATATTCTAAGGAGTCTAAGTTTGCAACTTGACACCTTGAACCATTCCATGGACTATATAGGAAAGGTCCTCTGGAATTTGATCCAGCCTCCATGCTTGTTTGATAAAGGTGGATGATAACATGGAGAAGGTACTTCTACTGGGAGGAGACCTTCCCTTTCCTGAAGGTTCTTACTAAGTAATCACCCTCATATCCCATCTGCCTGAAGGACTGGTTCATAATAGATTTTAGGAAGGACAAGTCACCTTCTTCATCATTCAGCCTGAGAAGGGTGTTAATGGGGCTAAAGTCATGAAAATTATCCTCCCCTGCATTGTGGCAGACAGTGCCTTCTCCCCGTCCATAGTGATCTCTTAGCAGGACTACGAAACTCCAAAAGTTGATCTTCATATAGTGAAGGATCTATTGTGAGGGAGGTGAAGTAGCTTGAGAGAGTCAAGAACCAGCAAACATCTGAGAAACCAGGATCTTTCTCAAACGATAACAGAGCAACCTAATGTGTTGTATGTGTAAATGCATGGAAAAATCTAGTTAGTTTTGTGGAATAGGGTTGGCCATTTGTAATTAGCTTTGTGATGAAGAAATGTAAGAACAAAGGCGGCTTATGGGTGAATTTAGGTTAGAAAGATTTATAGATGAAGAGTAAAGTGAAAGATGGGGAACTGTTAAAGATGTATATATATGAAATGGATTTGAGACAAAGTTAATACAAAAGGATAAACTTTGAAACCCAGACATCTGTCCCACCTCTAAAAAGCACCCAAAAATGTAGTTTTCTTAGAAGTCGAAAATCTTCCGATGGTAATTTTTCTTCGGAAGTTTTATAAAAGCTTCCAAAGTCAAATTGACTTCAAAAGATATTCCTGAGCTTTATGAAGCTTTTTCTTTGGAAGAAAAATACTTAGAGTATTTTTTTACTTTAGAGATATATTTGGTTTCGGAAGAAATAAAAGTAAGAAATTTTATTCACAAGTAAATAAATCTTCCGAGGCATAATTGCTTTTGGAAGAAAATTGTCATTCAAAAACATATAAGTACTTAGAATCATATTTAAGCTTTGAAAGATAAATTAGAATTTCTTTCGAAGGTAAATATCTTATAAGTAGTTAGTAGATTTGAAGACAAAATTTTCTTCCGAAGACAACTTAATTTCTTCCAAGAGAAAATATATCTAAAATTTTTAAAATTCTAATGAATATCATTTGAAAAGTTTTTCATCCAAAGTAAACTAGGTTTATGTAGGTGATAATATAGACAACTTAGGACACCCGTATTTAAAAATAATCTTGAGTTTAGTTTAAGAAAAATCTACTCAATGTTAATCATCCCAATAGCTGATAAAAGATACTTAAATCTTTGTTCATCAAAAGCTTTTGTGAACAAATCAGTATATTTTTCATTTGTGTTAACTTTAACTAGTTTTATCAATCATTTTTCAAAATTATCTCTAATCAAACGATACCTTATGTTGATGTGTTGTGCCTTTGAGTGCTGCATAGTATTTTATTTGATAGAGATAGCATTGTTGTTGTCTATGTGAATAGGTGTCTTTTTGAAGTTGAATCCATAGTACAATATCTGTTTCTAAATTCAAAGCACTTGAGCACAGTAGCTAGCATCATCAATGTATTCAGCTTTAGTAGTTGATGTAGGCACACAGGATTTGCCATGAGACTATCCATCCACCAATGAATTGACATCCCTTAGATGTAGACTTTACAGTTATTTTGAAGCCACCATTGTCACTATCTGTATAAGCATACATATTGAAGTCAAATTTCTTTGGATACCAAGGGCCTAGTTTTGGAGCACCTTTGAGATATCTAAGAATCCTCTTGACAGCAACTAGGTGTGACATCATGGGGTTGGTTTGATATCTTGCACAAATACATGTGGGAATGTAACACCCGAATATTTTTCTTTGAAATAAATAAGAAGATAAAAGAGAAATAAAAGAAGAAAGGAAAGTCAACTCCAAAGTTGAGGGGTCCAAAGTGTAAAAAGGGCAAAAAGGTGGTAAAAGCTGGTGAAAAGGTGGTATGGCCGCCCATTTCACCCTGCACAACACCTTACATTCAGATTTTAGAGAGAGAAAAAACAAAATACGAGTTTTTGAAGAAGAAACCAGAGAGTTCGAAGTTTTGGTAAGAACTCTCAAATTTTGATGCTTTAGATGGTTCTAGACCTGTTTATGTGCTTATAAATGTGACTTGTGTGTTCGGTTTGTATTGTGTGTGTGTGTAAGGTGTTAGAAACGCCCGAGAAGTTCAAGGAAGGGTATGAAACCCGAAAACCACTCAGGTGAGTTTCTAGAACCCCTTTTTACATGTTTTTATACGAATTTAGGGCTGGAAAATACATGTATGTATGTTTTTATGAGGTTGGGTATTTTACCCGTATGTTCATGTGCATGTGTATGTGGGTGGGGTATGTTTTGGGCAAATATAATGTTATGATTTTTTAAGTTCATGCCTAGACTAGTATGTGAATGTTTAGAACTAGGTAATATGATGTTTGGGACTGGAAACAACTTAGAAACATGAGCAGGTTGCTAATATGCCTATATAAGGCTCATATGTCTGAATAGTCCTCATACTCCCAGGATCTTGACCAGAAGCTTGTGTTGGGGCTTATGCTCCCCAACAGTACTCATGTGCCTGAGATTTTGACTTAGAAAACTAAGTGTAGGGTAATATGTCTAAATAGTGCTCTTACGCCTGGAATTATGACTTAGAAAAACTAAGTATAGGATAATGAGCCTAAGCAGTGCTCATACGCCTAAGTAAAAGTTACTGTTAGGATGGGGTGCCGGCACAGTTGTAATACGCCAGAAAGGGCTCATGCGCCCAAATAGTCCTCATGCGCCCAACACTTAGAATTAAATGCAGAATTTTCGTGGGAGTCTGTGCAGTTAGGGTTTGGACTAATGTTGACTAAGGTTCATTAAATGCCTATAATTATGTTTGATTGTCATTATAACCCTTATTACCAATATTATTATTATTACGATATTATTATTGTTATTATATTTAGTAATATTAACATTGTATGACTCTAGGTGGTATGATCATGATCCAGACAGAAATTATTATCATTAATAAAGTGAAAGATTAATGATAAAGAAAAGTGGAATGTAAACGAATGAACGAAAGTCTTGCAAGCATATGTAAAGAGGTGCACGGCCATGTTGTCGTTAGCTCAGCTGTGATGCGGGTTAGCTACCCCGAATGATGCACACAGGGTCAATCTTCGAGATTGACAATGGGGTGAGCAACTTTGTGTTGCAACAGACCGGAAGACTTTCGATCCTTGAGATTGGTAATGGGTGAGTGACTCTGTATCGTAACAGACCAAAAGTCTTGCAATCCTTGAGATTGCCTATGGGTGAGCGACCCTGTGTCGCAACAGACCGGATGAGTAATGGAAAAAGTACGAATTGAACGACGATGAAGATAATAATAATATTACCTATGTGTACGTACGATGTGTGACCTTATACGAGAGGAATGAACGGTTTGAAATGAAAAGTAAAGTATTTTAATTATAAAACTAGAACTCACTCAGCAACGCTGACTTTTATGTATTTTCCAGTTGGCAGGTAAACGTTGCTGAGGATGGCATGCGGGGATGGCTACTCGGCGGGACAAGACTGACATTCATTCTCCATAGATATCACTGTTGTTTTGTAATGCAGTTAAAACGTTGCTAAGGTGTATTGCTTGGCAAAAGTGTTTATAGTGAAATGAATGGCTTTTGTTAAATTATTCTGCTGCTTAAATCTATAATATATAACGTTTTATGCTGTGAATGACCAACTGTGAGCGTCCCGGGAGCGGGGCCTTACAAGTTGGTATCAGAGCTAAAGTTTAAGTGACACGGGTAAATTTTCAAGATAAACCTAAACTTGAACTGAAAATGGGACAGAAGGAGGGATGTCAGCCCGAGTAGCTACGTGCCATCAGGTATTTCTTTTCTTTAAGTTAACCAGAATTATATGCGTGTGCTATTTGGCTTATGTGTTCTTAGTAGATTTAAATACTGATTAAGTCAGGATAGGAAATGCTAGGGGTGTGAAAAGTAAAGTAAGTGGCTAATCACAACTGGCCACTGTAATTAGGGACTTACTATACTTGACATAAACTAAGCTATTACCTTGAATGACTGTTTTAGTGTTTGAATCTTATAGTGCTTAGGAAATGGCTAGGAAGAAACCTTCCAAGGCTTCTAGAGGTAGAGGTCGACCGCGTGTGACTAGGAGAAGTGCTAAAGCTGCTGAGACGACCCATGAGAACCCTGAGGTTCCTGACCGAACTGAAGGAAATGAGAATGCCAGTCTGAACGCCTCAGCTCGGGAGGCGATTGCAGATGAGGTGCACCAGGTCATGCAGGCAGTCCTACCGTCTATAGTGACCGAAGTTATTCGAGCTGTGAGGAACGAGGAGAGAAAGGAGAAGGAGGACAGGAAAGGGTTGACTGGGAAGGAAAGCAGGGGAGAGGAGGAACGGTCGGAGCCTAAGATAGTAGTTTTCGACGAGGAAGAGGAGGATGCAGTAGGGGTAACAACCAAGGGATGCAGCTATGGGGCATTTCAGAGGTGCAAGCCCCTGACCTTGGATGGCAATGGCGATGCTGCTGCCGCTCACCGCTGGGTGAGGGAGATGGAGGCAGTGTTGGAGATCAGTGAGTGTTGTGAAGATCAAAAGGTGAAGTTCGTGACTCACTCTTTTGTCGACTCGGCCTTGTGTTGGTGGGACAATATTGTCCAAGCTGAAGGTTCTAGGGCCATCGGGAAAATGCGGTGGAACGAGTTGAAGAAGCTGGTGATTGAGGAATTTTGTCCTCACAGGGAACTCGATAAGATCGAGAGGGAGTTCCTACAACTCGAGGCGGGAACCATGACCCACCAGCAGTACACCACCAGATTCAATGAAATGGCAAGGCTGGTGCTGGATCAAGTGACGTCGGTGTCCCAAAAGATCAATCGATACATCCAGGGATTGCCAACCGAAATTCGTTGGCACTTGATTGCTGCGCGACCAATCACTTTTAGGTCGGCAGTGGATTTGGCCGGAAGGCTCTATGATGAGAGGGAAGTGACAGTTGTGGAGGTGAAGAAGGCTGGTGGTGGTGACCGGAACTGGAACGGAAAACGGTTTGGGCATGGTGGTTTCACCACGAACAACAAGAGGATGAGAATGGATGACCGTAGGGCGGGGTCATCAAGCTCGGGACCTAAGAGATGTGGTAAGTGTGGGAAGGAGCATACGGGAGAGTGCAGGATGGGGCTCAACGTGTGCTTCCAGTGTGGAAAGCCGGGCCACATCTCAAGGGACTGTAGGCCGTTGAGGTGTTATTCCTGCGGTGAGGAGGGCCATATGGGCAAGGATTGCAAGAAGCAGAGGGCGGAGAGTTCCGGGGCAAAGAAGACGATCGGGACTGAAGGGCAGAAGGCAAGTTCCAGAGCTTTCACCAAGACCAGGGAGGAGGCTAAGACGGACCCTGATGTTGTGTCAGGTACGTTTCTAGTAGATCAAACTCTTGCTTTTGTGGTATTTGATTCTGGTGCTAGTAGGAGTTTTATTTCTGCCAATTTCTGTGCTAAACTGTCTCTTTGTAGTAAATGCATTGATGAGCCCTTTGACGTAGAGACTGCTATTGGTAAGCCCACTAGGGTTACGAATATGATAGAGGACTGTGCCATAGAGTTAGAAGGTCATAGGTTTGCTGCTAAGTTACATGTAATGCCCCTAGGTGGATTTGATGTAGTACTAGGGATGGATTGGTTAGCAACCTATGAAGCGAATATCATGTGCCGTAAGAAGATGATTAGACCGACGGCGTCTGACGGAAGGCTGGTGACGATATACGGCAATCGGTTACGACGATTCCAAAAGTAATCTCGATGGCGGTGGTGGGAAGGTGTATGAGACATGGATGTAGCGCTTATTTGGCCTACGTGAAGGATGTGGACACGTCAACACCATAATTGTCTGATGTGCCAGTAGTGTGTGACTTTCCCGATGTGTTTCTAGAGGATCTATCAGGTGTGCCACCGGATCGCGAAATCGAATTTCAAATTGACTTGATACCTGGTGCCCAACCTGTCGCCAAGGCACTGTATCGATTAGCTCCGACTGAGATGAAGGAGTTAATGGAGCAACTGCAAGAATTGCTCGATAAGGGTTTTATCAGGCCGAGTATCTCTCCTTAGAGTGCTCCGGTCTTGTTTGTAAAGAAGAAGGACGGTAGCATGAGAATGTGTATCGACTACCGTGAGTTGAATAAGTTGACGATAAAGAATCGGTATCTGTTACCGAGAATTGATGACTTGTTTGATCAGCTCCAAGGTGCCAGCTGGTTCTCGAGGATAGATCTTCAATCTGGCTACCATCAATTGAAAGTAAAGGAGCAGGACATTCCTAAAACAGCTTTTCGTACGCGTTATGGACACTACGAGTTTCTCCTTATGTCCTTTGGTTTAACCAACGCGCCAGCTGCTTTTATGGATTTGATGAATCGAGTGTGTCGGCCAATGTTAGATAAATCAGTGATTGTGTTCATCGATGATATCTTGATTTAGTCAAGGAGCGAAGAAGGGCATGCCGGTCACATCCAGGAGGTGTTAGAGACTTTGAGAAGGGAGAAACTGTATGCTAAGTTCTCCAAGTGTGCTTTCTGGCTACGCGAGGTGCAATTTCTGGGTCACGTGGTAAATGTGGAGGGAATCATGGTTTATCCAGCAAAGGTTGAGGCTGTGATGCAATGGAAGTCACCAAAGACGCCATCTGAAATTCGTAGCTTCTTAGGATTGGCGGGATACTACAGGAGATTTATTCAAGACTTCTCCAAGATAGCCTCACCTTTGACTAAGTTGACTCGCAAGGACGTGAAGTTCATGTGGGGTCGAGAACAGGAGGATGCCTTTGAGGAATTAAAGACGAGAATAACACAAGCCCCTGTCTTGACATTGCCCGAGGGAAATGACGACTTAGTGGTCTATTCGGATGCATCTTATTCTGGGCTAGGTTGCGTGTTGATGCAACGTGGAAGGGTAATAGCTTATGCATCTCGACAGCTGAAGACCCATGAAGTCAACTATCCCACGCACAATCTAGAACTAGCCGTGGTGGTTTTTGCGTTGAAGATTTGGCGGCACTATCTATACGGGATGAAGTGCAGCATCTTCACGGACCACAAAAGCTTGAAGTACTTTTTCGAGCAGAAAGATCTAAACATGAGGCAGAGGCGATGGTTGGAGCTTATAAAGGACTATGATTGCGAAATCCATTACCATCCGGGCAAGGCCAACATGGTGGCAGATGCCCTTAGCCGAAAGGAAAGGCCCGAGCCGATCCGGGTGAAGGCTTATCAGCTCATTATGACCTCCGATGTGATGACACAGGTTAAGGAGTTTCAAGATGAGGCTTTGAAAGAAGATCGTCTTAACTCCGAAAGGATGCGAGGTCTAGTTACGGAATTGGGTGAGAACACTCTTGGTGTTATGACCCGATTCGGGCGAATGTGGATTCCTCGATACGGGGATCTACGTGGAAAGATTATGGACGAGGCCCATAAGACTCGATACTCCATTCATCCCGGTGCTACCAAGATGTATCACGATATGAAGAAAGATTATTGGTGGCTGGGTATGAAATGCGACGTAGTGGAGTACGTGAGTAAGTGCCTTACTTGTTCCAAGTGAAGGCGGAACACCAGAAACCGTACGGGAAAATTCAACCGTTGGATATACCCGAATGGAAGTGGGAACACATCACCATGGACTTCATTACTAAGCTGCCTCGCACGTTGAGGGATGTGATACTATTTGGGTGATTGTCGACCGACTAACAAAGAGTGCCCACTTCCTACCGATCCGCGAGACGTATTCATCCGAAAGATCGCGGATCTGTTCATCAAGGAAATCGTAGCTCGTCATGGCGTGCCGGTGTCTATCGTGTCGGATCGTGACACCCGGTTTACGTCGAAGTTTAGAGAAGATTCCATGATGCAATGGGACGAGGCTACACATTAGTACAGCCTATCATCCTCAGACGGCCGGTCAGTCTGAGAGGACGATACAGACGCTTGAGGATATGCTTCGAGCATGCGTGATCGATTTTGGAGGAAGTTGGGATGATCACTTACTGTTAGCAGAATTCTCGTACAACAACAGTTATCATGCCAGTATTGGCATGCCACCCTACGAGATGCTATACGGTAGGAGATGTAGGACGCCCGTGTGTTGGGGAGACATTAGGCAGAAAGAGTTCGGAGGTGTTGAGGTGATCGAAGCTACGACTGAGAAATTGGAAAAGATCAAAGCCTTCATGAAGACGGCGAAAGATAGACAAAAGTCGTATGCTGACAAGAGGCGAAGACCAATAGATTTCAAGGTTGGAGACCGAGTCATGTTGAAGGTCTCACCTTCGAAAGGGATTATCCGATTCAGGAAACGAGGTAAGCTAAGCCCGAGATATATAGGACCTTTCTGAATCATCGTACGAGTAGGAAAGGTAGCCTATCGACTTGAACTGCCAGATGAGTTAAGTGGAATTCATCCCACATTCCATGTATCTCATCTGAGAAAGTGCTTAGCTGATGAAGATATGATTGTTCCACTGGAGGATATTGAAGTGGACGAACGGCTCAATTACGTAGAGCAACCAGTGACAATCATTGATCGTAAAGAAAGGAAGTTAAGGAATAAAGTGGTTCCTCTTGTGCGTGTACAGTGGAAGCACAGAAAGGGATCCGAATCTACGTGCGAGACTGAGGAGGAGATGAGGCAGCATTACCCTCGTTTGTTCGAGGAATAACAGGTTTCAAGGACGAAACCTATGTAAGGGGGTGGACTTGTAACACCCGAATATTTTTCTTTGAAATAAATAAGAAGATAAAAGAGAAATAAAAAGAAGAAAGGAAAGTCAACCCCAAAGTTGAGGGGTCCAAAGTGTAAAAAGGGCAAAAAGGTGGTAAAGCTGGTGAAAAGGTGGTATGGCCGCCCATTTCACCCTGCACAACACCTTCCATTCAGATTTTAGAGAGAGAAAGAACAAATACGAGTTTTTGAAGAAGAAACCAGAGAGTTCGAAGTTTTTGGTAAGAACTCTCGAATTTTGATGCTTTAGATGGTTCTAGACATGTTTATGTGCTTATAAATGTGACTTGTGTGTTCGGTTTGTATTGTGTGTGTGTGTGTTAGGTGTTAGAAACGCCCGAGAAGTTCAAGGAAGGGTATCAAACCCGAAAACCACTAAGGTGAGTTTCTAGAACCCTTTTTACATGTTTTTATATGATTTTGGGGCTGGAATATACATGTATGTATGTTTTTATGAGGTTGGGTATTTTACCCGTATGTTCATGTGCATGTGTATGTGGGTGAGGTATGTTTTGGGCAAATATAATGTTATGATTATGTTAAGTTCAAGCCTAGAATAGTATGTGAATGTTTAGAACTAGGTAATATGATGTTTGGGACTGGAAACAACTTAGAAACATGAGCAGTTTGCTAATACGCCTATATAAGGCTCATATGCCTGAATAGTCCTCATACTCCCAGGATGTTGACCAGAAGCTTGTGTTGGGGCTTATGCTCCCCAACAGTACTAATACGCCTGAAATTTAGGACTTAGAAACTAAGTATAGGATAATAAGCCAAACAGTACTCATGTGCCTGAGATTTTGACTTAGAAAACTAAGTGTAGGGTAATATGTCTAAATAGTGCTCTTACGCGTGGAATTATGACTTAGAAAAACTAAGTATAGGATAATGAGCCTAAGCAGTGCTCATACGCCTGAGTAAAAGTTGCTGTTGGGATGGGGTGCCGGCACAGTTGTAATACGCCCAGACAGGGCTCATGCGCCCAAATAGTCCTCATACACCCAACACTTAGAATTAAATGCAGAATTTTCGTGGGAGTCTGTGCAGTTAGGGTTTGGACTAATGTTGACTAAGGTTCATTAAATGTCTATGATTATGTTTGATTGTCATTATAACCCTTATTACCAATATTATTATTATTACGATATTATTATTGTTATTATATTTACTAATATTAACATTGTATGACTCTACGTGGTATGATCATGATCGAGCAGAAATTATTATCATTAATAAAGTGAAAGATTAATGATAAAGAAAAGTGGAGTGTAAACGAATGAACGAAAGTCTTGCAAGCATATGTAAAGAGGTGCACGGCCATGTTGTCGTTAGCTCAACTGTGATGCGGGTTAGCTACCCCGAATGATGCACACAGGGTCAATCTTTGAGATTGATAATGGGGTGAGCAACTTTGTGTTGCAAAAGACCGAAAGACTTACGATCCTTGAGATTGGTAATGGGTGAGTGACTCTGTGTCGCAATAGACCAAAAGTCTTGCAATCCTTGAGATTGCCTATGGGTGAGCGACCCTGTGTCGCAACAGACCGGATGAGTAATGGAAAAAGTTCGAATTGAACGACGATGAAGATAATAATAATATTACCTATGTGTACGTACGATATGTGACCTTATACGAGAGGAATGAACGGTTTGAAATGAAAAGTAAAGTATTTTAATTATAAAACTAGAACTCACTCAGCAACGCTGACTTTTATGTATTTTCCAGTTGGCAGGTAAAACGTTGCTGAGGATGGCACGCGGGGATGGCTACTCGGTGGGGCAAGACTGACATTCATTCTCCATAGATATCACTATTGTTTGTAATGCAGTTAAACCATTCTTTTGTAATTTGATTAAACTAAAGTGTATTGCTTGGCAACAGTGTTTATAGTGAAATGAATGGCTTTTGTTAAATTATTCCACTGCTTAAATCTATAATATATAATGTTTTATGCTATGAATGACCAACTGTGAGCGTCCCGGGAATGGGGCCTTACAGGGAAACATTATATCAGGTCTGCTGGCTATGAGGTATATAAGACCCAATCATAGCCATGTATAGATGTTCATACACACACTCGTCCTCAAGATCAGGTCAAAAGGAGTGGTTTCTAGCTATGGGTGTCTTTGCAACCTTACATTTAGTCATGTTGAATCTTATGAGTATGTCTTGTACATACTTTGACTGACTTATGAAGATGCCATTATCAACCTGCTTCACTTGAATTCCTAGAAAGAAATTGATTTCTCCCATCGCACTCATTTCAAATCCATTCTTCATCAGCATCTCAAAGTCTTTGCTGAGCTTTGGATTAGGTGACCCAAATACAATGTCATCTATATAAACTTGAACCAAATCAAGTCATTCCATGTTCCTTTAATGAAGAGTGTTCCATCAATAGTACCCCTCTTGTATCCATGTTGACAGAGATACTGAGATAGTGTCTCATACAACTTCCTAGGAGCTTGTTGCAGCTAATAAAGTGCTTTATCAAGCTTGCAAACATAATCAGGATGATCTGGGTCTGTAAAGTTAGGTGGTTGTTTGACATACACCTCCTCATCAATCACCCTATATAAAACACACTTGACATCAGGTTGGTAGACATTGAAATCCTTAGATGCAGGAAAAGCAAGGAATATCTTAATAGCTTCAAGTCTTGCCACCAGAGCAAAAACATCTGTGTAGTCAATCCCTATTCTAGTGTGTATCCTTGAACAACTGGTTTTCCCTTGTTCTTAATGACAAGTCCTCTATCATCCTTCTTGTTCTTAAATACCCATTTGGTACCTGTGGTGTTCTTTCCTTAGGGAAGAGGACATAAGTTCCAAACCTTTTGCCTCCTAAATTAAAGCATCTCTTTCTGCATTGCTTCAAGCCAACTATCGTTCTTCAAAGTTTCATTAACTTTCTTAGACTCTATCCGGGAAAAGAAACAAAAGTATAAACAAACATTTTTATCATGGGTTTGTCCTCTTGTTCTCACCCTGTTTCAATATCTCTAATGATATTTGTGATGGGGTGTGACTTCTGGATACTAAGTTGAGGAATCACAGCAAGTTGGTTGGACAGATTCAAATTTGTGAAATCTAGATCTGGCAATGGAGTGTCACCCACCACATCATCATGCTTATCAAGACTTGATCCAATGAGAGTGTGACATCATTGATGTTGTCTTCTATGGAGTGGTTATCAGCATCAAGAAATTCTTGATCACTTTCACCACCTCCATGTCCTCCTACATTTGAAGCTCCTTCATTTGAGTTCTATACCTCTGAGCTGGAATTTATAGGCACATCATATGTATCAGCTGAATTTGTCATGGTTGTGCTAATAGTAACTCTATCTGCAGGGTTAGTTACCACTGGAGTTGAAATAGTTTTCTTTCTTGGCCTTCTCAGCTCAATCTTGGGTCTGGACCTCCTGTTGATAATTTTACCTGTAGATCCTGAAACATCTTCACAAGATTTTTTAAAACAGTTAGTAACTAAATCAAGATCAAACATCTAATCAGGACTAGTATCTTTCACACTGGGAGTGTGCTCATGAAGGTCATATTAGTTGACTCCTCAACTACTCTAGTTCTAAGATTATATACTCTTTAAGCCTAAGCTTGGGAAGAGTATCCAATGAAGTGTCCATTATTTGTTTCTCAGCAAATTTGGCTACTTGATCTTTAGTATTCAAGATGGTTAAGGCCATCCAAATAATCTGAGGAAACCAATCAAAGGTCTCCTTTTATGCCACAGCTCATAAGGAGTCTTTTCATGAGTCTTAAGTACTAAAACTATGTTCTGCACATAGTAGGCAGTGTTGACTGCCTCTGCCCAGAAGGTAATGGGTAGGTTAGAGTCAGATAACATGATTCTTACAACTTCAATAAGTGTCTTGTTTTTTCCTCTCAGCAATACCATTTTACTGAGTAGTCCTGGGAGCACTATATTGTCTTGTAATACCCTTTTCATCATAAAATGTATCAAGGATTCGGTTATTGAATTTAGTTCCTTGATCACATCTTATGGTTTTTGTTGGGTCTGAAAAAGATAGTCTATATTATCAACTCAGTCAAAGTCAACGCAAAAGTCAAGACGACATGTACGGAACGAAGATTAGTAGTGAGACTTTGAAGATACAACACGGGTCTTAGAGTTGATGTATATTTTGTTGTCAACAAAATATATATTTAATCTTTATTTGTCTAATTTGTGTCTTAATTATAATTTCATAATTGTCATGTTTTTATCATAGTCTAGGGGATAATTGTCATTAAGTCTAATTATTATTAGACTATATATAGCTAGAGTCATTAGGGTTTTTCAAGCTTTAATGAGCCAATTGATTGAGGTTCCCTTTGCAATATCAGATTCAAATCATTAAAGATCAAACAAGGCATTTCATTGTGTTCTTGAGGTGTTCATCATTTGTTCATCCATATTTTGTGTTTGATCCAACAATTTTCATAAATCTCATTGATTTAAGTGTTGTTTGGGATCAACAATATGGTATCAGAGCCTATCTGATATCCAAATTGAATCATTTGTGAAAATTTGCTGCTGTTATTGAAGATTCAATAAGAACTTTTAGAGTTTTGTATGTTTTTAGTTCAAATCACTGTTTCATTCATTATTGATCTGATCTGCTTGTTTTGAATATGGAAATTAATTGACCATTGTTCTATTTTGGTGTAGGAAGCTATAGAAATCATCAGATATCAAATCCATTAAGATTGGATGAGTTTGAGTTGATTTCGCTGAAAAAGTCGTTCAGGTACGTAGGGCGAAACTAGAGCTCTTTCAGTGAAACTAGGTCTTCATCCAGCGAAACTACATTTTTCTTCATCTAGCGAAACTGTGTGTTTCTTCCAGCGAAACTAGCATAGTCCAGCGAAACTATAGCTTGTGTGATTTATTGAAGTTTGTCATTAATTTCCAGCGAAACTACACACTTTGAACGAAAGTTCCCATCACATTACTGTTCAAACAAGCGAAAGTGTTGCCGAAATAGTCATCAGAACGAAAGTTCTACTAGTTTCTACGAAACTGCTGGCGAAACTAGAGTTTTTCAAGCACTGTTCTAGCGAAACTGCTGCTCAGCTGCCGTGTGAATTTGCCTAGAATTTTGCAGGGAATTTGTTTGTTTTTCAGTGAAATTATCAGCGAGTTTACAGATTTTTAGCAAAATAACCTAAAAGAAGATGAAAAGATATCTGGTTTTGCAGCTTGACCCTAGTTGCTTAGAAACCATTCAGTTGACAATTTTTCCAGGGGAGTAACAATTTATTAGGAAAGTGGATTTTTCAAAAGTCTTTAATTCCTTCAAATCTGATAATCTAATATTGGCACAAAGTCAGTTTGATTCTTTTGCTACCATGAAAGATGAAAAGATATCTGATTTTGTTGATCATTTGTGATGGTGGCAAGCAACCTTAAGGAGTATGATGACCAGTTAGGAAACCATGAACAAGTCACAAAACTTTTGGACTCTCTTCCTCCTAATGGAGTCCACAAGTTAGATTGTTAAAGCAGGAAAGAATTTTACTGACTACAAACTCTTGGATGTTATGAATAAGCTGAAGTCATTTGAATTGATATGAAAAGAAAAGAGTACAACCAATGCATGTCTGGTGATGAATCTTCAAGTGCTAAGATCAAAGAAACTAAAAAGGAAGTCAACCATGAATTGGTGGCTGAGGTCGTGAACAGTGATGAGGATTCTGTTGAGATTTTGGTCCTTTCAAAGAATTCAAGTGTGATACTAAAGATGAGAGTGATGGCGATGTTGGTGCCTATGCAAGCTGGTATAAAGTTCAGAAGCAACAGGATAGTGAAACAGATGAAGTGAAGCTGGAGGTTCAGGATGAAGGAAAGCCGGAGGGAGATGAAGCTGAGGAAGCTAAGATGAGAGCTGTTGAGAAGGAAGTGTACAAAAGGAACACTCCTGTTTGTCAATGTGAAAAAGCACTTACTGTGGAAAAGATAGTTATAGGACTCCCCTATGAGATAGTTCAAGACATGTGTTCTCCTCCCTGCAAAATTTGTTTGTTTGGGGTTTATAAGCTAATAGATTATTGTTAGAAAATAAAAGGAATTAAAACAAATAAACAAAGAACTTAAAATCAATGAGTCCAAATATTTTATCAACTAAGAGAAGCTTTAAAAGAAAATGATCTTTTAGAAAAAAATCTTTTAGAAAAGAATGTCGAGATTAAGGTTTTGAGCGAATGTGTCACATTAGCATAATTTGAGACTAGAAAGCTTAAAACTAAACTTGACAAATGGACGATATCAGGATGAAACAGAAAGAACAATTCTGTAAGCAAAGGGGAGCAAGAATCAAAACAGGTGTCGGATGTGGTGAAACTTCATAAGTTTATCTTCCTTCAAGCACTTATTGTTACTCTCCTATGCCTCAACCTCATCCATCTAATGATTTGATTGAAGCTACAGATACTAATAGTTTACATGCAAGTTAAGCTGCGTTAATCATAAGAGGTTCGAGATGAATATGATTCTCTTGTAGGTTTGGGGCTCATCAAGCAAGGATCTGATTTACAAAATTATCATTCCGCCTCTGATGCATCAAAACTAGTATTAGTTGTTTCCTATAACTTCTTTAACAAATTCAAGACATGTAACATCCCTTCTTTTGTTCCTGTCAAGTTTGTCAAACAAGGAACAGTTGTGGAATCTTCAAGCAATCAGAACTCAACAACCAAACTGACACAACAAGAGTTATCAACCAAGATCCATTAGAAGCTGACTTATGTATACAACACTGGACAAGCTCTGATGGTGAATCAGAGATCATTAAGCCACTGAAGTTATCAAGTGTCAAAAGCTTCTAACAGTTGAATCAAGACCTATCCGGATCTCATCCCCAATTGCTAAACAAATCAGCAGTTCTTCCAAAACTCAGCAGAAGCACTCACCATCTTCATCTACTATCCATCAAGCTTGTCACAAATCTACCTCAAAGTCTGCCAAGTCACTAGTCATACAAAAGGGTTCTCGAGAATGCTCAGATTTTATCTCCTCGAACATCACACTTCAAATCACAGGCCAGTTTAAAATCCACATCGACAAAGCCTCAAAAGGTTCAATTTCCTAATATTCAAAAGAAGAAGCTTCAAGGTTGTCAATAAGCTGCAACAACCTCAAAGCAGGATTCACCCTCTCCTGATGACCACGGGACTACAAAGAACCAAAAGCCTTTCAAGGCTTGTTTTAGATGTGGAAAGAAGGTCATGTGCTAAAGAAGTGCCCTTAGGTTCAAAGGCAAGTTCCAGACGATAAAGACAACACGGGTTGCTTTTCTGTTTCAAGAGGTAAAAAGCACACATCTTTGAATGGTTAGATGATGAACATTCTATCCAAACCTTCTCATGTGAAGCCTGTTTCACATGATTCAAAGATGAAAGAGATTAAAGTTTCAAAATCAAATCTCTTCTTTAGATCTTAAAAAGAAAATGATTTCCAAATTCAATTCTTTCAAATCAAAAGTATTGAACAGAAACAAATTTGGAAAGTAAAACAAAAGGTTGAAAAGATAAATGAGTTTCAAAAGGGTGTGTGCTTAGGCAGGTTATGTACACAGATGAAAATGGAACTCCCAGGACTACGATGGCCTGGGTCCCCTCTCTAACTAGTCTGATTATGAGTGCAGGAACAATTCAGGAGGCCTGTTAGTAATCCAGTTTACTGACAGAGATTGTTTCTAATTCAAAATTGAGGCGGAACAAACAGGTTATGGTTACGGTATCTCATCCACATTCTAGATTCTTATATGCACTATTACAATTCACAACTTTATAATCACTGCATTTTTCTTGGTACTTCATTTCTACTCTTTTTACTAGTATAATTTGGAAGACTTTCTTTGGTAAATTTTTATTTTAGTTCAGTTTATTAAATAAGAAACATTAAAAAGCCATTTAAAAAAATAAGTAAAAATTAATAATAAAATTTAGGGGGAGAGTATAATAAAAAATGAAATGAAAAATGAAATGGAACTAAGAACTTGATTTGGGATGACTGAGAAATGATAGTACATTTTCTTGTATGCTTGTTTGCATGACTTAGGCCCTGTTTGATAGAGCTGACCCAACATCTGACCGCTGACGGTGCTGGCTGACCCGCTCAGCCATTCAGCGCGTTTGATTCGTCTGACTGGAGCTTCTGACCCAGACTGGAGGACTGACCAGGTCCTTATTTTCTTCCCTTCTGACCCAATCCACAACCCCCCCTGCGCCTCTCTTCTGCCTCTCATCTTAAAGAAACGACTCCCACCACAACCAGCCTGCACCGCGACTCCCACAGCCAGCACCGGCGACACCTTCAAAACCAAAGACCGACAACCACAACCCACCTCGGCGACACACTCCTCGACACCGACAACCACAACCCCCCTCGGCGACACCCCCTAGACACCCGACAACCGCTCTGTGACGCTTTGATTGTGCGTAGTGGGACTAAAGTGAGCCGTGAGGTGCTCGAATCATCTGGCGGTCGGCTCAAGGTGGTTGGGCGCGCCGGCGTGGGATTGATAATGTGGATCTGGGAGCCGCGACGGAGCATGGGTGTCTTGTGGTGAATGCGCCGACGGCTAATACGGTGGCGGCGGCTGGGCATGGGATCGCGCTGCTTACGGCTATGGCGAGGAATGTGGCTCAAGCTGATGCGTCTATTAAAGCTGGTATGTGTTTGATTTGTTTGTTATATGTTTGGAATTTGTTTGTTGGTTGATTTGGTGATGAATTGTTCTTGTTAGCATTTCGTCAAACAGTGGTGATGCATGTAGTCTTGCTGCTTTTTTGTTTGGATATGGTTTTCAAGCTTTCAATTTTGATTTTGAGTGATGAAAATGTGAGATTATGTAGCTTTAAGGTGGACTTTTGGCATATTGTAACAAAACAAACTTATAAATGTTTTGATTAAATCTCACTCGTAAAGTAGGTCTGTGTAGGTTGAAATGTATGTATATGGGTATGTAGATGTGTATGTAGATGGGTATGTATATGTATATGGGTATGTAGATGTGTATGTAGATGAGTATGTATATATGATTGTATGTATATGGGTATGTAGATGTGTATGTATATGGGTATGTATATGGGTATGTAATGGGTATGTATATGTGTATGTATATGGGTATGTATATGTATGTATGTATATGGTATGTATATATGTATAGTATGTATATGGGTATGTATATATGTAGATGGGTATAGATGTGTATGTATATGAGTAGTATATATATATATAGGTATGTATAGGGTATGTATATATGTAGATGGGTATGTATATGGGTATGTAGATGGGTATGTATATGGGTATGTATATGGGTATGTATATGGGTATGTATATGGGTATGTAGATGGTGTATGGGTATGTATATGGGTATGTATATGGGTATGTATATGGGTATGTATATGGGTATGTATAATATATAGGTATGTATAATGGGTATGTATATGTGTATGTATAGGGCAATAATGTTATTTTTGCATTTAGCAAAATCAGTCAGATATTAAATCAACAGCCAAGTTTCAGTCAGATGCAGACTCAGTCACAACCTCTTACTGGGTCAGCTTCTTACTCAGTCAGATCTTACTCAGTCAGCGCAATCAAACAGCCCTTATACTTTATGAGGAATGATAGTAACTGATGTAGATGTCTGTACACTTAAATTCAAAAATCTAAAAAGGCAGTTTCATTATATGATATGCTTGGTAGGCTCAGCCTGAAAACAAAGTAAACATTGATTCTATAGCCTAATTAAAGCTTTAGAACTCGGTGACAATGATCATTTCCATGACATCTCGGTCGGCACAAAGTTAAAGTCTTGTTAAAAACGGGTTGAGAGTATCTGACTTCTGCCTTGATTCCCCTAAAATCCCAAATCACCCTCACCGTAGCCCTGAACTGAGCACCTAGTTAGCAAAACAAACACTTCTAGTTATGCTCTTCAGAAAAAGCCTCTTTTTGAGTCACTTGTGACTCTTTCAGAATATACAATAATAATAAAATAAAGGGCGTGTTTATCTCCTCTGCTATGCGGAAGCATTGACCTAGAGTGATGATCTTCTCTGTTATACGTGAGTACATACCTGAAGCTCTCATCAACACGCTCAGATGATTATCTTCTCTGTTATATGGAGTATAGACCTGGAGCGCTCATTATCTGCTTCCCCTTCAAATAATATCACAATGATCTTACATCAAAGGTCATCGTCGAAAGCTCCACCAATATTATTCACATATATATGACATTCACAATAGTCCTTAAATGATTATTGTCTATGTCCATCTCAAGAAGAATTGAATCATCAAATCTCAATCTCTATGATTCTTAAATATCATTATCCTTACGCTTGTCAGAAAAATATGATCTCGCAGAGTCATCTTTATACTCAATAAGGCCTGATGACGAGATAAGTTCTTTGCCGGATGTCTGTGGGAACCAAGTTATCTGAGCTTCTCTAATTGAACCTAAAACATGATAAAACCAGTTGCAGGTCCCTCGTTGAAATGAATAAGGCATGGGTTTAATTTGGACAAATATACCGAAAATCATTCTTAAACTGTTTTGGCGATCAAACGTAAAATCATGATCACTCTGTATCAGTGTGATTTCACTAACTCGTTATGTTTAATTATATCTTAATGCTTTAGTATATCTTGAGAATGTAATCTCATGATTAATCAGAGCCTAAATTTAAGGGATTTAAGATGTGAGATCTTACAATCAAAGCCTAAAAAGCTCTGATACCATATGTAGGACCATTGAAGGGGTCAATGCAACAGTTTCACAGTGAGAATTGACTTAGAACATTAACAGATCAAATGGGGAACTGGGTTTATGTTGATGATACTAAGAACACAAGTAAATGAGACAGAATAAGAAACAGATGGTATTTGGTTTTTAAGAATGTTGCATGTTGCTATCAAGTTCTATTACAAGTTTACAAGCATAAAAATAAAGACAAGTGCTTGAGACACTTTATACTACATCCTACAGCTGACAATACTTTCAAAGAAAGCTAGAAACACTAATCTAGATAACATGATCAATGTATAGTCAAAAGGCATATTGCCTTTGACTTGTGACTATGACATGTCATAGCTCATATCCTAATATATTACAAAATGATAAAAGGAACAAAAGTGAAAGTTACAAACCAATGACCTTAATCTGCAGTTGAAAAAATATATGGACCTTTTCACCAACTTATCTAAGTTGGTGAGTCTTCAGAGGTAGCAGCGAAAAGTTGTTCGGCTTTAGCAAAAGGTGATCAAAGAAAGCATGTATTCTCTGTCTTCGTCTATGGAGAAATCAGTCTTTGGCTTCGAAAGACTTTGTTTGAAGCTTCGAAAACTTCATCTTTGGCTTCGGAAGATTTTTTCATTTGGATTCGGAAGATTTTACACTTCGTATATTTTCCTGAGATGTATAAACTTTCGAATTAACTTTCCTCTATACTTCATGTATGCATGCTAAGAGCTCTTTAGTTGCTTTGTTGCATTAGCCTTAAGTATAACCTTACACCATTTCTTTTTGCCACTTCTTAGCACTACAAAACAGGTTTGAATCTAAATAACATAGTTCACTTCTTAGATCCACCTGATTTTTTGAAAATCCTAATCAAGGTGGAGGGTCATTTTGATGGTGGTAGTGGTGGAGGGCGATGGGTAGGGAAACTTGGAGAGCATAAGGCTAGGCTAGCGATGGTAAATGGTGATAGTGGTGGTTAGAACCGCTGCCGTAGGTAGGCGGTGCTGGGGAAAGCCGCGGCTGTACCAGAGGGGAGCCGTAGCCGGTACCGAATGGGTGCTGCGGGCGAATATGGGGCAGGGGTTAGGGAAGAAGATGATGATGATGATGTCGTATAATATAATAATATTAGAGTAAATTACACATTTCGTCCCTAAGGGTGAAATGGTTAATTTACTACAGCTTAACGGGATTTTTAACGTTCGTTTGACCCAAGGACAAAACATTGTTACTTTCTTTCAAACCTTAGACTTAACATCTAATTTTTCAATACCGATGACAAAAAGTGAAATTTGAGCAAAACTCAGAGACGATCTGTGTAATTTACTCATATTTTATTTATCCTTAACATGTTGTATGCTTTGTGGGTATATATATTTCTTTTTATTTTTCATTTTTAAGGCTTTATTTTTAACAATTATCTTAAAACTCATGTTTCTATATATACTCTTTTGCCATCTCTATTTATGTATTGTATTCTTATTTTTGTTTTATTGTATCTGTATGTGTAACACCCGTATTTTTGAAGGGAGTAAAAAGGATAAAAGAGAAAGAAAAAGAGTGAAATGGAAGTCAACCCTAAAAGGGACCAAAAGTGTCAAAAAGAACAAAAGTAATAAAAAGCTGGTGAAAAGGTGGTATGGCCGCCCATTTCACCCTGCACAACACTTCTCATTCGGATTTTAGAGAGAGAAAGAAGAAGATACGAGTTTTTGAAGAAGAAACCAGAGAATTCGAAGTTTTTGGTGAGAACCCTAGAATTTTGATGCTTTAGATGGTTCTAGACTTGTTTATGTGCTTATAAATGTGACTTGTGTGTTCGGTTCGTATTGTGTATGTGTGTAGGTGTTAGAAACGCCCGAGAAGTTCAAGGAAGGGTATCAAACCCGAACACAACTAAGGTGAGTTTCTAGATTCCCCTTTTTACATGTTTATACGATTTTTGGGGTTGGAAAATACATGTATGTATGATTTCATGAGGTTGGGTATTTTACCCGTATGTTCATGTGCATGTGTATGTGGGTGGAGTATGTTTTGGGTAAATATTATGTTATGATTATGTTAAGTTCATGCCTGGAATAGTATATGAATGTTTAGAACTAGGTAATATGATGTTTGGGACTGGAAAACGACTTAGAAACATAATCAGGTTGCTAATACGCCTATATAAGGCTCATAAGCCTGAACAGTCCTCATACTCACAGGATCTTGACAGAAACTTAAGTGTTGGGGCTTATGCTCCCCAACAGTGCTCATGTGCCTGAAATTTAGAACTTAGAAAACTAGTACAGGGTAATGAGCCTAAACAGTACTAATACGCCTGAATTTATGCCTTAGAATACTTACAAGGTAATATGCCTATAGTGCTCTTACGAAATTATGACTTAGAAACTAAGTATAGGGTAATATGCCTAAATAGTACTCATACGCCTGAATTCTGACTTAGAAAAACTAAGTACAGGATAATGAGCTTAAGCAGTGCTCATACGCCTAAGTGATAATCTGCTAAGTGTTGGGGTGGGACGCCTGCACAGTTGAAATATGCCCAGACAGGGCTCATGCGCCCAAATAGACCTCATGCGCCCAACACTTAGAATTAAATGCAGAATTTTCGTGAGAGCCTGTGCATTTAGGGTTTTGGACTAATATTGACTAAGGTTCATTAAATGCATATGATTATGTTTGATTGACATTATGACCCTTATAATGGTATTGTTATGATTAGAGTTGTTATTATTACTATCATATTATTAATAATAATACAATATGACTCTATGTGGTATGATCATGATCAAAACAGAAGTTATTATCATTAATAAAGTGAAGATTAAAGATAAAGAAAAGTGGAATGAAAACGAATGAATAGAAGTCTTGCAAGCAAATGTATGGAGTGCACACCCCTGGCAGGTGTTAGCTCAACTGTGATGCGGGTTAGCTACCCCGAAGGATGCACACAGGGTCAATCTTTAAGATTGACGATGAGGTGAGCAACCATGTGTTGCAACAGACTTGGCTAACATACGATCGTGAGAGATCGATATTGAGGTGAGCGGTCCTTGTTGTCGCAACAGACTCGTAAGAACGAATGTAAAGACCGGAAGGGTGATGGAGAAAGTACGAATTGAACGAATGATGAAGATAATAATAATATTACCTATGTGTACGTACGATGTGTGATCACATACGAAAGTAATAACGGTTTGAAACGAAAAGTAAAGTATTTTAATTATAAACTAGAACTCACTCAGCAACGCTGACTTTTATGTATTTTCCAGTTGGCAGGTAAACGATGCTGAGGATGGCACACGGGGATGGCTACTCGGTGGGGCAAGACTGACATTCATTCTCCATAGATATCACTGTTGTTTTGTAATGCAGTTAAACCATTCTTTTGTAATCTGTCTAAACTAAGGTGTATTGCTTGGCAACAGTGTTTATAATGAAATGAATGGCTTTTGTTAAATTAGTTCCGCTGCTTAAATTTATAATATGTAATGTTTTATGCTGTGAATGACCAACTGTGAGCGTCCCGGGAGCCGGGCCTTACAAGTTGGTATCAGATCCAAAGTTTAAGTGAAACGGGTAAATATTTTCAAAAGAAACCTAAACTTAAACTGAAAATGGGACAGAAGGAGGGATGTCAGCCCGAGTAGCTACGTGCCATCAGGTATTTCTTTCTTTAAGTTAACCAGAATTATGTGCGTGTGCTATTTGGCTTATGTGTTCTTAGTAGATTTAGATACTGATGTAGTCAGGATAGTAAATGCTTAGGGTGTGAAAAGTAAAGTAAGTGGCTAATCACAACTGGCCACTGTAATTAGGGACTTACTATACTTGACATAAACTGAGCTATTACCTTGATGACTGTTTAGTGTTTGAATCTTATAGTGCTTAGGAAATGGCTGGGAAGAAACCTTCCAAGGCTTCTAGAGGTAGAGGTCGACCGCGTGTGACTAGGAGCAGTGCTAAAGCTGCTGAGACGACCCATGTGAACCCTGAGGTTCCCGACCGGACTGAAGGAAATGAGAATGCCAGTCTGGACGCCTCAGCTCGGGAGGCGATTGCTGATGAGGTTCACCAGGTCATGCAGGCAGTCCTACCGTCTGTGGTGACCGAAGTTATTCGAGCTGTGAGGAACGAGGAGAGGAAGGAGAGAAGGAGGATAGGAAAGGATCGACTGGGAAGGAAAGCAAGGGAGAGGAGGAACGGCAGGAGCCTGAGATAGTAGTTTCTGACGAGGAAGGGAGGAAGCAGTAGGGGGAACGACCAAGGGATGCAGCTATGGGGCATTCCAGAGGTGCAAGCCCCCAACTTTGGATGGCAATGGCGATGCTGCTGCCGCTCACCGTTGGGTGAGGGAGATGGAGGCAGTGTTGGAGATCAGTGAGTGTCGCGAAGATCAAAAGGTGAAGTTCGCGACTCACTCTTTTGTCGACTCGGCCTTGTGTTGGTGGGACAATATTGTCCAAGCTGAAGGTTCCAGGGCCATCGAGAAAATGCGATGGAACGAGTTGAAGAAGCTGGTAATTGAGGATTTCTGTCCTCACAGGGAACTTGATAAGATCGAGAGGGAGTTCCTACAACTCGAGGCGGGAACCCTGACCCACCAGCAGTACACCACCAGATTCAATGAAATGGCGAGGCTGGTGCCGGATCAAGTGAAGCCGATGTCTCGAAAGATTAATCGGTACATCCAGGGGATGCCAGCTGACATTCGTAGGCACTTGATTGCTGCGCGACCAAGTACTTTTAGGTCGGCAGTGGATTTGGCTGGGAGACTTTATGATGAGAGGGAGGTAATAGGTGTGGAGGTGAAGAAGGCCGGTGGTGGTGACCGGAACGGGAACGGGAAACGGTTCGGGCGTGGTTGTTTCGTCCCGAATAACAAGAGGATGAGAATGGATGACCGTAGGGTGGGGTCATCAAGCTCGGGACCTAAGAGATGTGGTAAATGTGGGAAGGAGCATACGGGAGAGTGCAGAATGGGGCTCAACGCGTGCTTCAAATGTGGAAAGCCGGCCACATCTCCAGGGACTGTAGACTGTTGAGGTGTTACAACTGCGGCGGAGAGGGCCATATGAGTAGGGATTGCAAGAAGCAGAGGGCGGAGAGTTCCAGGGTAAAGAAGACGGCTGGGACTGAAGGGCAGAAGGCAAGTGCCAGAGCTTTCACCATGACCAGGGAGGAGCTAGGACGGACCCCGATGTTGTGTCAGGTACGTTTCTAGTAGATCAAACTCTTGCTTCTGTGCTGTTTGATTCTGGTGCTAGTAGGAGTTTTATTTCTGCCAATTTCTGTGCTAAACTGCCTCTTAGTAGTAAATGCATTGATGAGCCCTTTGACATAGAGACTACTATTGGTAAGTCCACTAGGGTTACGAAGGTGATAGAGGACTGTGCCATAGAGTTAGAAGGTCATAGGTTTGCTGCTAAGTTACATGTGATGCCCCTAGGTGGATTTGATGTAGTACTAGGGATGGATTGGTTAGCAACGTATGAAGCGAATATCGTGCGTCGTAAGAAGATGATTATACTGACGGCGCTTGACGGGAGTAAGGTAATGATATACGGTGATCGAGTTACGACGATTCCGAAAGTGATTTCGATGGCGGTGGCGGGGAAGTGCATGAGACGTGGATGTAGCGCTTATTTGGCCTACGTGAAGGATGTGGACACGTCAACACCACAATTGTCCGATGTGCCGGTTGTGTGTGACTTTCCCGATGTGTTTCCAGAGGACTTATCGGGTGTGCCACCGGATCGTGAAATCGAATTTCAAATTCACTTGATACCCGGTGCCCAACCTGTCGCTAAGGCACCGTATCGATTAGCTCCGACTGAGATGAAGGAGTTAATGGAGCAACTACAAGAATTGCTCGATAAGGGTTTAATCAGACCGAGTATCTCTCCTGGGGTGCTCCGGTCTTATTTGTGAAAAAGAAGGACGGTAGCATGAGAATGTGCATCGACTACCGTGAGTTGAATAAGTTGACGATAAAGAATCGGTATCCGTTACTGAGGATTGACGACTTGTTCGATCAGCTCCAGGGTGCCAGGTGGTTCTCGAGGATAGATCTTCGATCTGGCTACCATCAGTTGAAAGTGAAGGAGCAGGATGTTCCTAAAACAGCTTTTCGTACGCGTTATGGACACTACGAGTTTCTCGTTATGTCCTTTGGTTTAACCAACTCGCCAGCTGCTTTTATGGATTGATGAATTGAGTGTGTCGGCCAATGTTAGATAAATCAGTGATTGTGTTCATTGATGATATCCTGATTTATTCAAGGAGCGAAGAAGAGCATGCCGGTCACATCCGGGAGGTGTTGGAAACCTTGAGAAGGAGAAGCTGTATGCTAAGTTCTCCAAGTGTGCTTTCTGGCTACGCGAGGTGCAATTTTGGGTCATGTGGTAAATGCGGAGGGAATCATGGTGGACCCAGCAAAGGTGAGGCTGTGATGCAATGGAAGTCACCAAAGACGCCATCCGAAATTCGTAGCTTCTTGGGATTGGCGGGCTACTACAGGAGATTTATTCAAGACTTCTCCAAGATAGCCTCACCTTTGACAAAATTGACTCGCAAGGACATGAAGTTCGTGTGGGGTCAAGAACAGGAGAATGCCTTTGAGGAATTGAAGACGAGGCTAACACAAGCTCCTGTCTTGACATTGCCCGAGGGAAATGGATACTTAGTGGTCTATTCGGATGCATCTTATTCTGGGCTAGGTTGCTTGTTGATGCAACGTGGAAGGGTAATAGCTTATGCATCTCGACAGCTGAAGACCCACGAAGTCAACTATCCACGCACGATCTAGAACTAGCCGCGGTGGTTTTTGCATTGAAGATTTGGCGGCACTATCTATACGGGACGAAGTGTACCATCTTCACGGACCACAAAAGCTTGAAGTACTTTTTCGAGCAGAAAGATTAAACATGAGGCAGAGGCGATGGTTGGAGCTCATCAAGGATTACGATTGCGAAATCCATTACCATCCGGGCAAGGCCAACGTGGTGGCAGATGCCCTTAGCCGAAAGGAAAGGCCCGAGCCGATCCGGGTGAAGGCTTATCAGCTGATTATGACCTCCGATGTGATGACACAGGTTAAGGAGTTCCAAGACGAGGCTTTGAAAGAAGATCATCTTAACTCTAAAGGATGTGAGGTCTAGTTACGGAATTGGGTGAGAACACTCTTGGTGTTAAGACCCGATTTGGGCGAATGTGGATTTATCGATACGGGATCTACGTGGAAAGATTATGGACGAAGCCATAAGACTCGATACTCCATTCATCCCGGTGCTACCAAGATGTATCACGATATGAAGAAAGATTATTGGTGGCCGGGTATGAAACGCGACGTAGTGGAGTACGTGAGTAAGTGCCTTACTTGTCTCCAAGTGAAGGCGGAACACCAAAAACTGTACGGGAAGATCCAACCATTGGATACACCCGAATGGAAGTGGGAGCATATCACAATGGACTTCATTACTAAGCTACCTCGCACATCGAGGGGATGCGATACTATTTGGGTGATTGTCGATGGACTAACAAAGAGTGCCCACTTCCTACCGATCCGCGAGACGTATTCATCCAAAAGATTGGCGGATCTGTTCATCAAGGAAATCGTAGCTCGTCATGGCGTGCCGGTGTCTATTGTGTCGGATCGCGACACCCAGTTTACGTCAAAGTTTTAGAGAAGATTCCATGATGCAATGGGACGAGGCTACACATTAGTACAGCCTATCATCCTTAGACGGACGGTCAGTCTGAGAGGACGATACAAACACTTGAGGATATGCTTCGAGCATGCGTGATCGATTTTGGAGGAAGTTGGATGATCACTTACCGTTAGCAGAATTCTCGTACAACAACAGTTATCATGCCAGTATTGGCATGCCACCCTACGAGATGCTATACGGTAGGAGATGTAGGACGCCCGTGTGTTGGGGAGACATTGGGCAGAAAGAGCTGGGAGGTGTCGAGGTGATCGAGGCTACGACTGAGAAGTTGGAAAAGATCAAAGCCTTCATGAAGGCGGCAAAAGATAGACAAAAGTCGTATGCTGACAAGAGGCGAAGACCAATAGAGTTCAAGGTTGTAGACCGAGTCATGTTGAAGGTCTCGCCTTGGAAAGGATTATTCGATTCAGAAAATGAGGTAAGCTAAGCCCGAGATATATAGGACCTTTCCGAATCATCGCACGAGTAGGAGAGGTAGCCTATCGACTTGAACTGCCAGATGAGTTAAGTGGAATTCATCCCACGTTCCATGTATCTCATCTGAGAAAGTGCTTAGCTGATGAAGATATGATTGTTCCACTGGAGGACATTGAAGTAGATGAACGGCTCAATTACGTAGCGCAACCAGTGGCAATCATTGATCGTAAAGAAAAGAAGTTAAGGAATAAAGTGGTTCCTCTTGTGCGTGTACAGTGGAAGCACAGAAAAGGATCCGAATCTACGTGGGAGACTGAGGAGGAGATGAGACAGCATTACCCTCATCTGTTTGAGGAATAACATGTTTCGAGGACGAAACCTATATAAGGGGGGTGGACTTGTAACACCCGTATTTTGAAGGGAATAAAAGGATAAAAGAGAAAGAAAAAGAATGAAATGGAAGTCAACCCTAAAGTTGAGGGACCAAAAGTGTCAAAAAGAACAAAAGTAATAAAAAGCTGGTGAAAAGGTGGTATGGCCGCCCATTTCACCCTGCACAACACTTCTCATTCGGATTTTAGAGAGAGAAAGAAGAAGATACTAGTTTTTGAAGAAGAAACCAGAGAATTCGAAGTTTTTGGTGAGAACCCTCGAATTTGGATGCTTTAGATGGTTCTAGACCTGTTTATGTGCTTATAAATGTGACTTTTGTGTCCGGTTCGTATTGTGTGTGTGTGTGTAGGTGTTAGAAACGCCCGAGAAGTCCAAGGAAAGGTATCAAACCCGAACAAAACTAAGGTGAGTTTCTAGATTCCCCTTTTTACATGTTTTATACGATTTTGCGGTTGGAAAATACATGTATGTATGATTTTATGAGGTTGGGTATTTTACCTGTATGTTCATGTGCATGTGTATGTGGGTGGAGTATGTTTTGGGTAAATATTATGTTATGATTATGTTAAGTTCATGCCTGGAATAGTATGTGAATGTTTAGAACTAGGTAATATGATGTTTGGGACTGGAAAATGACTTAGAAACATAATCAGGTTGCTAATACGCCTATATAAGGCTCATAAGCCTGAACAGTCCTCATACTCCCAGGATCTTGACAGAAACTTAAGTGTTGGGGCTTATGCTCCCCAACAGTGCTATGTGCCTGAAATTTAGAAATTAGAAAACTAAGTACAGGGTAATGAGCCTAAACAGTACTAATACGCCTGAATTTATGCCTTAGAATACTTACAAGGTAATATGCGTAAATAGTGCTCTTACACCCGAAATTATGACTTAGAACTAAGTATAGGGTAATATGCCTAAATAGTACTCATACGCCTGAATTCTGACTTAGAAAAACTAAGTACAGGATAATGAGCCTAAGTAGTGCTCATACGCCTAAGTGATAATCTGCTAAGTGTTGGGGTGGGACGCCTGCACAGTTAAAATAGCCCAGACAGGGCTCATGCGCCCAAATAGACCTCATGCGTCCAACACTTAGAATTAAATGCAGACTTTTCGTGGGAGCCTGTGCATTTAGGGTTTTGGACTAATATTGACTTAGGTTCATTAAATGCATATGATTATGTTGATTGACATTATAACCCTTATAATGGTATTGTTATGATTAGAGTTGTTATTATTATTATCATATTATTAATAATAATATTGTATGACTCTATGTGGTATGATCATGATCAAAACAGAAGTTATTATCATTAATAAAGTGAAAGATTAATGATAAAGAAAAGTGGAATGAAAACGAATGAATAGAAGTCTTGCAAGCAAATATATGGAGGTGCACACCCCTGGCAGGTGTTAGCTCAACTGTGATGCGGGTTAGCTACCCCGAAGGATGCACACAGGGTCAATCTTTGAGATTGACAATGAGGTGAGCAACTTTGTGTTGCAACAGACTCGGTTAGCAGGCAATCGTGAGATTGCCACTGAGGTGAGCAACCATGTGTTGCAACAGACTTGGCTAACATACGATCGTGAGAGATCGATATTGAGGTGAGCGGCCTTGTTGTCGCAACAGACTAGTAAGAACGAATGTAAAGACCGGAAGGGTAATGGAGAAAGTACGAATTGAACGAATGATGAAGATAATAATAATATTACCCATGTGTACGTACAATGTGTGACCACATACGAAAGTAATGAACGGTTTGAAACGAAAAGTAAAGTATTTTAATTATAAAACTAGAACTCACTCAGCAACGCTGACTTTTATGTATTTTCCAGTTGGCAGGTAAACGATGCTGAGGATGGCACACGGGGATGGCTACTCGGTGGGGCAAGACTGACATTCATTCTCCATAGATATCACTATTGTTTTGTAATGCAGTTAAACCATTCTTTTGTAATCTGTCTAAACTAAGGTGTATTGCTTGACAACAGTGTTTATAATGAAATGAATGGCTTTTGTTAAATTAGTTCCGCTGCTTAAATTTATAATATGTAATGTTTTATGCTGTGAATAACCAACCTGTGAGCGTCCCGGGAGCCGGGCCTTACAGTATGTTGACTGTATGTATATATCAACATAGATATACATATATATATATAATATATATATATATATATATATATACACATAATACATATATATACACTAGTGGAAGACCCGCGTGATGCGGCGGCGACAACAATTTACAATGCGATAGTCTTTTTTTGTTAGTTTATCATTTTCCCGTGCTATGTTGCGTATATGTACATAGTTTTCTTAATCCTAACATTGGAAAATTTTACAACTCAAACATACAAGAGTGACAAAGGTTTAACGAAGTCAAAGTTTCTAAGATGCACAAATACTTGTTAACATTGGTAAAATTTCAGTTTTATATTTTTTTAAATGTTTTCCTTAAAGATATCTAAATAACATTTCAAATCGGAATCCTTTTATTATGAGATAGAAATAAGAATCCGAACTTTTCTAACAATAATGATAGAGATAGGGGCAAATTGCAGCAATCATTTTGGCCCACCTGATAACTTCGAATAGGATATACAAAACAAGTATAAATATTCAACATTACATAGTGTACGGACAAAAACATAACCACTAAATTCATTATCTCCAGCAACAAAAGCATTGGTTAGTTTACAACTTCATCCTTCTTTAACAAAATTAATAATATTGCACATCTCTTCAATAAGTCCATCCTTTTATTCTTTAACCAATTGAAGAACTTGTTCTTCACATGTCACCAGCAATCACATGATAGAAAGTGAGATAATTATTATGGAAAAGAACCTAGTTGTAGAGATTAAAATGATATATGCCATACGTAACCTTCCTAACAATAAAGAATAAAATCTTGAATAATTGAGTGGAGTACAATGCCATGTGCTGCTCATCTAGAAAAACCTACGGTCGGTTGAAAACGCTTACGTAAGATATAAATTTTCACAAGTCAAGTAAATATCACTTATTCACTTTCATCAACTCACAAGCTCCATATATCCAAATTTTCACGTTTTCGCGGTATTATTGAGATATAAAAAGAGGCTAAAACAGTAAATTGCTAAAATGATTCTACTAACCTGCAGACCTAAGATATGACTGCACAAATCTTTTTCTCTCCTCCAGATCTGCAATTTTTATTAAACATGAATCATAATCACATACATAATTTAGTAAATTGCAACATTGGAGTCTTTACATGAATATAATGTTAAAGCTTAGTGGCATACACATATTAATATGTTTTATCAGCTCTTTCAAGTGCTAGTAAACCTCTTCTAGTGTTGTCAGCTCTTTTCCTTTTAGTGAAAAAATATTGTTAAAGCTTAGTGGCATACACATATTAAATATAAAATAAAACATATGATAAAAACATTCTTACAACAGGGAAGCCACCATAGTCACCAGATTTAGTAATGTCCTTTGTCACACAGCTAGCTGCTGCTAGACTCGCCTGCATCTTAAGGCGTCAACTGTTAGTAACTTTAATAGATATTAATCACATGAAATGAAGCCATGAACGTGAATCTTTGTGTAAGCATGATGGTCAAAATTTGTTCTTTTTCTAAAATTCAGCAAGTGTAAGTTGCATATATAAGTTGCACACTTGCACATTTCCAAACCCAGAGTCAAGTGTAAGTTGTTCTCAAGAAAGTTATTCTAAAACTTCAGGAGAATGAGTACAATCTAATTTACTATTTAGCCTAACAACACTCAAGAAAGTTAGTGGTGATCACCTTGTAACTGTCGGTTTGCATGACGAAACCAGGTGGTGAATGCCGAGACCAGATGAGGGTAGTCCTCCAAATTTCTAGTCGAAAAACTCAGGCATTGCTGCAACAATTCTTGCGCTTTAGACATGGATAGCGTCGATATAATCTTCAAGAATGTTTCCTCCAGTTCAAGGTACAGTGACTTATGATTATTCAGTAATGGTGTCATATTATCTTTACATACAATCAACACTGGTAACCAATCTTTCACCAGCTTCATCCTAACCTGCAACACAACACCATGTATCCACATATCAATACATATTACTCAACTGTTAAACTGAATCATACAAGTATACAATTAACACGCGATAAACCTGTCTAGAAGCCAAAATAACACCAGCAGCGACCGCATTGGCAAGCTTGCAGGTGCACCTAAGAACAACAACAGGCAGACCAGGAACGATATTCCTCCATGCATCATCCCTAAACGCCCTCTGCAATCCACGGTAAACGAAGCCTGATCACTCCACTCCTTGACAGCACTATCAGCGACTCTAAGCTTAATCATCCGCTCAATCAACCACAACAAATGCCTGCCATTCGTCATCGTTGTATGCAAATTCAACCTCTGGATCGCCTCCGTCCCGTTATGATCCCCACGAAAGTCCGGACTCAGGTACTCCTCCAACGATTCCTTCACCACCTTCAAACTCGTCTCAAACGACTTATCCAACACTCTCCTCGCAGACTCCCTAGACGAAAAGTCCCTCAACACCTTCTGTAACACCCGTATATTTCTTCTAAAGAAACAAAAGAATAAACGAGGAAGAAAAAGGGGGAAAAGAAAGTCAACCCCAAAGTTGAGGGACCAAAAGTGTAAAAGATGATAAAATCTTGAAAATTTGGTGTAAAAGGCGATATGGTCGCCCATACCCACTGCACACTCTTTTCTTGTTCGGATTTTAGAGAGAGAAAGCAGAGAAACTCTTGGGTTTTTGAAGAACAAGAAGAAGAACTCGGGTTAAGGTAAGGTTTAATGTTTTTAAGTTGTTCTTAGCTAGATTAGCCTCGGTTAAATGCTTATATGTGTTTCTATGTGTTCAATTGCGTGTTAAGAAGGTTTCTAAGTGATTGGAATTGTTTGAAGAAGCTCGGGTGAAGAGTGTAAACCCGAAGACAACTAAGGTGAGTTTCTGGACCCCTTTTTACCTGTTTTAAATGACTTTGGGGCTGGAAAATACATGTATGTATATTTTTATGGATGTGTGTATGAAACCCGTATGTTATGTACATGTGTATGATTATAGAGTATGTTTTAGGGTGAACGTATAGCTATGTTTGTGTTAAGTTTATGCCTGGAATCGTATGTACATGCTTAGAAATAGGAATTATGATGTTTGGGAACTGGAAAATGACTTAGAACTATAAACAGGCTGTTAATACGTCTAATGAGTCCAAATAGTGGTCATGTGTCTGAAATTTGGACTTAGAAAACTAAATACAAGATAGTAAGTCTAAATAGTGCTTATACGCCCAGGGATTTGCCTTAGAAATATTCTAAGTAGGGTCATAAGTCCAAGCATGTAATATGTCCAACAGTCCTAATACGCCCAGACTCATAAGTCTGAAAATTTGCTAAGTATGGGGGTTATAAGTCCTAACAGTACTCATGAGTCCCAACAGTGCTCATGAGTCTAAAAATTTAACTAAGTAAAAAGGTGGAAAGTCCGAACAGTGGTCGTATGACCATAAAATTTTTCTAAGTATAAGCTCAGAAGTCCAACAGGGCTCATACGCCCAACAGGGCTCATACGCCCAAACACTTAGAATTTTTACAGAAATTTTCTGGAAATCTGATTTACAGGGTTTTGACCAGAGTTGACTAGGGTTAATAAATGATGATGTTTTATGCATGTAATGATGATGAATGACTAACCCTTATTATTACTGATATTATTATCAGTATATTATTATTGTTAACAATATAATATTTAAATATTGTTAAGTATGGTATGAAATGACAAAGAATGTTTAAGAATTAACGAAGAAGTATTATCATTAATAAAGTAAAAGATTAATGGTAAAGAAGAAGGGAATGTAAATGAACGTAAGAAAAGCTTGCAAGCAAATGTATGGAAGTGCACACCCCTGGCAGGTGTTAGCTCAACTGTGATGCGGGTTAGCTACCCCGAAGGATGCACACAGGGTCAATCTTTGAGATTGACAATGAGGTGAGCAACTTTGTGTTGCAACAGACTCGGTTAGCAGGCAATCCGTGAGATTGCAATGAGGTGAGCAACTATGTGTTGCAACAGATTTGGCTAACATACGATCGTAAAAGATCGATATTGAGGTGAGCGGCCTTGTTGTCGCAACAGACTCGTAAGAAAAGATGAAAAGACCGAAAGAGTAATGAAAAGAGTATGAATTGAACAAATGATGAGGATAATAATAATAATTATTATCTGTAAGTATGAAGGATGTATGCTCACGAATGAGATATCATAATAAAGTACAGAATGGGATCCCTTTCATTCGACCTCAGTAATCGTGGATGTGTGCCACGAAGAGGGTAAAGCCTGGCGGGATCTAGATGATAAATGAATGGTATTGAATTATGATGAATGAATGAAAGCTAACGAATGGAATGAAAGATAATAAATATATTATCTACGTGTACGTATAATGTGTGGGCATGTACAAAAGTATAGCATGATTTGAAAAGGTAAAGTAAAGTATTTTAATTACAAAACTAGAACTCACTCAGCAACGCTGACTTTTATGTATTTTCTAGATGGCAGGTAACAGGTTGCTGAGGATGGCACACTGAGATGGCTACTCGGCAAGACAAGACTGACATCCAAATTATGTTTTGACGATATTGTTGTTTTGTAATTCATTCGACTAATTGTTTTGTGACTTAGAAACTAGAATGTATTGCTTAACAACAGCGTTTTAATGAATGAATGGTTTTTGTTAAAATTAATTCCGCTGCTTAAACCTTATAATATGTATGTTTATGCTGTGAATGACCAACTGTGAGGTGCCCGGGAACGGGGCCTTACAAGTTGGTATCAGAGCCAAGTTTAAGTGAAATGGGTAAATATTTTTTTAAAAAAAATAAACCTTAACTTAAACTGAAAATGGGACAGGAAGAGGGATGTTAGCCCGAGTAGCCATGTGCCATCAGGTATTGTTTTTCTTAAAGTCAACCAGAATTATGTGCGTGTGCTATATGGCTTATGTGTTCTTAGTAGATTTAGATACTGATGTAGTCAGGATAGGAAATGCTTGGGGTGTGAAGAGTAAAGTAAGTGGCTAATCACAACTGGCCACTGTAATTAGGGACTTACTATACTTGACATAAACTGAGATGTTCCTTGAATGACTGTTTTAGTGTTTGAATCTTATAGTGCATAGGAAAATGGCTGGGAAGAAACCTTCTAAGTCTGCTAGAGGTAGAGGTCGTCCGCGTACGACTAGGAGCGGTGCTAAAGCTCCTGAGACGACCCCCGTGAACCCTGAGGTTCCTGACCGGACTGAAGGAAATGAAAATGCTAGCCTGAATGCCTCAGCTAGGGAGGCGATTGCTGATGAGGTACACCAGGTCCTACTGGCAGTTATGCCATCTGTAGTGACCGATGTTATTCGAGTTGTGAGGAATGAGGAGAGAAAGGAGAAGGAGGACAGGAGAGGGTCAACTGGGAAGGAAAGCAAGGGGGAGAGGAACGACCGGATCCTGAGATAGTAGTATCTGATGAAGAGGAAGATGATGTGGTAGGGGTGACGACCAAGGGATGCAATTACGGGGCATTCCAGAGGTGCAAGCCCCTGACTTTTGATGGAAATGGCAATGCTGCTGCTGCCCACCGTTGGGTAAGGGAGATGGAAGCGGTACTCGAGATCAGCGAGTGCCGGGAGGATCAGAAGGTGAAGTTTGCCACCCACTCCTTTACTGACTCAGCACTATGTTGGTGGGACAATATTGTCCAAGCTGAGGGCAGCAGGGCCATAGGCAAGATGAAGTGGCCCGAGTTGAAGAAGCTGGTAGTTGAGGAATTCTGCCCTCACAGGGAACTTGATAAGATTGAGAGGGAGTTCCTGCAACTCGAGGCGGGAACCATGACCCACCAGCAGTACACTACTAAATTCAATGAAATAGCGAGGCTGGTGCCGGATCAGGTGACACCGCTATCTCGAAAGATTAACCGGTACATTCAGGGACTGCCAGCTGACATTCGCAGGCACCTGATCACTGCTCGACCAAGCACCTTTAGGTCGGCAGTGGATTTGGCTGGAAGACTTTACGATGAGAGGGAAGTGACAGTGGTGGAGTCAAGGAAATCCGGTGGTGCTGACCGGAATTGGAACGGGAAGCGGTTCGGGCGTGGTGGTGGTTTTACCCTGAACAACAAGAAGATGAGGAAGGATGACCGTAGGGTGGGGTCATCAAGCTCGGGACCCAAAAGGTGTGACAAATATGGGAGGGAGCACGGCGGTGAATGTAGATGGGGGTTAAACATTTGCTTTAAGTGCGGGAAATCCGGTCACATAGCTAGGGACTGTAAGGCTGCGAGATGTTTCAACTGCGGGGAGAGTGGCCATATGAGTAGGGATTGCAAGAAAAAGAGGGTGGAGAGTTCCAGGTCAAAGAAGACAGCCGGGACTGAAGGGCAGAGGGCGAGCGCCAGAGCTTTCACCATGACCAGAGAGGAGGCTAGGACGGACCCCGATGTTGTGTCAGGTACGTTTCTAGTAAATCAAACTCTTGCTTCTGTGTTATTTGATTCTGGTGCTAGTAGGAGTTTCATTTCTGCTACTTTCTGTGCTAAATTGCCTGTTAGTAGTAAATGCATTAGTGAGCCCTTTGAAGTAGAAACCGCTATTGGTAAGTCCACTAGAGTTACTGATGTGATAGAGGACTGTACCATAGAGTTAGAAGGTCATAGGTTTGCTGCTAGATTACATATGATGTCCCTAGGTGGGTTTGATGTGGTGTTAGGAATGGATTGGTTGGCAACCTACGAAGCGAATATCGTATGTCGAAAGAAGATGATTAGACTGACGGCATCCGACGGAAGTCCGGTAACGATATACGGTGATCGGGTAACGATGATTCCGAAGGTGATTTCGATGGCGGTGGCAGGCAAGTGTATGAGGAGTGGGTGCAGCGCCTACTTATGTTACGTAAAGGATGTGGAAACGCCAACACCATAACTATCCGACGTTCCGGTTGTGTGTGAGTTTCCAGATGTATTCCCGGAAGACTTATCGGGATTGCCACCTGACCGCGAAATCGAATTTCAAATTGACTTGATACCCGGTGCCCAAACTGTTGCTAAAGCACCGTATCGATTGGCTCCGACAGAATGAAGGAGTTGATGGAGCAACTGCAAGAGTTGCTTGACAAGGGCTTCATTAAACCGAGTATCTCTCCTTGGGGTGCTCCGGTCTTATTCGTGAAAAAGAAGGACGGTAGCATGAGAATGTGTATCGACTACCATGAATTGAACAAGTTGACAATAAAGAATCGGTATCCGTTACCGAGAATCGATGACTTGTTCGACCAGCTCCAGGGTGCCAGTTGGTTCTCGAGAATAGATCTTCGATCTGGCTGCCATCAATTGAAGGTAAAGGAGCAGGACATTCCTAAAACAGCTTTTCGTACGTGTTATGGACACTATGAGTTTCTTGTTATGTCATTTGGTCTAACTAACGTGCCAGCTGCTTTTATGGATTTGATGAACCGAGTGTGTCGGCCAATGTTAGATAAATCAGTGATTGTGTTCATCGATGATATCCTGATTTATTCGAGAAGCGAAGAAGAGCATGCCGGTCATATTCGGGAAGTATTGGAGACTTTGAGAAGGGAGAAACTGTATGCTAAGTTCTCCAAATGTGCTTTCTGGCTACGCGAGGTGCAATTTCTGGGTCACGTGGTAAATGCAGAGGGAATCATGGTGGACCCAGCAAAGGTTGAGGCTGTGATGCAATGGAAATCACCAAAGACGCCATCCGAGATTCGTAGCTTCTTGGCGGGCTATTACAGGAGATTTATTCAAGACTTCTCCAAGATAGCCTCACCTTTGACAAAATTGACCCGCAAGGATGTAAATTCGTGTGGGGTCGAGAGCAGGAGACTACCTTTGAGGAGTTGAAGACGAGACTGACACAAGCTCCCGTCTTGACATTACCCGGGGGAAATGAAGACTTAGTGGTCTATTCGGATGCATCTTATTCTGGGCTAGGTTGTGTGTTGATGCAACGTGGAAGGGTGATAGCCTACGCATCTCGACAACTGAAGACCCACAAAGTCAACTATCCCACACACGATCTAGAACTAGCTGCGGTGGTTTTCGCGTTGAAGATTTGGTGGCACTATCTATATGGGACGAAGTGCACCATCTTCACGGACCACAAGAGCTTGAAGTACTTCTTCGAGCAGAAGGACCTAAACATGAGGCAGAGTCAGTGGTTGGAGCTGATAAAAGATTATGATTGTGAGATCTATTACCATCCGGGCAAAGCCAACTTGGTGGCAGACGCCCTTAGCCGAAAGGAAAGGCCCGAGCCGATTCGGGTAAAGGCTTATCAATTAATTATGACCTCTGATGTGATGACTCAGGTTAAGGAGTTTCAAGACGAGGCTTTGAAAGAAGATCGTCTTAACTCCGAAAGGATGAGAGGTCTAGTCACGGAATTAGGTGAGAACACTCTTGGTGTTAAGACCCGATCCGGGCGGATGTGGATTCCTCGATACGGGGATCTACGTGGAAAGATCATGGATGAGGCCCATAAGACTCGATACTCCATTCACCCCGGTGCTACCAAAATGTACCACGATATGAAGAAGGATTACTGGTGGCCGGGTATGAAACGCGACGTAGTGGAGTACGTAAGTAAGTGCCTGACTTGCTTACAAGTGAAGGCGGAACACCAGAAACCCTACGGGAAGATCCAGCCGTTGGATATACCCGAGTGGAAGTGGGAGCACATCACCATGGATTTCATCACGAAGTTACCACGTACCCCTAAGGGGAATGATGCCATATGGGTGATAGTTTACCGTTTGACAAAGAGTGCCCACTTCCTACCGATCCGCGAAACGTACTCATCCGAAAGATTGGCGGATCTGTTCATTAAAGAAATTGTAGCTCGTCATGGGGTGCCGGTGTCTATTGTGTCTGATCGCGACACCCGGTTCACCTCCAAGTTTTGGAAGAGGTTTCATGATGCAATGGGGACGAGGCTACACATTAGTACGGCATATCACCCTCAGACAGACGGTCAGTCTGAGAGGACGATCCAGACACTCAAAGACATGCTTCGGGCGTGTGTGATCGATTTTGGAGGAAGTTGGGACGACCACCTGCCGTTAGCAGAATTCTTGTACAACAACAGTTATCACGCCAGTATTGGCATGCCACCCTACGAGATGCTATACGGTAGGAGATGTAGGACGCCCGTATGTTGGGGAGATATTAGGCAGAAGGAACTAGGAGGTGTCGAGGTAGTTGAAGCAACGACCGAGAAATTAGAAAAGATTAAAGCCTTCATGAAGGCGGCGAAAGATAGGCAAAAGTCGTATGCTGACAAAAGACGAAGACCGATAGAGTTCAAGGTTGGCGACCGAGTCATGTTGAAGGTCTCACCTTGGAAAGGTATTATCAGATTCAGGAAAAGAGGTAAGCTAAGCCCGAGATACATAGGACCTTTCCGAATTGTCACACGAGTAGGAGAGGTGGTCTATCGACTTGAATTGCCAGATGAGTTAAGTGGAATTCATCCCATATTCCATGTATCTCATCTGAGAAAGTGCTTAGCTGATGAAGACATGGTTGTTCCACTGGGGGATATTGAGGTGGATGAGAGGCTCAACTACGTGGAGCAACCAGTGGCAATCATTGATCGTAAGGAAAAGAGGTTAAGGAATAAAGTGGTTCCTCTGGTGCGTGTACAGTGGAAGCACAGGAAGGGATCTGAGTCTACGTGGAAGACTGAGGAGGAGATGAGACAACATTACCCACAACTGTTTGAGGAATAACAGGTTTCGGGGACGAAACCTATATAAGGGGGGTGGACTTGTAACACCCGTATATTTCTTTTAAAGAAACAAAAGAATAAACGAGGAAGAAAAAGGGGGAAAAGAAAGTCAACCCCAAAGTTGAGGGACCAAAAGTGTAAAAGATGATAAAATCTTGAAAAGTTGGTGTAAAAGGCGATATGGTCGCCCATACCCACTGCACACTCTTTTCTTGTTCGGATTTTAGAGACAGAAAGCAGAGAAACTCTCTGGTTTTTTAAGAACAAGAAGAAGAATTCGGGTTTAAGGTAAGGTTTAATGTTTTTAAGTTGTTCTTAGCTAGATTAGCCTAGGTTAAATGCTTATATGTGTTTCTATGTGTTCAATTGCGTGTTAAGAAGGTTTCTAAGTGATTGGAATTGTTTGAAGAAGCTCGGGTGAAGAGTGTAAACCCGAAGACAACTAAGGTGAGTTTCTAGACCCCTTTTTACCTGTTTTAAACGACTTTGGGGCTGGAAAATACATGTATGTATATTTTTATGGATGTGTGTATGAAACCCGTATGTTATGTACTTGTGTATGATTATAGAGTATGTTTTAGGGTGAACGTATGGCTATGTTTGTGTTAAGTTTATGCCTGGAATCGTATGTACATGCTTAGAAATAGGTATTATGATGTTTGGGAACTGGAAAATGACTTAGAACTATAAACAGGCTGTTAATACGTCTAATGAGTCCAAATAGTGGTCATGTGTCTGAAATTTGGACTTAAAAAACTAAATACAAGATAGTAAGTCTAAATAGTGCTTATACGCCCAGGGATTTGCCTTAGAAATATTCTAAGTAAGTCTAAATTTGGCAGGTGTTAGCTCAACTGTGATGCGGGTTAGCTACCCCGGAGGATGCACACAGGGTCAATCTTTGAGATTGACAATGAGGTGAGCAACTTTGTGTTGCAACAGACTCGGTTAGCAGGCAATCCGTGAGATTGCCACTGAGGTGAGCAACTATGTGTTGCAACAGACTTGGCTAACATACGATCGTAAAAGATAGATATTGAGGTAAGCGGCCTTGTTGTCGCAACAGACTCGTAAGAAAAGATGAAAAAACCAAAAGAGTAATGAAAAGAGTATGAATTGAACGAATGATGAGGATAATAATAATAATTATTATCTGTAAGTATGAAGGATGTATGCTCACGAATGAGATATCATAATAAAGTACAGAATGGGATCCCTGTCATTCGACCTCAGTAATCGTGGCTGTGTGCCACGAAGAGGGTAAAGCCTGGCGGGATCTAGATGATAAATGAATGATATTGAATTATGATGAATGAATGAAAGCCAACGAATGGAATGAAAGATAATAAATATATTATCTACGTGTACGTATAATGTGTGGGCATGTACAAAAGTATAGCATGATTTGAAAAGGTAAAGTAAAGTATTTTAATTACAAAACTAGAACTCACTCAGCAACGCTGACTTTTATGTATTTTCCAGTTGGCAGGTAACAGGTTGCTGAGGATGGCACACTGAGATGGCTACTCGGCAAAACAAGACTGACATCCAAATTATGTTTTGACGATACTGTTGTTTTGTAATTCATTCTACTAATTGTTTTGTGACTTAGAAACTAGAATGTATTGCTTAACAACAGCGTTTTAATGAATGAATGGTTTTTGTTAAAATTAATTCCGCTGCTTAAACCTTAAAATATGTATGTTTTATGCTGTGAATGACCAACTGTGAGGTGCCCGGGAACGGGGCCTTACACCTTCGCAACAAACGCCTTCACAAACGCCATATTCAGATGATTATGAATCGCTATTAGTATCAATCTGTGAAGCATTTCTTCAGATAAATCTGATTTCGAAGGTGAAACCCTAGCTAACAGTTCTGCAGATTCCTCATCTCGTAACAGAGGAATCAAACTCAACATCGTTCTCTCTCATCCTCCGTCCGCGGTACCACTTCAAAAACCTAACACACGTCGTTACACGCTCTTCAAACAGCAATTCAAGAGCAATCAGAAGCAATTCCAACGCTGTAGAAGCCGAATCAATGGCGGTAGATATGTCATTACTATATCTCATTATGTAGGGTTTTAAGAGTTCTGAATTGACCGCCATTTGAGAAGGCCTGAAAAAGAAGACAATCACCATACACTTTTCATGTTATGTAGGGTTTTGAGGAAGAAAAGCCCTACCTCTGACCTTCTCAAAATGAAGATTGCAACTGCTGATGATGGTGATGGTACCTTGGTCTGAAGGCATCTCCGAAAGCAACTCTGTTCCATCGCAATAGAGGAAGGTGATGGTGATGATACTCTGGTCTGAAGGCATCTCCGAAAGCAAACTCTGTTCCATATAGCAAGATGGGGGAAACTGATGGGAATGAGTTGTACCTTGTGCATGAAGAGATGTACATCTCTTAATTTTAAGAGATTGTGTAAAATGACATGTTTACCCTCCTCAGATGAATATTAAGATAGTGTATATATATATATATATATATATATATATATATATATGTGTGTGTGTGTGTGTGTGTGTGTATAGAATAATTTTTTGAGAAAAATAAAAGGCATGAACGGAAATGGACAAAGATTAGAAAATGAAATAGAAAATATAAGGTTTATTTATCTCTGTGTTCATTACTTAATAAGTAGTAGTAGTAGTAATAATAATAATAATAATAATAATAATAATAATAATAATAATAATAATAATAATAATAATAATAATAATAATAATAATAACAATAATAATAATAATAATAATAATAATAATAATAAAAGCAACAATAATAATAATAGCAACAATAATAATGATAATAACAACAATAATAATAATAATAATAATAATTATAAAAATGATGATGATGATGATGATAATAATAATATAATAATAATAATAATAATAATAATAATAATAATAATAATAATAATAATAATAATAATAATAATAATAATAATAATAATAATAATAATAATAATAATAATAAAATAATTAATGAAAAACCATGTAAAATTATTAGTCTGAATATTGTATTTAAATTAAAGACTTAGTTGAACAATTATCCAGAAAGCAACATTTGTGTTAAACTTCGTACCTACCAATTTCCAAATCTGGAAATGAAATGTTTATACCTACCCTATTTCAACGAAATCTTTGTACCTACCCTGATTCCAAATTTTGCCAACTTTGTTTCGTGTTGACCTTAAATTAAATTTATGCATTTTGTTTGTTTTGTTTATAGGGTATAAACAAGTTGAGTATCCCATGAGTGATTGGTTCTTCAACAACTTAAACTATTTCAAGCTTAATTTAAATCTTATTTAGCCAACGAGTTCAAGACGTTAGACGTCCTTAGTTTTACTAGGCCAAAAAGGCTAAACGAGCCTAGAATTTCCCTATATATTTAAAAAGCATGTGAAATGAATAGTAACTACAGTGTTTTTGAGTTATTCATGCGTTAGGTACAAGTGCTTTATGCACGTACCATTCACAATCGTTTGTGGTGCCCCTTTAAATTAGGGCTTTCACCTTCATTTTCACGACTTCCACCGCCACCGCCACACTCACCGCCACCGCCATGGTCGACGCCTGTGGCTATTGTCGCGGCAGGTTGCCGTTCACGTCGTTTTCGGCCAGGGGCGTGTGCTTGCTGTTGTTGCCGATGGTCGTGTCTGTAGCGACGACAACTATACAGCTTCCATCGCCGCCACCGCTACCCCGTGTACGAATCGCCGGTCTGTTGTCCGGCCGTCGGGGTGTCGGTGGTGGTTCGGCTGTCTGGATGTATTGCTGGCATTGGTAGGTGAGAGGGCGGTTTGGGGGTCGGGCCGATGGTCACTGTGGTGGTGGCGGTGGACTCTGTTGCCGCTCCGCCTCCCCTATGTGGTTGAGGTGGAGCAGGTGGCGGGTGTCGTTTGGTCAACTGGTGGTCTAGATCGTTCTTGGTGGTGGTCTAGGTCGTTCTTGGTGGTGGTCGCCGGTTGTTTTAGAGAGAGGGGGAGTGCGCCGCTGCCACCGTATCTTTCTCTCTTATTCGCTTGAGGGTGGCTGATCTTGGTGGTGGTCGTTCATGGCGGTGATGCTGGTGGTTTCCCCCTTCTCTTCTTTTCTATCTGATACCCTTTTGGGGTTTTCAGATCTACTTCTGTTGTGGTTTATTTTCACAAGTGTTCCCTGTGGACCTCCTTGGTGCCCTTGGATGCCGTCGGTAGTCCCTGTGGACCGCCTTTGGTCGTGTCTGAGTGTGGCTGGTTGCCTCTTGGCCGCCTTCCGTTTCAACACCGTCGCTGAGGTGGAGGGCAATCAAGGTTGGTCTCTTTTAGGTCGATGATGATGAATGGTTCATCTCAGACTGCTCCTTTTTGAAACCGAGGTCCGTGCCGGGGTTGCATGTTGGCTTGAGACCATTGGTTATGTTTGGGTGTTGACATGTTGCTTACCGAGGTCGGTTTGGGTTTACTGGTACCTCTGTTTCAGTTTATTGTTTACTGTTTCAGTTTATCGCGTGTTTTGCGTGGAAGTTGTTGGTCGGTTATTACGGGTAAAACAACCCTCATCCTTTGTGATTCCGTGAAAGAGGTTCATATGTGTGTGCTACGCTTCGATGATGACGACGACTGTTCGTCTAAGACCCATGTCCCTATGTTTGATTTTGAGGTTTATGTGAAGGAATTTCGTATAACGTCTTTATCAGAATATTTTTGCTTCTCACTAACTCCAAAAACCCGTCCTCAGTTCGGATTGCAGATGTTGGTGCAATGATTCATTGAGCCTTATGGTTTCATTTTATTTGGGCTCTCTGCTCAAATCAGCATATACTGTTAACGGTGATGACGCTTACATTATGTGTTCTTCTCAGATCTTTGGTTTGGTTGATTGATTTACGGCTATGATGATATGTATAAACCGATGTCAGGTTCTTTGGCGTGGCAACCATTTTCGGTGTGCAGCCGGCACCGATCGTGTGTTCTGAGCCGTATTGACAATTGCTTTGCTATTGGCTTTAACAGTTTAACAATTGTCTTTTGGCTATAACGGCAAAAACCTATGTCTGAGCCACAGTTTCGACGTTTCCATAAGACGCACAACGTGCGTCGGGGTTTACAACTAGTTTATATTAATATAAGAAGTTATAGTTTTATGTGAGAAATTAACTATTATTGGTACCCTCCGTTACGTAACGATGCTAGTAATTCTTTAATGTAAAAACAAAGATGTGAAACATAGTCTATTTGACCTCGTTAAAAATATTTAAAAAATAAAACCTCAAGATTAATCATCTAAGTTTATCAACCCCTTGTACAATAATACTCATAGTGTGAAAAGATACGAATCAAAACACCAGAAAATGCCATGTTATTGTGAAAATATAGGTTGACAAATACAAGAAGTAATCTATAACAAACACCATAAGTTTATTTGATAAATGATTAAATTCGTCTGTATCTTTTATTCTTCCAACACGTACAAGTTAATCAAAATAAACTTATAAAATTACTTTTTTCCCTATGACATGCTTTATTACTTTAACACAAGTTTGTATATAAAAATAACACTATAGCTTTTTAAATTCTTTTATGACCGACTGAAATTTAAAGTACGACGAAGAGATGAGCAATAACACACATTTTGAGTAATGTAAATATTACTTTGATAATTTAATGAGTTGCGTATGTTTAACTGAAGAAATTGCATATGAGTAAAAATCACAAAAGCACAATAACTTTGATAACTTATGGAGTTACGTAAAAATCATATATAAACTAGGCTAGAAAGGCTAAAAGAGCCTAATATTTATATAAACATTAAAAGTCAGATTTTATATAAGAAACGAGCAAAGGTACTTTGCGCTATATGACAATGTTAGTATTTTTTTTAGCGTAAAAACAAAGATATAATAACATAGTCTATTTGACCTGGTAAAAATTGTGTTCAAAATTGAGACCTCATAATTAATCGTTTAAAAATGTCAACCCCTTGTTCCTTTGCAGTGGCTAAAGGAACAATCGGTGTGGTGTACGGAACAATGCCCAAACCCCTAATGTTTCATCTCGCTAATGCCCAGACAAACAAGTGCACATTAGGTTTCTCCCTGCTCTTTAAATCTCCCTTCTCAAGTTATGTTAATTTTGGTACCTGATCGAGATGGATCTGTAGTTTATTTTTACAGCTTTATGAATATTTAAATGAGCGATGACTCATGGATTCATACGAGACACAACTAATGGCTATGGATACTTACCTGATTTCTTTATTGTCAGGTTCCATTATTTGATTTCTATTAGTTAATTTATTTTATATATCATTAGTTATATTAAGTATTGAGTATTCCATTACTTGATTTCTATCGGTTCGTTAGCTATATATGTTATATATTGAATATTAAATCTTCTTATGTTCAGTTAGTTTTTCTTGAAATAGTTGATTCCCTAATCAGTTTGATTGTATCAGTTTGTTAGCTACATTAGCACTACCCTTTGGTCGTTCGAGCAGCTCCCCAAATCCCAATTGCATGAGTAGATTCATACAGGTATGTATCTTGCTTTTTGTTTATTTCTTTCTGTGTCTACTTCTGTTCCAGCAGCACCATGACATTCTATCTATTTTTACACCAAAAAAGGGATGGTGGTGTATGTGATGCTGATGAGAACCCAAGGCTAGAAGCCTAGAGGCACCTCTACTTGCTAAAAAATAGGAGCAAATTAATATATTGACCTGGAGCTTTAGGTAACGATGATTATAAATACTTTTACTTTATTGCAAACATAAATCCTCTCTCTGTATTGTGATCTGTTTTTGTTTATTTTTATTTTAGTTTCTTCCTGTGGCTCCGGTGACGTCAGAGTTTGATTGTACAGGGCAAATTAATTAATACCAGAGGCTGCAATGCAATTAAGCTTTGTGTGATTTGGGGTAAGTGATTACTTATTCGTTATGTGTTCTCTGTTTGATTATATTTGTAATCTCTTATGCAATGTTGAACTTGGCAAAACAGGCCATGGTTTGCAGTGGCTAATGCCCGGACAAACAAGTGGACATTAGGTTTCTCCCTGCTCTTGTAATATCCCTTCTCAAATTATGTTAACTTTGTTACCTGAGATGGATCTGTAGTTTGTTTTTGCAGCTTTTATGAATCTATAAATGAAGGATGGCTCATGGATTCATATGAGACACAATAGCCTATGGATCAACTTTATGTACTTATCTCATTTCTTTATTTCCAGGTTCTTTTATTTGATTTCTTTTAGTTAATTTATCTTATTTATCATCATTAGTTATATATCGGCCTGTGTCAGCTATTATGGATCATGGTGGAGTGCCCACTTATAGTGGTGATGCTGTTGTGACTCTTGACCAAGTACCTAGGTGGAGTGATGGAGATTTAAAATGTTCTTATGTGAGTGAAGATCAGAGTTTACGCTTCCCAGACCCGTTAACTTTATATTCCGAGACAGAGAGCAGTCCGTATGGATCGGTTTCTAGGTTTCCAGTTGATCATGAGATTAACTCCAAGATTTATCTGTGTAGAGGAAACCCTTGGAATCTGGAGGTTGATGCTGTTGTCAACTCGACAAACGAGGTAAGTTGTTAATTCTTGTGAGATGATTTAGGAGTGGTGTTATGCATATGGGTTTGTTGTCATCTGGTTCTGCTTATGCTAATGATTTCATTTGAGATTCTAACTGTATGTGTGACAACCCGAAATTTTTTTTTTTTCGGTTAATACTATTAAAAATTTACTTCGTCCGTCTATCGCGAATTAAATTACCTTACTATTTTGCAAGGATAATAACAATAATAATAATAATAATAATAATAATAATAATAATAATAATAATAATATTAATAATATAAAGTTCAGGGAGTGTTGTGTCATTTATTAAACTTCAGAAGAAGTTTAATAACCTGAAATTATAAAACACAAACCGCAGGGATCATTTGTGTAATTTACAAAATTACACAACCAACCCCCCCGCCCCTTTTCCCCTTCGATTTCCCGGTGACCGGCCGGCGAGGCTCCGGCGACCCTCCGGCGACCCCAAAACACGCTTAAAAACTTGGCTTTTTGACCCCTAAACACACCGACCGTTCCCAAATCAAGATTCGAACCTGATAACACACTTTAATCATTCGGATACAGCTCACGAACCTACCAACCTAACCCACTCGTTTACAACTCACGGATCCGCTAAACTAACCCACTCAAATATTAATAATAATCAAATTAAACTCACCAAGACAATCATATAAGTATTCCTAATCGGTTGCAACTCACAATTCAATCTGTAACACAACACACACCACCATCGATTCCCTCCCTAATCGGCGACCTGCAACTTACTTAAAACCCCTCTTCCGAATGTTTTAAACCAAAATCAACATAGGGCTTTTCATCAAAATCATCACTCGAAGCTGTCCACGAAGTTAATTTGATTATCTTGCTCATTTGCACATCAATTGAACTCATTCTCAGTCGCGGGTTGTTCATAATCAATTCACCTTCAATCCATCATCAATTCGGGTAATTAAACATATCATAACATTCGTTTTTACATGGGAATCAAAAGCCCCATAATTATAAACGTTAGCAGATTCGAATTGGGCTTCAATTGAATCGGTTTGAATCTAGGGTTCTTGATTTGGGGGTGATCAACTAACTAGTGTTTAAAAGAGTTGGGAACCAAGACTAACCGCGGCTATATGCCTTGGTTCACTGGTTTGGTGCGTGTGGGTGTGAGTTGGAGGTCCCGGGTTCGAACCCGGCTACCTCCAACTATTTTTTAAAGCTTTTTAAGCATCAAAAAAAAATATATAAAAATTCTTAAAAATTATAAAAATAAATTTTATAAACTTTCCTTATTTTAATGATACATAATTATTTCCTGCAAATTTCTTTTATTTAAAAACCTTAATAATTTTTATAAAATATCAATAACAAATGTTATAATTAGTTTATCTTTACAAAAATAAACTTTAAATAATTGAAATCACTAGATTATTATTAATCATTATGTTATCTTTTAATTACGTCAATTATGAAATTTTATTTACATTTTATAATTAATCATTATAAGAATTTAATTTCTTATAACTTCATAAATTGTCATAAAAAGATTAATTAAGTACTTTATTCATTGTATATATGATTTTGATAATTAAACTTAATTATAAACACCCAAATTCCACTTGAAACCCTAATACTCGTCAATTCGTTAAACATAAACCTTGTAGACTTAAACAAATATATATATTCTTAGGTACCTTGTAAGAGATTGCGTTGAAACTTCTATAATCATCATCCATATACTTATTTGCCAGGTGAGTTTACAGCCCCACTTTTACTTTATACTATTTTTGGGGGAGAGAAACATGCTGTTTTCATAAACGTTACATTATATTGTTGTGATACTGCATATTCATGATACTATGTTCGTATACTTTGTCATTCGGTCCGTTACTACGCAAGTAGAAACGTGGAAACAATTTCATTCGGTCCGTTACTACGCAAGTAGAAACGTGGAAACAATTTCATTCGGTCCGTTACTACGCAAGTAGAAACGTGGAAACAATTTCATTCGGTCCGTTACTACGCAAGTAGAAACGTGGAAACAATTTCATTCGGTCCGTTACTACGCAAGTAGAAACGTGGAAACAATTTCATTTTCATTGATCAGTATTATTGTAATATCATCTGTTTACTAGTGTGATACCACTTAAGTCCTCACTCTCGAACCGTTAATGTATGTAGTATAGCGAGGCAATTCTGAGTAGATCTACTGGGTTTGACAAACCCCACCCGGGCTAGTCGCGCTAGCACAACGTTCGTCAAACGGGTGTTTAATTGACCTAAGTTCTGTTGCTGTGACCTGGTATTCACAGCCGAGGCGTTCAGTTTCGATTGTCAGCTTCGGTTTCGAACTTCATACACTGAGTAACTGGTTTAGTAGACTAGCTACCTACTGATATTACTTTGTTTACTGTATCGGTTTACTTTATGTTCTGTTTATCAAAACCTGTGAACTCACCAACCTTGTGTTGACACTTTAGCATGTTTCTTTCAGGTTCACAAGACGCGCACGATTAGGAGCATTCACTCATGCATTTATCATCTCACGTGGCTCATTTAATATTTTTCAGTAACTTTCATTTATTCGGTTTGCGCGTGTTGCGCCATTTAAACAATTAAGATTTACTATGCTTCCGCAACTTCTGTTATGTTTACATTTAAAAACTTGGTCTTTGGTAATATTAAACTTCAAAAATGAATTATGTTTTACAATTAACGTGTCGTTTGGTGTAACTAGTGGCTGAGATCCTGGAAGTCACACGCCTAACGGTAATACCCCGTTTGTGGAAATTTGAGGGTGTGACAGATTGGTATCAGAGCCATTGGTTATAGCGAACTAAATTGACATTGCATCTCATTTGCATTGCATTTAGACTATAGCCGTTGCCTTAGTTACACGCATATAGACACGTTTAGTTTTGTTAGCTGGTTTGTTTGCATGCCTTACTGGTTTTTATCTGCTTGAGAACTGTTTGCTTTGGTGTCTTCCTGTAAGTGTTCGTCTACAGGGAGGGTGACTCCGAGTTGCGGTGAGTCACGGGAAGGATTACTTACGAGTAACCTGAAAACTTTTGCTTTAACATATCCCTGTGAGCTTACGACTACAGGGATGGTGACTCCGAGTTGCTGTGAGTCACGGGAAAAGGGTTACTTACAAGGTTTCCCAAACTTTTAATTACCTGAAAACTTTTGCCTTAACATATCCCTGTGCCGTGAGTCTCGGGAGGGTTTGAGTGCCTAATTCAAGTGATTTCAAACTCCAAAACCTCGATTGTTATTAATGGTTTCAAAGTCTCGTCAAAGTCTGTGTCTTACAACTTGAACACATGCAATGCTGGAAGAGTAAGATGCCTGTATCTCGGGGTGTTCTGTCTAGGCAAGGTATTCGCATATATCCAAATCAACCGATGGACCTGTTTACCTTACCTGGGAACCCTTGGGATGAGTATCTGCTTATAGGTACGCATGTCTTCAACAAAGTTGTGATTGACCTAATACTTTGATTAGTCAACGTACTCGTTTTGATTCTCGAATCAAACGAATACACTCGGAACTTCTATCATTGATGACCACTGTACTTGACAAGATATGTTAACCTGATAGGAGGAACCGGGGTGATCATGCAAAACAAATTACCGCTACGGGTGCACACGTAATTGTAATCTGTCGTGCATGCTAAGTCCGGAGAATTTGGTCAGGTGGTAACATTGTAGTCAGTATAAGTCATCATTCCTACACCTTGAGCAAGAAAGCCTCGGTTCTCATAGAACATAGCCACTGATGTGGAAACTATTTATCAGTTCTACTTGTAGGAATGCTCACCCTTACCTTGAATCTGGACGAAATACAAACCATGACATTTGTGTTAATTCCACGTGATTCGGACTGATTCTCTAGCTTGTCTATTTATTTAAATCCTTGAATTTCTCTTCCTATTCATTTCAAGGCAAAAGGTCTATTTTCATACGACTGATAGCTTTTGATATTTGGTAATGTAAAGAATGTCTGGAAGAGGACGTGGACGTGGAAGAGGTAACATCTCACTGACGCCTGCAGAATTGGTAGCAATAATCAATCATAGTATTACCGCAGCGTTGGCAAACCAAGCCCCTCCACAGCAGAATCCTATTGGACAACCGACTTGCACCTACAAGTCCTTTATGGACTGCAAACCTAACCCGTTCAATGGAATTGAGGGAGCGGTTGGACTGCTCCGTTGGTTCGAAAAGCTAGAATCGGTGTTCGAAATCTGCAACTGCCCTGCTGGGAATAGAGTAAAATATGCTGCTGGCACACTAGATGGTGCTGCTCTAAGCTGGTGGAACACCCAAGTTCAGATGCTGGGCGTTGAAGCTGCAAACGCCACAACATGGGTAGAATTCAAGAATCTGCTGAAAGAGGAGTACTGCTCACGGGATGAAATACAAAAACTAGAAACCGAATTTTGGAACCTGAAGATGGTAGGTTCTGAAATTGAAGCTTACACAACTCGTTCTCACGAGTTGGCTACTCTGTGCCCTACTATGATTAACCCGGCTTACAAACGGGTTGAAAGATACATCGATGGACTGGTACCTGAAATCCAGAGCATGGTCACCACTGCTAGACCAGCTACCATTCAGGAAGCTGTTCAACTGGCCCACAAGTTGACTGATCAGGCTGTCGCACAAGGTAAACTACCTCCACGTGGTTTTACCTCTACCACTACTGACGGCCATAACAAAAGAAAGTGGGAGTCAGGCTCACATAACAAGCAGAACACTTCCCACCAGCATCGGAAGTTCGACAACCAAATTTCTACATCTTCACAGCATGGTAGTGGCTACAATGGAACATTACCTAAGTGTGAAGAATGCAACTACCACCATATTGGGTCGTGTAACAAGAACAACTGTGAGAGATGTGGCAAGTTTGGTCATTCTGCTAAGAATTGTCGTGTGAATTTATCAGACAAGCAACCAGCTCAACGGGGGGAACAAAGAGGCTGCTATGAGTGTGGTCAGACTGGGCACATCAAAAGGTATTGCCCAAAACTACAGAAGAACAATGGAAATGGCAACAGGAACGGAAATGGGAATGACAACGGTGGTGCCAAAGGCAGAGTGTTTATCATAGGCTCAGGTAAACCCTTAATGACCCTACTACAGTATCCGGTAGAATCCTTGTAGATAGTCACTATGTCTTCTCTTTTGATTTTTATGCCAATTAGAAGTAGGTATCCAACAGGTTAGGAATAGTACCTACTGACTTGAACCCCGAACATGCCATAGAAATAGCTCTCACGAAACCTTACGGTTTGTTCAGAAACTCCCGGAGACCCTATCTTGCCTATGTCCTAGATAACTAATCAGCTTACTCACTGACCAGCTTGCTTGCTAGTAGTTCGTTAACACGTGTGTTCTAATTTTCGGGACGAAAATTCCTTCAACAAGGGGATAATGTGACAACCCGAAATTTTTTTTTTTTCGGTTAATACTATTAAAAATTTACTTCGTCCGTCTATCGCGAATTAAATTACCTTACTATTTTGCAAGGATAATAACAATAATAATAATAATAATAATAATAATAATAATAATAATAATAATAATATTAATAATAAAGTTCAGGGAGTGTTGTGTCATTTATTAAACTTCAGAAGAAGTTTAATAACCTGAAATTATAAAACACAAACCGCAGGGATCATTTGTGTAATTTACAAAATTACACAACCAACCCCCCCGCCCCTTTTCCCCTTCGATTTCCCGGTGACCGGCCGGCGAGGCTCCGGCGACCCTCCGGCGACCCCAAAACGCGCTTAAAAACTTGGCTTTTTGACCCCTAAACACACCGACCGTTCCCAAATCAAGATTCGAACCTGATAACACACTTTAATCATTCGGATACAGCTCACGAACCTACCAACCTAACCCACTCGTTTACAACTCACGGATCCGCTAAACTAACCCACTCAAATATTAATAATAATCAAATTAAACTCACCAAGACAATCATATAAGTATTCCTAATCGGTTGCAACTCACAATTCAATCTGTAACACAACACACACCACCATCGATTCCCTCCCTAATCGGCGACCTGCAACTTACTTAAAACCCCTCTTCCGAATGTTTTAAACCAAAATCAACATAGGGCTTTTCATCAAAATCATCACTCGAAGCTGTCCACGAAGTTAATTTGATTATCTTGCTCATTTGCACATCAATTGAACTCATTCTCAGTCGCGGGTTGTTCATAATCAATTCACCTTCAATCCATCATCAATTCGGGTAATTAAACATATCATAACATTCATTTTTACATGGGAATCAAAAGCCCCATAATTATAAACGTTAACAGATTCGAATTGGGCTTCAATTGAATCGGTTTTGAATCTAGGGTTCTTGATTTGGGGGTGATCAACTAACTAGTGTTTAAAAGAGTTGGGAACCAAGACTAACCGCGGCTATATGCCTTGGTTCACTGGTTTGGTGCGTGTGGGTGTGAGTTGGAGGTCCCGGGTTCGAACCCGGCTACCTCCAACTATTTTTTTAAAGCTTTTTAAGCATCAAAAAAAAAATATATAAAAATTCTTAAAAATTATAAAAATAAATTTTATAAACTTTCCTTATTTTAATGATACATAATTATTTCCTGCAAATTTCTTTTATTTAAAAACCTTAATAATTTTTATAAAATATCAATAACAAATGTTATAATTAGTTTATCTTTACAAAAATAAACTTTAAATAATTGAAATCACTAGATTATTATTAATCATTATGTTATCTTTTAATTACGTCAATTATGAAATTTTATTTACATTTTATAATTAATCATTATAAGAATTTAATTTCTTATAACTTCATAAATTGTCATAAAAAGATTAATTAAGTACTTTATTCATTGTATATATGATTTTGATAATTAAACTTAATTATAAACACCCAAATTCCACTTGAAACCTAATACTCGTCAATTCGTTAAACATAAACCTTGTAGACTTAAACAAATATATATATTCTTAGGTACCTTGTAAGAGATTGCGTTGAAACTTCTATAATCATCATCCATATACTTATTTGCCAGGTGAGTTTACAGCCCCACTTTTACTTTATACTATTTTTGGGGGAGAGAAACATGCTGTTTTCATAAACGTTACATTATATTGTTGTGATACTGCATATTCATGATACTATGTTCGTATACTTTGTCATTCGGTCCGTTACTACGCAAGTAGAAACGTGGAAACAATTTCATTCGGTCCGTTACTACGCAAGTAGAAACGTGGAAACAATTTCATTCGGTCCGTTACTACGCAAGTAGAAACGTGGAAACAATTTCATTCGGTCCGTTACTACGCAAGTAGAAACGTGGAAACAATTTCATTCGGTCCGTTACTACGCAAGTAGAAACGTGGAAACAATTTCATTCGGTCCGTTACTACGCAAGTAGAAACGTGGAAACAATTTCATTTTCATTGATCAGTATTATTGTAATATCATCTGTTTACTAGTGTGATACCACTTAAGTCCTCACTCTCGAACCGTTAATGTATGTAGTATAGCGAGGCAATTCTGAGTAGATCTACTGCGTTTGACAAACCCCACCCGGGCTAGTCGCGCTAGCACAACGTTCGTCAAACGGGTGTTTAATTGACCTAAGTTCTGTTGCTGTGACCTGGTATTCACAGCCGAGGCGTTCAGTTCGATTGTCAGCTTCGGTTTCGAACTTCATACACTGAGTAACTGGTTTAGTAGACTAGCTACCTACTGATATTACTTTGTTTACTGTATCGGTTTACTTTATGTTCTGTTTATCAAAACCTGTGAACTCACCAACCTTGTGTTGACACTTTAGCATGTTTCTTTCAGGTTCACAAGACGCGCACGATTAGGAGCATTCACTCATGCATTTATCATCTCACGTGGCTCATTTAATATTTTTCAGTAACTTTCATTTATTCGGTTTGCGCGTGTTGCGCCATTTAAACAATTAAGATTTACTATGCTTCCGCAACTTCTGTTATGTTTACATTTAAAAACTTGGTCTTTGGTAATATTAAACTTCAAAAATGAATTATGTTTTACAATTAACGTGTCGTTTGGTGTAACTAGTGGCTGAGATCCTGGAAGTCACACGCCTAACGGTAATACCCCGTTTGTGGAAATTTGAGGGTGTGACAGTATGTTATCGAGTTCTTATTACAGAACATGGATAAAGCACAATGCAGCCCTGGTTTGCATGCTGCAGCTGGGCCTGCTCTTGCTGAAGAATGTGCAACTCTGGTAACCTACCTTCCTACTAATACTTTTTTAGGTAAGTCGTGACTTGCATTAGGTAGGTGGCTTGTAAGGGAGAAAAATTAGAAAACCAGTGGTAGTTGGATTTCTACTTATATTTTTTGTGAAACAATCCAAACAATCAAGTTCTTAGTGAGAAAAGTCACAAAAATACCTCATTGATGAGGTGTGACCTTTAACTTTCACAGGGTGACTGTAGAACAGGGATGGCAAAAGTTACTAATGCATATGATTTACCTGCCAGGTAGGCATTAGGTTTAGGTGGTTGTCTTATAATGTTTGCCTTCACCTTTAGCTTACAATAGTGTCGACCATAAGTAAGATTTAAGTAATCTTTTTTTAACATAACAAATGATATATTTTGATCTTCTGTAGGAGGGTCATACATACCGTCGGGCCCAAATATGCTGTAAAATATCATACCGCTGCAGAAAATGCTTTGAGTCACTGCTACTGCTCATGTCTAGAACTTCTCATTGAAAATGGACTTCAGAGGTTTTTTCATACCTACAGTCTACGTCAATAATTAATTCCATACTTTATGTGGGGTGTATGAGTGGCAACATTTGAGCTTACTAATTATTATCCCCTTGAATTTATGAACACAGCGTTGCTATGGAATGTATATACATAGAAGCATAAAATTATCCGCGGGAGCCAGCAGCTCATGTAGGAATAAGTAAGAAAACCCTTGCATTTCCTGTGCTTTTTATTTATTTTTCTCCCTTTAATTTTTAGTGTTAATTTCTATCAGGAACCATCCGTCGGTTTCTTGAGAAACAGAAGTGTAAGTCACGGGCATAGTTTTCTGAACAACTACAGATAATGGATACTGAAATATATAAGAGGTAAACTGGTCGATGTTTGTCTGTTGGCGCGAATATAACATGTTGTCATTCAATGGTAAATATTCGAGTTACTCTACGTTTTGACGTAAATTTAGTTGGGGAACGAGTCGGCTGGTCGTATTTTATACTTTATCACGCCGCAAACGCCGCCGCAACGCGCGGCGGGTTAAAACCTAGTTTAAATTAAAGACTTAGTTGAACAATTATCCAGAAAGCAACATTTGTGTTAAACTTCGTACCTACCCAATTTCCAAATCTGGAAATGAAATGTTTATACCTACCCTATTTCAACGAAATCTTTGTACCTACCCTGATTCCAAATTTTGCCAACTTTGTTCGTGTTGACCTTAAATTAAATTTATGCATTTTGTTTGTTTTGTTTATAGGGTATAAACAAGTTGAGTATCCCATGAGTGATTGGTTCTTCAACAACTTAAGCTATTTCAAGCTTAATTTAAATCTTATTTAGCCAACGAGTTCAAGACGTTAGACGTCCTTAGTTTTACTAGGCCAAAAAGGCTAAACGAGCCTAGAATTTATATTAATATAAGAAGTTATATATTTATGTGAGAAATTAACTATTATTGGTACCCTCCGCTACGTAACGATGCTAGTAATTCTTTAACGTAAAAACAAAGATGTGAAACATAGTCTATTTGACCTCGTTAAAAATATTTAAAAATAAAACCTCAAGATTAATCATCTAAGTTTATCAACCCCTTGTACAATAATACTCATAGTGTGAAAAGATACGAATCAAAACACCAGAAAATGCCATGTTATTGTGAAAATATAGGTTGACAAATACAAGAAGTAATCTATAACAAACACCATAAGTTTATTTGATAAATGATTAAATTCGTCTGTATCTTTTATTCTTCCAACACGTACAAGTTAATCAAAATAAACTTATAAAATTACTTTTTTCCCTATGACATGCTTTATTACTTTAACACAAGTTTGTATATAAAATAACACTATAGCTTTTTAAATTCTTTTATGACCGACTGAAATTTAAAGTACGACGAAGAGATGAGCAATAACACACATTTTGAGTAATGTAAATATTACTTTGATAATTTAATGAGTTGCGTATGTTTAACTGAAAAAATTGCATGAGTAAAAATCACAAAAGCACAATAACTTTGATAACTTATGGAGTTACGTAAAAATCATATATAAACTAGGCTAGAAAGGCTAAAAGAGCCTAATATTTATATAAACATTAAAAGTCAATTTATATATAAGAAACGAGCAAAGGTACTTTGCGCTATATGACAATGTTAGTATTTTTTTTAGCGTAAAAACAAAGATATAATACATAGTCTATTTGACCTGGTAAAAATTGTGTTCAAAATTGAGACCTCATAATTAATCGTTTAAAAATGTCAACCCCTTATACAATGATACTCATGGCGTGAAAAAATACATATCAAAACACCCAAAAATACCATGTTATTGTGAAATAAAGGTTGACAGATACAAAAGGTGATTATTTTTTAAAAATGGTATGTTTTTTTGAAAAAAAAAGTGAGAAATAGTAAGGAATTCTGAAAAAAGAGGAAAATGGTCTTACCGCCGATAGCAATGGCGGTTCCTTCACTACCATTTTTTCCTGCCAGAAACCGCGTCTGACAATGGCGGTTCCTGGCTTTCCGGCCATTTTCTCCGGCCAAACTCCTCCCGTTGTTAGTGAACGGTGTTAATTAAAGCTAAAGAAGGAACCGCCGACGGTAGGGGCGGTTCCTCCTTTGATGGTGATTGGATGTTTCATCAAAGAGGGAGCAGTCAAGTCAAGTCAAGTCACGGGAGCATAGGGTCAAAAGAGGAACCGCCATTGTCAAGGGCGGTTCCCTTCACATGACATTACAAGACAAAAATAAATTGTCATCTTTAATGAAAGTAGAAACCGCCACCGTCACCGGTGGTTCCTTCTTTACCCACATTTTTAACACCGTTTTTTTAACACCGTTAGTGGACGAGTAGCTTGGCGGGAGGAGTTTGGCCGTAGTTTGGCCGGAAAACAAAGAAATGCGTCTGACAATGGCGGTTTCTGACAAAAAATAATTGGGGAGAAATTATTGTGAATGAACCGCCATTGGTAATGACGGTACGACTACTATTCATTTTCTCTCAATTTCTTTACCTTTTTCCAATTTTTTTTTAAAACATACCACTTTAAAAAAAATTCTACAAAGGCTACTTTAAAGACAAACAGTATAAGTCTATTCGATAAATTCCTCGGTATGATTTATTCCTTCAACATAAGTTTATCAAAATAAATTCCTAAAATTAGTTTTCTCTATCACATATTGTATTCCACCAACACAAGTTTGTTCTAAAAAATATCACTATTTTTTTTTATTTGTTTAATCAACTGAAATACAAGTACGTGGAAGAGATGAACAGTAACCAAAATTTGAATTACATATGTATAACGTTAGATAATTTAATGAGTTACGTATATGTAATTTATGAAATTATATATTTGTAAAAATTACAAAAACATCATAACTTTAATAAGTTATGGAGTTACGTAACAATCACATAAAAAACCATCAGAATATAAAATTTGATAAAATCAATGACCTGCATATATGTTACTGAGTTACATCATATATTTGATAAGCACAAATGTACTATAACTTTGTAAAGTATTGAGTTACATGTATAAAAACATTGGTTTATATATTGAAAATATAATGTTTATTTGTATGTAAACTCAATATGAACAAAAGAATTAAGAATTAATAATGGGGAACAAGAGTCGAGACTTTTGAAACTGAAATCTTTTAGTTATGTATATGTAACTACGAGTTAAATATGTGAAACTACACATTATATATGCGTAACCCATAATTTTACATATTTAACTGGTAGTTACATTTACGAAATCCATCGTAAAAAGAAGAAAAGTTGTATCATTATCATCAACAACAACGATCTCTCCAAAATCAACTAATACTTGTGTTGCTTAGCTACATGCACGTAACCCATATAAGTAAACCATCATCATCATTCTTCAGGGCTGGATTTCTTCATCATTGATGACGATTAAGGTTTAAAGCACGATTTGTTCATCATCATCATCGATTTCTTCAGGGTTTGATTTCTTCAGGGTTTGATTTCTTCATCATCATCATTATCATCATCAATTTCATCAGGGTTTGATTTCTTCATTTTTGCTGATTTCTTTACTGATTTCTTTAATACTTCTTTATCATTGATTTATTGTTGTTTCTTCATCTTCGTCTTCAGTCCCATTCAAATATAAAAATGATGATGGAGCTTGAAGGGAGAGAAAATAGAAATAACTTACCCAATATAATAGAGAGGGAATCAAGGAATTTATTTCCAGCGAGCGAAACGATAACAACCAACATCACGCCACATTCTGCGAGGGGAAAAATACCAAATTCCCATCACGTAGCACGGGAGAACTTTCGTTCGTTGGGTTTCTTTAGAAAATGGGGTTACACGGGCTATAACAAATGAAGTTACCGTTATGGTACATTGGTACCGTGACAAACCGAATCAATTATAAGCGAACATCCTTGCTGACGCTATTGATATTATCAGAACTCGTGTCGGTATTTGCTTTTGTGGTTTATGATACGTCAGACTGATATCGAACAAAGTCTGACCGGGTAGCACGAGAAGAAAACATGAAACTCTCGCCGCCTAACGCCGAGAAGAACCTAATTAAATATAAAGTTTGAGCGAGTTAAGCTTAAACGTTTTATATGTTTTAAATTAAACAAAGCTAGGTTTGGTTCTTTTACACAGAAACACACACTATAAGAAAAACGACTTTTAGCAAGGAAATTTTATAGCAAGGACATAATGTCCTTACTATAGCACACTAAAAGACAAAAAATAGGGTCAGTTGATTTTCTAGTTTGACCAGACCTTTAGCAAGGACAATGTTCTCGCACTACGATTTTCAGGTTTTTTTTGTTTTTTAATTTATTTTAATAAACGTGAAAATATATAAAAGAGTGGGACCTTTTTTGACTAGATCTATAGCAAGAACAATGTCCACGCTATAGATAAATACTTATTTTTTAATTTTCAATTCCCACCAAACCTAAAAAATACCGGGTAAATACGTATTTTCGATTCCCTCCAAAACTAAAAAAAATCCCAGATCACATATTGTGAGGACAATGTCCTCGCTGAAAGTATTTTTTGAAATTAATTTTTGTTTTTAAATTGAAATACAAAATATTGTATTTAAATATTATTTCAGTTCAAATGAAAAGAAAATTCCGCTCAAATTTGCAATAGTGTATGTGTGTATGTGTGTATGTATATATATATATGTGTGTGCGTGTGTGTGTATGTATGTATGTAGGGTCTTTTTGTATGTATATATGCATGACACGTATTTATTACATGTATGTATGTATGGTGTATGCATATATCGTGTATGTATGTATAATATGTATGACATGTTTGTATTTACTTATCACATATATAATGTACATTGTATTTATGTATGTACATGTCACACCCTCAAATTCCGGGTCTGGAATTTATCACGGAGGAGTGAACAAACAGGATCGAACACATTAGTCACACATGAGATGCAGTTATCTATATGATGAATTTTAGATAATCATTCCATTAATATTCAAAGTAATAAATATTATACGTAGCGGAAATAAAAGATAGATTGTTTCTTAACGATACGTCTAATCATATCTCAAATAATAAGCAATATGTATCTTGAGCTCTTATATGATCCTACGTGCATGTCCATAAGCTCCTAGTAGATACATGAGAATACATGTAAAATCAAGTGTCAACACAGGGTTGGTGAGTTCATAGGTGAGTAAAACATAAATGATAAACCACTAATTATCATCAAAGTAGGATTTACTGTAAAAGTATGAGTATAAACTACCCACTGGTATCACTTTGTATATGAATAGCCTGTCGGAACCCTTTTATAAGGTGAACCCGCTATCCTACATACTAACTAAGTACAAGCCAACAAATCCTTCACATAGGAATTGCCCATGAATCATAGTTATTATCCTTTTTATGTGTATAGTATATTAGTTATAATAATTTCAAATCAGAGGGAGCAAATCCTCCTTTACATTTATTCTCATATGGGTTGTAAGTGGAACTATAATGACAAACTTTACACATAGTGCACATCTACCTTCTCAACACAAAACAGTCATCCCGAATGACTTATAAGATCTTGGTAAGGACCACATGTCCAAACCTTTGTGGGGTTAAGTCACACCTCGATAGTACTATCCAAAAGATCCCTGCTTGTTAATAGTCCAGTATAAGAGAAGGGTTTCATTGTAACCATATGTAATCATAAATGTGATCAATTATTATTTAACATAATACACCAAAATAATTTGAAATTTTAATTACAACATGTATTCCTCCCCAAAATATTTAAATGATTAAAAAGGGGAATAGTTAAGTATGAACTCACCTCAGTTCTTGTGTGGTGTTGACAAGCTAGTAAATTCCTCCTAAGGAATTATAATTCACATAAGCAAATAGATACAAATCCATAACCTAAATAAGTTAGATCTTGAACCTGGAGTTCAATTGATCTAGGGTTTGGTTTTCTGGGATTTGTTATAAACATATAATTAAATCATTTAATTATTTTTGTTAATTCTTTAATAACTAAAGATTTGCATTTCATAAAATTTGATTAATTTAATAATAATTTTAACATATCATTATGTTCTAAATAAATTTTAGACATTATTTAAATATATAAGTTTGTATTTAATTTAGTAAGATTTTATAATTAAATTTATAAAATCTAATTTGTATTTATCAAATAAGTAATGTTTACATAAAAATGTTAAGATGTTTTATTAAATAAATTTTCAGAAATTCATTTGATAACTTTTAAATAAAGGAAGTTTATAAAAGTTATTTTATATTTTTTAGGAATTTCTATATATTTTTTAAAAGGTTGAAAAGCCCAAAAAAATAGTTGAGGGTGCCCGGGTTCGAACCCGGGACCTCATGGATTGCAAGCAAGCGGGGAAGCAGTAGACTAAGGCATATAGCCGCGATAGTCTTGGTTTTCAATTGTTTTTAACTCGAATCGATTGAACATTCCCAAATCAGAAGAACCCTAATTCGATTTGAATCAAATTGAACCCCAATTCGAATCTGTTAACGATTATAATCATGGGGCTTTTGATCCCCACGTAAAAACGAGTATGTATGTATGTTCAATTACCCGAATAAAGATTGTTTGGATGGTGAACTAGACGAAGAACAGACCGCGACCACTTGGTGTTCGATCGATACCCAAACAATGATGATAACCAAATTAACTTTGTAGGAAGCTTTGGATGGTGATTCTAAGTAAAAACCCTTAACCAATTTGTATAAAAGAGCTCGGAAGTTCGACTTTCCTATCCATGATTTCAACTGGTTCCTCGACAAATCTGAGTTTCTCATCTACTTGCAGTTCCTTTAAAGGCACAACCAGTGATTCATCGGATAAACACTTCCTTAGATTGGATATATGGAAAACATTGCGTACACCACCAAGTTCAGCAGGTAGATTTAATTCATAGGCTACTGGGCCGATCCTTCTGACAATTTCGAAAGGCCTCACGTAGCGAGGGTTCAATTTCCCTCGTTTCCCAAAGCGTATAACTCCCTTCCAGGGAGATACCTTTAGCAAAACTTTATCTCCTTCCTGAAATTCAAGTGGCTTGCGGTGTTTATTAGCGTAGCTTTTCTGGCGATCCCTGGCAGCAGCCATGTGTTCTCTTATCTGGACAATTTTCTCATGAGTTTCAAAGATCAATTCTAGGCCAGTAAGTTGACTATCTCCAACTTCTGCCCAGCAAGCGGTGATCTACATTTACGTCCATATAAGGCCTCGAATGGTGTCGTCTTGATGCTCGAATGATAGCTATTATTATATGAGAACTCTACTAACGGTAGATGACCTTCCCAGTTCTTTCCAAAATCAATAACACAAGCCCTAAGCATATCCTCAAGAGTCTGTATGGTTCTTTCACTTTGGCCATCAGTCTGAGGGTGATAGGTTGTGCTCATATCTAGGCGAGTGCCTAGAGCTTTGTGAAGTTTATCCCAAAAGATAGATGTAAATCGTGCGTCACGATCAGAGATGATAGACACTGGCACTCCGTGTCTAGAGATAATTTCTTTGATGTAAATCCTTGCAAGCTTCTCCATCTTGTCTTTCTCACGAATGGGTATGAAATGAGCTGATTTGGTGAGACGGTCAACAATAACCCAAATAGTGTCATTGCCCGTTTGAGATTTGGGTAAGCCAGTGACGAAATCCATGGTTATCATTTCCTACTTCCACACAGGGACTTCTGGTTGGGTCAACATTCCTGAAGGCTTTTGGTATTCGACCATGACTTTAGAACAAGTCAAACACTTTGAGACATAAGTCGCAATATCTGCCTTCATTCTTGGCCACCAGTAAACAAGCTTCAAGTCGTAATACATCTTATCTGCACCTGGGTGGATAGAGTACCTAGACTTGTGGGCTTCATCCATGATCAAGCTTCTAAGATTCCCGTATAGGGGTATCCAAATCCTTTCTGCTATAAAGCGTACTCCCTCTGAATGAACTTCAAACTGTTGGTCTAGCCCTTGGAGGTTTCATCTTTAATGTTTTCTTCTTTCAATGCTTCAGTCTGTGCATTCAAAATTTGTGCCGGTAGGTTGCTTTGAATGGTAAGTTGTAGGGCTCGTACTCTACGAGGTTTCGTATGTTCTTTCCTACTCAAAGCATTAGCCACAACATTTGGCTTTACCGGGATGGTACTTGATAGCATAATCATAATCATTTAGTAGTTCAAGCCATCTCCTCTATCTCATATTCATCTCCTTTTGATTATACAAGTGTTGAAGACTCTTGTGGTCGGTATAGATGGTGCACTTAGTACCATACAGGTAGTGTCTCCATAGTTTAAGAGCAAACACAACTGCTCCTAGTTCTAGATCATGAGTTGCATAGTTCTTTTCATGAGCCTTTAACTGTCTTGAGGCATAGGCTATGACTTTGTCTCGTTGCATCAAAACACATCCCAGTCCCTGAACAGAAGCATCACAGTAGACTACAAAGTCTTCAATGTCGTCGGGTAAGGATAGTATAGGTGCACTGCATAACTTCTGTTTCAGTGTTTGAAAAGCAGCCTCTTGCTTAAGTCCCTAATGATATGCTACTCTCTTTTGGGTGAGCATGGTCAATGGTTGAGCTATCTTGGAGAATCCTTCGATAAATCTCCTATAATAGCCGGCTAGGCCAAGAAATTGTCTAATTTCTGTTGGATTAGAAGGTGTAGGCCAACTTTTGATGGATTCAATTTTAGCTGGATCTACATGAATGCCATTAGCATCAATCACATGACCAAGGAATTGAACTTCTTTTATCCAGAAATCACATTTTGAGAACTTAGCATAGAGCTCCTCTCTCTTTAGTAATTCAAGGATCAATCTTAGATGTTCCTCATGCTCATGCTCATTTTTAGAATAGATCAAGATGTCGTCAATGAAGACAATGACAAACTTGTCTAGATAAGGCTTGCATACATGATTCATGAGGTCCATGAATACGGCAGGTGCATTTGTTAGCCCAAACGGCATGACTGTGAACTCAAAGTGACCGTATCGAGTTCTGAAAGCCGTTTTCATAATATCTTCATCCCTGACTCTCAGCTGATGATAGCCGCTTCTAATATCTATCTTTGAATAAATGCTTGAACCTTGAAGTTGGTCGAATAAGTCATTAGTACGAGCCAAGGGATAACGGTTCTTGATTGTCACTTTGTTCAGTTCTCGATAATCAATGCATATCCGGAAGGTTCCGTCTTTCTTCTTTACAAACAACACTGGTGCTCCCCATGGTGACGAGCTTGGTCTGATGAATCCTTTATCCAGGAGTTCCCTAAGATGGTCAGATAGTTCTTTTAGTTCAGAAGGTGCGAAACGGTATGGTGCCCAAGCTATAGGTGTAGCTCCAGGTGTTAACTCAATTGAGAACTCGACCTCTCTTCTAGGGGGCAAACCAGGCAGTTCATTAGGGAACACTTCAGGAAATTCCCTGACGACTGGTACATCTTCAATCTTCCTCTCCTTCTTATCTTTATCAGTGACTAAGGCTAGGACAGCAGTATGTCCTTTTCGAAGACACTTTTGAGCCTTCAAGTAGGAAATAACTCCCATCACAACACCAGTCTTATCTCCCTCAACACACAGGACTTCATCATTAGGTAGGGGTATGCGAATCATTTTGTCTTTACATACAATTTCTGCGGAGTTTTTGGATAGCCAATCCATACCAACTACCACATCAAAGCTTCCCAAAGTAATAGGCATGAGGTCTATTGGTAGGATATGACCTGATAAACGAGTGTACAGTTCTTCAGAATTTGTGATGCGGTCAAGGATTTAACATTTACTAATTCTACTACATATGACTCATCTAGGGGTACAGGTGCCACATTCAAGTGCTTATAGAAAGTATTGGATACGAAGCTTCTATCAGCTCCCGTGTCAAATAAAACTATAGCATAAACATCATTTACCAAAAAATTTCCCATAATAATGTTAGGGTCTTTTAGAGCCTCACCTTTGCTAATCACGAAGGCTCTGCCCTTGGCTGTATCTTTCTTTTCCCCAGTGCAATCTCTGGCAACATGGCCCTTTTCTCCACATCTGAAACACGTAACTCCCTTCTTACCATCATTCTGCTGATTACTATCTTTCATTCCTTGATCTGGAGTCTTGGTCCTATATTCAGGAGCAGTGTGCCCCTTCCTGTGGCATTTATAGCAAATGACTGCAGTACACTTGCCATGGTGATGCTTGTTACACCTCTACATCTAGGCGGAATGCCCTGATTGTCACTTTTCTTTCTGGATGTTGCTTCTGGTTTGCACCTTGATTCTCACTTTCTTTAGAATCTTTGAACTTTCTCTTTCCTGAGCTTTCAGCAGCAGCACCCTTACCCTTGATCCTTGGTGGCAACTTCCCTTGAGCCACAGCCTCATTAGTCAGCTTGTGAGCTATCCTAATGGCCTGTTGGATTGAAGTTGGGTTGGAGGAAGTGACCATAGACTGAATGACTGGAGATAGTCCACGAATATAGCCTTCAATTCTTCTGTGAGCAGGCTCCATCATATGTGGGCTCAAAGTTGCGTACTCATGATTCTCGGTGGTATAAGTTTCAATCTCAGATCCCACCATCTTGTGGTTCCAGCACTCTGTTTCAAACTTTTGTACTTCTTCCCTCGAACAGTACTCTTCCCTCATCAGTTGTTTGAATTCATCCCAAGCCATAGCATTGGCTAGTGGGAGAGTAAGTCTTGAAACTTCAGTCTTCCAGAACGAGAGTGCAGCTCCACTCAATGCTCCTGACGCATACTTTGCCCTATTCGCATCTGGACATTCAGATATAGCAAAGATGGACTCATATTTCTCAAACCACCTTATGAGCCCAATGGCCCCTTCTGCCCCAGTGAAGATATCGGGCTTGCAGTCTAGGAACTTCTTATAGGAATAGTGATTGCCATTCTGAGTAGCCTGAATGGCTAGGGCTGAAGCAACACCTTGATTGACCAAAACTTGTATTTCTTCAGGAGTCATCCCTCTTGGGACAGTTCCTCTACCGCGTCCTCTACCTCTGCCTCTGCCTCTGCCTCTGCCCACTGATGCGTCCAGCTATCATGAAATTGTTTGGTGAGAATTCACACTTCGATATATTTAATAGATGCATTCTATATCAGATATTCAAAGTATGGACAATTACTGTAAGATAGATTGGAATTTAAGAAAACTGGGTTTTTTGATTAAATTCAGCAAGGCACGAGTACTAGGGAAACAAGTCTCTCTTTAGGTTAGGACAAGCTTAGCTTAGAAAAAAAAATTTGCTCCAAAATCCGTCTTCGTCAAGATTTATCTCTGGTGTAGGCACAAGGTCATTAGCTGAAGCTTTATCTAGTTCGTCTATACGGTGGCTCCTCTGGTCAGTAGTTCGTTCTTAGTTTTCTTCCTCTAGAATCGTTTGACATTCTCGTTGTAGAAGCATATTTCTTAATCCTAGTCGATCTCTAACTAAGGAAATTTACTTTGTGCAACTATTGTGTGTGGCTATAGGCTAGATGCAATTCCTAACTCATTATAACCAATGGCTCTGATACCAATCTGTCACGCCCTCAAATTCTGGGTCTGGAATTTATCACGGAGGAGTAAACAAACAGGATCGAACACATTAGTCACACATGAGATGCAGTTATCTATATGATGAATTATAGATAATCATTCCATTAATATTCAGAGTAATAAATATTATACATAGCGGAAATAAAAGATAGATTGTTTCTTGACGATACGTCTAATCATATCTCAAATAATAAGCAATATGTATCTTGAGCTCTTATATGATCCTACGTGCATGTCCATAAGCTCCTAGTAGATACCTGAGAATACATGTAAAATCAAGTGTCAACACAGGGTTGGTGAGTTCATAGGTGAGTAAAACATAAATGATAAACCATTAATTATCATCAAAGTAGGATTTACTATAAAAGTGTGAGTATAAACTACCCACTGGTATCACTTTGTATATGAATAGCCAGTCGGAACCCTTTTATAAGGTGAACCCGCTATACGGTGAACAAATATGAATATCTGTCACACCCTCAAATTCCGGGTCTGGAATTTATCACGGATGAGTGAACAAACAGGATCGAACACATTAGTCACACATGAGATGCAGTTATCTATATGATGAATTTTAGATAATCATTCCATTAATATTCAGAGCAATAAATATTATACGTAGCGGAAATAAAAGATAGATTGTTTCTTGACGATACGTCTAATCATATCTCAAATAATAAGCAATATGTATCTTGAGCTCTTATATGATCCTACGTGCATGTCCATAAGCTCCTAGTAGATACCTAAGAATACATGTAAAATCAAGTGTCAACACAGGGTTGGTGAGTTCATAGGTGAGTAAAACATAAATGATAAACCATTAATTATCATCAAAGTAGGATTTACTGTAAAAGGGTGAGTATAAACTACCCACTGGTATCACTTTGTATATGAATAGCCTGTCGGAACCATTTTATAAGGTGAACCCGCTATCCCACATACTAACTAAGTACAAGCCAACAAATCCTTCACATAGGAATTGCCCATGTATCATATTTTATTATCCTTTTTATGTGTATATTATATTAGTTATAATAATTTCAAATCAGAGGGAGCAAATCCTCCTTTACGTTTATCCTCATATTGGTTGTAAGTGGAACTATAATGACAAACTTTACACATAGTGCACATCTACCTTCTCAACACAAAACAGTCATCCCGAATGACTTATAAGATCTTGGTAAGGACCACATGTCCAAACATTTGTGGGTTAAGTCACACCTCGATAGTACTATCCAAAAGATCCCTGCTTGTTAATAGTCCAGTATAAGAGAAGGGTTTTCATTGTAACCATATGTAATCATAAATGTGATCAATTATTATTTAACATAATACACCAAAATAATTTGAAATTTCAATTACAACATGTATTCCTCCCCCAAATATTTAAATGATTAAAAAGGGGAATAGTTAAGTATGAACTCACCTCAGTTCTTGTGTGGTGTTGACAAGCTAGTAAATTCCTCCTAAGGAATTATAATTCACATAAGCAAATAGATATAAATCCATAACCTAAATAAGTTAGATCTTGAACCTGGAGTTCAATTGATCTAGGGTTTGGTTTTCTGGAATTTGTTATAAACATATAATTAAATCATTTAATTATTTTTGTTAATTCTTTAATAACTAAAGATTTGCATTTCATAAAATTTGATTAATTTAATAATAATTTTAACATATCATTATGTTCTAAATAAATTTTAGACTTATTTAAATATGTAAGTTTGTATTTAATTTAGTAAGATTTTATAATTAAATTTATAAAATCTAATTTGTATTTATCAAATAAGTAATGTTTACATAAAAATGTTAAGATGTTTTATTAAATAAATTTTCAGAAATTCATTTGATAACTTTTAAAATAAAGGAAGTTTATAAAAGTTATTTTATAATTTTTAGGAATTTCTATATATTTTTTAAAAGGTTGAAAAGCCCAAAAAAATAGTTGAGGGTGCCCGGGTTCGAACCCGGGACCTCATGGATTGCAAGCAAGCGGGGAACCAGTAGACTAAGGCATATAGCCGCGATAGTCTTGGTTTCAATTGTGTTTAACTCGAATCGATTGAACATCCCCAAATCAGAAGAATCCTAATTCGATTTGAATCAAATTGAACCCCAATTCGAATCTGTTAACGATTATAATCATGGGGCTTTTGATCCCCACGTAAAAACGAGTATGTATGTATGTTCAATTACCCGAATAAAGATTGTTTGGATGGTGAACTAGACGAAGAACAGACCGCGACCACTTGGTGTTCGATCGATACCCAAACAATGATGATAATCAAATTAACTTTGTAGGAAGCGTTGGATGGTGATTCTAAGTAAAAACCCTCAACCAATTTTGTATAAAAGAGCTCGGAAGTTCGACTTTGATTGAGTTGCAGGTCGCGGGTAATGAGGGTGATCGATGGTGTGATTTCGAGGTGTTTCAGATCGAATTGAAAGTGGTAACAACTTAGGAACAGATATATGGTTGTTTAGGTTCATTTAATTCAATTATTATTGTGGTTTAGTGTGATTCGTGGTCTGTAAAGTGGCCGAAAGTGAGGTGGTTGAGTTTCCTTTAGATCGCACTCATATTTTTCAATTGTAGTGGGGTATAGTGTTCGAATCATTCACTCGAATGTGTCGGGAATGTTTGATTGAACTGAAATCGATTATTTTTGGGTATTTTGGCTCGCCGGAGACTCGCCGGAGGCGGTGGCCAGAGGGGAAAGCGGGGGTCGGCGGGTGGGGGGTTGGGTTTCGGTTAATTACACGAATGGTCCCTCAACTTTGAAACTCTATTATTTTATGTTAAAACTTCCATTTTAAGTTTATTAAATTGACAATTTACCCCCTTAACCTGCTTAATTTAAGTTTTAAATAATTTTTAAGTTTAATAATTCTTATAAAATAACAATATTATTATTATTATGTTTTATTATTATTATTATTATTATGATTATGATTATTGAAATTTTTGGAATTAACGTCAACGTATTAAACTTAATTGTTTATGAAATTAACTTTTATAAAAATACGAGTTGTTACAGTTTAAACCCTATAGTTTAATTAAAGGTAACGAAATTTTCCAGGTTGTCACAGTATATTCGTAAGGCATGTATGATGTACAATGTACAATGTATGTATCTACGTATGGATATATTGTGTATGCATGTATGACATTGCATATACGTATCACATGTATAACGTACAATGTATGTATGTATTACTTGTATATATGCACTATATGTATGACATGTATGTATGTATGTACGTATCACATGTATAGTATACAATGTATGTATGTATTACTTGATATATGTACTATATGCATTATATGTATGCATGTACGTATCACATGTATAATGTATGATGTAGTTATATGTACGTATGTACGTAAGATATGTATAATGTACAATGTATGTATCTATGTACGAATATTTACGTATAGTATGTATGACATGTGTGTGTATGTATGTATCACATTCTATAATATACACTGTATATAAACAAAAAAACAACAAACATACCCAGTTTGTCCCATTGAAAATATGTAATGTATATATGTATTACTTGTATATATGTAATGTATGTATGGCATGTATGTATGTACGTATCACAAGTATAATGTACAATGTATTTATACATGTACGCAGGTAAGACATATATGATGTACAATGTGTATATCTAGCTAGGAATTGCTGTGTATGTGTGTATGACATGTATGACGTACAATGTATGTATGCACATATTACATGTATATATGTGTGTGTCTGTACTATGTCTACATGAAGGTATACATAGTAATAAACATCCTGTTGTGAATCATAAATTGAAGGTGTGACAACCATGACATTTTGCGTGTTTAAAAAGCCTTTAAACATTAGACCAAAAGCTCAAATCAAACACACGAGGCTCAATAAAGGCCCATTGAGAAATCCATGTTCATTTTACATTTAGTTCGGTAATTCTAAGTTTAAATGATAACTTTAAAAAAAGTCATAACATGAATTATATAAGCTTATAAATAAACATTCAAACTGATAAACAATTAACGCTAAAAACACAATTTTAACGCGTTTCAATTCGCTTAACCATCATATAACTTTTAATGTGACAAAATAAATATTTGTAACATGTAATATTTTAAACTATTAAGATATAAAATTTATAACAATATGTGAAATAGATTTCAACGCGAAACGAACTGACCAGTGCAAATTCCACTCCCTAACCTACCTATATAAACAAAATTACAATTTTAGGGTTTCCCCCCTTCATTTTAGAAAGAGGCAGAGAAAGAGAGAAAGAGAGAAAGAGAGGGGCGGTCGCAGCCCCCTCCCCCGATCTTTGGTTTTGGCGGCAATAGTGGTTCCGGCAAGTGCCGGTGAATGACACACATACCCGGACTCTCCTCGACCCCCTAAACCTGATGGTGGTGTTAGTTTCACCTAAAATGCAGCAGGTGAGGCGTGAATCGAAGGCAGTGGTGATGGTAAAGTTGGTTTTTAAAGGCGGCGATGGTTATGGTGAACCAGAAGTCGCGTTGGTAATGATGGCTATGATGGAAACGATGGTGGTGGCTGATTGTTGTTGTGGCTGCGAAAGGCGTTTGTCGCCTTCATCCACTTGTCGTTCGTCGATCAGGTACCACTACAAGTATCTCAAACCCCTTTAGATTTTTGCATGTTTATGATTGTGAGTTTAACCTACATTTTGATCTTGCAGGAGCTCCTATGTTGATCTGATTCATAATTGATGGTAGTTTTTGTCCTCATTTTTCATTTAGCTTTGGATTTTTATGATGAATGAACTATGTTTTGGGTTTAAACTGGGAATTATTGGGTTCTCTTCCAGCATAGTTTTAGGGTTTTGGGTTTTTAAATAAGGGTTATCTGAATTTGTGAATTTATATGATTTGCTTAGATAGAATGCCTAATTTAAGTTTTAGATTGGGAATTATTGGGTTCTCTTCCAGCATAGTTTTAGATTGGGAATTACTGGGTTCTCTTCCAGCATACCTAATTTAAGTACAAGGGAATAGGGTTATATATCATAAGACTTGTGTGTGTTGAATAATGGACTTGAGTAGTTAGTTTTGTTTTTACACCCTTATTTGAGGTTTTGTGACTATTAGAAAGTGATTAATTATATAAATAGTTGGCTAAACTTTTGCAACATAGAACTTTTAAGTATGCAGCTATAGCTAAGTTTATACTTTCTTATATGTGACAACCCGTATATTTTATGTTAACACCCGTTTCGACTGTTTCATTATCATTAATATATGTCAACGTTATTCGACATTATTATCAGTTCAAAATATTATTATTATTAGTATATATTATAATTAAGTTGACCTAAATTAAACATCAGTATAACATAATAATAAAAATAATAATAATAACGAAAATATAGGTTTTATTGTATTAAAGCCTATAACTAATAACTTTTTACATAAAATAATAACATTTCAAACTTCAGGGGTTAAATTATAATTTATTAAAACTGAATCAAAACTTTAAACTTCAAATGTCAACTGTTAGAAACCTCAGGGACCATTTGTGTAATTTACCAAAACACCCAACCCCACCCCCTATTTCTCCCCCGATTCCTTCCCCGTGTTTCTCGGCCGGATCTCATCCACGATCGCGCACTAAACTCTAATAATAATCAAATTAATTGCGCACTCACGAACGTTTAATCGTTTATAATCTTCCATTGAGTTCAATTTGGTATGAAACACACACAAACACCACATTCAATCGCCATCTTCGGTCGCGACCTGCAACACGATCAAAATCCATCAACCTAGCAATCTAAACTGAAAATGGCATAGGGTTTTTGTTTCTCATCGATAAGGAAGCTTACTGTACAAGTAATTGGATTAACGTTGGCTATTTCCTCCCGAATCGTTCCCTCCCTGTCGCGACCTGTTCTTCACAGCTCCAATCCATCATCATAAGGGCAATTAAACATACCTATACACTCGATTTCACTGGGGAATAAAAGCCCCATGAATCCGCTTGTTATCAAAATCGATTGGGGCTTCAATTTGGTCGATCCATGATCTAGGGTTTCGCGGATTTGGGGTGTCCAATTGATTTGAGTTAAAACAATTAGGAACCATTACAAACCGCGGCTGTATGCCTTGGTTCGCTGGTCCCCCACTCGTTTGCTAACCTTGAGGTCCCGGGTTCGACCCCGGCACCCTCATATATTTGTTTAGGGCTTTTTGAGCTTTAAAAAAATTACAGAAAATTTCTAAAAATTATAAAAATCAATTTTATAAACTTTGTTTATTTTAAAGCCATCTAACAATTTTCTGGAAATTTCATTTCTTATAACACTTTAATATTTTATTAAATATTTTAGACAAATGATATATGTAGTTCATTTTTTTATAAAAATAGACTTAAATAATGGTTACGCCTTGATAAACGTCTAGAGTTACGAATTTTCTGGAAATCTCAAACGGTCCCACGTACCTAGGGATTAGTTTTCCCTGTTTTCCAAAGCGTATTACACCCTTCCAGGGTGAGACTTTCAACAGTACGTTGTCACCAATCTGAAACTCCAATGGCTTACGACGCTTGTCGGTGTAACTCTTTTGTCGATCACGTGCTGCTGCCATACGGTTACGAATTTGCACGATTTCTCAGTCGTTTCGTGCACAAGTTCAGGTCCTGTAAGTTGGCTTCTCCTACTTCTGCAGAACAGATAGGAGATCGGCACTTACGTCCATACAGTGCCTCAAATGGAGCTGCCTTGATCGAGGTGTGATAACTGTTTATTATAGGAGAACTCAACCAATGGTAAATGAGTTTCCCAGCTGCTGCCAAATCGATCACACAGGCACGCAACATGTCTTCCAGTGTCTGCATTGTACGCTCACTTGACCATCGGTCTGCGGGTGATACGCAGTACTCATATCCAGCGCGTTCCTAATGATCGTTGTAATGATTGCCAGAAGTGAGAAGTGAACCGAGCGTCACGATAACGTAATGATTAATAATAACCGCCAGGCGTGTGACATAACCAGGATCTCAGATAAGCATCAGTTACACCAAACGGGGTTTTACCGCCAGTTGGAGAATATGAAACATTACTGATGGAATCTGTTATTTTATGGAACGGATCTGATCCTTCAACAAGGCGATTGAATGTCATGTTTGTGTGTGTTTCATACCAACAAACACCTTGAATGCTAGGATTCTTGACACCAACTTTCAGCAACAAAACACCTTTTGTTTGCTGAAAAATTCAGCCCTCTTCCCCTCTGTGTTCCAAGAATTATAAGAGAAAGAAAAGAGAGAAAAGCACTTGATTCTCTTGAGAAGTAAGTGAGTTGTCTTGCATGTGGGTTTATCTATATTATAACCAACCACCAACATTGTGGTGTTCTTTTTCATCCATTTAGGCCGAGAATTAGGGAGGTCCAATTATTGGCTTCCTTTTTAAATCTTCCACATAAACAATTTTAATTAAATCCTTTTTAAACAAACTTGTATTTTAGACAAATAACAAGACATGTTTACACCAAACCTTGATGCTTATCTGAGATCCTGGTTATGTTTAATTACCTCAAACTTCAGGGGTTAAATTGTAATTTATTAAAACTGAATCAAAACTTTAAACTTCAAATGTCAACTGTTAGAAACCTCAGCGACCATTTGTGTAATTTCCGAAAACACCCAACCCCACCCCCCATTTCTCCCCCGATTCCTTCCCCGTGTTTCTCGGCCGGATCTCATCCACGATCGCGCACTAAACTCAAATAATAATCAAATTAATTGCGCACTCACGAATGTTTAATCGTTTATAATCTTCCATTGAGTTCAATTGGTATGAAACACACACAAACACCACATTCAATCGCCATCTTCGGTCGCGACCTGCAACATGATCAAAATCCATCAACCTAGCAATCTAAACTGAAATTGGTATAGGGTTTTTGTTTCTCATCGACTAAGGAAGCTTACTGTACAAGTAATTGGATTAACGTTGGTTATTTCCTCCCGAATCGTTCCCTCCCCTGTCGCGACCTGTTCTTCTTGGGTTCAGCTCCAATCAATCATCATAAGGGTAATTAAACATACATATACACTCGATTTCACTTGGGGAATAAAAGCCCCATGAATCCGCTCGTTATAAAAATCGATTGGGGCTTCAATTTGGTCGATCCATGATCTAGGGTTTCGCGGATTTGGGGGTGTCCAATTGATTTGAGTTAAAGCAATTAGGAACCATTACAAAACCGTGGCTGTATGCCTTGGTTCGCTGGTCCCCCACTCGTTTGCTAACCTTGAGGTCCCGGGTTCGACCCCGGGCACCCTCATATATTTTTAGGGCCTTTTGAGCTTTAAAAAAATTACAAAAAATTTCTAAAAATTATGAAAATCAATTTTATAAACTTTGTTTATTTTAAAGCCACCTAACAATTTTTTGGAAATTTCATTTCTTATAACACTTTAATATTTTATTAAATATTTTAGACAAATGATATATGTAGTTCATTTTTTTATAAAAATAGACTTTAAATAGTGGTTACGCCTTGATAAACGTCTAGAGTTATGAAGTCACATAATTAAAACGTATGATGAGTATCTTTATATATGTTCTAGTATTATTGATAAATAAATGGGAATGGGGAATATCGATAACCGGCAACCCGACACGAAACCGAACAATCCTTACTTTTACAATAAATAATTAATATTAATAATTAATATAATAATTAATATTAATTATATATATACTGAATGGAACACAGGTTAATCGAAACCCTATTCTTTGTACTATCGTTTATTCGTTGCTGAGCATTCGAGGTGAGTTTACAGCCCCACTTTTACTTTATACTCTTTTGGGGGGGAGAAATGTTGCTTTCTTAAAAGTTACAGCCCGCTTATAGCGGAAACACGAGGATGTAACGGACGGGATCGTCATAACACATTGTTAAGTTAATAGAGATGCATTAAATGAAAAAGTCAACGTGTCATGACGTCACCTGACACAAATGGAGACTTGTGTCGCAGTTATTCAATTCCACGACAAACATAGTCATACAAACCAAATAAGTATAAGTCCCACAACCCGGAAACAATTAAACATAAGTGAATAATGAAAATCAAGAAACTGTCACAGACAATGAGTCTAAGTAGTGCAATCCTAAGGTCGTCACTAAGGTAGCATCCCTAACTATCTTCAATGATTGTTACCTGAAAAGATATGCTCAAAAGGTCAACATATGTTGGTGAGTTCACAGGTTTAACATAAATTGAAAACTTGTTGCTGTGCATGAGTTTATGGATCATAAGTGTATACAGTTTAGCACAAGTATATCACATGAGCGTCACAACTAAACCTATGACGAACCACACAGCAATTGTCGGAATATATTCACCCAAGGTCGGATTCCTGGTAGGTGGGATGGTACTCACAAGTAACCATGCGTCAAGGGTAGGGGTGTCAACCCAGTAGTACTACCAATACCTATCCGTCGGCTCCAACACCGGAGTTAAATAGTTGTGAGTAAAGAACCACTAAGAAAATTCATGCATAAGATATGGCTTGCAAACAGTAACACGTTGATTCCAAGTATGAAAATTTTATGTATGTTGTACAGCATTGAAAACGGGTGAGCATACTTTTCCTCCAAAGATTTATAAAACTTGTAATGAAAATGGGGTCGTGAAACTCACCTTGACGTATAGGTGTATAAGATGATAATAAGGATTAAACGATGTTCCAACGGATTCCTTTACAAGAACCTAACTGTATATATTACAAGATTTAAGGTTAAGGTTAACAATACGATTAACATTCAATAAGAATTAGGGTTTTAATAAGTAATAAGTTTATAGAATAATTATGGTTTGATTCCATTAGAGGAATTATATATGTATATTAAGTTTTTAGAAACGAATTTAAGTATAAATATAGATAAGATTCAATATAATAAATAAAGCTTTAAATTATTCAATATTAATTGGAATAACGTTTTGATTAATAACAAGTTATTAATCTAACCTTTAGTTGATATATTTTATAAGAAAGCAACATTTGGATCAAAAAGATTTATTATTTTATTATTTGAAACAAATGATAGTTAATAAGTTAAAATAAAAATAATCCAATTGTATTATTGAATATGTAATGTTTTAATGAAATAAACAATATTAAATCTATTTTATAAAAATTAGACTAATTATATCATTGTTTAAAAGATAATACCAAAAAAATAAATAAAAATACATAATTAATGTTAAAATAAATTCCAGAAAAAATAATTAGATGATTTTAAAAATATTTAAATTTATAAAAAGAATTTTATATTTAATCTGATTTTTTTACAATTTATTTAAAAGAATACATTTTATAAAAAATAATTAAAATAAATGTCTTGTTATATTGTTTTATAAAAGTTTAAATTTAAAGAAAAATTACAGAAAATAAGTTGATGATTTAAAATAAACAAAGTTTATAAAAATGATTTTTATAATTTTTAAGAATTTTTCTGTAATTTTTAAAAGCTTAAAAAGGCTTAAAAAGATAAAAGAGGGTGCCCGGGTTCGAACCCGGGACCTCTTGGATTGCAAATGGACGGGGAACCAGTGAGCTAATGGCATATAGCCGCGGTTATCATGGATTTTAAATCCTTTTAAACAGTTTCAACAAGGCTCCCCCCCAATAATCCAAGAAACCTAGTTCGATTCTTGTTCCAATTGGACAACAATTCGTGTATGATAATGAAATTAATGATAGGGCTTTTGATCCCTGAATGAAACCGAGTGTAATGATGCGCTCAATTACCTGTTTTGAATTCAATTCGATGCCAAAGACGCCAAAAAAACAGGTCGCGACAGGGTGATGATCGAAGGTGGACAATTGAGTTTGTTTGAGACGGATTTGTGAATTGTATTCGCTTATAAACTTTCAGATAATGGTGTGGGTGCGATTACTTTTGATTATTAAAGTGTTTAGTGCGATTTGTGAATGTAAAGAGGCGACAATCGGGATGAGTGGGTTTGGTAGTAGATCGCACTCCAATATTCAAATTACAGTGGGCACAGGTTCGAATCACGCATGTGATAATGTCGGGAAGGTTCGATTGAGTGGAACTCGTGTGATTTGGGCGTTTGTGGCTCGCCGGAGACTCGCCGGAGAGAAAGAAAATCAACGGGGAAGGGGGCGGATTTTAAAAAAAATTACACATTTGGTCCCTGAAGTTTAAAGTGTTTATATTTATGCTGAAACTTTAATTTTAAGTTTCATAATTTACAAACTTACCCCTGCACTTATAATTCTAAATTATTATTATTAATATTATTATTACCATTAACACTTTTATTATTAATATTAATATCATTATTAATAATAGTGATAATAATATCATTATTATTATTATATCAATTATTTTTAAGATTTAACAAGGCTAATTTTTATTTTTTATTTTTTTTATTTTTTTTAAGTTAACGAAAATTACGAGATGTTACAGTTTACAGCCCCACTTTTACTTTATACTCTTTTTGGGGGAGAGAAACATGTTGCTTTCATAAAAATTACATTACATTGGGTTTTTGTAATACCGCATATACATGATACTATGGTGTTATACTTTGCCCTTCGGACCGTTAATATGCAAATAGCGAGGTGTATGTTAGTAGATCTACTGAGATTGACATACCCGCCCAGGCTAGTAGCGCTAGCTTGACTGGAGGTTAAACGGGTGAACGGTCAGCCTGTTTTACAGTGTTGTGGCGGGGAAACCACAGTCGGGCCTACATTATTACTATTGATTACATGTCAGCTCGGTCGCGACTTCATACACATAGTGATTGCTATGGGCTAGCTACCCATTATATGCTTTGATTATTAAATCCGGGAATTTCATTACTAATACTTACTGTTTTCTGATAAACCTGTGAACTCACCAGTCTTGTACTGACTTTTGCATGTTTTCTCTCAGGACATTGATGTGACACGTTTAGGAGCACAGCGTCCACTGCATGTCATTCCGCATTCACCCCAAACTGTTTTCGCTTCCGCAATACTTAAATACCAGTTGGTTTGTTTCATTATTACTAAGCAACTTATATGATTGTAATTGTCGAGTCGTTAGGTGTAACTGATGCTTATCTGAGATCCTAGTTATGTCACACACCTAGCGGTAAAACCCCGTTTGTGGAAATTGATTTACAAATGTTATAATTAGTTTATTTTTAAAAAATAACTTTAAATAGTTGAAATCACTAATTATTATTAATCATTACGTTATCTTTTAATTACGTCAATTATAATATTTTATTTACATTTTATAATTAATCATTATAAGAATTTAATTTCTTATAACTTCATAAATTATCATAAAAGGATTAATTAAGTTTTTCTTTCATTGTATTACAATATATATGATTTTGATAACTAATCTTATTATAAAAAACCCTAAATTCCATTTAAAACACTAGTACTCGTTAAATCGTTTAAACTTATTGTTAGACTTAAATCTTGTAAATATAACATGTTTAGGTACCTTGTGAAGGAGTTTATTGAAACATCGATTATTATCCTATTTAATCATCTTATATACATACTTATACGTTGGCGTGAGTTTACAGCCCCACTTTACTTTATACTCTTTTGGGGGAGAGAAATATGTTGCTTTCATAAACGTTACATTATATTGGGTTTTTGTAATACCGCATATACCTGATACTATGGTGTTATACTTTACCCTTCGAACCGTTAATATGCAAATAGCGAAGTGATTGTTAGTAGATCTACTGGGATTGACATACCCTGCCCGGGCTAGTCGCGCTAGCTTGACTGGAGGTCAAACGGGTGAACGGTTACCCTGTTTTACAGTGTTGTGGTGGGGAAAGCCACAGCCGGGCCTACATTATTACTAATGATTACATGTCAGCTCGGTCACGACTTCATACACATAGTGATTGCTATGGGCTAGCTACCCATTATATGCTTTAATTACTAAATCTGGAATTTTCAGTACTGATACTTACTGTTTTTTGATAAACCTATGAACTCACCAGTCTTGTACTGACTTTTGCATGTTTTCTCTCAAGACATTGATGTGGCATGTTTAGGAGCACAGCATCCACTGCATGTCATTCCGCATTCACCCCAAACTGTTTTCAAGATTTAATTTCATGTACTTTACATAAATTGGATTGGACGCGTGTTTGCGTGTTCCAAAACCGTTGTTAAATGTTTTCCTGTTTTCGCTTCCGCAATACCTAAATACAAGTTGGTTTATTTCATTATTACTAAGCAACTTATATGATCAGGTTTATCAGAAAACAGTAAGTATCAGTAATGTAAATCCCGGATTTAGTAATCAAAGTATATAATAGGTAGCTAACCCATAGTAATCACTATGTGTATGAAGTCACGACCGAGATGAATGTAATCAATTGTAATAATGTAGGCCCGGCTGTGGTTTCCCCACCACAACACTGTAAAACAGGCTGACCATTCACCCGTTAGACCTCCAGTCAAGCTAGCGCGACTAGCTCGGGCGGGGTATGTCAATCCCAGTAGACTACTAACAATCACCTCGCTATTTGCATATTAACGGTCCCAAGGGCAAAGTATAACATCGTAGTATCATGTATATGTGGTATTACAAAAACCCAATGTAATGTAACGTTTATGAAAACAGCATGTTCTCTCCCCCAAAAAGAGTGTAAAGAAAAAGTGGGGTTGTAAACTCACCTCGAATGCTCAGCAACGAATAAATGATAGTACAAAGAATAGGGTTCCGATTAACCTGTGTTCCATTCAGTATATATAATTAATATAATTATTAATATTAATTATTAATTGTAAAAGTAAGGATTGTTCGGTTTTGCGTTTCACAACTCGGGTACGGTGCCGGTTATCGATATTTCCCCATTCCCATTTATTTATCAATAATACTAGAATATATATAATGATACTCATCATACGTTTTAATTATGTGACTTCATAACTCTAGACGTTTATCAAGGCGTAACCATTATTTAAAGTCTATTTTTATAAAAAAAATGAACTACATATATCATTTGTCTAAAATATTTAATAAAATACTAAAGTGTTATAAGAAATGAAATTTCCAGAAAATTGTTAGGTGGCTTTAAAAATAAACAAAGTTTATAAAATTGATTTTTATAATTTTTAGAAATTTTTTGTAATTTTTTTAAAGTTCAAAAAGCCCTAAAAAATATATGAGGGTGCCGGGGTCGACCCCGGGACCTCAAGGTTAGCAAACGAGTGGGGACCAGCGAACCAAGGCATACAGTCGCGGTTTGTAATGGTTCCTAATTATTTTACTCAAATCAATTGGACACCCCAAATCCGCGAAACCCTAGATCACGGATCGACCAATTGAAGCCCCAATCGATTTTGATAACGAGCGGATTCATGGGGCTTTTATTCCCCAAGTGAAATCGAGTGTATAGGTATGTTTAATTACCCTTATGATGATGGATTGGAGCTGAACCCAATGAAGAACAGGTCGCGACAGGGGAGGGAACGATTCGGGAGGAAATTGCCAACGTTAATCCAATTACTTGTACAGTAAGCTTCCTTACTCGATGAGAAACAAAAACCCTATGCCAATTTCAGTTTAGATTGCTAGGTTGATGGATTTGATTGTGTTACAGGTCACGACCGAAGATGGCGATTGAATGTGGTGTTTGTGTGTGTTCATACCAAATTGAACTCAATGGAAGATTATAAACGATTAATCGTTCGTGAGTGCGCAATTAATTTGATTATTATTAGAGTTTAGTGCGTGATCGTTACTGGGATCCAGCCGAGAAACACGGGGAAGGAATCGGGGGAGAAATGGGGGGTGGGGTTGGGTGTTTTGGAAATTACACAAATGGTCCCTGAGGATTCTAACAGTTGACATTTGAAGTTTAAAGTTTTGATTCAGTTTAAATAAATTACAATTTTACACAAACTTCAGGGGTTAAATTGTAATTTATTTAAAACTGAATCAAAACTTTAAACTTCAAATGTCAACTGTTAGAAACCTCAGGGACCATTTGTGTAATTTCTGAAAACACCTAACCCCACCCCTCATTTCTCCCCCGATTCCTCCCCGTGTTTCTCGGCCGGATCTCAGCCACGATCGCGCACTAAGCTTAATAATAATCAAATTAATTGCGCACTCACGAACGTTTAATCGTTTATAATCTTCCATTGAGTTCAATTTGGTATGAAACACACACAAACACCACATTCAATCGCCATCTTCTGTCGTGACCTGCAACACGATCAAAATCCATCAACCTAGCAATCTAAACTAAAATTGGCATAGGGTTTTTGTTTCTCATCGACGTTCTCATCGACTAAGGAAGCTTACTGTACAAGTAATTGGATTAACGTTGGCTATTTCCTCCCGAATCGTTCCCTCCCCTGTCGCGACCTGTTCTTCGTTGGGTTCAGCTCCAATCCATCATCATAAGGGTAATTAAACATACCTATACACTCGATTTTACTTGGGGAATTAAAGCCCCATGAATCCGCTCGTTATCAAAATCGATTGGGGCTTCAATTTGGTCGATCCATGATCTAGGGTTTCGCGGATTTGGGGGTGTCCAATTGATTTGAGTTAAAACAATTAGGAACCATTACAAACCGTGGTTGTATGCCTTGGTTCGCTGGTCCCCACTCGATTGCTAACCTTGAGGTCCCGGGTTCGACCCCGGGCACCCTCATATATTTTTTAGGGCTTTTTGAGCTTTAAAAAAATTACAGAAAATTTCTAAAAATTATAAAAATCAATTTATAAACTTTGTTTATTTTTAAAGCCACCTAACAATTTTCTGGAAATTTCATTTCTTATAACACTTTTATATTTTATTAAATATTTTAGACAAATGATATATGTAGCTCATTTTTTTATAAAAATAGACTTTAAATAATGGTTAAGCCTTGATAAACGTCTAGAGTTATGAAGTCACATAATTAAAACGGATGATGAGTATCTTTATATATGTTCTAGTATTATTGATAAATAAATGGGAATGGGGAAATATCGATAACCGGCAACGTACCTGAGTTGTGAAACGTGAAACCGAACAATCCTTACTTTACAATTAATAATTAATATTAATAATTAATATTAATTATATATATACTGAATGGAACGCAGGTTAATCGGAACCCTATTCTTTGTACTATCGTTTATTCGTTGCTGAGCATTCGAGGTGAGTTTACAGCCCCACTTTTACTTTATACTATTTTTGGGGGAGAGAAACATGCTGCTTTCATAAACGTTACATTACATTGGGTTTTTTTTTGTAATACTGCATATACATGATACTATGGTGTTATACTTTGCCCTTCGGACCGTTAATATGCAAATAGCGAGGTGATTGTTAGTAGATCTACTGGGATTGACATAGCCCGCCCGGGCTAGTCGCGCTAGCTTGACTGGAGGTGAAACGGGTGAACGGTCAGCCTGTTTTACAGTGTTATGGTGGGGAAACCTGTAAGGCCCCATTCCCGGGCACCTCACAGTTGGTCGTCATCACACGTAAAACATAATAAAATAACGCAGCGGAATTAATAAAAGGTCATTCTCATTTCATCATAAAAGCTTTTACAAGGCATTACATCGTTGACCTGATTACAAAATACAAGCTTTCTCTATTTGCCTATCTTTACTATGATTGCTGCTGAAGCATATGAAACCGAGGATTTCATAAGTAATCCCCGTCATGTGAATCATCAACAATCACAGGGTCCTATACAGTGACCTCTAGTAGAAGATATTAATTCAAAAATATGTTTTTCATCATAAAGGAGGTTCCTTAGGTAATCCCGTTTATGGGAATCCTCAAGAAATCTCGCACTCGCATGCAACATAACGTGTTGCGTGCATTACGGGCCCACAACACATGACGTTGCAGCATAATCAAAAGGAGAATGCCGTCCCCCACGAGCTGAGTAGTCGCCTTGTGCCATCCCCAGCAACACTACCTGCCAATTGGAAACACATAAAAAGTCAGCGTTGCTGAGTGAGTTCTAGTTTTATAATAAAACATACTTTTACCTGTTTAAAAGTGTCCTTTCATACATGCGATCATACATCATACGTACACTAGATAATATCATTATTATTATCATCATTCTTTCATTAACTTTATTCATGTACCATTCATCGTTCTCGTTCACGTTCGTGCATACATTCCTTACGTTCATTCATACGTACATAGAGATAATATTCATTATTATCTTCATCATTCGTTATACATCGTTATCTTTAACTTCTCATATGGATCCTGTCAGGCTTTACCCACTTCATGGCACTCGACTATGATTACTGTGGTCGAATGACAAGGATCCTGTTTCATACTTACTTGCACATTGAATTCTGATGTACCAATACCATATGCTATACCCCGAACCGTCTTAGCTACTGGGCCGTGAATCAATAGAGCGTATTGCCACAGAAGCCTTAGCTACTGGGCCGTGAATCTATACGTATGCCACAGTACTAGAGGTAAGCGGTATAGGTACCATGACCATGGTCAATCACAAAGAAGGACCAATCGACTTATTCAATGCTTGCAAGACATAACTCGTTCATTCGTTATGCATGTATTCATCATCATCCTTCTTTTCGTTCATTCGTTAATACATGCATTCATCGTCGTGTTCCTCTTTTATTATCTTTCACTTTACGTTACATAATACTTCATTCATTCATTCTCATTATTCGTAAAGTTTCGGAAAGATAAACATACATAATCATAAGGAACATAAACATCTACAATTCATCAATCATTATCATCATATAGGGCCTCATCATACTCATCATATTCACATCGTATCTACGCCTGCATCCTCATTCACATCAGCCCTATGTGGCCGATTGAACATACATCAGTCGCATGGCCTCTATGCAACTGGGTCGTGCGACTGGGCAATCAGGCGACTGGACTTACATTCGTGCGATTGAACCACCTATCATACGAATGAACTCCATGCGAATGGACTAATAGGCGATTAACCTCATACGTGCGACTAAACTATCATGCGAATGGACCTATGTGACCGAATCTCTCAGTCGTATGGTCTATCGGGCGATTGAGTCCCATCCGTACGACTGAACCTCAATCGTACGATTGACCATCCGTTTTCCCTCAGTCGTGCGACTAGCCCTCCAGTCGCATAACCCTAACTGGGCAGCGACTGGAGTTTATCACGAACAGCAGCCGCGACCTACGGGTCTCAAACCCTTCCAAACTCATTTCTAGCCCAAATTAGCCTTCCTAAACCTCAGGGAATCATACTAGGACATTATACAAGCTAATGCAAGTCCTAATTCGTACCATACACACGTTACTCAAGCTTTCACCCAAATGGGTCAAACATACACACTGTTCAAAAATAGGGTTTATATGTGATCCAGCCCCAAAATCATATGAAAACAAGTAAATGAGGGGTTCTAGAACTCACATTAACAGGTAGGAGCTGAAGAGATTCGACTTGGCTAGCTTCTCGACAAATCCCGTGCCCAAATCACCACGTTCTCCCTTTCTTTCTCTTCTTTCGTTGTTCTCTCGCTCTCTGCCCTTTCTCCCGACTGAAAAATGTAAGTGTTGGGGAGGAGAAGAGAGCTGCTCCTCTTTTATACCTACAGCTCAGTCGCATCTGGTCCAGGGGCGACTGGACCTTCAGTCGCATAAACACCATGCGACTGGACCCCAGTCGCATGAGTTCCATGCGATTCATCCTTCATTCGGGTGATTGAACTCTAATCGTACGGTTGAGCTTCAATCAGCCGAATAACATGCGATCGAACCTCCAGTCGCATCAATTCCATGCGACTGAGGCTCAGTCGCATAACCTACCAAAAAGTCAAACTGCCAGGCGTTACAAGTCCACCCCCTTATTTAGGTTTCGTCCCCGAAACCTGTTATTCCTCGAACATTCGTGGGTAATGCTGCCTCATTTCTTCTTCAGTTTCCCACGTGGACTCGGATCCCTTCCTGTGCCGCCACTGTACACGCACAAGGGAACCATTTTATTTCTCAACCTTTTCTCCTTTCGGTCTATGATCGCCACTGGTTGCTCCACATAATTGAGCCGTTCGTCCACCTCGATATCCACCAGTGGAACGACCATATCCTCGTCTGCCAAACATTTCCTCAGATGAGATACGTGGAAGGTCGGGTGAATTCCACTTAACTCATCTGGTAAATCCAACCTATAGGCCACCTCTCCTACTCGAGCAACGATTCGGAAAGGGCCTATATACCGCGGACTCAACTTGCCTCGCTTCCGGAACCGAATGATACCCTTCCAGGGTGAGACCTTCAACATAACCCGATCTCCCACCTGGAACTCAATCGGCCTGCGTCGTTTGTCAGCGTACGACTTCTGTCTGTCTTTGGTTGCTTTCATATAAGCTTTGATCTTTTCAAGCTTCTCGGTCGTAGCCTCGATCACTTCGACGCTTCCCAATTCTTTCTGACCAATATCACCCCAACAGACGGGTGTCCTGCATCTCCTACCGTATAGCATCTCATAGGGTGGCATGCCAATACTGGCATGATAGCTGTTATTGTATGAGAATTCGGCTAACGGCAGGTGGTCATCCCAACTTCCCCCGAAGTCAATAACACATGCCCGGAGCATGTCCTCCAAAGTCTGAATGGTCCTTTCCGACTAACCATCAGTTTGAGGATGATAAGCCGTGCTAATATACACCTCGTCCCCATAGCATCATGGAATTTCTTCCAGAATTTGGATGTAAACCGAGTGTCGCGATCAGACACAATCGACACCGGTACACCATGACGAGTCACAATCTCTTTGATGAAAAGATCAGCCAACATTTCGGACGAATATGTCTCGCGCATCGGTAAGAAGTGAGCACTCTTCGTCAGGCGATCCACAATCACCCAGATCGTATCATACCCTTTCGGGGTACGTGGCAGTTTTGTGATAAAATCCATGGTGATGTGCTCCCACTTCCATTCCGGGATATCCAAGGGTTGAATCTTTCCATACGGCTTCTGGTACTCGGCCTTCACTTGTAAACAAGTAAGGCATTTACTCACATACTCCATCACATCGCGTTTCATACCCGGCCACCAATAATCTTTCTTCACGTCTTGGTACATCTTGGTGGCACCGGGATGAATGGAGTATCGAGACTTATGAGCTTCATCCATAATCCTCATTCGCAGATCCCCAAGACGAGGAATCCACATACGCCCAAACCGGGTTCTAACACCCGTTGCGTTCTCACCCAACTCCGCAACCAGACCTCTCATTCGTTCAGAGTTAAGATGTTCGTCTTTCAAAGCCTCATCTTGGAACTCTTTGACCTGTTTCATCACGTCGGAGGTCATGATTAGCTGGTACGCCTTCACCCGAATTGGCTCGGGCCTCTCCTTTCGACCAAGGGCATCCGCCACCACGTTGGCTTTGCCCGGATGGTAATGGATCTCACAATCCTAATCCTTTATAAGCTCCAACCATCGTCGTTGCCTCATATTCAGATCTTTTTGCTCGAAGAAGTACTTCAAGCTTTTGTGGTCTGTGAAAATGGTGCACTTCGTTCCGTAGAGGTAGTGCCTCCAAATCTTTAACGCGAAGACCACAGCTGCTAGCTCCAAGTCATGAGTAGGGTAATTAACCTCATGGACTTTCAACTGCCGGGATGCATAAGCTATAACCTTTCCCCTCTGCATCAACACGCATCCCAATCCCGAATAAGAAGCATCAGAATAAACCACTAGATCTTCGCTTCCCTCGGGCAATGACAAAACTGGAGCTTGGGTCAACCTCGTCTTCAGCTCTTCAAACGCCTTTTCTTGAGCTTGACCCCATATAAATTTCACATCTTTCCGGGTCAACTTGGTTAGTGGAGAAGCGATTTTTGAAAAGTCTTAGATAAACCTTCGGTAGTAGCCCGCCAGACCCAAGAAACTTCGGATCTCAGATGGCGTCTTTGGAGACTTCCATTGCATCACCGCTTCCACCTTTGCCGGATCAACCATAATCCCATCCGGATTTACCACGTGACCCAAGAATTGAACTTCACGCAACCAGAATGCGCACTTGGAGAATTTAGCATACAACTTCTCCCTTCTCAACGTCTCCAACACCTCCCGGATGTGACCGGCATGCTCTCCTTCGTTCCTCGAATAAATCAAGATATCATCGATGAACACAATCACTGATTTATCCAACATTGGCCGGCACACCTTGTTCATCAGATCCATAAAAGCAGCTGGCGCATTGGTCAAACCAAAAGACATGACAAGGAACTCATAGTGACCGTAGCGCATACGAAAAGCCGTTTTAGGGACATCCTGCTCCTTCACCTTCAGTTGATGGTAGCCTGATCGAAGATCTATTCGTGAAAACCAACTAGCACCCTGAAGTTGGTCAAACAAGTCATCGATTCTCGGCAAGGGGTATCTGTTCTTCACCGTCAACTTATTCAACTCGCGGTAGTCGATGCACATCCTCATGCTACCGTCTTTCTTCTTTACGAACAGGACCGGAGCACCCCAAGGTGAGATACTAGGCCTAATAAACCCCTTATCCAGCAGCTCTTGTAACTGTCCCATCAACTCTTTCATCTCCGTCGGGGCCAATCGATACGGTGCCTTGGCAACAGGTTGGGCGCCTGGTATCAGATCAATCTGGAACTCGATCTCTCTGTCAGGTGGAAATCCCGATAAGTCTTCCGGGAACACATCTGGAAACTCACGCACAACCGGAACATCCGATAGTTGTGGTGTTGGCGTTTCTACATCCTTTACATAGCATAAGAAGGCGCTACATCCACGCCTCATACATTTCCCCGCCACCGCCTTTGAGATCACCTTCGGAATTGTAGTAACCCGATCGCCATAAACTGTCACTGAACTACCGTCGGGCGCTTTCAAATTGATCATCTTCTTGCGACACACAATATTAGCCTCAAAATCCGACAACCAATCCATTCCAAGCACCAAATCGAAACCACCCAACGTCATCGCAAACGGTCTAATCGGAAATTTGTGGCCCTCTAATTCCACATCACAACCCTCTATTACCTTGGAAATCCTGGTAGTTTTATCTATAGCAGTCTCTACATCAAACGGTATATCCACACGTCTACTACTAACGGGCAATTTGGCACAGAAAACAGCAGAAATAAAACTCCTACTGGCACCCGAATCAAATAATACAGAGGCTAGAGTTTGGTTCACCAGAAACGTACCGGACACTACATCGGGGTCCGTCCTAGCCTCTTCCTGCGTCATTGTGAATGCCCTGGCGCTTGCTCTCGGACCTTCACTTCCCGTCTTCTTTACCCCTGAAGCCTCAGCCCTAGGCTTCTTACAGTCTCTGCTCATATGACCACTTTCCCCACAGTTAAAGCACTTGCCCATCCGGCAATCCCTTGACATATGCCCTGTCTTCCCGCACTTGAAACAGATGTTGGATCCCCACTTGCACTCCCCTGAGTGCTCCCTTCCACACTTACCACACTTCCTCACCCCAGCTCCAGACATGACCACACGGTGGTCATCCACCCTTGCCTTCTTGTTGCTCGTCGAAGTATCACCTCGACCAAATCTCTTCCCCTGCCAGCTTCTCTCTCCACCTCCCTTCTTACTACCCTCAGCCTTTACCAACGCAGCCCGTTCATCGTATAACCTTCCCGCCAAATCCACTGCCGACCTGAAAGTACTCGGTCGAGCGGAAATCAACTGCCAACGAATTTCGGCTGGCAGCCCTTGAATATACCGGTTGATCTTTCGAGACACCGGCGTCACCTGCTCTGGCACCAACCGCGCCATGTCGTTAAACTTGGTGGTGTATTGTTGGTGGGTCATCGTCCCCGCCTCCAACTGCAGGAACTCTCTCTCTACTCTGTCCATCTCCCGACGAGGACTGAACTCCTCGATCACCATTCTCTTCAACTCGGACCACTTCATCTTCCCAATGGCCGTGCTACCCTCGGCCTGGACAATATTGTCCCACCAGCACAAAGCTGTCCCCGTAAAAGAGTGGGTAGCAAACTTCACCTTCTTGTCCTCTTGGCAATCACTAATATCGAGGACCGCCTCCATTTCTCTCACCCATTGGTGAGCATCCGCAACCGTACCAGAACCATCAAAAGTCGGGGGCTTGCACCTCATAAATGCCCCGTAGTTACAACCCCGGGCTGTCTCCCGTACCTGCTCTTCTTCCTCTTCCTCTTCATCATCAGATAGTACCGTTTCTGCTACCGTCTGTTGCTGTCTACCTGAGGACCGATTCCTCCCTCGCCTCTCGTCTTCACGTACTGCCTTTATCACTTCGGTCACTACAGACGGTAAGATCGTCTGCATGACCTGGTGTACTTCCTCGACCACTGCCTCTTTTACCGAGGCTCTCAAATTTGCGCTTTCGTCTGCCTCCTCCTGATGAGGAATCTCGTTTTCCTCACGAACTACTTTCTCTGCCCTAGGTCTTCCTCTCGTGGCACGCGGTTCAGCACCACGTCCACCACCACGTGAAGCTTTAGATGATCTACCACTGACCATCTTCTATCCACTGAAAGATTCAAACACCAACACGGTCATTCAAGGAAATAACTCAGTTTATGTTAAGTATAGCAAGTTCCTAATTACAGTGGCCAGTTGTGATTAGCCACTTACTTTACTCTTCGCACCCCGAGCATTACCTGTCCTGACTACATTAGTATCTAAGTCTAACAGTACACATAAAGACATATCATGCGCACGTAATCATGATTAACTTTAAGAAAATACCTGATGGCACGCAACTACTCAGATGGCATTCTCTTCCTTTCTGTCCCATTTTTAGTTTAAGTTTAGGTTTATTTTGAAAATTTACCCATTTCACTTAAACTTTGGCTCTGATACCAACTTGTAAGGCCCCATTCCCGGGCACCTCACAGTTGGTCGTCATCACACGTAAAACATAATAAAATAACGCAGCGGAATTAATAAAAGGTCATTCTCATTTCATCATAAAAGCTTTTACAAGGCATTACATCATTGACCTGATTACAAAATACAAGCTTTCTCTATTTTGCCTATCTTTACTATGATTGCTGCTGAAGCATATGAAACCGAGGATTTCATAAGTAATCCCCGTCATGTGAATCCTCAACAATCACAGGGTCCTATACAGTGACCTCTAGTAGAAGATATTAAATTCAAAAATATGTTTTTTCATCATAAAGGAGATTCCTTAAGTAATCCCGTTTATGGGAATCCTCAAGAAATCTCGCACTCGCATGCAACATAACGTGTTGCGTGCATTACGGGCCCACAACACATGACGTTGCAGCATAATCAAAAGGAGAATGCCGTCCCCCACGAGCTGAGTAGTCGCCTTGTGCCATCCCCAGCAACACTACCTGCCAACTGGAAACACATAAAAAGTCAGCGTTGCTGAGTGAGTTCTAGTTTTATAATAAAACATACTTTTACCTGTTAAAAGTGTCCTTTCATACATGCGATCATACATCATACGTATACTTAGATAATATCATTATTATTATCATCATTCTTTCATTAACTTTTATTCGTGTACCATTCATCGTTCTCGTTCACGTTCGTGCATACATTCCTTACGTTCATTCATACGTACATAGAGATAATATTCATTATTATCTTCATCATTCGTTATACATCGTTATCTTTAACTTCTCATATGGATCCTGTCAGGCTTTACCCACTTCATGGCACTCGACTATAATTAATGTGGTCGAATGACAAGGATCCCGTTTCATACTTACTTGCACATTGAATTCTGATGTACCAATACCATATGCTATACCCCGAACCGTCTTAGCTACTGGGCCGTGAATCAATAGAGCGTATTGCCACAGAAGCCTTAGCTACTGGGCCGTGAATCTATGCGTATGGCACAGTACTAGAGGTAAGCGGTATAGGTACCATGACCATGGTCAATCACAAAGAAGGACCAATCGACTTATTCAATGCTTGCAAGACATAACTCGTTCGTTCGTTAATGCATGTATTCATCATCAACCTTCTTTTCGTTCATTCGTTAATACATGCATTCATCGTCGTGTTCCTCTTTTATTATCTTTCACTTTACGTTACATAATACTTCATTCATTCATTCTCATTATTCGTAAAGTTTCGGAAAGATAAACATACATAATCATAAGGAACATAAACATCTACAATTCATCAATCATTATCATCATATAGGGCCTCATCATACTCATCATATTCACATCGTATCTACGCCTGCATCCTCATTCACATCAGCCCTATGTGGCCGATTGAACATACCTCAGTCGCAAGGCCTCTATGCGACTGGGTCATGCGACTGGGCAATCAGGCGACTGGACTTACATTCGTGCAATTGAACCACCTATCGTACGAATGAACTCCATGCGAATGGACTAATAGTTGATTAACCTCATACGTGCGACTAAACTATCATGCGAATGGACCTATGCGACCGAATCCCTCAGTCGTATGGTCTATCGGGCGATTGAGTCCCATCCGTACGACTGAACCTCAATCGTACGATTGACCATCCGTTTTCCCTCAGTCGTGCGACTAGCCCTCCAGTCGCATAACCCTAACTAGGCAGCGACTGGAGTTCATCACGAACAGCAGCCGCGACCTACGGGTCTCAAATCCTTCCAAACTCATTTCTAGCCCAAATTAGCCTTCCTAAACCTCAAGGAATCATACTAGGACATTATACAAGCTAATGCAAGTCCTAATTCGTACCATACACACGTTACTCAAGATTTCACCCAAATGGGTCAAACATACACACTGTTCAAAAATAGGGTTTATATGTGATCCAGCTTCAAAATCGTATGAAAACAAGTAAATGAGGGGTTCTAGAACTCACATTAACAGGTAGGAGTGAAGAGATTCGACTTGGCTAGCTTCTCGACAAATCTCGTGCCCAAATCACCACGTTCTCCCTTTCTTTCTCTTCTTTCGCTGTTCTCTCGCTCTCTGCCCTTTCTCCCGACTGAAAAATGTAAGTGTTAGGGAGGAGAAGAGAGCTGCTCCTCTTTTATACCTACAGCTCAGTCGCATCTAGTCCAGGGCGACTGGACCTTCAGTCGCATAAACACCATGCGACTGGACCCCAGTCGCATGAGTTCCATGCGATTCATCCTTCATTCGGGTGATTGAACTCTAATCGTACAGTTGAGCTTCAATCGGCCGAATAACATGCGATCGAACCTCCAGTCGCATCAATTCCATGCGACTGAGGCTTAGTCGCATAACCTACCAAAAAGTCAAACTGCCGGGCGTTACAAAACCACAGCCGGGCCTACATTATTAATATTGATTACATGTCAGCTCGGTCGCGACTTCATACACATAGTGATTCCTATGGGCTAGCTACCCATTATATGCTTTGATTACTAAATCCGGGAATTTCATTACTGATACTTACTGTTTTCTGATAAACCTGTGAACTCACCAGTCTTGTACTGACTTTTGCATGTTTTCTTTCAGGATATTGATGTGGTATGTTTAGGAGCACATCATCCACTGCATGTCATTCCGCATTCACCCCAAACTGTTTTCAAGATTTAATTTCATGTACTTTACATAAATTGGATTGGACGCGTGTTTACGTGTTTCAAAACCGTTGTTAAATGTTTTCCTGTTTTCGCTTCCGCAATACTTAAATACAAGTTGGTTTATTTCATTATTACTAAGCAACTTATATGATTTGTAATTGTCGAGTCGTTTGGTGTAACTGATGCTTATCTGAGATCCTGGTTATGTCACACGCCTAGCGGTAAAACCCAATTTGTGGAAATTGAGGGTGTGACAGGGGATTGGAGCTGAACCCTTATGATGATGGATTGGAGCTGAACCCAACGGAGAACAGGTCGCGACAGGGGAGGGAACGATTCGGGAGGAAATAGCCAACGTTAATCCAATTACTTGTACAGTAAGCTTCCTTAGTCGATGAGAAACAAAAACCCTGTGCCAATTTCAGTTTAGATTGCTAGGTTGATGGATTTTGATCGTGTTGCAGGTCGCGACCGAAGATGGCGATTGAATGTGGTGTTTGTGTGTTTCATACCAAATTGAACTCAATTGAAGATTATAAACGATTGTCTTGAGACTGTTGTGACTGGTGAACTTCTTGTATTGCTGTTGCTGATGAGTGGAGGATGAAGATTGCTTCCCACTGGCAGAAGGTTCCCATTTCCTCTTGTTTTCATTGGAACCCGATGCAGCACCTCGCGGGGGCAGCTTGCCCTATGCGACGGCCTGATCCGTCAGCTTGTACGCCAGTCGGATAGCGTCCTGTATGGTGGCTGGTCTAGCAGTGGTGACCATGCTCTGTATTTCTGGAACTAGCCCATCGATGTACCTCTCAACCCGTTTGTAAGCCGGGTTGATCATAGTAGGGCACAGAGTAGCCAACTCGTGAGAACGAGTTGTGTAGGCTTCGATTTCAGAACCTACCATCTTCAGGTTCCAAAATTCGGTTTCCAGTTTTTGTACTTCATCTCTTGAACAGTACTCCTCTTTCAGCAAGTTCTTGAATTCTTCCCATGTCATGGCATTTGCAGCTTCAACACCCAACATCTGAACTTGTGTGTTCCACCGGCTCAGAGCAGCACCATCCGTTGTGCCAGCAGCATATTTCACCCTATTCTCAGCAGGACAGTTACAGATTTCAAACACCGACTCCAACTTTTCGAACCAACGGAGCAGTCCTACTGCTCCCTCAGTTCCCCTGAATGGATTAGGTTTGCAGTCCATAAAGGACTTGTAGGTGCAAACTGGTTGTCCAATGGGATTCTGTCGTGAAAGGTGTTGGCTTGCCAATGCTGCGGTAACACTCTGATTGATTAGCGCCGCCAATTCTGCAGGAGTCATGGAGATGTTACCTCTCCCGCGTCCACGTCCTCTTCCAGACATTCTTTAAATTACCATATACATAAATAAGTAAATATCCAACCAGATGTCAGAATTCAAAGCTATCAGTCACATGAAAATAACCCCTTTGTCTTGGAATGAAAAGGAAAAGAAGTCCAAGAATTTAAAGTAACAGACAAACTAGAGGATCAGTTCGAATCCGAGGAATTAAGACACCCGTCATGGTTTGAATTTCATCTGAATTCGAGGTAAGAGTGAGCATTCATACAAGTAGAATTGAAAGATAGTTTCCACATCAATAGCCATGTTCTATGAAGATCGAAAATTTCTTGCTCACGGTGTAGAAACGATGACTTATACCGACTACAATGTTACCACCCGATCAAATTCACCGGACTTAGCATGCATAACAAATTACAATTACGTGTGCACCTGTAATGGTAATTTGCTTTGCATGATCACCCCCGGTTCCTCCTATCAGGCTAAGATATCTTGTCAAGTACAGTGGTCGTCAACGATAGGAGTACCAAATATGTAAGTATTATATCGGGGTCGATCAATCGAAGTATACGAAAGAATCAGTAAGGTTCAGGAAATTCATAGTAACCCCTCCCGTGACTCACAGCAACTCAAAGCCACCATCCCTATAGTCGTAAGCTCACAGGGATATGTTAAAGCAAAAGTTCTCAGGCAACCAAATTAAGTAAGTACATCTTAGTAATCTATGTGTGTGTAACTAATGCAAATCCAGCTATAGTCTAAAATGCAATGCAAATGAGATGCAAAGTTCATTTAGTTCGCTATAACTAATACTCTGATACCACTCTGTCACACCCTCAATTTCCTCAAACGAGGTTTTACCGCTAGGCGTGTGACATAACCAGGATCTCAGATAAGCATCAGTTACACCAAATGACTCGACAATTACAAATCATATAAGTTGCTTAGTAATAATGAAATAAACCAACTTGTATTTAAGTATTCGGAAGCGAAAACAGGAAAACATTTAACAACGGTTTGGAACACGCAAACACGCGTCCAATCCAATTTATGTAAAGTACGTTGAATTAAATCTTGAAAACAGTTTGGGGTGAATGCGGAATGACATGCAGTGGATGATGTGCTCCTAAACGTGCCACATCAATGTCCTGAGAGAAAACATGCAAAAGTCAGTACAAGACTGGTGAGTTCACAGGTTTATCAGAAAACAGTAAGTATCAGTAATGAAATTCCTGGATTTAGTAATCAAAGCATATAATGGGTAGCTAGCCCATAGAAATCACTATGTGTATGAAGTCGCGACCGAGCTAACATGTAATCAATAGTAATAATGTAGGCCCGGCTGTGGATATCCAGCACTCTGTCACACCAAAAGCCTTAAAGGCGTGTGCCGGTACAAATCAAGGCTGCTCAATCTGAAGCCTTGAAGACGGAGAATCTGAAAGCAGAATCCATGCGAGGCATGGAGAAACAGTTGGAGATTAAAGCTGATGGAATCTGTTATTTTATGGAACGGATCTGGGTACCACAGTATGGGAATTTGCGAGAGCTGATAATGGATGAAGCTCATAAGTCACGTTACTCGATCCAGCCAGGTTCAGACAAGATGTATCAGGACCTAAAAGAATTTTACTGGTGGCCGAAAATGAAAGCGGAGATAGCCACATACGTAAGCAGATGCCTAACTTGTTGCAAGGTTAAGGTAGAATACCAGAGACCATCCGGTTTACTCCAACAACCGAAAATTCCAGTGTGGAAATGGGAGCAGATCTCAATGGACTTCATCACAAAGTTACCTAGGACTCCCAGCGGATGCGATACCATTTGGGTTATAGTAGATCGCTTAACGAAATCCCCACACTTTCTGGCAATCCGAGAGACTGATCGAATGGAGAAGCTGACACGTATCTATTTAAGGGAAATAGTCTCTCGGCATGGTGTGCCAATATCTATCATTTCTGATCATGACGCTTGGTTCACTTCTCACTTCTGGCAATTATTACAACGATCATTTGGAACGCGGCTGCATATGAGTACTGCGTATCACCCGTAGACCGATGGTCAAAGTGAGCATACAATCCAGACACTGGAAGACATGTTGCGTGCATGTGTGATCGATTTTGGCAGCAGCTGGGAAACTCATTTACCATTGGTTGAGTTCTCCTATAATAACAGTTATCACACCTCGATCAAGGTAGCTCTATTTGAGGCACTGTATGGACGTAAGTGCCGATCTCCTATCTGTTACGTAGAAGTAGGAGAAAGCCAACTTACAGGACCTGAACTTGTGCACGAAACGACTGAGAAGATCGTGCAATTCATAACCGTATGGCAGCAGCACGTGATCGACAAAAGAGTTACGCCGACAAGTGTCGTAAGCCATTGGAGTTTCAGATTGGTGACAAAGTACTGTTGAAAGTCTCACCCTAGAGGGGTGTAATACGCTTTGGAAAACGGGGAAAACTAAACCCTAGGTACGTGGGGCCGTTTGAGATTGTCAAACGGGTTGGCCCGGTGGCTTATCAACTGAACTTACCTGACGAACTCAGTGGAATACACAATGTGTTTCACGTGTCAAACATAAGGAAGTGTCTTGCTGATGAATCACTTGTTGTTCCATTAGAAGAACTAAAAATCGATGAACAACTACGTTTCATCGAGGAACCAGTGGAAGTCATGGACCGAGAGGTCAAGACACTCAAACATAGTCGCATCCCTATTGTCAAAGTCCGATGGAACTCAAAGCGTGGACCAGAGTTCACCTGGGAACGCAAAGATCAGATGAAGAATAAGTACCCACAACTGTTCAACGATCAGACACCTATTTCTTAATGTATTCCTTCTCAAGATACCTTTTCCTTTAATTTCGGGACGAAATTCCCTTCAACAAGGGGATGATGTCGTAACTCACGTGAAAACTTATATTTCTTTGTTCGAGTATGTTTCATGTTTCAAAAACCGTCAGAAAACCAAACGCTTCTATGTTCTGGATAACTGACCAGTTGCTCATCACGCGTCACGTGAAAACTTATATTTCTTTGTTCGAGTATGTTTCATGTTTCGGAAACCGTCAGAAAACCTAGCGCGTCTATGTTCTGGATGACTGAGCAGTTGTTCATCACTCGTTTGTTAACCCTAGTGTTCTAATTTTCGGATGAACATTCCTTCAACAAGGGGATAATGTGACAACCCGTATATTTTAGGTTAACACCGTTTCGGCTGTTCCATTATCATTAATATATGTCAACGTTATTCGACATTATTATTAGTTCAAAATCTTAATTATTATTAGTATATAATTATAATTAAGTTGACCTAAATTAAACATTAGTATAACATAATAATAATAATAATAATAATAATAATAATAACGAAAATATAAGTTTTATTGCGTTAAAGCCTATAACTAATAACTTTTTACATAAAATAATAACATTTCAAACTTCAGGGTTAAATTGTAATTTATTTAAAACGGAATCAAAACTTTAAACTTCAAATGTCAACTGTTAGAAGCCTCAGGGACCATTTGTGTAATTTCCGAAAACACCTAACCCCACCCCCCATTTCTCCCCCGATTCCTTCCCCGTGTTTCTCGGCCGGATCTCAGCCACGATCGCGCACTAAACTCAAATAATAATCAAATTAATTGCGCACTCACGAACGTTTAATCGTTCATAATCTTCCATTGAGTTCAATTTGGTATGAAACACACACAAACACCACATTCAATCGCCATCTTCGGTCGCGACCAGCAACACGATCAAAATCCATCAACCTAGCAATCTAAACTGAAATTGGCATAGGGTTTTTGTTTCTCATCGACTAAGGAAGCTTACTGTACAAGTAATTGGATTAACGTTGGCTATTTCCTCCCGAATCGTTCCCTCCCCTGTCGCGACCTGTTCTTCGTTGGGTTTAGCTCCAATCCATCATCATATGGGTAATTAAACATACCTATACACTCGATTTCACTTGGGGAATAAAAGCCCCATGAATCCGCCTGTTATCAAAATCGATTGGGGCTTCAATTTGGTCGATCCATGATCTAGGGTTTCGCGGATTTAGGGGTGTCCAATTGATTTGAGTTAAAACAATTAGGAACCATTACAAACCGCGGCTGTATGCATTGGTTCGCTGGTCCCCCACTCGTTTGCTAACCTTAAGGTCCCGGGTTCGACCCCGGGCACCCTCATATATTTGTTTAGGGCTTTTTGAGCTTTAAAAAAATTACAGAAAATTTCTAAAAATTATAAAAATCAATTTTATAAACTTTGTTTATTTTTAAAGCCATCTAACAATTTTCTGGAAATTTCATTTCTTATAACACTTTAATATTTTATTAAATATTTTAGACAAATGATATATGTAGTTCATTTTTTTATAAAAATAGACTTTAAATAATGGTTATGCCTTGATAAACGTCTAGAGTTATGAAGTCACATAATTAAAACGTATGATAAGTATCTTTATATTATTGATAAATAAATGGGAATGGGGAAATATCGATAACCGGCACCGTACCCGAGTTGTGAAACGCGAAACCGGACAATCCTTACTTTTACAATTAATAATTAATATTAATAATTAATATTAATTATATATATACTAAATGGAACACAGGTTAATCGGAACCCTATTCTTTGTACTATCGTTTATTCGTTGCTGAGCATTCGATGTGAGTTTACAGCCCCACTTTTACTTTATACTCTTTTTGGGGGAGAGAAACATGCTGCTTTTATAAAAGTTACATTACATTGGGTTTTTGTAATACCACATATACATGATACTATGGTGTTATACTTTGCCCTTCGGACCGTTAATATACAAATAGCGAGGTGATTGTTAGTAGATCTACTGGGATTAACATACCCCGCCCGGGTTAGTCGCGCTAGCTTGACTGGAGGTCAAACGGGTGAACGGTCAGCCTGTTTTACAGTGTTGTGGTGGGGAAACCACAGCCGGGCCTACATTATTACTATTGATTACATGTCAGCTCGGTCGCGGCTTCATACACATAGTGATTGCTATGGGCTAGCTACCCATTATATGCTTTGATTACTAAATCCGGGAATTTCATTACTGATACTTACTGTTTTCTGATAAACCTGTGAACTCACCAGTCTTGTACTGACTTTTGCATGTTTTCTCTCAGGACATTGATCTGGCACGTTTAGGAGCACAGCATCCAATGCATGTCATTCTGCATTCACCCCAAACTGTTTTCAAGATTTAATTTCATGTACTTTACATAAATTGGATTGGACGCGTGTTTGCGTGTTCCAAACAATTGTTAAATGTTTTCCTGTTTTCACTTTCGCAATACTTAAATACAAGTTGGTTTATTTCATTATTACTAAGCAACTTATATGATTTGTAATTGTCGAGTCGTTTGGTGTAACTGATGCTTATTTGAGATCCTGGTTATGTCACACGCCTAGCGGTAAAACCCCGTTTGTGGAAATTGAGGGTGTGACATTATAGCTAAGTTTAACATATTAGATGAGGATCAAAGCCATTCATTGAAGCTTTAGAGATGGAGCATGATGCCCCGATCATACTTTCTTATAGCTAAGTTTAACATGGCCCTTGACATCCTTAAGAAATATGAGAACTAGCACTTTCTGAAACCATGTAAGAACCATCCACATGCGCACGACCTCACACACATATGTATATTTTATCTGAAAAGAATTAAGTTTGATCCATATTTGTAATCTTTTATTGACATGAAGATGCCTAGTCATTTCTTAAGAACCATAAGGATAGATTTTGTTAGCCGTGGGATTAGATCGATCATATTCATGCAATTTTATTTTTCTTTTCTTTGGGTGCCAAACAAAAATTTAGAGTATAGTAGTAAAATCATAAATATTCATTAGTGTAAATGGTCAGCTATAATCACTTCCAATGATATGCACCAAACATGTATAAAAAGATCTTGAGAATTTGTAAACTGCGTAAACAGAACAATTTTCTAACTGATGATGACAAGTTCTCTATTACTATTCATACAGTCAATAGATATGTTCTATTACTATTCATACAGTCAATAGATATGTGCTATCTTTTATGCTATGTTTTGTGTTAGATAGTTGATAAAGTGCTTTAAACAACATATAACACTGGAAGGGATGCTGAATTTGGGAAAAGTTTTAGTGCCAGTAAGTCGTGCTTTTCCACAACCTTCACTTTCATTTACTTAAAGTATTTAATATATGCTTTAAAGATATGTGGTTTCGAATCCTGTTTTAAAAAGTACAAGTCAATGAAAAAATAAATCACCGCAACTCGCGGAGTATATTACAAGTTATTAATAATAACTTATTTGGTAGTATGTAGTATAGGTTTTGTACATATTTGGTTAAAAGTATTATTTAATTGTTTGTTTATTATTAGTTATAGGTACTTTCTTTGGTTATTTTGCATAAATGACTAGATTTATATAACATTGATTATTTATTATTTTATAACTATACAAGATGAAATGAATGACCTACTTAGCCGGAAAGAAGGTGCAGCTAATCCGTTGACAGAGAAGCAGATCATGGATCAAGTATTGGGTACACGCCTCGGGTTTAACAGGGTTTGTGGGCATGTTGTACCCGGTTTGGCCCGATACAATTCATCATCTTCTAGTGCTGGACTATCTACCCCACCACCACCTGTCTACACCCAAGAACAAGTTAATGAAAAGCTGCATCATCAAAAAGAAAATATACGCGCCTTGCTACTAAACTGAAAGACGTTGTAAAAGGTTTGGCGGAACACGATATTTTGATTGAATTTGACTGTGACCATGAGAGCGACAGCTCCGACTACGTTATCCCAATATTTTTCTTATGAACTTGTATCTTTTGTCATTTCTATATGTAAACCTGAATTTGTCATTTGAATGTACTTTTAAGCTCTAACTAGGTTATGGTATGTGATATTATGGTTGTATGATTGATGATATCATTATTGTTTGATGAAAATCTAGAAAACAAAACATGCATTGACCCAGAAACATTCTGGGCGAAAAACTATATTTATAGTAAAAACTGCAGTGAAATTTTCAGTCTTTCAGCAAGGACAAAGGGGCTGTTTGTTTTTGTGCTGACCCGGCTGACCGGGCTGACCCGCTGACTAGGTCAGCGGTCAGCCCGTTTGATTTCGGCTTCAAGCCCGGCTGACCGGGTCTCCAGTGCTGACCCGGACCTTGAAAAAAAATGTGCTGACCGGCTGACCCGCAAGCCTCTCGCGACCCGCAGGCAGCCGCAGCACCACCGCCCACCGCCCCACCGGCGCGACCATCGACGACCACCCCTCGGCAGCCGACACAACCACCCACGTCGACCCCCCTGCACGACCACGGAGCACGGCGGGGGCAGAGGAGAGGGGTGATCGGAGGAGGAGGTCGTCGTCGGAGTGTTCGATGATGTCGTCGGCATGAGAGATGGTTGAATACGTTGTCATCGGCGTGAGATGTAAGGCCCCGTTCCCGGGCACCTTACGGTTGGTCATTCATCGCGCATAAAACATTTTAAAACATACATTTATCTTGCGGCGGAATTTAAAACTTTCATTTATAACTAAAAACATGTCATTTCATAACATTACAATATTCGTTTTCATCTCAAAATACATTGACATGTCAAAATATGGATGCCAGCCTCAACGGAACTGAGTAGTCGTCCGTGCTATCCTCAACAACGTACCTGCCAACTGGAAACACATCAAAGTCAGCGTTGCTGAGTGAGTTCTAGTTTTATAATAAAACATACTTTCTTTCTTTAAAATCGTTCTTACATACATGCAATCACACATCATACGTACATACACATAGATAACCTCATTATTATCTTCTTTTCTCATTCATTCTTTATCTTTAACTTCCATTCAATTTCTGTCTTTTACTTCTATCTGGATCCAGTCACACTGTACCCTCTTCATGGCACACAGCCATGATTATTACTGAGGTCGAGTGACAAGAATCCCGTTCCATATGTTATCACTATGTTCCTCCCGTTCATTATTTTCATTCGTTCGTTCTTTGACTTTCATTACGTTCATTATCTTTCGTTCGTCTCATACTTTCTTTCTTTCACACTTATCTCTCTCTCATTCATCAACTCGCGCGATACTCCCGACTCATGTCTGAAGACTGATACTGTGCCGGGGCCTGCTCACAAACCCCAACTCATGTCCGAAGACTGACACAGTACCGGAGCACGCGATCCGTTCCTCATTCGTCTCATCTCACTCTCACGCACTACTCCCGACTCATGTCCGAAGACTGATACTGTGTCGGGGCCTGTACACAAACCCCCGACTCATGTCCGAAGACTGACACAGTACCGGAGCACGCGATCCTCTACTCATCCTCTTAGATCCTGTCTCATGCAATATCCCCGACTCATGCTCGAAAGCTGATGCTGTGCCGGGGCCTGCTCACAAACCCCCGACTCATATCCGGAGACTGACACAACACCGGGATACGCGACAAAGATCCCGTTTGAGTCAATCACCTGGATTGAACTCTATCCGAGTCTGTTGCAACACAAAGTTGCTCACCTCACTATCTCATCTCACTATCTCATCTCATGCAATACCCCCGACTCATGTCCGAAGACTGATACTGTGCCGGGGCCTGACTAACAAAGTCCCGACTCATGTCCGAAGACTGACACAGTACCGGGATACGCGACGAGGATCTCGTTCGAGTCTGTTGCGACATAAAGTCGCTCACCTCATACATACGCTCATCTACTTTATGTTCGTTCATTCATACGTTAATGTATACATTCATTCATCATGTTCCTCTTTTATTATCTTTCGCTTTACGTTACATAATACTTTCATTACATTCTTTAGCGTTAAACGTAAAGCCAAGGAAAGACATATATACATAATAAGGAACATACACATAATCCTAAACATACATCATTACCATACAAGCATCATCATACACTCATAACACACATCCGACATACAATACATTACACGCACCGCCAAGGCATACGTCACACATAACATCATGCACGTCATCGTCGTCAACTCATCATCATACATCGTCTTGCATCATCCCTGCCCAACTCATCATCTAGAGTCGGACAATTCTACGGACATTCGGGCGTATAGACCCCCTTCAGTCGCCTGGCCTCCATGCGACAGGCCCTTCATTCGGGTGACTAGACCTTCATTCGAGTGACTAAACCTTTATTCAGGTGACTAAACCTTCATTCAGGTGACTTGACCTCCAGTCTCCCTCCACTCAGGTGACTGGCCTCCAGTCTCCCTCCATTCAGGTGACTGGCCTCCAGTCTCCCTCCATTCAGGTGACTGGCCTCCAGTCTCCCTCCATTCGGGCGACTGGCCTTCAGTCTCCCCCCATTCGGGTGACTGGCCTCCAGTCTCCCCTCATTCAGGTGACTGGCCTCCAGTCTCCCCCCATTCGGGCGACTGGCCTCCAGTCTCCCCGCATTCGGGCGACTGGCCTCCAGTCTCCCCCCATTCGGGCGACTGGCCTCCAGTCTCCCTCATTCGGGCGACTGGCCTCCAGTCTCCCCTCATTCGGGCGACTGGCCTCAGTCTCCCCTCATTCGGTCGACTGGCCTCCAGTCTCCCCTCATTCGGGCGACTGGCCTCCAATCTCCCCTCATTCGGCCGACTGGCCTCCAGTTTCCCCTCATTCGGGCGACTGGCCTCCAGTCTCCCCTCATTCGGGCGACTGGACCTAGCTGATGCAGAATGGAGTTCATCCCGACTGCAGCCGAGGGTTTTCGGCCCCCAAACTCATCTAAACCCATTTTGAGCCCAAATCGACCATCCTAAGCCTTAGGGAAACATACCACGACCTCATTCGAGCGTAACCACGTATGAAATCAAGCTCCAAACGCATCATACACATACACAAATGCATAAAAACGGGTTTACACCCAAAAACTCAAAAAATAGGGTTTCATATGTGTTCCAGCCCCAAAATCATTCAAAAACGTGTAAAAGAGGGGTCCTAGAACTCACCTTAGTAGCCTCCTCGGTTAAAGATTCGATTTGACCCGCTATACGTCGATTTTGGCTCACGAACCCTTGAACCGAGCTTTCTTCTCCCCTTTTCCCGTTTCTCTTCTTTCTCTCTGGTTTCGCGAGTGTGGGGAAAGAGTTAGGGCTGCCCTCTCCCTTAAATACTACTGTCCAGTCGTCCGAGCTCTCCATGCGATTGGACCTTCAGTCGTCCAAGCTCTATGCGACTGAACACTTCAATCGTACGATTGAGCTCCAGTCGTGCGGTTGAGCTTCAATCGCATGTCTTCCATGCGATTGGACGCTCCAGTCGCATGACCCTCCAAATTGAAATTTCCGGGTGTTACAAGTCCACCCCCCTTAAACGGGTTTCGTCCCCGAAACCTATCGTTCCTTAAACCTTCGCGGGCAATACTATCCCATCCATTTTCCAGTCTATCACTTGGAATCCTATCGCTCCACATCGTTTATCAACATTTGACTTCTGGTCTATCTTGGACTATCGCCATCGGCAACCTATGCATACTGATCAATGTTCATTTGACCAGCGCTTGCGACTCCAAACATGCCATGTAGAATACAGTTACTACATCACAATACTCGAACAAGGGCTCGGCGTCATAATCATTGAGCTTCAGAGCATCACTGAGAACCTTCAGCTTTAGTGCTTGAAGAACAAGGCCTTCAACTTGTGTAAAGTTGCTGCTTACCCTAGACCCTTGTTGGATGTTCTTTAAGTATGAATAATGACCCTCTGGCAAACCCAACAACCGGCAAGAAAGGTAAATCGGCTTACTTGGTGACCCAACCCAAATTTATCCTTTCTCTTTTGCTTCCGATCTCCCATTCTTCTTGTTTTCTATGCGTACTTTGTTGTCGATGAACAATTCACAGGCTGAAACGGTTCCTCAGACAACGGGTGACACAGCTTTCTCAATTGCATCATGCAATCCTCTAGGGCATCAAGTAACCTAGTGAATCTACTAATAGTAGTCTCTACATTGAAGGGCTCCTAGACATTTCTTCTCCTACCAGGCAACTCATAAAAGAAGGCATTAGGAACTAACTACTACTAGCATCGCATTCAAGGCGTAAGGGCATAAGCTTAAATTATCAGAAACATACCTGTCATCAGGTCGAAGTCCGCTCTAGCCTCCCTTTGGTCATGATAAAAGCCGTAGCCTTCACCCTCTATTCTCCTTCTCGCACCAGAGCTTCCTGCCTTTGACTTCTTACAATCCCTGCTCAGATGTCCAGTCTCACCGCAGTTGTAGCACTTAGCCACACGACAATCTCTTGACCTGTGACCTTCCTTCCCACACTGAAAACAGACGTTCAGTTCCTACTTGCACTCTCCTTCATGACCTCTACCACACTTCTTACATACCTCATCCTTCCTTCTTATCCTCTCCCGATCATCGATCCTCATTATCTTACCTTCGGTCACCATTCCACCATCACTATCTCGCCTTCCCCTCCCCTTCTTATCATAGGCTCGCTTCCCCGCTTCGCCTGTTATCCCTATCGCCTCCCGCTCGTCATACAACCTTCCCGCCAAATCCACTGCCGACCTAAACGTGCTTGGTCGGGCAGCGATCATGTGCCTACGGATATCCGCCGGCAAGCCCTGAATATACCTCTTGATTTTCCGCGAGAGAGGTGTCACCTGATCCGGCACCAGCCGTGCCATCTCGTTGAATTTGGTGGTGTACTGCTGATGTGTCATTGTTCCTGCTTCCAACTACAGGAACTCCCTTTCCACCTTATCCATCTCACGGTGAGGACAATACTCCTCAATCACCAGCCTTTTCAACTCTGACCATCTCATCCTTCTGATAGCCCGGCTACCCTCAACTTGGACTATGTTGTCCCACCAGCACAAAGCTGAGTCCCCGAAAGAGTGGGCGGCAAACTTCACTTTCTGATCCTCCCGGCACTCGCTGATATTCAGCACGGCTTCCATTTCCCTCACCCACCGGTGAGCAGCAGCAGCAGTGTCGTTACCATCAAAAGTTGGGGGCTTGCATCGTTGAAATGCCCCGTAGTTACAGCCTCGTGCCGCCTCCGGCACAGGCTCCGCCTCCTCTTCCTCCCCATCGCAGAAAACCGCTTCAGTCTCCGTTCGTCTCCTTCCGCCCGAAGGTCTACCCCTTTCCTGTCTCTCCTCCTCCCTAACAGCCTTTATCACTTCAGTCACTACAGACGGTAAGATCGTCTGCATGACCAGGTGTACTTCTTCCACAACCGCCTCTCTCATCGAGGCTCTCAAATTGGCGCTTTCGTCTGCTCCCTCCTGGTGAGGAGTCTCGTGTTCTTCATGAACTACCTTTTCAACTCTAGGCCTTCCTCTCGTGACCCGTGGCTCAACACCACGTCCGCCACCACCTCCGCCACGTGAAGCCTTAGAAGACCTACCACCGGCCATCCTCTATAATACACTGAAAGATTCAAACACCAACATGGTCATTCAAGGAAATAGCTCAGTTCATGTCAAGTATAGTAAGTCCCTAATTATAGTGATCAGTTGTGATTAGCCACTTACCTTACTTTTCATACCCCGAGCATACCTGTCCTGACTATATTAGCATCTAAATCTAACAGTAGCACATAAACACATAACATGCGCATACATTACCGGTTAACTTTAAGAAAATACCTGATGGCACGTAGCTACTCAGTCAGGCATCCCTTCCCTTTCCGTCCCATTCTCAGTTTAAGAATAGGTTTATTATGAAAATTTACCCATTTCGCTTAAACTTTGGCTCTGATACCAACTTGTAAGGCCCCGTTCCCGGGCACCTTACGGTTGGCCATTCATCGCGCATAAAACATTTTAAAACATACATTTATCTTGCAGTGGAATTTAAAACTTTCATTTATAACTAAAAACATGTCATTTCATAACATTATAATATTCGTTTTCATCTCAAAATACATTGACATGTCAAAATATGGATGTCAGCCTCAACGGAACTGAGTAGTCGCCCGTGCCATCCTCAGCAACGTACCTGCCAACTGGAAACACATCAAAGTCAGCGTTGCTGAGTGAGTTCTAGTTTTATAATAAAACATACTTTCTTTCTTTAAAATCGTTCTTACATACATGCAATCACACATCATACGTACATACACATAGATAACCTCATTATTATCTTCTTTTCTCATTCATTCTTTATCTTTAACTTCCATTCAATTTCTGTCTTTTACTTCTATCTGGATCCAGTCACACTGTACCCTCTTCATGGCACACAGCCATGATTATTACTGAGGTCGAGTGACAAAGATCCCGTTCCATACGTTATCACTATGTTCCTCCCGTTCATTATTTTCATTCGTTCGTTCTTTGACTTTCATTACGTTCATTATCTTTCGTTCGTCTCATACTTTCTTTCTTTCACACTTATCTCTCTCTCATTCATCAACTCACGCGATACTCCCGACTCATGTCCGAAGACTGATACTGTGCCGGGGCCTGCTCACAAACCCCCAACTCATGTCCGAAGACTGACACAGTACCGGAGCATGCGATCTGTTCCTCATTCGTCTCATCTCACTCTCACGCACAATTCCCGACTCATGTCCGAAGACTGATACTGTGCCGGGGCCTGTACACAAACCCCCGACTCATGTCCGAAGACTGACACAGTACCGGAGCACGCGATCCTCTACTCATCCTCTTAGAACCTGTCTCATGCAATATCCCCGACTCATGCTCGAAAGCTGATGCTGTGCCGGGGCCTGCTCACAAACCTCCAACTCATGTCCGGAGACTGACACAGCACCGGGATACGCGACAAAGATCCGTTTGAGTCAATCACCTGGATTGAACTCTATCCGAGTCTGTTGCAACACAAAGTTGTTCACCTCACTATCTCATCTCACTATCTCGTCTCATGCAATACCCCCGACTCATGTCCAAAGACTGATACTGTGTCGGGGCCTGACTAACAAACCCCTGACTCATGTCCGAAGACTGACACAGTACCGGGATACGCAACGAGGATCTCGTTCGAGTCTGTTGCGACACAAAGTCGCTCACCTCATACATACGCTCATTTGCTTTACGTTCGTTCATTCATACGTTAATGTATACATTCATTCATCATGTTCCTCTTTTATTATCTTTCGCTTTACGTTACATAATACTTTCATTACATTCTTTAGCGTTCAACGTAAAGCCAAGGAAAGACATATATACATAATAAGGAACATACACATAATCCTAAACATACATCATCACCATACAGGCATCATCATACACTCATAACACACATCCGACATACAATACATCACACGCACCGCCAGGCATACGTCACACAAACATCATGCACATCATCGTCGTCAACTCATCATCATATATCGTCTTGCATCATCCCTGCCCAACTCATCATCTACGACCCCGAGGGTCCGAGTCTAAGTCCGCACTTTTCGAAAGTCGGACAATACTACGGATATTCAGGCGTGTGGACCCCCTTCAGTCGCCTGGCCTCCATGCGACAGGCCCTTCATTCGGGTGACTAGACCTTCATTCGGGTGACTACACCTTCATTCGGGTGACTAAACCTTCATTCGGCTGACTGGACCTCCAGTCTCCTTCCACTCAGGTGACTGGCCTCCAGTCTCCTTCCATTCAGGTGACTGGCCTCCAGTCTCCCTCCATTCAGGTGACTGGCCTCCAGTCTCCCTCCATTCGGGTGACTGGCCTCCAGTCTCCCTCCATTCAGGTGACTGGCCTCCAGTCTCCCCCCATTCGGGCGACTGGCCTCCAGTCTCCCCCCCATTCGGGCGACTGGCCTCCAGTCTCCCCTCATTCCGGTGACTGGCCTCCAGTCTCCTCCCATTCGGGCGACTGGCCTCCAGTCTCCCCTCATTCGGGCGACTGGCCTCCAGTCTCCCCTCATTCGGGCGACTGGCCTCCAGTCTCCCCTCATTCGGGCGACTGGCCTCCAGTCTCCCCTCATTCGGGCGACTGGCCTCCAGTCTCCCCTCATTCGGGCGACTGGCCTCCAGTCTCCCCTCATTCGGGCGACTGGCCTCCAGTCTCCCCTTATTCGGGCGACTGGACCTAGCTGATGCAGAATGGAGTTCATCCCGACTGCAGCCGAGGGTTTTCGGCCCCCAAACTCATCTAAACCTATTTTGAGCCCAAATCGACCATCCTAAGCCTTAGGGAAACATACCACGACCTCATTCGAGCGTAACCACGCATGAAATCAAGCTCCAAACGCATCATACACATACATAAATGCATAAAAACGGGTTTACACCTAAAAACTCAAAAAATAGGGTTTTAGATGTGTTTCAGCCCCAAAATCATTCAAAAACGTGTAAAAGATGGTTCCTAGAACTCACCTTAGTAGCCTCCTCGGTTAAAGCTTCGATTTGACCCGCTATACGTCGATTTTGGCTCACGAACCCGCTTGAACCGAGCTTTCTTCTCCCCTTTTCCCGTTTCTCTTCTTTCTCTCTGGTTTCGCGAGTGTGGGGAAAGAGTTAGGGCTGCCCTCTCCTTAAATACTATTGTCCAGTCGCCCGAGCTCTCCATACGATTGGACCTTCAGTCGTCCAAGCTCTATGCGACTGAACACTTCAATCGTACGATTGAGCTCCAGTCGTGCGGTTGAGCTTCAATCGCATGTCTTCCATGCGATTGGACGCTCCAGTCACATGACCCTCCAAATTGAAATTTCCAGGTGTTACATGAGAGATGGTTGATCGGAGGAGGAGGTCGTCGTCGGAGATGTTTATGTGCGTGTGGTGAGTTGTGAGATTTGATAAGTGAGTTTGGTGGTGGTGATGTATAGAGTTTGGTGGTGTGAAGGGATGAGATAAGTGAGGGAAGGAGGGCTGTTGGATGGAGAGAGTAATCCATCTGAAGGGATGAGATAAGTAAGGGGATGAGGACCTTATCTTGGTCTTATCTAGTCTTATGTGGTGGTGGTGGTCATATATTTTTTGTATGACATTTTTAAATTTTAGGGTATTATGTTATTTTTTTGAATTTGATTATTTTATTGATCACACAACAACAGTTATATTCAAACTCGTCAGAACAACGGGTAATATGGTTATTTTTTTTCATTCAGCAGAGTCAGTCAGATAGTAAATCAAACAGCCAAGTTTCAGTCAGATGCAGACTCAGTCAGAACTTCTTACTGGGTCAGCTTCTGACTCAGTCAGATCTTACTCAGTCAGCGTAATCAAACAACCCCAAAGTCCTCTCTAAAGACTTTAGCAAGAATAAAGTAAAATACTAAAAAATAATAATATTTAAGATACAGCAAGGACTTTGTTCTCGCTGTAGACTTGGTATTTACCTTATCTTGTATACGTTTATAATACCTTTATACATGTATACACGTATAATTGTATAAATATATGTTATATGCATTTTATAATTATGTACCGAAAATGTTATAGTGAGGACGAAGTCCTTGCTGTAGGGTATTTTATTACTTTTTTAAAAATCAGAGCTGTCCTCGCTGTATTCGTTGACTATCCTCGTTGTAGACCTGTAGCCACGGGGCTTTGGCGAGGAATATTCAGCGAGGACATGTTCTCGTTGTACATCTACAGTGAGGACATTCTAACATTTAACGAGGACTTTTGTCCTTGCTGAATGTCATTTTTGTTGTAGTGACAAAAATAGATAAAGGTCTAGAAGAATATAAAATGAAGAAGTTGCATAAAATATATAAGAGCTAATTATAATAATGTGGTCACGAGGAATGTTTGTGTTTGAAGTCTTAGTTATGACACTATATTAATGCATCCATTAATGAAGGTACGTTGTATCACTTAGAGATTGCGGTAGAAAACCCATATTATCGTATCTAAATCTTCATTCAACTACCTTGGGCCACAAAAAACAAAGCCTCGACCAAGATGTAGTTTTGAAGGTATACTCTCGACAAGCCACAACGTGATCTTGATTATGTGGGTAATGTGACCACGCGTGAAACACGACGTCACGTCCCTCTAATGTGATCCACTCTAGTGGCCGGGTGTCAAGCGTGGCTATAACCACAGGGAACTTCCCTTGCAACTCTCTCTCTCTCTCATATATTTTTATGAGGAAAATTATCATAATAAGGGTGTAATCAAGTTGTATTTTAATTAGGTTACATGTGTATATTTTGTTCAAATTAGTAACTAAACCATCAAATCGAGTTTTGTGTCAAAAAAAATCAAAGAAGAAGATCCCGGTTGAGATTGCAAATATATGTAGTTATATTAAATTTTTACAAGATACATGGTACTTATATTACAAAAAATAAAATAAAAACTAAAGTTCAAATCACCTCTACACATCAGTATCAAAAAAAATCCTAACTGGAACAAAAAAACATGCAAAAAAAGTATATTAAGTCTTATAATTTAAATAAAACATTAAAGCTAACTGACTTGATGGAAATATTTTTTAGTTTGAGTGACATGATTAAAATACTTTTAAAACTTGATTATTATCTTGTAATAATGGTTTAGACATCTTATTGGTTCAGCACTTAATAATCCAGAATTTGTCAAACACCTTAAGTGATAAACCATTAAGAGGTCTGAACCGTTAAAAGCTAGTATAGTGTTTTAACTGTTTAAATGTAAATGTCTGGTCAATTCAGATAAGATGTCTTAACCATTCAGCATTAGTACAATGCTTAACCATTCGGAGGCAAATGTCTGAATAATTCAGGCATTTGCTCGCGAAACAAATAGTCTGAACCATTAAGTGTTGAATCATTCAGACATCTAAACCATTAAGAGGCGGAAACAAACAGCCCCAAAGATTACTTTTTGCACTTTGTAAATTGCAAGTTAAACTAGGTGGTGACTCTCGTGCGAATATTCAAAAATTCGAACCAGAAATATCCATCTGAAATTTTTGGATTCGGATAATTTTTTTAAAAGTTTTCTTATTCGGATATTCGAATTATCCAAAATATTTTTATAAATAATATTAAGTAATAAAAAATTATTTTAAATTAGGGTTATTTTTCTAAAAAATTAAGATATCCAAACTTTTTTTTGTAAAAACAATATTTTTTATAAAAATTTCTAAATAATACATATTTTTTTTAAAATTTGGTTATTAAAATCAATTATCCGAAATTTTCAGCTATCCAAAAATCCGAATATTCCAATTTGAACGCCCTTAAAGATAGCTTCAAGACAATGACAAACACTTCACGTAGGTATGGTTTAATACAGTGATAACTAAACTAACATATAGTTAATTAATGTTTCAACAATTAGACAAAATTTAACTTCCAAGTATTTTATCCGTTCATTTCTTTTTTCAAAATGAACGAGTGGCACATAATCGGTTAAGTCGGTCTCTTTCGGCATATCAGCCGTTAATATGTTTTTTGTTTCTATCTTTCACACTGTCGGGTCACAGATGACGTGTTGCCTACCTCTTCATATACATTTATGTATTATTCTTTTATGAGAACTTGAGAAATGATCATAAGAAGACTACCGAGCTATAAACGAGCTACAATTTTATAATCAATTAAACTTCTAATTGTACCATTTTACGGTTTTATATATTTAATTAACAAAAATACTTATTTTATTAGATGAAGGTGATGTTCATTTAAATAATAAAGAATTAAAATATAATGTAGGTGGAGAATGGAAGGTGTGATAAAAAAAATAAGGAGGAAAAATAGTAAATGTAACAAATAAATAAAAAAAGCAAGGGGTTCTTTGATAATTTTAAATGATTAAGTGATAAACCAATAAGATGTTTAAATTATTAAGTGATAAACTATTAAATGTCTAAATCATTAATAGCTAGTATATCGCTTAACTATTTAAAGGCAAATATCTGGATAATTCAGATAAGAGGTCCTAACCATTCAATATTAGATCTCTTAACTATTCAACATTAGTATAATGCTTAACCATTCACAGACAAATGTATGAACCATTCAGACATTTGCTCGTGAAACAAACAATCTAAACCATTAAATGTTGAATCATTCAGACATCCGAACCATTAAGAAACGGATTCAGATATTACCAAACAGCCCTTAAATTTAACAAACAAATCTAGAAAACGTTAATGTAACTAAACCAAAACACAAATTAAACTAATTTATTAAACTCGGGTGTTTTCATTTTTCTTTGGGCCAGTATGTGTACATAAAAATTATTATGGCATATATTACTATGAATTGAACTTAAAATTTGAAACTTGATGGACTTAAGTTAACATAAAAATGATACGATTGGTCAATAAACCTTTTGTAATATATTGAGATGGTGTCTTTGTAAATCATCAAGCCAATCACGGCCCGTGCCTGCTCATGCACCTTTTTAAGTGAATTTTAAGCCTCGCAACCGATATTGATGAAGAACATGACAAGTCTTAACGAGTCTTATGTCTCCATAAGTGGGGTGTAAGCTTCGCAATTGTCATTGATGAAGATGTTACAAGTATGGACCTCTGTAAGTGAATAAAACCTCTCTAACTTGCCTACCACTGTGCCGTTGGTACCCTACAAGGTAAGTAGGGCCTATAGAAGTGAAGCATGAGCCTCAGTAAACGAGTTGTGATTGTGCAACTCGACACACTTAGGCAAACATGAGAATGAGCCTCTATAATTAGTCGTGCCTCCGCAACTCAACATGCGCTTAGGCAAATAGAAGAAATGAAAATCCTGATTGATTTATACCACTGCAACCAACTTACACCTCCATAGGTGAGTTGTTTTGACAAGTCGAGTGGTATACATATAGATTCCGCAACTAATAAATGCCTTCGTAACTAAACATAATCTTTACAAGCCAACATAAATATACTAGAACCTCCATAATTATATACTTGTTCTCCTGTAGGATTACACTTACGTAATGAAAGGATAAAATATGTGGCACTATATGTACGATGATGCAATCTATAATAATGTAAAGAGATATGGCTATAGTAAAGTTTTGTATACATACAAGAAAGGTAGAGAAGAAATGAATTACGTGCTACGTATTACTAAATGTATAAAGAGGTCATGTATTTAAAGAAATATAGGTATATATGTATGTATGCATACATACATATATATATATAATATGTATGTATATATATATATGTGTGTGTGTGTGTGTGTGTAACCAATATGATCAGGTAATGTTAAGTTTTGTTGTAAATTAAGTCATGTATAGTGACAAGAAAAGGAAAACGACCAAGTCTTGTCTAAAGAACTAAAAAAGGATAAGCCTTGTCATGTACAAAAAAGGAATGTAACTCTTGCTAGCACATCAAAAAAATGTATTATAAGTCTTGCAAGTAGGGTTAACAGTGTTAAGTTTTGCAAGAAAAGTTCAATGATGTTAAGTTATGCACTATAAGAAAAATAAAGTTAAGTCTCGCTACATATAGGAAAGGGTTATTATGCTTCCGACTGGTAAAGTCACAGTTGCAACTAATGTTAGCAATCATGGGTTATGTTTAGAAAATTATGAATCCTAACTTGACTATTATATATTATATGTTCTGATCATGTTATGTCATGATATAATATGATGAAATGGCTAATGATGTTATGAAATGTCAGGTTATGCAGGGGCGGAACTAGGGTGACGGGTACGGGGTCAAGTGACCCATTGATTTTCGAACCCGTATTGTAACGTATAATGTCGAATTTTTTGTGAACTCATAGTTTTACAGGAAGTGAACCCATTAATATATTTAAGCTGATTATATAACATTTATATGTTGTTGGTTCACTGGCAACGCGCGCCCTTCTCCACATTGAGGTCACGAGTTCGAAACTCGCAGGCTGCAGGCTTGCAGCAGTTTTGTTTTTCATTCCCCCTCATATTTTAAGTAAAATTACTAAACTACCTTTATTCTAAAATTACAAAATAAAACCCTAGCCCCTATTATTCCCCCCCCCCCCTCCAAAACATTCAACTACAAGTCTACAAATGATTTTTCATTCTTGAAAATGTTAGTTTTCTAAATTGTTATTCAAAGTTCAAACCCTTTAACGTTTCATTGTTATTTTTAGATTTAATTTATTTTACAGAATTTAGCATAATGTCACCATTAAAATGTGCATTGCTCTAGTTTATTCGGGAAGGTACTTAACGTGTAGGTTTATGATCCCATTTTCTTATCTTGAAGTGAGCATAATGTCACCATTAAAACGGTTTTATTTATTTACTTAATTTGTTTATTTTACTTAATTTGTTTATTTTACTTAATTTGTTTGTTAGTTTGTGTTTTGCACAAGAGGTACTAAAAGTAGATTTTTGAAGAACTTGTTAATGATGTTTTTGCTATATTAGTTGATGAGTCGAGAGATGTATTTAAAAAGGAACAAATGACTGTGGTTTTAAAATTTATTGATAAATTGGGAATGTTAAAGAAAGATTTATTGGTCTCGTTCATGTCATGGAAACAACTTCATTGTTTCTCAAGTCGGATATTGATGAACTATTTGCTAGATACAATTAAGCTTGACGCGTAGAGAACAACTGTAAAATGTAAGTTTTATTTGATTTATTTTGATATTATATTTTTGTTAACATTTTGTATGCAATTTAATTACATTCCGAACAGAACCGACCCGACCCGGCCCAACCGGACAACCCGAAAAATTTTATATTATCTTGTTACGAAACGAATCACCGAAAAATCGTGACCCCACAGGGAAAAATTCCTGGTTCCGCCACTGAGGTTATGTATTAGCTAAAGTTACAATTATAACTTACTCAGCAACGCTGACTTATAGCATAAAAAGCATAATAAAACATAGTAAAAATACAAGAAAGAAAATATTATTAGAAGTTAAGAAAAGTGTTAGTATAAATATAGGTAAAATAGTCATTTTATGATTTATTTCTGATAAATTAATAAAATGGGTAAATTTTAAATATGTTTTATCAAGGAAGTGCATATATGTGATTTTTGGTTTTGAGTTGGGTAAATATATAATTAAAAAGATTAAGAGAGGAGATATATGTAATTTTAATTATTCTGTATGTGTATGTAATTAATAAATTTTAGAAGAGGATATATGCGATTGTCTTTTGGTTATTATCACATATAATGCATGTTCAAAGTAAAACATAGTTAACTATATTATTTAAATAGATTTTTAAAATATAATAATATATAATACACGTGAACAATGTTAAATTCACATTGGTAGCCTTGGGCATGTACCACGTGTCACTTGATTATTTATCCTTTTGTTTTTTCTTCCGGTTGTTTTTCAATTCGCCCAAGCCATGATCTTTTGCCTTATTTGTTAAAATTTTACTAAGTAAATATTTTTATAAAAAATACTTTATGAACCGGTGGTAGTGGGTTCGAGCCCACACCACTCCCCTGTTGCCTTACCATCTTAACCGGTCGGGACGGGAGTGGTTCGCTGAAAGGTATTGAAAATTCTTTTAAACAAAACTGGATCAAAAGGTCACGGTTTGCCCAAACCGTGACCTCTTTGTTCAGTTGTGATAGTTTGATGATAAAAAGTGTCATCAAACTTTTGTCAGAACCTTAACCGTGACGGTTAGGCCTAACCGTCATCTTTTGGGCTCCTAACTATGACCTTTAAGGCAAACCGTGACATTTAGGTTTTATTGTTACTATTGTTTATATTATTATTATTATTTCTATTATATTATTATTATTATTATTATTATTATTATTATTATTTATTATTATTATTATTATTATTATTATTATTATTATTATTATTATTATTATTATTATTATATTATTATTATTATTTCTATTATTACTATTATTATTATTATTAGTATTATTACTATTTTTATTATTATTATTATTATTATTATTATTATTATTACTATTATTATTATTATTATTATTTATTATTATTATTATTTCTATTATTACAATTATTATTACTATTATTATTACTATTATCATTACTATTATATTATTATTTTTATTACTATTATTATTATTATTGTTACTATTATTTGTAGTATTATTATAATATTATTATTATTTCTATTATTTCTATTATTTGTACTATTATTTTATCATCATCATCATCATCAAATAAAGGGATCTTCATTAATATGATAAAGTATCGGAGAATGATAACTTACAGGGGGCATTAGTGCCTCTTTCACGATCCATTATTCTAACGTAATTGTTTATACGATCCTGATACATATTTTGCCATTCTAGTGCTTGTTGATATGCAAATCTCGGCCAATGATAGCCCACACTGTGTATTGGGTAATCTCCTTCCAATTGTATGCAAATAAAGTGATCTTGGTTAATATTAGCAAGTGCGACAACTGGATAGGTGAATAATGGCTCTGGGACTGTTCTCAGCGGGAACCATGTCTGGCTGCCGAATGAAGAAATAAGATGCACAATATAAGTGAATGTTTCCGCAATTACGAGTCCATGGGCCGGAAAAGTTAGCCAATGGGTATCGGGTGCGGGTTGAGTCGTGCCAAACCAATTTAAGCTATTACGAACAGAATCATAATAGCCAGGCATCTCGCGGTTCAAATTGCTCTGCCAATACCATATGTTTCTGTCCATCTCCGATAACATTTGACGCCTAACTCATTCCATTCTTTTGCTTTTCCCTAAAGCCACCGCGATCGCCCGAAAACCACAGTTATCATCAGGCCGCACATCTTTTATAGTCAAAACGTACCGGTGAATCCATTGGGGCAGCTGATCCTTAAACTTCATAACTTTTATCACGTCCTTTGGTTCAATATTAAAGAAAACCCTAGGGCAGCTCCCGTAATCGGTACATTTGAAGCAGCCTTTGCCCGATTAGAACGGTCGTTTGGCATTTTAAACTGAGGGGTATATGAGCTATGCCTCGCCGGGTCAGGCATAGTTTCTTGTGAGGAAGTATAGGAGTTGTGTCTAGCAGCCTCATACTGTGATGTATTGGAGTCCGCTCTTCTTTGTTTCTCCTTAATATTGGACGACCGCGTCGGTCATGACGCACCTCAGGTTCTTTAACTTTTGACTTGCTCTTAAACAAAGAGTCAAATACTTTGTTAAACAATTTTTCTTTACTTGAGGATTGGGGGACGACATAACATTTTGTTCAACTAATCAAATTTCACATCGTAGTCGGGTTCAGGCGGCGCAACGTACGCTGGCTCGAAATCAAGCTTCCGCCAGTGTGGATCTACCGCATTGAGTGGAATACTTGTGACTGGATTTAAAGGTTAAATTATTAGTGAAAAATATGCAATCGTGTGACAATAATAAAAAAATATATTAAGATAAATATTACCTTCTCGGATGTATTTCTCCAAACGACAAACACATGGCAAGCCCATGGACATGGACAATTGGTGTCCACATGAACCCCCCAGACTCCTGAATCATTTCCATTTCGTCAACTCTGATTCAAGGAGGCTAAGGTAAAAAATGGATACTTTATAATGCAATTTTGAAAACAATGGCAGTCGATAGTCTTTTTTAATTTTCACACGAGACACCTCGAATGTTTTACAAATTTCAATCTCCTGGCCACGCACGAGGTCACAAACATATCCGACAAGTGTGTGGAACGTATTATTGGTCCCTGTGAGGTAACTCTTGAAGTTGGCATGTTGGCCCTCAACTCTATTAGTTGTAAATTCACCAAAGTTAAGACGGTCGTACATCCAACAAGTAACAATTTTCTCTTTGTACGGCACCAACTAATTATTCCAAATATATTCCCATACCTCCGAAAGAAATAACAAATTTATAAAATGAACAAATAAATTATTAGAGTAACAATAACTATGAAATTCTTACCACGTTTACCATCTTCATTTAACTTTTCTTCCATCTTCCTGCAATTGTAATCGTATAATGCCTCTGTGGGAGACGAACACAAGGTCTTCCACCAGTATGAAAAATCCTTCCACATGTCGGTTTTGAAAAGGATATTCCACCGTCTTTTGATATTCTCCCTAACGTGCCACTGCATAGGTTTTTAGTAGCACTCGGGAACACTGTATCACACGCGCTCATCAGGGCCAGGTCCCTGTCTGTGACAATAACGCGGGCTCCACACACCCATCGAGCATATCTCTGATCCGCTCCAATACCCATGTGAAGTTGTCATGCCGTTCCCTCGATATAATGCATGCGCAATACAAAACGACTTCGACGTCGACGTAACGCCAATAACCTGAGCAAACGGAATGTTGTACATGTTGGTCTTGTACGTCGTGTCTATCAACATCACGTGCGGGAATGCGCGCCACATTTTATACGAAGTAGGATGACAAAAGAAAACATCTTTCACGGCCTTAGTAGTTGCATTCGTTCGTGTTTCATACACGAACTCTTTAGATTGTAGCAGGTTTTCAAGTTCCTGCATTGGTGTCATGCCTTTTCTCCCCTCAGCCCTAAACTTCGATGTCAGATTGTATATGTCTTGAACACACAGATGTTGTGGGGAAAGTGCTCCCTTACGGCTGAATGGATATGTCGTGGCCGCACGTGCTGCCTGTGTAACTTCTCGACAAGATCAATTTCTTCGGCGGTCATCTTCCTAAGATGCACGTAGCCCTCATCGTACACAACAGAATCGTTGTTGTGCGTCTCGTTTCTCACCTCTAACATCCAACTGTCACTCTTTCCTACGTACTTCCCTACGAGTTTAAAGGGACATCCTTTTTTATGCTCCCAGTACGCCTACTTGTGCCAGTGAATTTAGGTTCACCACTACGATTGCATAATAGTTCAACATCCTTTTTTCGTGACCGACCCACCACAATGACGCACCCATGCTCGCGTCCTCTCATTTTAGCCCACTTCTCCAAGTCCTCACGAGAATCAAAATACTGAAAAAGTTATAAAGCTAGACATGAAAAACAATATATAAAACAAATAAAAAATAAAATAAACAAAAGAATAAAAACTCTTCGTACTTTATCGGTTTTATAAGAAACCGTACCCTTTCTTATCCGATCCTCATCCCCATCATTCTCCACGGTGTCCCCATGGTTTTCTTTGAGGTGAACCAAACCGTCACTCTCATCTGTGTCATTCCCATTAAAAGTATCCGACACATGTGTAATTTCTAGTTCTGACTGGTACGGGGGATGTCCGTAATCCAGCTCTGTTTGTGAGTGGTACGTGTTCGGGGCATGCCCGTAAGAATTCCAAGGGGGATATCTGTACCCTTCACCGTCCCATGTCGGTCCAAATAAAGAGTTGTACGCCTCTTGGGCAAATGTGTTCGACGGGTTGGTTTCCTCCTCCCCCCACGGAGGGTGACTCCCGTATACGTAATATTCCTAAAAAAGATAATGGTTAGATATTTCAAATAATAAGTTATAATAAAACATATACTACTTCAACCTGGTTCGAATCTTCGATATGTGGCACCTCATTCAAATCTGGAAGCTTCGGCTTTGATAATGATCTCCCGAACCCGACATTGTTTTCGAATTAACGTGTTTTGGAATGACGAAGGTTGAAATATCTCGAGTGTTGGATGAAAGAAAGCTCAAAGGTATTTATGATGAAAAAATCTCGAGTGTTACCATTGGACGAATGGTGAAAGCTCAAAGGTATTTATGATGAAAATCTGGTGCACAAGAGGTCACGGTTTGGCCTCCACGTGATGGTTCGAAGCACGAATCCCGACCCTTTGTCAACATCACAGTCTACCTCGTACCTTAAAACTGAACCTCGTACCCTAGAGGTCACGGTTAGGCCAAACCGTGACGGTTTGGTGACCGGTTTTCAAGTACTTTATCAGGCCGTTTGTCGTTTTGTTGTCACGAGTTGTCGGAAGACAGACACAGAAACTATGACCGCAAGACCTTGCAGTCACGGTTAGGTACCAAAACGTGACCTTTAGCCCTAACCGTGACCTTTTGGTCCGTCCTACCCCAAAAAACCCAGCGGTGTCCCCATTAAGACCCTTAATTATTGGTAGATAATAAATTTTGTTTAAATATTAAAAGAATTGAGTGAAATTAGAGGTGTTATGGTGTAAATTGTCAGTCTTGATAGAACATACAAGTTATTAATCTAGTAATTTTATTTTAGAAAAACGACAAACCAAACTGTTGAGATGAAGAAAAAACCATTTGGATAACCCATTCTCAACCCTGCCTATAATCAAACTATGTATAACGATATTCAACTCTTTGAGCTCTTCTACAAATTTGGATATGTTGTTTCACACCCATTGACGGAGCTTGAACAGATATATAGAAAGAGTTGTGAGGATAAGACTAATGGTACCCATAAATTCTTTTCCTATCGCTATATCAGGAGGAACCAGACTCAATACATATACAATTTTCGAAAGAATACACATAAATTTTCAGTTATGAGCGAAAACAGTAGGGGGACGAGCCCCTTAAAAGCCCCGTCCATGTTCACACCCTTAAAATGGTTTTCTAGACCTGTTATATAATTCCATTTCCTTCTGCATGAATGAAATGTCTTAGACCAGTTTAACCTAATAACATTTTGGTTCACTCTTAGAATTTTCACACCACTTGGACAATAAAGCAAATTTCATTGCTTTAATGCTTCCGATTCCTACTCCATCATAATGCTTTGATACCAAACATTTAATCCACGCTATCCATGATATGTTGTTATCTTGTGATGTTTTTTTCAAAAGAAACTTTCTTCTAATACTTTCCAACGAGAGAATTACTTGCGTGGGTGACTTGTATAATGAAAAGCTGATATAATGGTAAACTTCCAAGAATCGTTTTGATTAGTGTAAGTCGACCACTGAACGATAGTGATGTTACTTTCCATGATGATAATTTGTCATTGGAATACATACACAATTGCATATATAAAACTGAGGTAAAAAAACACATAAAAGTCGCCCGACATGCGTAACTAACGATTCTATTGTTAAACCCAGTTTTCAAATCATAAAACTTGAATCTAAGCATATAAACTCTAAAGCATTATGAAGAAACCTTTTTTATCGTTTCAACACTTATATAGGATTTTAAGGGTCCTGATGTAGCCAATGTTTCAGAACCGAATCGGACGTCGAACTGGAGGTCTTACTGGTTTGGCGTTGGACCGGATTTAAGAACCTGATGACGTCATAATTATATATATAGTATTTATATATATAGTTATATATAATTAAATATAAGTAATTTATATATGTATTTTATAGTTATATATAAAACTTAATTATATTTGTATATCCAACTCACTAATTTATGGTTCAACACCCCGTTTTTACCCATTAAAATAAAAAAAATTGGTTCGAACCGGTCCGGTTTCCCGGTCCGACCACCAATTCGGGACGAACCAGCCGGTTCGACCGGCCCAAAACGATTCGATGCGAACCGGACCAGCCGCCTAGCCGATCCCCGATCGGACCGGTTGAACTGGCCGGTCAGATCCAGTCCAACAACAATGGCTGTAGCTACACCACTTTCATTCTTAATTACATCATCCCCAGGCTCCAACAGTCGCTTCACAAGGAACCCAAACGGCCTGACAAGGAGGGGGCATGGGATTTGACATGAAATGCAAACGTCGTTTGATGACAAACCAAACTACCGCTTGAATAGTATGAGAACTATTAGATTTGACATAACTTACAAACTGTTATTTGGCGTACGTGTCACTCAAACGAAAATTGACCTACAAATAGTCGTTTTACATATTTTCGAACCATCGTTTGCAGGTGATGTGGTGTTAGATTTTAACGGTGTAGGTATTGCTGACAGTTTATGAAAACCATAACTTAAAAGAAATATTAAAAGGACTATATAAATTTCTATATATTAACACGTATAACGTGCAGGGTGCATGTGTGATCCATCACCTCACCAAGTGTTAAAGTTCTAACGACTCAATAAAAAACTCATTATTTAAACAATTTCCAACTTTAAATAACAAAAATACAACTTTCTACACATGAACCTACACCTCAAAAACTACAATCAATCTATTTCCAATACAATAATACAAGTTGCATCTCGTGAAACCGTACCTACCACCTTCCTCTATATAATAACACACCCATAACCACAACTCTTGTGTTCTTCAAACCTTCTCTTTCCCCATCTCATACTCCATCAATGGGGACTGATTGCAAGACATTAATGAAGATTGATATCAAACAATCATCGATCATACGACCTTCGAAGCCCACCGAAGGGTCTACAAAGTTATTATGGACGTCAAATTTGGATTTGGTTGTTGGTAGAATCCATATTTTGACAGTGTATTTCTACCGTCCGAACGGTAGTTCTAACTTCTTCGATCCGGTCGTGATGAAAAAGGCGCTAGCCGATGTGCTGGTGACGTTTTATCCGATGGCGGGCCGATTGAGTAGGGATCAGAATGGGAGAGTTGTGATTGATTGTAACGGGGAAGGTGTTTTGTTCGTTGAGGCGGAGTCCGATTCGACGTTGGATGATTTTGGGGAGTTTACGCCGTCGCCGGAGCTACGGCTTCTTACTCCGAGTGTGGATTATTCCGGTGACATTTCTTCCTACCCGTTGTTTTTTGCACAGGTATGATGTACGTTTTACTGAAAAGAAGTTGATGTTAGTATGTATGTATGTATGTATGTATGTATGTATGTATGTATGTATGTATGTATGTATGTATGTATGTATGTATGTATGTATGTATGTATGTATGTATGTATGTATGTATGTAGTATGTATGTATGTATGTATGCAAAAGTAGAATGAAACACAAAGAAATAGACTTATGCAAATGTGTATCCCCCCCACATAAATTTGTAGCTTTTAATTAGAAACAGGTACCCGTTAGACACGGATCTAGAGTTGTCATATTATATGGGAAATTTACGAATTAAAATGGTCAACTTTGACAGAAGTTTTTTACAAATGGACATAAACCAATCTGGCAAGTCTCAGCCAGATGTCATGGACATAAACCGATCCGGAAAATCTCAGCAGTTCGTTTGGGAGTTATTGGCTGACGGTTTAGCCGGCGCGTTGGGCACTAACACCAACGAAATTCCCCACGTGGACACATCGGGGGTACGTGGCAAGATGTAGGGTGAGTTAACCCAACGTTGTCAAACCCCTAATACATCCATGTGGGAAATTTCATATGTTTCAGTGTTCAAAGCGTTGGCTAAGCCGTTAGCCTGCTTAGCGGGCAAACCCCAATCGGACAGCTGAGATTATTGAGTCGATTGATGTTCATGAGACTTGCAAGTTGTAAATTTATGTCTATGTTTTAAAAATTTTGGTCAAGTTTGACCACTTTGGTAATTTTCGAATTCTATTTTCTGGTTTACTCGGCTCCTTAGGTCGGTCAATCGCACACTTACGACGCCTAACGTCATGGTCTGATGTGATAGCGTAGCCAAAATGTGAACATCAAACCCTTATGATGTGGTCCACCAAGTAACTGCAAGCGTGATTGTGGCCATGGAACTCTCCGCCACCTTCAGCTCTCTTCTCTATCTTATCTAAAATTCTAAATATAAAATTGATGGAGTCAAAACTTATGGTTGTGAAAACTATTATTTCTATAGAAAAATGACGGGGACAGGTGTGACGACGCCGTTTTAAGTATTTTTCTCAATTTTAAGGACCTGAATTTCGGAAACTCAAGCTCTAACAAATGATTTCGAAACCGGACCGGACCGGCCGGTCCGACCGGTTCGACCGGGAACCGGTGATGAAGTCGGTTTGATTCGGTGGTTTTGGACCGTTTTCGGTTGAACCGGCCGGTTCGTGCGGTCGACCGGTCCGACCGGAACCGGCGAACCGGGTTGAACGGTTTTTGGAATTTTTTTTTTTTAATTTTAATAGAAAAATATTATTGGATATGGATAAGTAACACCGGTTCGTTAATTTGGACTATGTTTACTTGAATGGTATGTATTTGGATGTTGTTTTGGATTAAGGAACACCGGTTCGTTAATATAAATATTTGAAATTTTTTTATATTTTTTTAAATATTTATGACGTCATCCGGTTCGTAATCCGGTCCGACCGGTCCGACCAGTGAACCTCTAGGCCGTCCGGTTCGCTTTCCGGTCCGGTTTTAAAAACATTGACTCTAACCTAGCACTAGCTCTGCGAATTTGGGAAAGTTTGATGCGAATTTTGACTTTTTTAAACACAGTACACACGGCGTTGACTATATAGTCTAAAGTCTAAACCCTTCCTAATTCCAACCTCATTTTTCGTCCCTCTTTCTTTTATAATCAACAGAGGTTACTTTTTTTAAGATTACTTGCGAGTCACGTCAAGACCCGTTTGACTTTTAGAAGTCAAATTTTACTCTCTAACCGTTATTGATTATTTATGATCAGGTAACCCATTTCAAGTGTGGAGGAGTGGGTCTTGGATGTGGTGTTTTTCACACACTAGCTGATGGTCTATCCTCCCTACACTTCATCAACACATGGTCCGACATGGCTCGTGGGCTTGACATTGCCATCCCGCCCTTCATTGACCGCACCTTGCTTCGTGCACGCAAACCCCCCACCCCTACTTTCGACCACGTCGAGTACCACCCCCCTCCCTCCATGAAAACCACCTCCCAAAAATTACCTAAGTCAAGCCCAAAACCCTCAACCACTATTCTAAAGCTCACCCTTGACCAACTCAATGCACTCAAAGCCGCTGCCAAGAACAATGGTGGAAACACCAACTATAGCACGTATGAGATCCTCGCGGCCCACTTATGGCGATGTGCATGCAAGGCTCGTGGGCTCCTCGATGACCAACTAACAAAATTGTATGTGGCTACAGACGGACGGACCAGACTGAGCCCCCAACTCCCCGGGGGCTACCTAGGCAATGTGGTGTTCACCGCCACACCACTAGCTAAATCGGCTGACCTTACGAGTCAACCGTTAGCTAATGCAGCATCTTTGATCCGGGCCACATTGTTAAAAATGGATAATGACTATTTGAGATCCGCGATTGACTACCTTGAGGTGCAGCCTGATCTGTCCGCCTTGATACGTGGCCCGAGCTATTTTGCAAGCCCTAACCTGAACATAAACACGTGGACACGGTTGCCCGTGCACGACGCGGATTTTGGGTGGGGCCGGCCCGTGTTCATGGGACCGCGTGTATATTATATGAGGGTACTATTTATGTTCTACCAAGCCCAAATAATGATAGGAGTGTGTCATTAGCAGTGTGTTTGGATGCAGATGAACAACCATTGTTTGAGAAGTTCTTGTATGAGTTTTAAGGGTTTATATGTTTGTAGTGTTATTTTTATGTAATCATCGATAATATTGTATTATTTATTTGTTTCTTATCAAATGCACACTAATTAGCTTTTGATAAATTGTACAGGACCATTAAACTTCGAGTTTCGAAAGATTGAGAGATGGTGGATAAGCTTTTATCTATAACGACAACTCATAAACTAATAAATACTGATTGTCACATACTCGTTACATTTATTTTTCACCATCACACATTGTCTACGTGATAACATTTTTTTATTATCACGCGCCTATCACACTACTACCGCTACGAATAGACTAAGAAAATGTTAAATAGAGAGATGGAAAGAAGCAATGTTCTCAGAACCGGATCGGACGTCGAACCGGACGGCTTACTGGTTTAGTGGTCAGACCGGTCGGACGGATGGACCGGATTTAACTATATTTTAATTATATTTATATATGTAATTAAATATAAGTAATTTATATGATTTATACATATATTTTATAGTTATATATAAAACTTAACTATATTTGTATATACAAAGTACTAATTTATGTATCTAACTCTTGTTTTCATTTATTGCAACCCCACGCTTAATTTATCACGTCATTGATATACATGAAAATATACATGTCTTCAACACGGGTTTCAAATGGGTTCTAATGGGGACACCGCATGGGTTTTTGGGGGTGGGCCGGTTCAAACGGTCACGGTTAGGTCTTGCGGTCACATTTTGGCACCTAACCGTGACCGCATGGACTTGATGTCACGGTTTGGGGTGTTTGTCCCCGTGACAGCATGGTCTTGCTTTCACGGTTCGGGGTGGTAGTCCCCGTGACCTCCTGATAACAAAACGACAAAATGACAAAATGGGCTGTTAAAGTTGAAAAGTGGTCACCAAACCGTCACGTGGAGGCCAAACCGTGACCTCTAGGGTACACGGTCTCAGTTTAAGGTACGACGTAGACGTGATTTTGACAAAAGGCCGGGATTCCCGGCACAAACCGTCACGTGGAGGCCAAACCGTGACGGTTGTGCCCCAGAATTTCACCTTACATACATTTCACCTTCGAACAATCGGCGTATCCATTTCCAAACTAAAAATTCGCAATTTCATAATCCACACTCGAGATTTTTCAGCCTTCGTCATTCCAAAAACGCGTTAATTCGAAAACAATGTCGGGTTCGGCAGATCATTATCAAAAGCCGAAGCTTCCAGATTTGAATGTCATGACCTCGGTGATTCTGCTCTTGGGCTCGCAATCTCAAGCTTTTTCTTCTTGACTTACCCCGATATCGACGCTGGTAAACTCTCTGAACTCCGTGCGCGCAATGTTAGTGGTGAAAAACTCGCTCGGGTTGCAGTTCGCCTCGGGCTTTACAAGTACATCCATCACAACAAAGCTGATGTTCTTAGTGATAAGGTATTACATTATCAAGTCTACTGATATTCATGCCAATTATACATTATGTGTTGCTATTAGATTTAGGGTTTTTTTGGTGTTTGAGGAGTGCATACTATTTGAATTGAGTTTACTATTAGCCTATTAGGCGTACCGATTATACGTCATGCATTGCTATTGAATTTGGGGGTGGTGTTTTGATTTTGTTAGGTTTGGGAGTTTCTTATTGCGGTTGAGGAAGAAGAAGGATAGTTGTGCACCACCATATGCAACAGCAACTTTCACACCAGTTTCATAGCAGAATTTCTTAGCTTCTTCAAATATCTAACGAAATAATACAGATCATAAGAACAATAGTTATATTATATATTCACGAAAAGATAGAAATGATGTGACGGTGAAACTAGTAATCGATAATCAATCAAACTCCGATCGAACGGTGTTTCCCGCCTTTTCATTCTCAAGTTTACAGTGATAAAATTACGAAAATAAAAATAAATGTTTAATGCTTAAGGAAGATACACGAAATCAAACTCCGATCGAACGGTGTTTCCCGCCTTTTCATTCTTAAGTTTACAGTGATAAAATTACGGAAATAAAAAAAATGTTTAATCTTTAAGGAAGATACACGAAATAAAAATAAATATTTAATGCTTAAAAGAATAAAAAAAAATAAAAGCAATATGTCACGGTTTGGCCAAAACGTGACATATAGCCCCCCTCTGCGCACAATCAATACCCCCATAATTACATACCCAATCAATACCCCATAATTACATACCCAATCATTGACCCCAGATCTAACTGTCACGGGTAGGGTAAACCGTGACAGCTAGATGTCACACCTGACCTAGCTGTCACGGGGAGACCTAACCGTGACAGCTTGGGTCGGTTTTCTCCAGGAAAAGCACGGTGCGCCTAAAATTTCCGGTTCCAAATAGATCCAAATGGAAATCCTGAAATTCAAAACCCAATTTATCTGAAAATTCAGATATCCAACACCTTGGATATTTGAACTTCGATTATCCGTATTTTCAAATTCTTATACTCTTAGGGGGTGTTTGGGATATCTTTTTAAAAGTAACTTATTGACTTATTAACTTTTCTAATAAGTTAATAAGTTAGTATGGAGTGACTTATTAACTTATTCTCTCACAACACTCACATTGTCAAACACTATAAAATAACTTTTTAACTTTTCAAAAGTTAAAAAGTTAAAAGTTGATAAAATAAGCGCTTCCAAACACCCACTTAATTTCTGGGTTTTTTTCACACTTTAAGGTGCATACACCTAACACCTCCATTTAATATATCATATCAAAAGCTTTCAAGTTTTTCTGTCTTTTATTCTTCTTATTCACTATTTAATATAACAACTATTTTTTTATTCTTCTTATTCACTATTTAATATAACTATGAGTATCTATCATTACTATTATTAATAATTAGAGCAAATTACCATTTGCATCCTTAACGTTTTCTCATTTTAACCGTTTACATCCCTGTTGTTTCAAAATTGTCATCCGCCCCCTAACCTTTTAATTTATCTCAATTTGAGTCTCCGTCGTTTCATTTTTATCTCCATTTGAGTTCAAATGACTAAGGTGTTGTTTGTTTTTTCTGCAGGGAAATGACTGCAGTCTGCGCAAATGACTAAGGTGTTGTTTGTTTTTTCTGCAGGGAAATGTCTGCAGTCTGCGAACCACATCTGCAAACATCTGCAGCAGAAGAGGTGGAACAAACGTCTGCAGACTGCAAGAAAAAAGTCTGTTTGTTTTTTAATATCTGCAGACTGCTAACTCGTTCCTCTTCTAACTCCTTCATCCACTAACTAACAAAATCACTACTCCAAAATCATAAGTCCAGTACAAATACCCTGTCATCCAGTTGCACAAAAACAACAAACAATCAATCTCAAGCCCTTTCATCTTTATCAACAAATCAAATTCAAACACAACCCACTGAAACGACAGATTCAAAACCACCAATACAAAACAATCTAATAACTGATGTACATACAATACAACAAATAAAATGAATCATTAAGCACAAACATACCTACAATCACAAGTGCGGTGATGGATTCATTCATCCATCAATTCTCCTCCAACAAATGCCCAATTATAATACAAGCACAAAGAAGAGCAACAAATACTTCATCAACACTAACGAAGAGTATTCAGATGTACCAAAACCACTACTCATCTTCACCAACAACAACCCAACATCAAACCCCATCATTCACCAGATCAGTAAACCAAATAACAACACCAAAACACAAGTTAAACAACAGATTTAATCCCCACATTAGCTGAAACAAAAAAGGGTCACAACTCATAACCCACAACCCATAACTCAAAACTCATAATACACTTAAGAAACATCTTACAAAGGTGAAATTACCGGAAATAATGGCGAAAATCGATGAAATTGAGCTAATGTGGAGCATAATCGACGGAATCTTGATCGGAAAATTGAAGTTCCGATGTGAATTCCGGCTGGGTTTGTTCGAGAGAGTTCAAGATTGATCACGGGGTGTGTTGAATTGGTGAAAAGGGTGTAAAGGTACTAGCAAGCACGTAAATTTTGCAAGCATTGAACTTTATTTATATAAAAGGTTCAAGATCGATGGAGGAGGGATGCGAAGGTGGATGGCTGTGACGGGAGGGCTGCGAAGGGGGGCTGCGATGGGAGGGCTGCGAAGGGGGCCTACGACGGGAGGGTGCGAAGGGGGGGCTGCAAAGGGGGGCTGCGACGGGACGGCTGCGAAGGGGGGCTGCGACAGGAGGGTGCGAAGGGGGGGCTGCGACGGGGGGGCTGCTGGAATATGATGAGGGGGAAGGAGGAGGGTAGAAGAGGTTAGAAGACCGTAGAAGTGAGAAGACCATGTCTGCACCAAGAAGACCTCGTGCAGACGTTTTTTAATGAAACGTCTTCAAAAAAACAACGCACTGTAGAGCCTTATGTCTGCGCGTGGTCTACACGAAGCAGACATAAGAGGTTATGCAGATCTTTTTGGAAAAAACAAACACCCCCTAACACTAGTAGTTTTTCTATTAACTTTTTTCACCAGGGAAAGTAAGAATAAAAAACAAAGAAAAATATGAAACCCACACACATATCTTATCATCTTGACTATCATTACAATATAATCTTATCATCTATCTTTCTCTCTTTATCACCACAACCCACCATCCATGTACAATACCACTCCCGCCTGCAGATCGAAACCACCATCATATACTCTTTTGCTTCATCACCACCACCACAGCCACCCTCACCACCACCACCCCTCACCACGCACCACCACCACCACGCCGAATCAACCTCAACATCAAACCTCCCAATCGACACAAAACTATCCCCAAAACACCACCATCCTAATGCAGAGAGCGATTAGCGAACCCATACACGTGGAAGTACGTCACCGTGCACAGGTAAACTGCCGGAGACGATCTTGCCTGATGTCCGGGTTTGCTCCGGTTTATAGAGGTGAATCAGGTTAGATATCTCTCAAATCAAGGTCGCAGGACTCGCCAAAGACACCATAATTCCAATCGAAAATAGCGAGAGGTACACAATCGGAGTGTAAGATAAATTTGGGAAAATACACCGGCGGTAGACGGAAGTAGACGGTAAGGTTGCGTACGATGGAGAGGACATCTGGTACGGGATAATGCGGCGGGCGACGGGTGGTGCGTTGATGAACGATGCGATGGCGGCGACGTCGGTTTGGAGGTGTGAGAAGATGAAATTGGTTAGTGATAACGGGATAAAGGTCTAGATAGTGAAGATGGAGGTCTGAGTCTATGAAGATTAGGGTTTTTTTAGCAGAATCCAATTTGTGGGTTGATAGATGAACAAGAATTTGAAACCACCGTTGTTAATCGAAGGTGATGTTGGTGATTTGTGATTATTATTATTATTGTAGATGGAGACAACAAACAGAAAGTCATAAAACACACACACACCTATATATATATAGAGAGAGAGATATGGAGGGAGAGAGAGAGAGAGATAGGGGTGGGTGGGTGGAGGGGTTTAAGGGTAAACTTGTCATTTTACAAAACGTTAACAGAATATGGAGACAAACATAAAACGTCGGGGGCAGATCGAGACTTTAAAACTGTAGGGATACAAATGATTAAAATGGAAAAACATCAAGGATGCAAATGGTAATTTACTCTAATAATTATCATATAACAACTATTAGTATCTATCATTACTATTATTAATAATTATCATAGGTTAAATCTAAAAACAGTAACATGCTAGGAATGTAAAGAACATAACTAATACCAACCAAACAACATAAATATCATTATATAATTATTTTATATCTATATTTCTATCTCTAGAACCAAGTCACCGCAACTTCATATGTTTTTCTCTTGTGACTTAACCACATTAACATTAACGTCGTAACACTAGCATCAAAGTGCGCAAATGTGTCACATCACATGTGCTTAATTTATAGTTTAATTCCACTAGGTGGGAGTTCGCATCGCGCGTTGCGCGATGGCGTTTTTTTTCATGTAAAGATGAATATTACGGGTGTTAGTTATATTCAAAAGTATAGATAATGTAGTTGTTGGTTACATTCAGATCATGCCATTCTATGTATTGGTCGCTGTTGTGGCTTCTTGGTGTTGTACGGAGATGCTGAACCTGGTATTTCTGGGCTTCAAAAGGGTAGCCTCAAAAAGTTGCTGCTGTCACCTGATAGGGTAGCTTCAAAAAGGTGTTGCTGCTATCTAGTATTTTTCTGCTGCTGCACATATCAGCGCATAATAACAAAAGCTGTTGCACATGTGAACAAAAGCTTGGAGCACATATTAACAAAAGCTGTGCCTAGCATCTTCAAAAGGCTCTTGTTGTTGTCTGTTAGTCCTGTTTTGCCTTCTTTCCTGCAGGAGTACCTGCTGTTAAAATGTTGTTAGAATTTTTTTATGGTTATTAGCGGTTAGCTAAATTTTTTCTTACTTTCTTCTGTAAAGAGCGATCTTTTGGCTGTTGTGCTTGTTTTTGCTCTGTGTGTTGGGTGGAATGATGATGGTGTTGCTGGTGCAGGTGTGCTTGTTGTTGGTTGGTTTTCTGTTATATTGTCGACCTTGATGACAGTGCAGTGCAGCATTTCGGCCTTGTTGTTTTTGTGTGCTTGGACGTGGAAAATGGCTTCTTTGTTGATGATTTGGTGTAGGGTGAAGTCTGGGTTGTCTGTTGTCAGGATGTCAGGGCATGTCATCCCAGTGAGGTTTGACGATGGGTCGTTAAAGATTAGAGCGGGGACGTTTCCTGTGTTGTCAGAGATCATGGCAGTGATTCGATATCTGTAATAAGAACTTGTTTTAGTTGTTAGTTGTATTTAAATAAAATAGCAGGTGTAGAAGACATACATTTCAGTTGGTAGGCTGAGATCTCCGTGCATAGAACAGACCATTCGTCTCCTACTTTCAATAGTGATTGGTCGCATTTTGGGCAGCCTATACAATGCCATTCTCTGTCATTTTGTAGCTCAGTAACTGATGCTTTCAGAGTGAAATTACGTCCCTGTTTACACATGGATATGTACAATAATATATTTAGTTATTAATAAAAATTTGATTACGAAGTAAATAAACTTATTGGTATAAATTTGTGCGGTTGGTGGATGAAATAGAGAACCCATCCAAACAGTTTGTACAAACAATTTTGTATAGGCAGTGTGTAACAACATAAAATTATTTCTAACTGACAAACACCTTAGTTTTGAAATAACCTTTTAAAACTGTTATTGATCAAATAGGATTGTGAAAATACTGTTTTGTCATTTTGACACTAAATTTGCTCGCAGCATCATTTCTCTAAAAGCATCACCTAAACCTTTTAACCTCTTACATTGATTTGTTAATTCTCATTATAAGTAATCATGATCACGAACATTAATTTGCTTAGAATCTATTGTGGGTCAATTTGGGTAAAAATTAACACACAATTTAACATCTTTTGTGATATTTTTAAAGCTGAAAAGCTTCTATCAAGTTCGTCATAAACATCCAATTACCCATCTTCTTGATTGATATCACTGTTAATTCCCCTAATCTACGCCGCGCGTTGCGGCGGGGATTCGTTTGTCTGCTTGAGCTAGTAGTCATGCCTTAATATAGTTAGATTACCTTAAGTTGATTTGGCTCCATTGCCTGCAGCTGTGATATGGTTGTATTAGGCACCCCGGCTCCTGGCTGTTGTTGTGCTTGCTGTTGATGTGTTTCTGTGCTACTTGTTCTGGAGCAACGTTGTCAAACCTGCAATAAACAGAAAAGTCTTGTGTTACCTTATATAATTGTGTAGGTTTGTATATAATTTTGTTTGTTTCTTACATGTTTAAAAGGAATCTGGTCTCCACTGTTGATGGGTTCACGTAAACGTGGGTGGCATTTGTTGATTGCAGTTGAATTTTTCCTGCATTTATAATTGATGTAAATTTTATAATTTTAGGTCTTATAACATAGTTGTATGGTTTTTTTTACCTAAGAAGTCGGTCAGTCTTAGTGCTGTCAGTGCGAGTATTGTAGGATGTGATGATGCTTCAATCGCAATTCTTGGGAGTCTTGCTGTTGATGTGGCAATTTCCTCCCATAATCTTATCGTAACATTTTGATTGCTACATATTTTGACGGTAATAGTTAGTAATGTGAATGTTGTATCTATGATTGTACATGAATATTTTGGTGGTTGTTACCTGCAATCTCTTAACGTAACTGTGACATATGGCTTTCCGTTATTTGTGATGTTATCCTCCATTCGTTGTAGAATGCCAATATAATCTGTAGCATACATTTCAGAATTGATTAGTAATATATATGTCATATTGTGATCTAATTAGAGTAATTTTTTTTGTTATGATTACCTAAGATCATTCTGTTTTGAGCTTGGTTTGGATCCTTGCTTTTAGTGTGCAATGCGTCAAGCCTTTGCCTGTTGACAAACTCAAAATATCGGTCTGGAAAGTCAGTGCTGTCTGGTATAGGAGTAAAAACGGATGCTGATCCGACCCTCATGTATGCTGGATGTGATAAGGTAGATGTGTACTTGTCTGGTTCAACGCAAGCGTATCCTTTAACCTTGTAGCATTTATGAACTTGTAATTTTGACGTTACCGATCTTTGATCTCTTCCTTTGGCCAGAGCTTGAATTCCCATTCCCTGTTGTATAAACAAATAATATGTGTGGGTAACTCGTTTACTGTACATGTATAATGTTTTGTTGTTTTATTTAAAAGTATTTGTCGTCTTTTAGATAGGAAAGTACCTCTCTGTCAACAAATACATAGCAGACCTCATTATCACGGAATGCGGGCTTCCAGCAACGTACAACTCGAACTTCTAACTCTGGTGCTGGACCCCCGGGCCTAAGCGATGAAATTCCACTATCTTCCATTGAACCTTACCTAAAATACAGGAAAGATTTAGTAATTAGTACGGTTATAATATATGAGTATTGGGAAGTAGGAGGACTATTTTTGCATTAATAACAGAAATAGAGTATTAAATGTAAGTTTGAGACAGACCTGTTTTTTGTTACCTCTTGTAATAAATCCGTGTAAACAATGTTTAAAGTTTTATTATTACTGTTATCAATGGATTTTTAGTTAAAATTCTAACAGAATTAGGGGTGGTAGCTCGTGAGAGTGCAACATAAAGTTGTCCATGTCCAAAAATTGGTTCAGGTAAATAAATTCCTATCCTATTTAGACTTTGACCTTGGCTTTTATTAATTGTCATTGCATAACAAACTCTTATTGGGAATTGTCTTCTTGTAAAAACGAATGGTAATTCTTTTGTATTATAAACGAAGTTAATCCTTGGAATGTAAACTCTATTCCCAATTGATGTACCTGTTATTATGTGTGCTTCTATAACACGTGGTAATAGCTGAGAAATTAATAATCTTGTTCCATTACATAAACCGTTTTTTTGATCTATGTTACGAATTAACATGATGGGAGTATTCTTTTTTAATTTAAGACAATGTTTTGGAACACCGTTAAAATTTAAAGTATTTAGATATTCAATAGGATACATCATGTCAATGTCACCAGCATTCGCAGAATGTGGGACCATTGAGTCTGTGCTTAAGTAGGAAATATAGTTTCCTGGTGATATATCTAAGACAATGTCGTTAATCTCATCAACAGTTTCATTTTTTGGACATATAAGCGCTCGTTCTGCCATTATTGTTGCCGTCGGGTTGAAAAGGCTATTGTCGTCGTATACAAACCTAACCAGATCATGTATTGCTAAGTCACTGTCTTCGATCACCATTTCAGTCGGCACTTGAATAACTTTGGTATCTGTTTCTTTTGGCACTGTTTGTTCACCTTCCTCACCATTTCCAATTCTTAATAGCCATTCCGTAAACAACTTTGAATTATTTGGGGATGATGTGTTTAATGATGACGTTAAAACTCTGAGATTCACAGAAAGTATATGTACAACAAAAAATTTCCAAAGATATGATCTTGGAAGAGATGAGGCTATGATTTCTTCTTTTGTACATTTTGGTTTACTGGCAGTGTTTGTCTGAAGTCACCTCCTAATAATACAGATTTTCCACCAAAAGGTATATTTATGTTTCCTGTTATGTCTTGCAAAGTTTTGTCTAGCGATTCAAAACACCTTCGATCGCTCATCGGGGCTTCATCCCAAACAATTAATGAAGTTTCTAAGAGAAGTTTGGCTAGGTTCGTATTCTTTTTGATGTAACACACTGATTCATCATTCAAATCAAGTGGTATCTTGAATCTCGAATGGGCGGTTCGTCCGGAGGGCAGTAGTAATAATGCTATTCCTGATGCTGCAACTGCCAAGACAATTTGACCGGTTGATCTTAACGCTGATATAATGGTTTTCCACAGGTAAGTTTTGCCAGAGCCACCATGACCGTAAACGAATAGTAAAATTTGTGATGATTTCTCAAAGCTAGATATGATATGATCATACACGCTTTTTGATCTGTTGGAGGTTTGCCTTTAATGACAGATGTTCACGGTGTAAAGCCTCCCTATCATAACTTCTTTCTTCAAGTAACAAAACATTCCTTAAAGCAGACATTGAAGTTTCTGTTGGTAATGGTAATCCAAAATCTGATAAGGATTTCGGGGTAGTATTCGAATTTAATAGTAATTCAAGTTCATATAACACGAACTGTTTTAGGTCGGACTCATTTATAGATCTGTTTGAATGGTGAAGACTTGAATCGAGATTATAAGCTAAATCATCGACATTCTTTTCCAAATAGCATCCCATAATGATGTTGGATTTGACACGTTGCAAAACGACAATATGTGCACGAATAACAGCCTTAATTGTGCCGATGTTGCCCAATCTGATGCCTCAGTGATAGTACCTAACCATTCTTTATCATCTCCTATTAAACCCAATTTGTCACATGCATTTCTGAAGGACGGATATATTTCACGTCTACAGTACGTATATCTGCGAACGAACAACATCCGGTGTGATAACCAAGCAACATTCTTAGATAGAATAGCTCTCCACATGTAGGATGTACATAAGCAAGTCTACCAACGGCAGGTGTGCGCTTAGATGTTCTTTTAATCCATGTTTTTGAAGGCACATCCCATCGATATTTTGAAAGATAATCAATATAGCGAAGATCTAAGACGTTGTTTGCAATGGTTGTTGAAATTTTTTTTCTATAACATTGTTGGCTAACCACTCAGTAAGTGTAGTCTTTGACGCATGTTCATTGTTGACAACATCCACTAAGTTCTGTGATTGCCGAAATGTGAGATTTTGTTTTCCTTCTAAATGCACCGCTAAAATCTGAACAGGGGGATTTCGGTGATGGATTGGAAAAGCAAATATACGCCAAGAAGCTTCATGAGGACATATAAACCGACCGTCAAGATAATTTGAATCTCGTCAATAACCTCCGCTTTATCATTTGTATTGCAGCCAGAATCACCAATATCTTTAGTCAAGGCAAAACGAACTCTGTCTGCACCTTTTGAGATGTATTTAAAAAGATATTTTATAAGCATACTCCAGCCACAATATTCAACGTTAATATGTGCGTCAAAATGTAGAAGAAGCTTTCTATTGTACGGAACAACAAATCCATTATCCAGCAACACACCGTTCTTCAAGTGTTGACGGTTATCGTTGCGTCTTTTGTAATAGATATAACCACCGTTATCAATACGGGTCTGCATTTCATAATTCTTAGGGAACGATTTTGAGCAGGCACCGTCTTTCATACACGGAGAATTCAATCTTGCTAACCCACACGGACCATGCAACATAAAGGTTGTTACAATCTTGTGTAATGCAGCATCAGTTGTTGGATCAGGGAGTTCTGCACTTATATAGCGATCTACATCCTCTGGATTATGTATACGGTCTTGTTCTGTGACCCATAATAACGTATGACAATGAGGGAGACCTCTTTTTTGGAACTCAATTGTATAAAGCTCTGTAGGTAGATAAAGAGTTTGACTAAGTAACGACAATATTTCATGTGTAAGGTGTATTTGTAAATTAAGATTTCGGTAACATAGTTTTAGAGTACCTGCAGTTACATCACCGAATGGTTTTACTTGAGTCAAGTATTTTATGAAGGATCGCACTTTCATTTGGAAAACTCTCGCTATGATATCAGGTCGATCTTGGGCAGATGAGACACCAGCAATTGAAAGTTCTCTAGTAATCTCAGGCCATTTGACATTACATGTGAATGTGATGAAGTATTGCGGGTTACCATACACACGACATAAAGCTAATGCATCCTGATAATGTTTATACATATATCTAGGACCACCAGTGAATGATGACGGTAACACCACACGTTGACCTACATTACTTGCTTCTAAATCACCACGACAAATAGCATCTTGTACGCCGTCCAAAAATTCACAGCGGAAATCTTGTTGATTATTTCTTATGTATTCAAGCCGAGAATGTTCAACACAAACGTATGCATCAACAATATACTGCTGAAATAGACGACCGGCATGCAAAAGATGTGTATATACACCCTGACGATCGTGAATTTGATAGCTGTAAAACATGGATGGCGTCAGATTACGACCTTCTGTTCCTTCACCTGATGACATTCGTAGTTCTGGAGACCACCCTTGCTCAGCGTAAGGAAATAAGAGAGGATACTGTAGTGGCATATACGCAGGGTGAAGCTTGCTAACTCTATGCGGTGAGTTGTTTTTCGAATGAATAATGATATCAAAATCCTCCGATGCCGAGTATGAATCACAAACGATTGCACCAATAACACCTACGGAAGGGTTGTCATACCTTCTGTCTTGTTTACGACTAAAGAGCTTAATAGAAAAGTTTGGAATCACTGGCTGATTACATAACTCTTTAGCTGTCCTAAAAATTTTAACATATTCATTAACCTCATCTAGCATTTTAGTGAGTGCAGACACAATAGCAGGCGATAAATCTGAACTACTACCATCGTAAAATAACTGAAGTCTGTTTGAAATCTGGTTTTCACCATCAAAGATGTACATCTGCAAAAATCTAGGACGATCACCAGGAGTTGGACATACCGATCCAATCCAATGAGAAACTTGACCAGTAACACGGAAAACGTACGGAGAGCCACCTCGATTAACAGAACTATCAACAGTAGCACCAAATGATGTCATGGAAAACATTGCATTATAAGTGCGAATGTTACATAAGAAATGAGAGTCAGAAAAAAACGATTTTAATAAGTCTGGAGGTTGTATAGGATAATGCATAACGACTCTTCCAGCCTTACAACACTTGTGATATCGAGGCCTTTGACGGGAGAGAAAGATGCCAAACGTTCTTCGTACCAAAAAAGTGCACCGCAGAACTCACAAACCTCATTACAACTTCCCAATCAGCGTAATCAGGAGAGACAGTGTAGGTACTGTCATTAGTTGTCGTATTACCCAGCCCAATAGCAGACGATGAAGCCGTATCCCGCAGAGGTTGTGAACGACGATTCATTGAAGACTGAAGCATTGACATACGACGCATGACTGTAAACGGGTTTGACTTGCAGCCTCAAACCCTGAGATCGAGGACGAAGGAGCGCACGGAGGAACAATATCTTTACGTTTACGTTTAGGCATTGATTTCTAAAAAATCAATATGAATAATAAGCAAAAGGACAGATTTTAAACCTATACTCACACGACTTACAAAACCTATTGTGTAAAAAACAAAGCAACATAACATTCAAACACTACCCCCAAACATAGAGCACAACAACACATAATAAATCGACAACAATATCATTCAATGTAACACACAAACGAACACAAAAGCCCCTAACATCAGGCATCAACGTGCAGCCCCCAAAAAAAACAACCCGATCAGACGAAACAGAAGATCAAATCGATTAACCGAGGTTAAAGGCCCAAAAAGGGGGAAAACCACACCTGAATTAATACCAATTTCACAAAAACATTTGATTTCCACAACATAAGAGAACTAAAAATGCCACACTACACACAAATATAAAACAGAGAAAATGAGAACTTATATCAGAAACAAAAACAGCATGCAACCACAGAAAAACAAAATCGGAAAAAAAAAATAAGAAAACACGAACCTGGATGCCGAAGGAACAATCGGAGACGAGTATCGAACACAGCAACTGCAAAATACCAATTTCACAAAAACATTTGATTTCCACAACATAAGAGAACTAAAAATGCCACACTACACACAAATATAAAACAGAGAAATGAGAACTTATATCAGAAACAAAAACAGCATGCAACCACAGAAAAACAAAATCGGAAAAAAAAATAAGAAAACACGAACCTGGATGCCGAAGGAACAATCGGAGACGAGTATCGAACACAGCAACTGCAAACCAAATGAAACGAATAAGCATCCGATTACATTAAGAACACTCTAAGACAAAGAATCGATGAAAACTCAAAGAAAAAAAAACGCACCAGAAGAACGCAGCACAACAAACTTTTGGGTTGCTAGAAGCTGGGACCACCGATCACATTTAGGCAAGCTATCACCGTCAAGAAACACGTATCCCAAGGCATGGCATCTAATCTAAAAGCAGATCCAACGGCCAAGAACTGTGTGGTTACTGTTCATCATTTTGAGTTTTTCATAATAGGTAATTTAGCAATGAGCACGTATGTATGAAATTATTTTTGTATGATTTACATAAATACAAAATAAAACAACGCATACATAGTTATATTCTACATGTGACATTATGTCTCTCCAACCTGCAACTTCCAGACATTTTTTCAGCATGAAAAACTTCATTTGCAACCACCAAACATGATTGAAGTAACAGAATTCTTCTCCACCACTTCAATCTCAAACTGAGTAAACTCTGGTCAACTTTTGACTTGTCAAACCTGCAGAGATTTGTCTGCGCTTGGGAGTTATGTATCAGAATTATCCTTTATCAACAGCCAGGAGACTCAGGCCAGACTCCTGAAATTATACAACTATCCAAGCCCAGAGAATATTGATTCTACATAACTTTTGAATCATGAACCGTCTTTATCTTCATCTTCATCTTCATCTTCATCTCCCCACTAATAAATGAGTTACAGAATTATGTGGCTTAAAGGATAGCACCTGTTATATCATATGGGCAAGGTTTAAAAGAACGGAAACGAGCCTCGAGGCGTTTTCCCTACGCCTCACGAGGCGTAAGCCTCGAGGCGAAACGACGCGTATAGCCGAGGCGGAAATAATAAATAAATAGAAAATTATATATGTTATAAAATAAAATAATAAAACATCAAACAAAGCATATTCTTAAGCAAATTCATCATCAAATTTAAAAGTCATCACACATAACGTATAACAAAGTCTAAAACATAAAATAGAGACGAAACTAAGCACACTTTCACAATTCACAAATATACTATATAAAGTATAAACCTTAAACCAACATACACATTAATTCTAAAGTAGCATACAATGATACAAATCTTCAATCTTTTAAAATCAAAATTATACAAAAGTACACTTAATTCTAAAGTAACAAATCATACAATGATACAAGAGTACACTTAGATCATAATCATACAAATCAGATTCCTTAAACCCATGTCCCATACTCACTAATTCTAGTGTATAAACTAATAGCATACAAAAATAGCATACAATACCTAAGACTAAAATAGTGTATAAACTAATAAACCTAATTCTAGTGTATAAACTAATAGCATACAGAAAAGAACCTCTGTTGATGGATCGCGACTGATGCTGTTGATGGTGCGACTGCTTGATCCCGACTGCTCGATCGCGACTGCTGCTCGCGATTGCTTCTCAAGGGGTGTGATGGCCGATGGGGGAAGTGGTCGGCGGGGGAAGGGTGTGCTCGCGACTTCTTCTCAAGGGGTCTGAAGGCCGATTGGGGCTAGCTGCTCTAATTAGGGTTTCCTCCTTCACACGCTTATTTTATTTTAGGGTGGGCCGGTGGGGTAGTTTTTTTTTTAATTTATAATTGTTTTTTTTTTCTAGTTTGGGTTCCCGCCCAAAACGCACGCCTCGACATACCGAACCGCCTCGACCGCTTTACGTTCCGCCTCAGCACATGAGGCGTACGTATCATCTTATACATGTGAAGCGCCGTCTCATATGCGGTTTTGGTCCGCTTCGCCTCGAGGCGTACGCCTCGAACGATTTTTAAAACCAGCATATGGGATCGATGGCACGGTAAGATGATAATCAGGAAGAAAGTTTTAAATAGATTTTGTTTCATATGTCACTGAACTCAAGAAGAGTACATTCTCAAAGATCAACATATACATATAAATATAATGATCTTTTACATGATGCATGTATCATAATATATTCAAAAGGATAAAGAAAATGTGTAATATGCGGCTGAGAACTGTTGGCAGATCAACTATGTTAGTAGTTACATTCTGTTGGGTTAAAACCACTAAGAACAGATGGAAGACCTCTGGACAAGACATTTGATGATGCAAGAATAAGATATATTCATCACTATGCTATAAGTTTTTTATGTTGAACATTACACAACGAGCATGAAGTTGGATAATGTACAGCAACTTAAATGCCAAAACCATGAAGCATGTTGTCTAAAGACTAAAGTCGCCATGGTGGTGGTTTAACAGTCGGGGACATGCACATAAAGCAAAAGTCCAAGGATCAAATTCAAATCCTGGCCTCATGTCCTTTGTCTGCAGTTTGCACGATAACCTTGGGACGCTGTAAGGTGGGTTACCCACAAAAGACTATTGAATACTAGTTAGTGTGCAGAAGAGTAAATACAATGCATTATACCATTAGAAAAAGAATTATTACAATGAATTTTGATGCAATAGACCATACTTGAATAATTGTTAATTCATATGACCCAGAAAGACAAACCAAGATTTTGTTTTATCAAATCGTTTCCATAATAACAGAACAGCTCTATATATTGGGCTCCAAAGAAATTGATTATCATTCTTAAATTGATAATAGATTAGGGTTTTTGATCAATCAATTGGGAGAGAGTCTATGTCTCGAAAGTAGATAGTTTGGAGATGTATTTAACTGATAGAAAACACCGCACCACAGGTGATACATTACACAGAAAACACATGAGTAACAGAGCATAAAAGAATCTTGATATACTATATGCAGGAGATAAAATTGGGCACTACTGCAGTAAATGGCAAGCGTTTCTATAATTCAGGATATAGCAATATAACATACACTAGATAACTTGCACATTGTGTGGTTTAATAAGTCTTTGCCTCATTCTCAAACTTACAAGGGACGACAGCACCAAAATGGATAATGTTACTGATTCATTGATATCAGTTCACATACTAAATCACCAAAATTGCCATGAAAGAATCCGAGCACACAAAAACATCCCTCTATGCAAAAATATGGCAATATTTTCCATTTTTAGTTGTCGGGAAAATGCAAGGTTCTTTTATAGGCAAGCTGTTAGTCCTAACTTACTTTCTTACCACTAATCGCACTTGAAGATGTTAACATTTTATTATGGTCTACTATTTTCTTTTATTTCATTCTTGTTGAGGAACACGTACGACATTTATCAATAATCTAAACGCTTTTTACAAAACCATGTAAACCTAGTATAGAAGCTGGTATGCATTACAAAGTGATAACTTTTATAAGCAACTATGCGTAAAATAGTCATCAATTATGGATGTAATTTGCAGTGAAAGTGTATTACCTTGGTCATTTTCCATCTCTTGTAGATCATCATCCTCTTCACTCTCGCTTGAGCTCAACTTATAATCACCCGAACGCAAACCACGTCTCCCCAGTATTACAAGATCTAAAAGCTTCCTCCTGACAACATACACAGGATTTGGATCAATCAAACACCCTCTCTCATAAGCTTCCCTAAGAAAAACAGTGTGTCTTTTTCCCTTTGTTGACAAGTAAAACATTCCAGGATGATCCAAGAACAAATCCCTCACATTCAAATCAATCCCAAACCATTTCCTAAAATGACTGATCTTCTCAACTTCCACTGTATTTTCCACTGTCAAACTTAAGAACTCATGAACAATTGCAACTGCTCGTTTCTCAATTTGCATAACTCCAAGTTTAGATCTCTTTTGATGCTTGTGAATTCCTCATATGGTCCGGTGTATGGCAATTTCTGCCATTCTTTAACCTTGGCCCTAAAATTCTTCTTCAACTTCATACTTGGAGGATAACCATGTTTAAAACTAAACCTCATTTCAGTTCTATCAACACTACAGTCGTCTTTACAACACTCCATAATCCTCCAACTTTCTACAGCAGCTGTTAAGTTTTCATGACTAGCCGATGTACCAACAAGCTTAATTAAATGTGTATTTGGTTCATGTGCATCAAGAATGTGAAAAAGGTGAGGATTTGGGGATAATATCGAATCCTCAAAGTCATCAGGCAGACCAAGTTCCCTCCACACCTTGAAAATTGCTCTAAGCGGAAGTGTCTTTGATAGTGACATTGAAAGAAGACGAGTCAAACGGTCAATGACAAGAGGATGAGTTTTGTGAATAGCAGCAGATTCTTCTTTTGATATTTGCATTGCGGTTGGGGTTAATTTACAGTAAGATTTAGAGAGCGATGGGTCATAATAGATTTCGAATATGCGAGGGTATCTACGTAAAAATGCAGTAGCACCACGGTTGAGGTGGAGTTTTTGTGAGAGACGGTTGAGGAAATCAACTGAGATAGAGGGTGGGTTGTTGTTCGGGTTTGCTAGAATAAGATCTTGAATGGATATAACTTTTAGGAGGTTTTGTAATTGTCCATGAACTTTTCAAATGTGGCATCTCGAAACCTAGAAGCTACATACTGAGAAGAGGTTGTCTTGAGGCGGTGAAAACTAAGTGAATGAGGGTGACTGGAAGTAACTTTTTTGATAAACTGGGTTGCCATAGCTAATGGAATGAAGTGCTTTTAGCTGGAATGAAGTTCTTTTAGCTGGAATGAAGTTCTTTTAGCTCATAGGCAATTGTAGATGTGCACTCAGATTTAAAATATTATGAAACCTGAAAAGCAAAAAAAAACATAATATTAGGAACACCGAACACCTAGCAAGCTATCACAGGCAGTTGAACTGAAGACAAGAACAAATAATTCCACTAAAAAAGAATTTTCATAATAAAAAAGTTACATTATTGTAATGTGAAAATCCCTCATTTAACGTCAGAAAACAACTCTTTAACACAATCTTATCTTCTTCAATTCCATGTTGTCCATTTTTTTTAATTTCATGGAGAAGTAAAAAATGCAAAAATAAGTATTACAAACACTATTACAAACACTAACCTAAACCTAAAAATTAATCCCATGTTTTCTTTAACCATCTACACAAAGGTTTCATCTCTGTACAAACACTTTTCTCATGAAGGTTGCCCTTCATTACAAGAAACAAGGTAATTTTATCACAGAAGTGTAAGTTTCTTAGGATCAAAATGACCATAAGCAGTTTCAATCAAACAAGCTACTGAGGAAGTAAAGCTTACGATTAAAAAAACATCCACACATCACGGAGTATAATTTACACAAAATGCACATATATCAGAAGAAGAAACACGACAACCAGCTCTGATTTAGTTCTGAGAAGAACCAGGATGCAACAAAAATGAATGGCATCCAAGCCTACACAACACTCATTTATAAGAACCCAACGCAAGGTACTAGCATACCATATTTTACCAACAATCACAACTCTTGATAAAAGCTGACACATTCTAACATGACACCTAAACTAAAACAACAAATATATCAAAACATCATGACATCATTAATAAATTATCTAATTATAAAATAAAAATACTCAAAAACATGTATGAGACTATCATATCTCCCAAACTTCACTCTCATTGGGGAATTTCATCGAGCACGTGGTGGACATAAAAAAGACACATCAAACAACATGCTCCTAAATCAGGAATGTGTGAACCTTGTTTATGTTCATAGCCTCTTGGAGACATTCTCTAACAAGAGACAATCTCACACTAATAAATAAGATAATGAACACAAGTAATGTAAGAAGGAATTCTAGTCTTCAGCATTATTCATCTTATGCAAACTAAACCCTAATCAATTTCAATTATAAATAAAGAAATGAGAAACCCAGCACATACATTACCCATTAGCCTTGAGCCAACTTGAAGCAAACAGCACACAAACTACTCCACACAAACTACCTAATCACCAAAAAAAAAAAAAAAAAAAAAACCAGCTTTGAGATTCTTACCATTGTTCATAACTGTAAAAGTTGGAAACCTTTAGTTCACACTTGATGATCAGTGGGCAATAGAATCACTTATAATTATATGTTATCATGATAAAGAAATTACCTTTGTTAGGAATATTAGAGCTAGCTCACGAAGGCTAGGGCTCAAGTCGCCAAGCTTATTTAAATCTTGAATTGCCTGTTGGAGAAGAACGAAGAAGATATGTTGAGCCACTGAGCTGCAATTGATTATTGAGGAAAGTGCAAACAGTAGAGAGTTAAATGGGTTTGCATCTCATCATCTTGGTTCGTAATCACGGGTCTTGCGCACTATTGATTTTTAACCTGACCCATTGAAATATTCGGATTGAATTTTTCGGGCCACTCTAAAACTCTTCTAGCATTCACACGAGAAGACATTTGCTCGTTCTTGGTTTGTTTCCCGGTCGAACCGAACCGATCGGTCGTTTACAACCGAGCGAAAAATTGAACGAGCATTTTTTGAGCGTTAAATTTTCGAGCGATCGTCAAACGAGCGCAAACGAGCGGTGAAAAATTTATACAACTCAATTAACTTGTGTGTCATACGATTTATAATACAACGAATAAGATTTAATGACTTAAAATCAGACACAATACGCATTTCATTACATACTATTTTCATGTATAAAAATATATTATGGTTGAGGATAAAACTAAGACTGTAGCAGATAAGGCGGAGCATATTACAGATAACGCTGACGGTGAGAGCGGAGACGATCAAAAAAATATCTATTAACGGCTTAGGATTTTACTTTTATGTTTAATGTAGAATTTTTTATTAGGTTAATTGATCAAGTATGCATAAATATAATTATATAGTTATATGTAATTGGTCAAATCTACTATAGTGTTACGTATAAACTATATATCCATATTAATTTGAGCCGAACCGAACCGAGCAGAACTTTGCTCGTGCTTGGGTCGTTTACAAATCGATCCGAGCCGATCGGCTCGTTTACAACCGAGCAAAATTCGAACGAATGTCGAGCGTCGAGCGGTTTGAATGGCCCTAGATTATTTTTTATATTTTATTATTACTTTTTTCCATCACTCACAATCACATTCAAAAATTTTAAAAAACTTATAAAGGTTAAATATTATTTTTTAAATTTACAAATAAACGGTAATATTTTTTTTTCCCTTCACTCACACACTTAACAACAATTCATATAATATATATAATCGATAGTATTTCAACTTGTTTAAACAGATTGATACAAACTTTGCAAACTTAATATGTAACGCTTTCTATTGTACTTCTAAACCACCTTGCCCAATTATTTAGGGTCATTCGTATCCAACGTTTGCCAATCAGTCTAGGGAAAACACAATTTTGACATTTTACGTCCGTTTTGTTTTGACAATGGCATATTAACAACTATCTCATAATAAATCTATCAATTTGCTTTGAACGCATGTTTATTCATATCAAAATCAGGTAAAAGATTTTGATAAATTAGAACACAAATACTCAATTCTTGAGTTGGTTTCCATAGTCATCATCTGGAAGTTCTAACAAATTTTACACATCAATTATGTTGTTCCTACACCGGTATTAGCATTTTTTTTATGATTTGAGAGATTAGGACCGGCCAAAGGATTTCCAATAAGTCCAAACACTCAAGAATATTAGATTGAAAATATTTAGTAAATTCAAAGCTTCAATTTGTAGCTAAAATCCTCGATTCCTAACTTGTTTCTTATTTCTCCTTCTAAGGAATACACTCGCCACTTTAACTAGAGGTAAGTCAAATGAGAGAATGGACTCTGTGCTTGACTTAAATCTGAATTGTTACGAAGTTTAGAGTTTGCTCCTACCAGCTCTTTAGACTCAAATGTTGAGTTTTAACTTAAAAGTTAGTAATTACGCTTTTGGCCAACATTCCACATCTATTGACCTTTTAGTCTAATTTCGAAAGATTTAATAATGCTCATGTGGACGTGCCATCAACACAGTTTAAATATCACATCATGCAATAGATATTTGAATAAATACATTGTAAAATCAAGATGAATAACTCTTTTACTTTAGCGTAGATGTAGATGTGAAAGACTCGTGCAAAACATTCGTGATACTTAAAGATAGTATTCTCTTTTTTTCTCGTAGACACTAAAAACATGATATTGAAAGTTCACCAAGGAGCTTGATGTCACAACCTGCCTAAAAACAAGTTGCATTACTTGGGATTCCAGAATTTTCCAGCAAATTCCCGAGATTTCAAAGATTCAAGGAGTACCATAAAAATATCTCAAATGTATCTAAAATTAACCATACAAAAATCTAGATGATTAGTCTAGAAATTTCCTTAAATATCTTAGATACTTACTTAGAAATATCTAAGATATTTAGTGCTAAGATAGTTCTAGATTAGGAATAATCTAGAACTTTAGACAAGTATAAATAGGTGATGAAGTCTTCATTTGTAAGCACCCAAACACCTACAAGTCTTGTGTAACACACTTATAAACACTCTTATACTAACCTTGTAAGCAATACAAAATCATTTGTATTACGAGCTTGCAAACACTTCCGCATAGTAACCTAAATTGTTACATCGTTTGGGTCACAAAGGCTGAACTTAGAGCAAGTCTAAGTGCCGCACGAGAGTCGAAGAAATCACTCCGTGACAAGTGGTATCAGAGCCAGGTCGGTTCATTCGGGAATGGCAACCGAAACAACCAAACTCGTAACCATGGAAGAGAAACGAGGACAAGATGAATCCCAAAGGGATCAAAGAAGGATCGAGGTACTTCCAAGGATCGTACCTTGGAAAAACGAGTCGGTGACATGGAGACAGGTCTTGTTGAGATAGGAACTCAAGTAGACTTGTGTTCCCAACGATTGGATGCTTTGGAGGAAGATTTCAGTGAGCTCCGGGAAGGACTCAAGGTTGCTATGGAGCTACTTCAGGATGAAGTAAAGCTGATGATCAAAGATGCAATCAAAGATTTTACTACCAAGCTACAAAAAGACATGGATGAGCTGTCAAGAGACATGCATCGAAGTCTAATGGGCTTGGAAACTAAAATTGTTGATTGCAACAAAGCCATGATCACGACTGAGGAAATGTCGTGAACTTTACTCCAAGAATTGAAATTCCCAAACCATCACCGTTCATGGGCAAACGGGAAGCGCAGGAGGTCGATGACTTTATCTGGGAAATGGAGCAGTACCTAAGAGGAGTTCAAATCCTTGATGACGCCACCAAAATCAAACAGCCACTATGTATCTCAAGGATACAGCTGCACTATGGTGGAGACGTCGAAGCATGGACATCGAACGAGGTACGTGCACAATTAAAACTTGGGCTGAGTTCATCCAAGAACTCAAAAGACAATTTTATCCGGTAAATGCTGAGCACGAAGCAAGAATCGACTTCGTAGCTCAAACAAACCGGACAATCAAGGACTATGTTAAAGAGTTTACAACACTTGTTCTTGAGATACCGGATTTATCGGATAAAGACTCCCTTTTCTACTTCCTCGATGGATTACAATCATGGCCAAGCTAGAATTAGAACGAAGAAATGTTCAAGATCTTGCTTCAGCCATTGCGATAGTTGAAAGCGTGATCGATCATAAGGAAAAACGACCATATAGCCCATGAATGAGGAAAGTGACAACGAGAAAGGTGGGGGAATAAAGCCCAATCACGATCGGAGGTGGAAACAAGGAAACCACCAAGATATGACAATGAAAAACGTCCTCCAAAGTTTTGTTTTATATGTGATGGACCGCATAATGCTCAGGACTTGCCCGAAAACAAAGTCTGCAAGCCATGGTGGCCAGGACTGATGATGCATCCCAAAAGACAAAGAGGTTCGTCTCGGCAATACAACTACAAGTATTGAATGCTTTAACGGCACATGAGGGGAAGCCGTTAAAATGGTTAAGTCCTGCCCGGTAGAGCACAAGGGCAACATCACGAACACGAGGTGAAAGGACTTCGTTTGTGAACTTGAAATAAATGGACGACTTGCAAAGGCACTAGTCGATACTGGAGCAAATCATAATTTCATAACGCGAGAAGAGGCTAAGAGACTCGTCTTAAGAATCTCCACACGAGAAGGATTTCTAAAAGACGCCATGTAACACAAAAGCGATCGAGGGAATGTCTTGGGATGTCAGACTAAGATTGGTACATGGCAAGGCAAGCTGGACTTCTTGATTGCACCATTGGGCGACTACAGATCGTGCTCGGGATGGACTTTTTCCGAAAAGCAAAAGCCATTCCAGCAACATTTTTAAACACTTTGTACATCGTCAAAGGGGATAAGGTACACGCAGCAACGATGGAGTCAAGCCATCGAGGCAAAACACTATCCGTCTTGCAACTCACAAGCCGAGGTCATGCAAAAACACGATGAGGACATCGTGGGTTTAGGTGGGGGAGAATGTCACGACCTGCCTAAAAACAAGTTGCGTTACTCGGGATTCCAGAATTTTCCAGCAAATCCCGAGATTTCAAAGATTCAAGGAGTACCATAAAAATATCTCAAAATGTATCTAGAATTAACCATACAAAAATCTAGATGATTAGTCTAGAAATTTCCTTATAAATATCTTAGATACTTACTTAGAAATATCTAAGATATTTAGTGCTAAGATAGTTCTAGATTAGGAATAATCTAGAACTTTAGACAAGTATAAATAGGTGATGAAGTCTTCATTTGTAAGCACCCAAAAACACCTACAAGTCTTGTGTAAACACACTTGTAAACCACTCTGTACTAACCTTGTAAGCAATACAAATCCATTTGTATTACAGGCTTGCAAACACTTCCGCATAGTAACCTAAATTGTTACATCGTTTGGGTCACAAAGGCTGAACTTAGAGCAAGTCTAAGTGTCCGCACGATAGTCGAAGAAATCACTCCGTGACATTAAGGTAGAAAATCCAACCAAGACCATCCATCATTCATATCATTTCCTCATATGGGAACATAACATCATACCAGAGTTTGTGAAACTCCATCAACAATGGGAGACCATCTGAAATCTAATTGATTCAAAAGTCAAAAACCTGAGAGGAGAAATGGAAGGGGGACCAGCTCTCAAAAGTCAAAACTCTAGTCACTAATATGTTTATATGGAGATATTTTACATGTATACGTTTATAAAATCTTAGAATATTTTAACAAAAGTAAAACGTATTCAAAGCAAAGAGATCATAATATTTATGTCAACAAAACCTGACACAAGACCTAGCACGATTGCATACCCAATAACTGACAAGTGACGGACCTTTACGTTGCATCATATACATGGTTGATAATCACATCATGGTGTAAGGTCTCTCCAATCTTTGCATTCAATATTTCAGACCTATTAAACCTTTACAAACCATCCCGGGAACGAAGTGAAAAAGAAAGTAATGCAAGGAATCATATATACAACGTGTTAGTGTTTATGGAAAGCACGGACAAGAAAATCCATGAAGGAAGGCCTATATCGATCTCAAGTATTATTCAAGAATAAAAGTAATGTCTGGATTATGGCTGTTCAATAGCTCGCGGCTCGTGGCTCGCTCGGAGCTCGCTCGAAAAAAGCTCGAAAAAAGCTCGCTCGAATCGGCTCGGTTTAAAACGAGCCGAGCCGAGCCGGCTCGTTTAAAACCAAGCCGAGTCCGAGCCAAGGCGGCTCGCTCGTTGGCTCGCTCATTGGCTCGCTCTTGGCTCGCTCGTTGCTCGTTTCTGGCTCGACTAAATATGTAATATATATTATATATATAATATTTATATATAATATTTTATATAAATAATAATAATTTATAAATAACACTAACATTAAAAAATCAAATGTTTTAAGTTGGCTCGCAAGTCTGCATTTACAATTCACACCCAAGTTTGAAAACCCTACGTCCCCACTCGCCACTCCCCAAACCCCAGTCCTCCACCTCCACTCGGCTGCTGCGCACTCTCCCGAGTCCCATCTCGCGTCTCCCTCTCCCACTCTCCCGAGTCGTCACTCCCTCCCGCCTACCACTCACCCACACACTCTCCCGTTAGTTCTACCTTAGCCAATGCTCTTATGAAAATACCACATCCAGTAATTGATATTGATTTATTTTATTGATTATTTTTTGCAGGTATTTAGAATGCAAGAGAATGTTTATGCGGTTAATTCATATGCTATGAACGTGAATTGGTTTAATTATTTTTGTGTATCGTTGTTGAATTAGATTGGGGCTTGTAGTCTATGATGTTGAACTATTTTTAGTATGTTTTTTGAACTATGCGTTTATATTTGGACTTTTGAAGTTTGAGAGATGTGTATTAAATTTTCTTTAAACCGAGCCAAACAAAACCACCGGGAAGCAGTGAAAAGAAAGTAATCGAAGTCATATTACAACGTGTTAGTGTTTATGAGCCGAGCGACGGCTCGAAATCGGAAGCCGATATCTGGCTCGTCTCGTCAGTAAAAGTAATGTTGGATTGTGGATGAAAAACCGAGCTAAATTGAAGGGCTATTCTTGGTAGGCTTGGAGTACTTTTAACATCCAATGTTTATTATAAATTCATGTTTTTCCTGATTTAATTTTTTTTTCTTTTTATATTTTCTTTTCTAGCTTCTTGCTAGTTTTATGAAATCTCCATCGTTCAAAAAAAAAACTGACAAGTGACGAAAAATGACACGAACACCAATAAGAGCGCCATCAATAAAAAACCATAAAAACATAAAAAAAACATGCTATTGAGATGTCACATAAAAAAAGAGTTTACTCTTTAAAACTCTAAAAAATCTATCCAACAATAAGACTCAAAAAACTTGCCACATCATTATCACGTTTTACATTTAAATTAAATTTATAAATATACATAGAGAGAGAAAGAATACCCTTTTATAATTATCACCCAACCTTGAATCCTATTTCCGACACCTCTTTTGTTTTTATAAATTCTTGCACAAGAACTTTGAAATAAAAAACAAATTGAATTTTAATAATTTAAAATATTACTTATTGGTCGATAGTAGTCCATACTAATGATTTGGATTGTAACAATCCTAATTTTTAGTTTTTATTACTAACAACAATCTCAGTAACATAATAATTAAAAATTTAAGCTTGATTTCGACTCGATTTTGTTCACAATAAATGTGAAAGAATGAAAAATATTCAAGTTAAATCAACCTAGAATACGTACAAATCGAGTGTGAATGTATGATAATTATACTACTGTGACTATTGTTGGTAATAAAAATTAAAGTTGTGGCTATTACCGGACAAATCAATAGTATGGATTATTATCGAAATAAGTAATAATTTAGATTATTAAAATCTAATTTGCCTAAATAAAAGAACAAAAAGAAGAGAATAAATGCAACCACATGAATAGAAAAAAAAGTTAAAAGTTTGCTATTAGAGATGCTCTAACACTAAAGATCCAACAAGGCAACATGCTGACCAAACACAATATCCGATGTACATTTAACAATATTAGACCATATGAACATAAGAGTCCAAATATTTCTTATTATAAATACTCTTTCACCGCTGCATAAAAAAGTTATCAATCCGTGTAGAAATTTTAATCAAAACTTAAATAATTTAAGAGTAGTGTGATCACTTTTAAATCGAAGATGATAATAAACTCAAACAAACATGTACTTCTTACTTTTTGCAACGCCCTCTTAGAACCTCCATTACTTAGGGACTTCTTCATAAGGAGGTTTTCAATAGCGAAGATGATAATAAACTCAAGCAATTGTGTGCTTAGTACTTTCTAACTTGTTTGATAGATATTATATAATATTGGTTATTAGTCAATCTAATTACACTAAAATATTTTGGTCGGACCGGATTTAAGAAACTGATGATGTAATGATTATATATATGTGTATATTAGATATATAGTTATATATATATTCAATATAAATATTTTATATGTGTAGTTTATAGTTATATATAAAAACTTAATAATAATCTTATGTCAAATACTCTAATTCATAGTTTGAACCACCCGTTAAACTTATTAAAATCCAAAAAAACTAAAAATAAAAATAAAAATTTCAAAATCCGGTCTAACCCGGTTCCCGATCCAGCTAACGAACAGGTTCGAAAAACAAAACGATTTAGGGTGGATCGGACCAGTCCGACCTCCAAATCCTGGTCCGACTGGTTTGATCGACCAATCTTATCCGAGTCTGAAAACAGTGCTCTACCCTCTCTCCATATTGTCTAAACACAATTTTAAAACAATATTTATTCTCATACTTGAGTCATTACGTAAATATTTCATATTTCTCGGTTAAACGATTTACCTAAGGGAGGAAGGGGCACTATCCAAACTACCCTGGAATCCACCAATCACACACTAACACATATCACAAGTACCTTAAACTACCCTACAACACCCAAAAAGTTGAAAATGTAACCTTGAACTATCTTGTAACTTTTATTTTAATATTAAAATAATTCAAAAGAAAAATAACTTTTATTAAAAAGTAAAAATTACAATAATTCGAATAATAAAAAATAAAATACAAATACAATAAAAAATCCTAAAAATATAAAAACTAAAATCACAAGGCCAATTATATTTCTCGACTATTTTTGTTTTTGGTCCAATATTATTTGCAACATTGGACCGGTGATGTGATCATGCGGTTCCATAAACGTTTTAGGTCTCGTTCCATCTGCTACTCTCTTATCGCCTCGTATTGTTTTTCTAACAATGCAATACTTTTTTAGCATTTTGTTTTCTGAACTCACCAACTCTTTATAGTTTTTTTTCATTGAAGCGTAAGCCGAGAGTTGCTCGCTTCAATCTAATTAACGCTCGATGAGCCGACGGTCCTTTTTGCTTTACAGGTCGGCCTTGTAGGTCTCGCGTTTTCATTGAGGTCAGGAATGTGAGCCGGTTGATCATCATCGGGTGTACTCGAGTAGTTTCCGGAATCCGACGACCTTTTTTTTAGCCGGAGTGACTACCCGACGACTCACCCATGACCGACACTTGGAACCATTTTACATGATCCTTTGCAACTTCCCAAGCTCTAATGTGACTAAAAACGGAGGAGTGTTTCTTTTGATAATCCGTTAACGCCATTCTTATCACGTCAAGATTGGAGCATCGCTACGGCGTAAATGTTCCTACAATTACAAAATAATAATTATAAATAATATATACTTTTATTTAAAAATAAATAAATAAACAAAATACATACTTTAATTTAAAAAAGTAAAATAATTAAATACATACTTTTTGAATATAAAAAACCATTAAAGGTATTTATTTTTGTAAGTATCGCGAGTCCATTTTGTGTTGAGTTGGTGGTCGTTCGGGTGTTTCCTTTCACGAGTTGATTATAATGATTAGAGAATCGCGTTCTAAAAACTAGATTTTTGTTGATTTCCGACCGTTCTGTTTTTGAAACAATGAATCCAAGCTTTACACAAAGTTATTCTTGTAATTCAGTTCATTGTTGGCGTTCGGCTCCCTTGAAATCTTCATTGCGGTTGTTGCTCAATCGGGACTTCGTCTTCGTCATCATCTCCATATTTTTGTTGAGTGTTCAGAACAAATTATTTTTCTTCTTCTTCTTCTTCTCTTCTTCTCTTCTTCTTCTTCTTCTCTTCTTCTTCTCTTCTTCTTCTTCTTCTTCTTCTTCTTCTTCTTCTTCTTCTCTTCTTCTTCTTCTTCTTC